>JAWNGF010000003.1:0-584523 GCA_037039685.1 Ceratobasidium sp. AG-K
TTGCCAAAAATGTTTTGAGAATTCATTTATCCTGAGTTGTAATCGGCATTAGTCTTGACTTGTGATTTGCGAGTTGCTGATGTTTAATGGGTTCCGAGTTTTGGGGGCGGCTGCCACCCGCAAGCGGGTCCCGTCAGCCTTATTATACACGTTAACACCCTCTAGTGGGTGGGTTTAGTTGGTGCGCTGGGTGCATAACCTAACAACCTAACTTAACAACATAACCTAACTGCGTGTTTTGCTGATTCAGAGCTGTGTCGGAAGTTGATTAACACAAACTTTGTAATCAGCGTTAGTCCCAAATTGTAATGGCCATTAGTATTTGGGAGTAATGGCTGAGTATTTATCCCTTGTAATTGTCATTTATACTTGGTTGGAATCTCAATTAGTCCCGACTTGTAATGCGGGATTAGTGTCAACTTGTAATCAGAAGTATTAGTCCTGACTTGGAATTGCTCATTAGTGTCAGGGGTGTTGCGTTGCAAAGTTGGCAAAAATGTTTGGAAGTCGGGATTAGTCTTGTGTTGTATTCTGGAGTAGACCTCATTAGTCCTGACTTGTAATTGGGATAAGTCGGAACTTGCAAATATCCATTGGTCTTGACTTGTAATCAGCCATTAGCACTGGATTGTAATCTGGATTAGTCCTGACTTGTAGTCTGGATTGGTGCTGTTGCTTTGCAAAATTGCCAAAAATGTTTTGACTTTTGCATTAGTCTTGCATTAGTCTGAGTTGTAATCACCATTAGTGATTGGTTCCAATGGCCCTCACTTCTATTTTCTAATGATCTATTGCTCTGGAATTGTAATCTGGATTAGTGCTGACTTGTAATGCCTGATTAGTCCAAAGTTGTAATAAGCAACTACTTCTGACTTGTAATCAGCATTATTGATGGACTTGTAATCCAGAGTGGTGCTATTGCGTTGCAAAATTGACAAAAATGTCTTGACTTTTCATTAGTATTGGGTAGAAGTAATGCGGATTGGTATTGGACTTGTAATCGGAATAAGTGAGAACTTGTAATGGCTGATTAGTCTGGACTTGTAATCAGCTATTTGTTTCTGGGCATAATCTGGATTAGTTCTGACTTGTAATGAGCATTAATCTGGACTTGTAATCTGGATTAGTGCTGTTGCTTTGCAAAATTGCCAAAAATGTTTTGAGAATTCATTTATCCTGAGTTGTAATCGGCATTAGTCTTGACTTGTGATTTGCGAGTTGCTGATGTTTAATGGGTTCCGAGTTTTGGGGGCGGGGGGCCACCCGCAAGCGGGTCCCGTCAGCCTTATTATACACGTTAACACCCTCTAGTGGGTGGGTTTAGTTGGTGCGCTGGGTGCATAACCTAACAACCTAACTTAACAACATAACCTAACTGCGTGTTTTGCTGATTCAGAGCTGTGTCGGAAGTTGATTAACACAAACTTTGTAATCAGCGTTAGTCCCAAATTGTAATGGCCATTAGTATTTGGGAGTAATGGCTGAGTATTTATCCCTTGTAATTGTCATTTATACTTGGTTGGAATCTCAATTAGTCCCGACTTGTAATGCGGGATTAGTGTCAACTTGTAATCAGAAGTATTAGTCCTGACTTGGAATTGCTCATTAGTGTCAGGGGTGTTGCGTTGCAAAGTTGGCAAAAATGTTTGGAAGTCGGGATTAGTCTTGTGTTGTATTCTGGAGTAGACCTCATTAGTCCTGACTTGTAATTGGGATAAGTCGGAACTTGCAAATATCCATTGGTCTTGACTTGTAATCAGCCATTAGCACTGGATTGTAATCTGGATTAGTCCTGACTTGTAGTCTGGATTGGTGCTGTTGCTTTGCAAAATTGCCAAAAATGTTTTGACTTTTGCATTAGTCTTGCATTAGTCTGAGTTGTAATCACCATTAGTGATTGGTTCCAATGGCCCTCACTTCTATTTTCTAATGATCTATTGCTCTGGAATTGTAATCTGGATTAGTGCTGACTTGTAATGCCTGATTAGTCCAAAGTTGTAATAAGCAACTACTTCTGACTTGTAATCAGCATTATTGATGGACTTGTAATCCAGAGTGGTGCTATTGCGTTGCAAAATTGACAAAAATGTCTTGACTTTTCATTAGTATTGGGTAGAAGTAATGCGGATTGGTATTGGACTTGTAATCGGAATAAGTGAGAACTTGTAATGGCTGATTAGTCTGGACTTGTAATCAGCTATTTGTTTCTGGGCATAATCTGGATTAGTTCTGACTTGTAATGAGATTAATCTGGACTTGTAATCTGGATTAGTGCTGTTGCTTTGCAAAATTGCCAAAAATGTTTTGAGAATTCATTTATCCTGAGTTGTAATCGGCATTAGTCTTGACTTGTGATTTGCGAGTTGCTGATGTTTAATGGGTTCCGAGTTTTGGGGGCGGCTGCCACCCGCAAGCGGGTCCCGTCAGCCTTATTATACACGTTAACACCCTCTAGTGGGTGGGTTTAGTTGGTGCGCTGGGTGCATAACCTAACAACCTAACTTAACAACATAACCTAACTGCGTGTTTTGCTGATTCAGAGCTGTGTCGGAAGTTGATTAACACAAACTTTGTAATCAGCGTTAGTCCCAAATTGTAATGGCCATTAGTATTTGGGAGTAATGGCTGAGTATTTATCCCTTGTAATTGTCATTTATACTTGGTTGGAATCTCAATTAGTCCCGACTTGTAATGCGGGATTAGTGTCAACTTGTAATCAGAAGTATTAGTCCTGACTTGGAATTGCTCATTAGTGTCAGGGGTGTTGCGTTGCAAAGTTGGCAAAAATGTTTGGAAGTCGGGATTAGTCTTGTGTTGTATTCTGGAGTAGACCTCATTAGTCCTGACTTGTAATTGGGATAAGTCGGAACTTGCAAATATCCATTGGTCTTGACTTGTAATCAGCCATTAGCACTGGATTGTAATCTGGATTAGTCCTGACTTGTAGTCTGGATTGGTGCTGTTGCTTTGCAAAATTGCCAAAAATGTTTTGACTTTTGCATTAGTCTTGCATTAGTCTGAGTTGTAATCACCATTAGTGATTGGTTCCAATGGCCCTCACTTCTATTTTCTAATGATCTATTGCTCTGGAATTGTAATCTGGATTAGTGCTGACTTGTAATGCCTGATTAGTCCAAAGTTGTAATAAGCAACTACTTCTGACTTGTAATCAGCATTATTGATGGACTTGTAATCCAGAGTGGTGCTATTGCGTTGCAAAATTGACAAAAATGTCTTGACTTCATTAGTATTGGGTAGAAGTAATGCGGATTGGTATTGGACTTGTAATCGGAATAAGTGAGAACTTGTAATGGCTGATTAGTCTGGACTTGTAATCAGCTATTTGTTTCTGGGCATAATCTGGATTAGTTCTGACTTGTAATGAGCATTAATCTGGACTTGTAATCTGGATTAGTGCTGTTGCTTTGCAAAATTGCCAAAAATGTTTTGAGAATTCATTTATCCTGAGTTGTAATCGGCATTAGTCTTGACTTGTGATTTGCGAGTTGCTGATGTTTAATGGGTTCCGAGTTTTGGGGGCGGCTGCCACCCGCAAGCGGGTCCCGTCAGCCTTATTATACACGTTAACACCCTCTAGTGGGTGGGTTTAGTTGGTGCGCTGGGTGCATAACCTAACAACCTAACTTAACAACATAACCTAACTGCGTGTTTTGCTGATTCAGAGCTGTGTCGGAAGTTGATTAACACAAACTTTGTAATCAGCGTTAGTCCAAATTGTAATGGCCATTAGTATTTGGGAGTAATGGCTGAGTATTTATCCCTTGTAATTGTCATTTATACTTGGTTGGAATCTCAATTAGTCCCGACTTGTAATGCGGGATTAGTGTCAACTTGTAATCAGAAGTATTAGTCCTGACTTGGAATTGCTCATTAGTGTCAGGGGTGTTGCGTTGCAAAGTTGGCAAAAATGTTTGGAAGTCGGGATTAGTCTTGTGTTGTATTCTGGAGTAGACCTCATTAGTCCTGACTTGTAATTGGGATAAGTCGGAACTTGCAAATATCCATTGGTCTTGACTTGTAATCAGCCATTAGCACTGGATTGTAATCTGGATTAGTCCTGACTTGTAGTCTGGATTGGTGCTGTTGCTTTGCAAAATTGCCAAAAATGTTTTGACTTTTGCATTAGTCTTGCATTAGTCTGAGTTGTAATCACCATTAGTGATTGGTTCCAATGGCCCTCACTTCTATTTTCTAATGATCTATTGCTCTGGAATTGTAATCTGGATTAGTGCTGACTTGTAATGCCTGATTAGTCCAAAGTTGTAATAAGCAACTACTTCTGACTTGTAATCAGCATTATTGATGGACTTGTAATCCAGAGTGGTGCTATTGCGTTGCAAAATTGACAAAAATGTCTTGACTTTTCATTAGTATTGGGTAGAAGTAATGCGGATTGGTATTGGACTTGTAATCGGAATAAGTGAGAACTTGTAATGGCTGATTAGTCTGGACTTGTAATCAGCTATTTGTTTCTGGGCATAATCTGGATTAGTTCTGACTTGTAATGAGCATTAATCTGGACTTGTAATCTGGATTAGTGCTGTTGCTTTGCAAAATTGCCAAAAATGTTTTGAGAATTCATTTATCCTGAGTTGTAATCGGCATTAGTCTTGACTTGTGATTTGCGAGTTGCTGATGTTTAATGGGTTCCGAGTTTTGGGGGCGGCTGCCACCCGCAAGCGGGTCCCGTCAGCCTTATTATACACGTTAACACCCTCTAGTGGGTGGGTTTAGTTGGTGCGCTGGGTGCATAACCTAACAACCTAACTTAACAACATAACCTAACTGCGTGTTTTGCTGATTCAGAGCTGTGTCGGAAGTTGATTAACACAAACTTTGTAATCAGCGTTAGTCCCAAATTGTAATGGCCATTAGTATTTGGGAGTAATGGCTGAGTATTTATCCCTTGTAATTGTCATTTATACTTGGTTGGAATCTCAATTAGTCCCGACTTGTAATGCGGGATTAGTGTCAACTTGTAATCAGAAGTATTAGTCCTGACTTGGAATTGCTCATTAGTGTCAGGGGTGTTGCGTTGCAAAGTTGGCAAAAATGTTTGGAAGTCGGGATTAGTCTTGTGTTGTATTCTGGAGTAGACCTCATTAGTCCTGACTTGTAATTGGGATAAGTCGGAACTTGCAAATATCCATTGGTCTTGACTTGTAATCAGCCATTAGCACTGGATTGTAATCTGGATTAGTCCTGACTTGTAGTCTGGATTGGTGCTGTTGCTTTGCAAAATTGCCAAAAATGTTTTGACTTTTGCATTAGTCTTGCATTAGTCTGAGTTGTAATCACCATTAGTGATTGGTTCCAATGGCCCTCACTTCTATTTTCTAATGATCTATTGCTCTGGAATTGTAATCTGGATTAGTGCTGACTTGTAATGCCTGATTAGTCCAAAGTTGTAATAAGCAACTACTTCTGACTTGTAATCAGCATTATTGATGGACTTGTAATCCAGAGTGGTGCTATTGCGTTGCAAAATTGACAAAAATGTCTTGACTTTTCATTAGTATTGGGTAGAAGTAATGCGGATTGGTATTGGACTTGTAATCGGAATAAGTGAGAACTTGTAATGGCTGATTAGTCTGGACTTGTAATCAGCTATTTGTTTCTGGGCATAATCTGGATTAGTTCTGACTTGTAATGAGCATTAATCTGGACTTGTAATCTGGATTAGTGCTGTTGCTTTGCAAAATTGCAAAAATGTTTTGAGAATTCATTTATCCTGAGTTGTAATCGGCATTAGTCTTGACTTGTGATTTGCGAGTTGCTGATGTTTAATGGGTTCCGAGTTTTGGGGGCGGCTGCCACCCGCAAGCGGGTCCCGTCAGCCTTATTATACACGTTAACACCCTCTAGTGGGTGGGTTTAGTTGGTGCGCTGGGTGCATAACCTAACAACCTAACTTAACAACATAACCTAACTGCGTGTTTTGCTGATTCAGAGCTGTGTCGGAAGTTGATTAACACAAACTTTGTAATCAGCGTTAGTCCCAAATTGTAATGGCCATTAGTATTTGGGAGTAATGGCTGAGTATTTATCCCTTGTAATTGTCATTTATACTTGGTTGGAATCTCAATTAGTCCCGACTTGTAATGCGGGATTAGTGTCAACTTGTAATCAGAAGTATTAGTCCTGACTTGGAATTGCTCATTAGTGTCAGGGGTGTTGCGTTGCAAAGTTGGCAAAAATGTTTGGAAGTCGGGATTAGTCTTGTGTTGTATTCTGGAGTAGACCTCATTAGTCCTGACTTGTAATTGGGATAAGTCGGAACTTGCAAATATCCATTGGTCTTGACTTGTAATCAGCCATTAGCACTGGATTGTAATCTGGATTAGTCCTGACTTGTAGTCTGGATTGGTGCTGTTGCTTTGCAAAATTGCCAAAAATGTTTTGACTTTTGCATTAGTCTTGCATTAGTCTGAGTTGTAATCACCATTAGTGATTGGTTCCAATGGCCCTCACTTCTATTTTCTAATGATCTATTGCTCTGGAATTGTAATCTGGATTAGTGCTGACTTGTAATGCCTGATTAGTCCAAAGTTGTAATAAGCAACTACTTCTGACTTGTAATCAGCATTATTGATGGACTTGTAATCCAGAGTGGTGCTATTGCGTTGCAAAATTGACAAAAATGTCTTGACTTTTCATTAGTATTGGGTAGAAGTAATGCGGATTGGTATTGGACTTGTAATCGGAATAAGTGAGAACTTGTAATGGCTGATTAGTCTGGACTTGTAATCAGCTATTTGTTTCTGGGCATAATCTGGATTAGTTCTGACTTGTAATGAGCATTAATCTGGACTTGTAATCTGGATTAGTGCTGTTGCTTTGCAAAATTGCCAAAAATGTTTTGAGAATTCATTTATCCTGAGTTGTAATCGGCATTAGTCTTGACTTGTGATTTGCGAGTTGCTGATGTTTAATGGGTTCCGAGTTTTGGGGGCGGCTGCCACCCGCAAGCGGGTCCCGTCAGCCTTATTATACACGTTAACACCCTCTAGTGGGTGGGTTTAGTTGGTGCGCTGGGTGCATAACCTAACAACCTAACTTAACAACATAACCTAACTGCGTGTTTTGCTGATTCAGAGCTGTGTCGGAAGTTGATTAACACAAACTTTGTAATCAGCGTTAGTCCCAAATTGTAATGGCCATTAGTATTTGGGAGTAATGGCTGAGTATTTATCCCTTGTAATTGTCATTTATACTTGGTTGGAATCTCAATTAGTCCCGACTTGTAATGCGGGATTAGTGTCAACTTGTAATCAGAAGTATTAGTCCTGACTTGGAATTGCTCATTAGTGTCAGGGGTGTTGCGTTGCA
The DNA here is from genome assembly GCA_037039685.1 of Ceratobasidium sp. AG-K. Lineage (NCBI taxonomy): Eukaryota > Fungi > Basidiomycota > Agaricomycetes > Cantharellales > Ceratobasidiaceae > Ceratobasidium > Ceratobasidium sp. AG-K. Next base: position 7,351 of record JAWNGF010000003.1, read on the forward strand.
AAGTTGGCAAAAATGTTTGGAAGTCGGGATTAGTCTTGTGTTGTATTCTGGAGTAGACCTCATTAGTCCTGACTTGTAATTGGGATAAGTCGGAACTTGCAAATATCCATTGGTCTTGACTTGTAATCAGCCATTAGCACTGGATTGTAATCTGGATTAGTCCTGACTTGTAGTCTGGATTGGTGCTGTTGCTTTGCAAAATTGCCAAAAATGTTTTGACTTTTGCATTAGTCTTGCATTAGTCTGAGTTGTAATCACCATTAGTGATTGGTTCCAATGGCCCTCACTTCTATTTTCTAATGATCTATTGCTCTGGAATTGTAATCTGGATTAGTGCTGACTTGTAATGCCTGATTAGTCCAAAGTTGTAATAAGCAACTACTTCTGACTTGTAATCAGCATTATTGATGGACTTGTAATCCAGAGTGGTGCTATTGCGTTGCAAAATTGACAAAAATGTCTTGACTTTTCATTAGTATTGGGTAGAAGTAATGCGGATTGGTATTGGACTTGTAATCGGAATAAGTGAGAACTTGTAATGGCTGATTAGTCTGGACTTGTAATCAGCTATTTGTTTCTGGGCATAATCTGGATTAGTTCTGACTTGTAATGAGCATTAATCTGGACTTGTAATCTGGATTAGTGCTGTTGCTTTGCAAAATTGCCAAAAATGTTTTGAGAATTCATTTATCCTGAGTTGTAATCGGCATTAGTCTTGACTTGTGATTTGCGAGTTGCTGATGTTTAATGGGTTCCGAGTTTTGGGGGCGGCTGCCACCCGCAAGCGGGTCCCGTCAGCCTTATTATACACGTTAACACCCTCTAGTGGGTGGGTTTAGTTGGTGCGCTGGGTGCATAACCTAACAACCTAACTTAACAACATAACCTAACTGCGTGTTTTGCTGATTCAGAGCTGTGTCGGAAGTTGATTAACACAAACTTTGTAATCAGCGTTAGTCCCAAATTGTAATGGCCATTAGTATTTGGGAGTAATGGCTGAGTATTTATCCCTTGTAATTGTCATTTATACTTGGTTGGAATCTCAATTAGTCCCGACTTGTAATGCGGGATTAGTGTCAACTTGTAATCAGAAGTATTAGTCCTGACTTGGAATTGCTCATTAGTGTCAGGGGTGTTGCGTTGCAAAGTTGGCAAAAATGTTTGGAAGTCGGGATTAGTCTTGTGTTGTATTCTGGAGTAGACCTCATTAGTCCTGACTTGTAATTGGGATAAGTCGGAACTTGCAAATATCCATTGGTCTTGACTTGTAATCAGCCATTAGCACTGGATTGTAATCTGGATTAGTCCTGACTTGTAGTCTGGATTGGTGCTGTTGCTTTGCAAAATTGCCAAAAATGTTTTGACTTTTGCATTAGTCTTGCATTAGTCTGAGTTGTAATCACCATTAGTGATTGGTTCCAATGGCCCTCACTTCTATTTTCTAATGATCTATTGCTCTGGAATTGTAATCTGGATTAGTGCTGACTTGTAATGCCTGATTAGTCCAAAGTTGTAATAAGCAACTACTTCTGACTTGTAATCAGCATTATTGATGGACTTGTAATCCAGAGTGGTGCTATTGCGTTGCAAAATTGACAAAAATGTCTTGACTTTTCATTAGTATTGGGTAGAAGTAATGCGGATTGGTATTGGACTTGTAATCGGAATAAGTGAGAACTTGTAATGGCTGATTAGTCTGGACTTGTAATCAGCTATTTGTTTCTGGGCATAATCTGGATTAGTTCTGACTTGTAATGAGCATTAATCTGGACTTGTAATCTGGATTAGTGCTGTTGCTTTGCAAAATTGCCAAAAATGTTTTGAGAATTCATTTATCCTGAGTTGTAATCGGCATTAGTCTTGACTTGTGATTTGCGAGTTGCTGATGTTTAATGGGTTCCGAGTTTTGGGGGCGGCTGCCACCCGCAAGCGGGTCCCGTCAGCCTTATTATACACGTTAACACCCTCTAGTGGGTGGGTTTAGTTGGTGCGCTGGGTGCATAACCTAACAACCTAACTTAACAACATAACCTAACTGCGTGTTTTGCTGATTCAGAGCTGTGTCGGAAGTTGATTAACACAAACTTTGTAATCAGCGTTAGTCCCAAATTGTAATGGCCATTAGTATTTGGGAGTAATGGCTGAGTATTTATCCCTTGTAATTGTCATTTATACTTGGTTGGAATCTCAATTAGTCCCGACTTGTAATGCGGGATTAGTGTCAACTTGTAATCAGAAGTATTAGTCCTGACTTGGAATTGCTCATTAGTGTCAGGGGTGTTGCGTTGCAAAGTTGGCAAAAATGTTTGGAAGTCGGGATTAGTCTTGTGTTGTATTCTGGAGTAGACCTCATTAGTCCTGACTTGTAATTGGGATAAGTCGGAACTTGCAAATATCCATTGGTCTTGACTTGTAATCAGCCATTAGCACTGGATTGTAATCTGGATTAGTCCTGACTTGTAGTCTGGATTGGTGCTGTTGCTTTGCAAAATTGCCAAAAATGTTTTGACTTTTGCATTAGTCTTGCATTAGTCTGAGTTGTAATCACCATTAGTGATTGGTTCCAATGGCCCTCACTTCTATTTTCTAATGATCTATTGCTCTGGAATTGTAATCTGGATTAGTGCTGACTTGTAATGCCTGATTAGTCCAAAGTTGTAATAAGCAACTACTTCTGACTTGTAATCAGCATTATTGATGGACTTGTAATCCAGAGTGGTGCTATTGCGTTGCAAAATTGACAAAAATGTCTTGACTTTTCATTAGTATTGGGTAGAAGTAATGCGGATTGGTATTGGACTTGTAATCGGAATAAGTGAGAACTTGTAATGGCTGATTAGTCTGGACTTGTAATCAGCTATTTTTTTCTGGCATAATCTGGATTAGTTCTGACTTGTAATGAGCATTAATCTGGACTTGTAATCTGGATTAGTGCTGTTGCTTTGCAAAATTGCCAAAAATGTTTTGAGAATTCATTTATCCTGAGTTGTAATCGGCATTAGTCTTGACTTGTGATTTGCGAGTTGCTGATGTTTAATGGGTTCCGAGTTTTGGGGGCGGCTGCCACCCGCAAGCGGGTCCCGTCAGCCTTTTTACACGTTAACACCCCTAGTGGGTGGGCTTTGCGCTGGGTGCATAACCCCCTAACTTAACAACATAACCTAACTCGTGTTTTGCTGATTCAGAGCTGTGTCGGAATTGATTAACACAAACTTTGTAATCAGCGTTAGTCCCAAATTGTAATGGCCATTAGTATTTGGGAGTAATGGCTGAGTATTTATCCCTGTAATAGTGTCATTTATACTTGGTTGGAATCTCAATTAGTCCCGACTTGTAATGCGGGATTAGTGTCAACTTGTAATCAGAAGTATTAGTCCTGACTTGGAATTGCTCATTCAGAATATGGAGCCCAGATTTTTGTTGCACCCACTTTGAACTCACCGGATCTCTACTATGCTAAGCTGGGTGACAATCATCGGACTTGAAGATCCAGTCAAGCCTCTCCTTGACTGCAAATATCCTTGGAAATAGCCCACACCCACCACTCACCGGACACTATGCTAAGCTTGGTGCATCTGAAGATCCAGCCCCAAACCTTGGAAATACCTGCCTATCGTCTTGCAAAGCATTGTGATGTGGATTCAGCAATTGGCTTTGTCTATGAGGACGACACCTTCCCTTTGCTCCCAGGGCACACAGTTTTCCACCAGGTTCTCAACAATTTTGATTACACCCTGAGAGCCACCCTCCACCTTCCTCCATGCAGCATTCCCCCTTCAGGTGGTCAAGGAGATGACACTGTGAGTCATTGCAGTCAATTGAATTGTTTTGACTCAGCCAACCATCACTGTCTCTGAACCCAAACCTTTTGGCAGTGGATTGATCATGGCACATGCCTAATGCATCCATGGCCTTCATCAGTGGTGCCAATGTCCAGAAAATCCAAATCCGATACATGTTTCCATCAGCAGTCCACTACCGACAGCCCGGCAGAGGGAACACTATTAGCCATGACCGTATGGCCCATTTCTATGATCTTGGTGTCCGACCTTCTGTCCTTGAGGTTCTTCCTCTTACTTCACATGGTGACTGGCCCATTGATCATCAAGATGAGGTGTTCCGTGCCACTCGTTCTAATGGGCAAATTGTCTACACACCACGTTCCATTCCCTCAACCCACATGAGTGCATTCTTGAAAGCACTGCATAAGCATGTGCGGGCTTCTGATGAGCTCAGTTGGGCAGTGGATTTTTTTCTTCAGATTCAGATTCAAGGCTGCAAACAAGGGACCAAGCATCAACCTCCTCCTCCAGTTTCTGCTGACATCGATGCTGAAGCTAGCCTTGAGACAGAGGATGCATTTGACCAGATGCGTGGTGGTGCCGTCATGGATGCACTTGCACTTCATCCATTGAATGCCCTGGAATTGGTTCCTGACAACTGGTGGATTGATATTGCAACAACAGTCCACCTTTCAGACCGTGGATATAGCCTACTCATTTCAGCCACGCAGCACGACTGGCTCATTGGTGAGCTGACTGGAGAATCAGTGGTGGAAGCAGCTGCACGTATCAGGCGCGGCAAAGCTAGCGGTTATTTTCTTGATGAGACAGCACACCTTGGATCTGTAGCTGGCTTTCGACTGCGCTCCGAAGGAAATCACCCAAACCCCAACGGAGTGACGTATATACAAGCTTACACAACTGAGAAAAGCTTGACGGCGCTCAAGGATGGGGGCTACTTCGCAAAGCATCTCGAACCAAAAGCAATATTCAGGGATTACAAACAGGCACTTAACAACCACCTCATGAAGTTGGAGAATGTCTTTCGAGAGGCTAGGGGTGTTGCACATTCGGTAGACGTGCGACTGGAGTCTCGAGTGTCATACTGGGATGCATACAAAGCTCACCGGTACATCTCCAACAACCTCCTAACGTCGTGTCTTGTAATGGTGAAATCCAAGGACTTCTGGTAAGTGGCAATCGACCGGCGGTCGATTTGTGAAACACAGGAGGAGCTGACACATGCACAGGCAATGGAAGATTACACGAGTGGAAGCAATTATAGCAGCCCTTTCTGAGCTCCACCCAAAACTCCCGCAGGTTCCTGCACAGAAACTTGGTGCACCAGCAACTCTGGCTATCGCACTCTGCTGGCTCACCAATGCCATGGTTAACCGACCTGAGCAGGGCAGCGACTTTGACGTACTCGCGGATACGATCAGTGTGCACGAAGAGCGTCGCAGCGTACTCACACCCATCCGACCGCTAAACGCATGCTTCCTCCACTCCCTCATCAACGAGCCATACCTTCGCATCTCCTCCCACAGGTGTCTCGATATTGCCTACATTGCTCGGCTATGTGGGATCAAAGGAGGGGCACCAGAGGGAGAACTCCGTACGTTGGTCTTACGCCAGGTGCGGACCCTCGATGCGCTCTGGGGGAAGCCGCTTCCACAGTGGGGGGACAATCCAGGAAGTGCGAGTGGTAGTCAGGCCGTTGCCAAACGCCCAGCAGGTGTCGGAAAAGTCAGTCGTGCTAAACGGTTGAGGCTCCATGTGTCGGCGGACAACGAGGCGGTGATTGGCTCAGACGAAGAAGGAGTACCAGAAGGACAGCCAGTAGCTGGTTACGCATCCGAAGAGGAAGACCCCGAAGTTGCTGCAGTTGGCATCGGATACCGGGAGTCACTCGAAAGCATTTTCCGTCGGATGGCGGGCGAGATGATGCTCAAGGTCCCAAGCAACAAGCAGCACGGGAGTTGGAGGCTTGCAGGGGATGGCCAGTGCTCGCAGCTGACATTCAAGACACTGTGTGATTCAAAGGAGCTCCCCCAGCTATTTACAACGTGGCGACAGGTATCATCAGTGACCCAATGGAACAACACGGTCGAGAAGTTGTTCCCGACACCAACTCAATTTCTTCACGTATCTACGGACCGCGACGGCCAGCCAAAGGGCACCTACTTACAAGGGCTTGCACAATGCTCGTGGTTTCAGAGCTGGACCACACTTATTGGTACAGTGGATGCACCGAAACAGGATGTTGATGCACTGGTTAACTTCACACGCAAGAAAATACACAGCCAGGTTCAATGGTTACCGCTCGGAAAATGTGACCGCTTGTGGGCGGCAGATGGGTCAGCACGGGGGGTAACTGTGCACGGAGACAGCACGGGGGGCAGATTAGGGGTGATTATTGTCCTCAACCCTGTACACTGTACAAATGTAGATATACCCGGAGGCAAGTTGTAGAGTTTCTTATCAATGTTTATTTTGGTACTGTCTTAATTAGTTCTGAAAGCGTGTATCATACTCCACGGCTCAAGTCATTTGGGTTGGCACACTTTCATCAACACGGTTAAGTTATCTCACAGCCAAGGGATTATTCACCAATCACCACTTATTGCAGCCTGGAGGTTGTAAGCTGCCGTTTCTGAGCATGGGCGGAGTGTCTCACAATGGGTCGCAAGGTGCACAATGCGAACGGCGGTCGGGAGCTGGTCTCAATCTCAGATGAACAATGAGTAGGGCATAGCGCCCTCAGGCAATCACCATGCGCATCACACGAACTGCGGTCGAGAGATGCCTTATGGGTAGAACCGCTCCAGCTGGAGTACAATATGCGACCAAGGGCATCAGATGTACAATGGGTTACTGCGGTCGAGAGGTGCTTGCAGGCAAACCCACCCCAGCAGGAGTGGAAGATGTATCCTGAGGTGCCTGGCGCGCAATGCGTACCGCGGCCGAAGCATGCGTGTGGGAACGCTTCCCGCATCAGGGACAAAACGGCTACCATAGACATATAACGCATAGTGCATATCGTGGTTAAGAGGTGCTTGCAGCCGACCGCATCCTTACGCACCAGGCGCACAGTGCGTACTGCGGTCGCAGCATATGTGTGGGAACGCTTGCCGCATCAGAGACAAACCAGCTACCATAGACATATAATGCATCGTACATATAGTTGTTGTGAGGTGCTCGCATGCAGACACATTCGTGGGCACCGGGTGCACATTGCGTACGGCGGTCGCAGCATGCCTGTAGGGACTCTTGCCGCATCAGAGACGAAACGGCTACCACAGATATGTAATGCATTGTCCATACATTGGTTCAGGGGTGCTTGCAGGCACACACGTCTTTAGGCACCGGGCGCACATTGCGTACTGCGGTCGCAGCATGCATGTAGGAATGCTTGCCGCCTCAGAGACAAAACGGCAAACATAGCCATATAACGCATGGTACATATCGTGGTTGAGAGGTGCTCGCAAGCAGTCCTACCTAGACAACCATGGACTGTGCTTCACTACAAACTAGGCGGATAAAGCGAACTGCAATCGGGGAATGCTCGCGACCCTTCTTTTGCAGCTCCGTCATAGGAGCTCCAATAAACAAGACATGTGATGCGAACTGCGGTCGGGACCTGCTTGCGGGCAACGAACGGTCCCCGATGAAGAACTAGATGAGGCATTACTCTAGGAGAAGGTTGCATTCGACATATGGTGGCCGTGAGATGCAACACGGTTCAACTCTGTTCTAAGGCTTACCCAAGAGCTGAATGTACACAATGATATATGTCTACTAACTGCGGTGTTTGTTTCACGTATCTATATAATCCCCTCAGTCTTAGAAGGACTCCTCCCGACCCCCTCCATCACTTTTAAATGCTTTATTTGTAGCCAGCGGCAAATGGCTCTCTGCTCGGCTGATACCCGAGTACTTTATATATATAGTGAATGCGTGCAGCAAACTCTTCGTTGATACATACAATCCACCGTCTATTCACTCGTGTGATTATATACATTGTTTTGCCACAGCATGTTTGGTAACGGGAGCTTTGCAATCAATCATCTTCCTCTCGAGCAGCTGCAGTACCGAATTATGCAGGGCACAAGCGTTGGGCTTTGCATTCTGGCTTATCTTCGGCCAGGGCTAGATAGCAGCCTAGGAATAACTGATTGGGGCGCTTTTGCGGGTTGTGCACATCACCTACCTGACGGTGATAAATGTATATGTGGCGTCGCTCCGACGATGCGGTCAGCCTTTGGACACGCATATAGTCGCCATTCATACCAGGAACCCAGCTCCCTAATTGTCAAATATGATTCGGCGGCTTTCTTGTATTGTTGATCAGCCAGAAGCGTCCATGGGAACTCGAGCCCTGATTCCGGCTCCCGAATGGAAAGCTCAAGATGCCGCTATCGTTAGCGATGAGTCGAATTAACAACGAAGAAGAAACCCACCCTGTGCCAGGGTCGGTCAGGACCATTTTTCGACTCAGTTACAGCCTACCGAGCACTGAGTCAAGCGATGATACACCCTTCACGCATGAGCCGAGTACGATACCACCATGCCAGCTACACTACCATTGTCCAATACATAGTTTGAACACCTGAAATGGACTTACAAAGCCCGTCCGAGCGCTCGAGCGCGATGCTGAGACCCCCGCGGGAATTGTCGCACGACAGCCCTGTAAGAGCCCAAAGAGACGCACTCTGACTCGGCAGAATAGATTGTGAATGCTGAAGGCTGACCTGAGTGGACTATGTCCTTGCCCGACGTGGACTCAAGTTTGATAAAGCCAAATTGTTTGCAAAGCGACCCAACGATCTGAAAGTGAAGGCATCGAACCCAACGGGTTAATATGCGAGCTCGATGACAGCTAAGCGTTCAGCGACAACCAATACGGGGACGTGCTAAGGTACTTACGAGACGGAACATATAGTCCCGAGGTGCCGGGGCAGGCATCAGGAGCCACCATCGGGTCCTAGACAAACCCCTCGTGTGATCCTCAAGGAAACCGACGACGAGAACGACAATAACTCGGCGACTCGGTTCCTTCCCAACAGTGATCTGAGACCAGTAAGAGCGCTACACCTTCGGGCAAGGGTAAAAAAGGCAACACATCCAAGAAATCGAAGTAACAATCAAGTAAAAACGTACCAAAAACGTACCCGAGCCAGGCACGGAGCCCTCGAGGCAACCTGATAGACACCGCCAGGCCCCAAGAGCGGCGGGTACCTCGAGCTATTAATAGACGGCAAGAACGCTCGTCTTGCGAGTATGCCTACCGCGAGAGGACGGATCTGAACACTCACTGTCCGAATCCCAGGAAATAGCCGCCAATACTTACTAACCTCGTCAATGGCAACATCAGCCAGATTTCGATGTGATTCGCAAACGGATCGAGCAATTTGACGATGGATGTAGGCGGAGCAAACTTAAAACACCCCAGTCACTGGTTGAATAATCGCCGAGAGCAAGCCCGTCGCAACATGAGTTTGGACAGTCTAAACGAATTTTCGGGTGGTGGTCAAAGCGGTAAGCACGGCCGTGATCGAGCAGAGGGACAACGCACTTCCAGGAAGTTGGGTCGGGGTCAGAAAGAGCTGAAGGCGCAGCGGCCAGGTTAAGACTGACCCTGTTGACTGCACGTCAACAGGTACTAATTCGAGCCCAGACTCAGAACGAGCCCGTTGCAATCAGGGTTCAGACAGTTGGAACAAGTTGTTGAATGGTCCAAGCAGCAAGTGCAGTCGCAATCGAGCAGAGAAATTGCGCAATTCCAGGGAAACAGACTCGCAGCTCAAACGAAGCCAAGAATGCTAAGCAACGAGATGATTACCGAGTCGAAGTGAGAGCTGCCAAGTTGGGACCCGAAGAGAAGGTCCAAGTATTGTTAGTAGTTGTAGTGTGGCGCATCAGTAGGGGATTGTTTAAGACCGAAGCTGTGCTAAGGCGCTAGCGAATAATGACACCGTATCTGATTGAGTGACACGTGCCATATCTCTTCTCCGAATCGATCACGAGCCGACATTGGGCCAGGTATGGCAGGCTTCTACATATACTGGAACATGGCAGCAGTAGCAGGCTCCTCCCTGTTTGCACAGAATCTGTATATATTAGTATCGAAGATATACATATTGCATTTTGTATAGAAGGAATTGTGCAGAATTACTCGAAACGACGAAGTCTGTATATAAATGGTAATACAAGCAGAAGGGTGTGACGCGGCCGGGTGACCCCGAAGCGCCAAGCAGTTGGATACTAAGTGCTTGCACCCACTCGTGTGTCCCGTACGCCGTATGCAAGACCACTCTGTGATCATCGGCCGGACCTTGACCAACAGCTCAACGCCCTATACGTAAGAAGCCTCATGCAGGCATCAAACATGCACAATCAATCGGGCAAGCCATTGCTTTTTGAGCCTCCTCGAGTGGATGTATGCGTGATGTTTAGCGAGGTTGTAACCTCCCCTGTTGACGATCTGGGGTAAGATCAGGTCGCGTACAACAGTCTAGAATTGGTGTGTGACGTTGACGACTCACGGTGAAAGTCGCTGCGAGAAGCCGCGTGAGTTTAGCTACGCTGTGCCTAGCTCGTGAGCTCCACGACTTGGGCAGCGTGTCTTTTCAATAAAACTTTTGTATGCTAATAGTTCGGCGTACGATCTAAGGCATTACACGCTGCACGGAGTGGGCTTCTCGAGCGAGAATTGATCAATACGTATGAAGGCCATCTAACTTGCATCGGAGACGTCCAAATCGGGGATTGGCCTCCCATAGATACTTTTCCCCGTGAGCGAGCTTGGTGGTTTAAAGAGGGAAAATCCTCTCTCGCAAGCTTGTTTCGACATCCCCTTCTGTGTCGACTTAATGGCGCCGGTTAACCTCACGTTTGCGACACTGGTACATCGCTTTGCGGAACACGAAGTACCCCCCGACGACCAGCCATGGAACTTCTTTCCATTCTCCAACCCCGTCTTTTGTGAGAACGCCGGTATTCCCTCCGTGGAGATTGGCCTGTCGCAACCTCCTAGCGGCAAATTTGGTAGCTTAGTCGGTCCTGCTGTGCGTCGGCAATGGCCAAAGAGAGTTGAAGGCGCGCTGGAGTTCCTTAGACATTGCGATGAACAACGGCGCCGAATGAAGCAGGCGAACAAGAAGTTTTCGATGGAGTCATTTCAGATCATTATGAGGAGAGCACCGAGGGTAGACGACTGGAACTGGCTCGCCACGCAATTTTTTAGCGTACCGGGCGGTCTATATGCGAAGCTCAAAGACCTCATGCGGGACCATGGATGCGATGCGGAGGAAGCATATCGGGCAATTCGAGAGGACAAGGTGGGTATAATTTCAAACAAATCTTCCAATAGCTTACATTCTACAAAATTACTACTAAGATATATCGATTGGGGGACAAATTTAAAGAGTCTGATGTGAAAGAAACTACAAAATACGACGACGTGTTCCTGGCGGCTCGGGAGCCGCTCGGTCGTTCGCTGTTGGGTGATATGAACGGCAATGGGCGTCTTCCGGTTAGGTGAGTGAGCTGGTAACGCGACACTGTTTGAGCACTAACTCCTTGCCGTCCGCCCGAGCAGAGCGTTCCCTTGTTCGTGCGCTGACATTCAGGTTCTTTGAGACTGGGTCCCGGACCTTGAGGGGTAACCTCGGCAAGCTCAAAGAGTTTGAAACGATGCTTGTCCAATGCTATGCCGGTGAGTAAACCCAAAATAGCACGGCGATGATGGGCTCACAGATTCCAGACGCGCAAGCTAAGCCAGGCTACCGGATACTGCAGAAGGCGATAGGCTTGTTCGGCAAGGTCGTCAGCCTGCAACGTGTGATGGGTATCACCGAGAAAGAAGAAGAGGAGGTAGTGTGGCGCCTCAAGCTTGACACGCTGATGGAGACCTTGGGTCGAAAACGAGAGGGGAATAGAAGTGAGTATGGTCGCGTTAACCTACATACCAAAGCTGAGCGACCTTACCAGCGGTGCGAACCAAGGCGACACACCCACTGGCACGTCTGGTCTCAGAAGAAGACCTAGATAAGGCGTGGAAGTTTTATCGCGAGCAGATTTGGCGACCGAGCGATCCGACATTAACCGAATCGCAGGTGGATGCCTGCACTGACGATCTGTTCGAAGGGCCGCTCAAGGGAATGAACGACTTCCCGCTCAATGCTGGAGTGGAAAAGTGGTCCAGCAGGTCGCCGGCCGAGATCAAGACAATGCTTGGAATCCCCGAAGAGGGATTGCCGGGCTGCGCTCGTGGACCAGATGGGAAGTTGGCAAGGGAGCCGATGGGGCACCAGTGGGCTGCTGTCCTTGAATTGGTCAACCGATCGTTTACCGAGGATGGTGGGGAAGGCGATCCGACGGTGTTGGCGGACGAGGTCGGTATGGGGAAAACGGTCCAAGTGATTGTATTCATCCAGGTGCTTTGGCATCTAAAGTCGCTCCAGCGGCTGGACAAGGAGCAGCCGCTCGAGGTGGGAACCCGATGGCCGGCATTCCTAGGTAAGTGATCCCCCGGGATGAGGAGCATATCGTGCTGACAGAGATTGTCACTTGCCTAACCACAACTCGCGTACTCCGGTCGCATCTCTCACACGGAACACCGGTTTAACCTGTTTGGCCACGCATATACCCCCTCCAACTGCACACCATCGTCACAACCTTTGTACTCCGGTCGCAACCCTGGTGTCAAATATATCCGTCCAACTGGTTCTGCTCGGCATACTGACGCTTTGGCGTGGTATCAAATTTACTCACACATAACTGCCGTACTCCGGTCGCAAACGACGCAATTGGCCATGGCATTGTCTGTGGACAGGCTCCCGCACGTCGTTCATGGGCCGAGGTGCTATTCCCGCCCTTCCGACGCTAATTGTCGTACCCCAGACCTTGCGTGTCCAGTGGACGTCCGAGCTCGATACCTGGCTCTCCCCGACAGCCTGCCATATCCTCAACTATCGCGGTAATGACACTGAACGCAAGATCTTTTTCGAGCCTCGATCCCTGTATGCTCAAGCAATGGAGCGAGACCATTCCGAGAGGACAATAATTCTCGCCGAAGCCCCAGTAAGTACGTCCCTTGTTCAAACGGCAGAGCGCTGACTGGCCATCCAGTCGGTGCAATTCGAGGGTCGCTCGCTTCTGCTGCAAAACGGCAACCGAGCACGGGCAGAGCCAAGTACGGGCCCCCGCAACTTGATCACGAAAACGATCTTTGCCCACAACTACTTGCTTGGAGTGTTGGACGAAGCACATATGTACCGAAACTGGGGGTTCAATTACCGTTCTATGCTGACACTCATGTCTCGATGTCGCCAGCGTATGTTACTCACTGCAACGCCGCTATTCACGCAGCCGCGGGTAAGTAAACTTCAGTTTTGACTCGGGATGTTGATAATTATGCAGCTTCAACTAACCATACTATATGCGTAGGATCTCCTCCACCTCGGCCGCATCGCGAGAGCTCGACGCTTCATTGGCTCCGCCGGCGAGGAGCTCACCAAGGCCGTCGAGAAGCAGTTCAAAGAGAGCGGGAAGCAGTGGGAGACAGAGGAGGAGCAGGGAACCCTTCGCGAATTTCTTCAGTCACTCCGAGGGTCGACCGCCTCCGATTCTGAGTCCGACGCCTCAATAGTTGACATAGACGTGGCGGGCCTCGACTTGCAAACTTACCGGGCGTTCTGGGCCACCCGAAATGGCTTGATTCTGCTTCGCTCGGCTTTACAGGACTATGTCATTCGGCGCGACGATCGATCCAAGGACTGGGAGGGCAAGCCGCTACTGGGGCTGCAGCCGAAGGTCGACATTATGTCTCCAATCAAGTTGACCGAGAGTACCCAGGCGGCCGTCAGCCGTGAAACAGATACAAAAGAGAAAAGGTACGATCCCCACCTGAGTCTAACACACTGTAATGGTTCCTGACTTTCCCAATTAATTCAGGAAGTCTGCTCGCATGGATATGAGTGTGAGTTCATTTGCATACGCCCTTGTTATCAGCTAATTGTCCTCGCAGGGCTTTTTCACGCGGCTCAAGAAAATCCTTGTGCATCCTGCGCTGGCAAAACAACGGCCGTCCCACGTTTCGCCCGAAGAGCACGTCCAGAACCTATTCCCGACGTTGGAGGATTATAAGGCGGACCCTTCTGCCAAGATCGACCGGCTCCTATGCATCCTACAGCATCATCTCGGCGAATCGCAGGCCGATGAACCCCCGCTGGCTTGGGACGAGGAAGGCAACGAGGTTCCCTCCCCGGTGTTACCCCAGGCCGGCCCGAAGCCGACGGCACCGTCCCAACGCCGCAAAGCTGTAGTGTACTGTCATCTCTCATCGAGCTGGGTTCTCGTGGCGCATGTAAGTTTATGTTCGCAACCTGATCAGTGTGGAGCTAATACAATAACCGGGCATAGATACTGAAACTACAAGGCATCCCAAGCGTTCGAGTAAACGGATCGATGGACGCCAATCAGCGAGCCGCTGCAGTTGAAGAGTTTCAGTTCGACGATGGTCCTGATGTTATAATGCTGAGTGATGTCGGGGCTACGGGGTTGAACCTCCAGAGAGGTTCGATTGTTGTGTATGTGGTAAGTGTAAATTTACTTTCATTCATAGGCTATATGCGTCATATTACAAGCTTATAACTGACTACAATCTGACAGGACCACCCCTGGTCTGCCTCCGAGGCGCAGCAAATCGAGGGCCGAGTCCAGCGTCGCGGACAGCTGCGCCAGGTTTACGTGTACCGAATCATGGCCCCGGGTACGCCCGACGAGTATCTCCTGGGCTATGCCAGCGGCAAGAAGATGATGATGGAGATCTTCACGAAACACCTGGAGACGGAGGGGATGCCAGGCTTTGAGTTCGAACTTGATGAGGTCGGGTTAGGAGATTGCCTGGATCTCGAAGCAGAAGAGGCACCTGCACGCCGGTCAAGAGTCGAGGGCCGCCCATCGAAAGCCGAGACAACTGATGACGAGGGGACAGTTGTTCCAAGCTCCGACGACGAGGAACCGACGCTGAAGCAAACGCAAAGGCCAAAGCCAAAACCAAAACCAAAGCCGGAGCCGGAGCGAGAGCCGAAGGCCATCAAGACCAGGGCGAGCGGCAAGGCAGCAGCAGAGATCGACCCCGAGTTCCCGGAGCTAGGTAGACGTCCTGGGGAGGGCACGAAGTCGCGCGTGAAGTGGGATGCAAAGCGCGAGAGGCTCAAGGAGAAGAAAGCCGCCGAGGAAGCTGTTCAAGAGCGCGAAGAGGTCAAACAACAGCGCCTGAAAGAGCGGGAACTTCGGACGGAGCGCAGCCAGCGCCTCCGAGACCAGCCGCCGTCCGAGTCCCGGCCGAAGGTCCAGCAGCAAGAAGGGGAAGTGGCATCGGCATCAGTGAAAGTCCAAGGCGCGAGCAAGGACAAGGCCAAGGGCAAAGCCAAGGCGACAGACCCAGCACCCATGACGCCTGCGGAACCCGCAGAGACCCCTCAAGCGTCCGAACTGGTCAGGCCAATGCATGATATCATGCTGGCAATGATAGCGGAAGGCCGATTGGACGTCGAGACCGCACAAGGTATGCTCGCGCAAAGTGGGCAGGCGCCGCTCGATCCCTCGCTCCTCCCTTCTGCGAATGCGGCTTCTTCGTCTGCTGGGCTGTCTAGATCTGGGGTGCAGAATGAGGAACCCACCGGTACGTGGCACAACGCTCACTGGTATGATCGCACTACTAATTTTGAGTTGGGCGATGATAGATACAACGGCTGCTCTTGACCCAGACGTCGAGATGTTCTGGTCGGATTCCCCTCCATCGATTCGTTCCCCCCCACTGAAGCGTCCACGTCGTGAAGACGATGGACCTGCCAGTGGACTCAAATTACCTCATTCTCACGAATCGTTCATAACGCCACCCCCACACCAAGCGTCAACCCCTCGCCAAGAACCGACTGTCACGAGCTCGCAGATAGCGGAACCCGGCCATCTCTACGCCCCGAGTACGCAGGGAGGCGATGTCGACCTTCCACCGTCGTCACCAGTCCCGCTCACGCAGGGCACAAATCCTCCCTCGACGCAACCGGAGTTCAATATCGGGTTCTTGCAGGGCGACAGCGATGGCCAGACCGACACATGGTCCCCGCAGTTGCAGGTTCTGCCGTCGGAGATAGCGGGCCGGGACCACGTCCTGGACAGTGTCGGCAGCCTTTCGATTACCCCCCGAGGCAGTGCTCCAGCACCGACGGCTAAAAAACGTCGACATCCCACAAATTCGAGCCCCTCGAATCAGCAGCCGCCATCGGAGGGAGATGACGTTCAGCAGACGGATGAGGAGCCCGTCGTCGAGCTCACGGCCGCAGACATACGTGCTGCCCAGGCACGAGCATTGAAGGCAAGTTTGAATCGTGGCGGGGGAAAGGGCCGAAAAGGACCAACGAAGCGACGATAGGGTCATGGAGATGTCTGAGAGCATACGGACCTGAATACTGTACATAGATTGTGAATAAGTAGTACACTCAATGTCCTCATTCACTCTCGCCTGACTGCCGAACGTGGCCTTCGTACGGCGTACGCGACCAACGAGTGAAGGCCTGTATGCACCATGAGCTTGATGCATACCGCTTCTGACCGCTTGCTTTGCCAAGTACTCGAACCCCTGATGTTACCTGCTTCTGACGGCCCTTCATGATCCACACAGATCTATATTCTAACTCACGGCCGGAGTACGTGCAAGCCGGCTCGAGCCCAACGGCATATTAGCACTTACACATCCCGTCGCGAAAGCCAGAAATCTCAGTCACGTGACTCGTTACATTACCGCTACCAATCTCACACGCTAATTCAGAACTTCAACCACCCGTTTCAAACACTGCGACCCTTGCCTCATCCCTATGGCTGCGATCCCACCCTTCGTCCTCGCTATCGAAAACTCTGCCCCTTCCTTTGATGACTACGTGCGTCGAGTACTTGAGATGAATCCTGACCTCCCAGCCAACCAGCTGCCCCCGATCTGGGCTCTTCAGCCCATAATCACGCAATGGCACGAAGAGCGTGTTCGGGAGATTCGTCGCGGGGGATATCTTGCGTATCGCAGGACCAGCTTCTGCCTTGGCTACGCTATACACTGTGTGTCCGGAGAGCTCTTCCGCAACGGCAACGAGGCGAACGAGATGTACGACTTGGCGTATGCACGCGCCGTCCAGCTGATGCCCTTCTTCCGGGCTCGTATCGACCAGGATATCGAGCAAGCAATCGTACGCGAGGTTCGGCGATTCGAGATTGATTGTAAGTATCTTGTCAGCTTCTCTTGCCGCCGTTTTGCGTGATTGAAACCAATGATTCGTTAGTACTCGTCGCGCAAACCCTCTGCGAAGATACTAACGATGAACTGACCGATGACATGGAGTCTGTCTACACTAATGAGTCGACTGCTGTCTCTGAGTCCCTCGACAGCAACGATACGATTAGCGATGTCGATTGATTTGGTAGGCTATTTTTTTTTGGCTCTCGCGTATACTTTTGACTAATTTTTTTGCGGTTCAGTCTTACTGCCTTGGCCTTTGCTTTGCTGGTCCCAACGGACAAGTACTCGTTTTTGTATATAGTATTTACGCTGTTGTTCATTGCCCTGATGTATATAATACCGTTTTAGCAAGTCTACCGATCGGATCAATCATTCCGTATCATCGACTGCTGTTGACTCTCAATCGGTCAGTCGGGCTGCTCCACCTCCTCATCATCCAAAAAAATTAAACAATCAAGAGAGTGCGTTGATAACACTACAAAAGCTGGGAAATTCCCCCTCATTACCAAAGATTTTGTTCACGTTACGATGTTCTTTATGATGTTGGATCAATTACTGCCAATACATACATGTGTGACTAGGCTCTCCCTGACATGTGTGTATGCGTGCCTGCTAGATCCTACTGTGCTTGATTGCTCACCTCCGAGTGGTAGCGTATAGCCTGTATATACTGGTTTTTGATGCTACTATACATTTTGCACGTATTTATTTATGTATCTACACATGTCTCCTGCATAATTCATTACTCGCTCCGTCTGTCACGTTGGTCGAGCACGATATCCACTCCTTTGCTTGTCGAGGAGTTCTCCTGATTGTTTTGGATTTGTTTTAGGCGCATATATGCGTGTATCCTTGCAACTTTACTCCACTAGGATGTACGTGCGCATATTGGCCATTTCTCAATTCCAGTTGCTATATTGTTTTCTTGGCCACTAAAAACCGTTATGGAGCAGACCTGCTCCGGGATTGTTGGGTAATACGCACTGGGCGCCAGCACAGCTGGTAAGCTCCGCTTTTGGGCACGCCTCGTCGAGTCGTGCCAGAGGCTGCGACCGGAGTATGCAACGGGTGAGTGGTTGGTACAATGGTACACTACACGAATGAGTGTGTGAGTCGGGCCAGGATTGCCTAGAAGTCCGCTTACTCCGGTCGCAAGCCATCTGAGGAGGAGGGGCGGTACGGCCACTGGCTGGTGGAGTGCTACAGCTGGCGACCGGAGTACGCGAGTTGTACATGGGGCAGTAGCCAACAGATGGTGTGAAGACACACACATGTGTGTTCTGCTGTCAGAGCCAGCAAGATGACCTTCAGACACGCCTGGTCCAGCCGTGGTGGAGGATGCGACCGGAGTACGCAAGGGGCAAGTGGTCGGCACAAGGGCCCACCACAGAGATGACTGGCTTAGTTTGGCCAGCGGCTATGCAGCTGTCTGCATACTCCGGTCGCAAGCCAGCAAAGGGGGAGAGCGGCAGAGCAACCGGCAGGTGGGTTGCTGCAGCGGGCGTACGGAGTACGCGAGTTGCCCAGGTGGCATTGGCCGATGGATGTGTGCAGACACACACATAGATAGAGTCTTACATGTACTTAGTAAATAAATAACTGACGATGCACGTTAGACATTGTATATGCGTGAGAAGTAGATGCTTAGAGGCATGGACCAGTCTGCGTCGTCCGGACATAAGCTGTAGGACCCACACGCATGCGCGTGTGCCGAATGCTGAGTTCCAACCTACAGCTTATGTCCGGACGACGCAGACTGGTCCATGCCTCTAAGCATCTACTTCTCACGCATATACAATGTCTAACGTGCATCGTCAGTTATTTATTTACTAAGTACATGTAAGACTCTATCTATGTGTGTGTCTGCACACATCCATCGGCCAATGCCACCTGGGCAACTCGCGTACTCCGTACGCCCGCTGCAGCAACCCACCTGCCGGTTGCTCTGCCGCTCTCCCCCTTTGCTGGCTTGCGACCGGAGTATGCAGACAGCTGCATAGCCGCTGGCCAAACTAAGCCAGTCATCTCTGTGGTGGGCCCTTGTGCCGACCACTTGCCCCTTGCGTACTCCGGTCGCATCCTCCACCACGGCTGGACCAGGCGTGTCTGAAGGTCATCTTGCTGGCTCTGACAGCAGAACACACATGTGTGTGTCTTCACACCATCTGTTGGCTACTGCCCCATGTACAACTCGCGTACTCCGGTCGCCAGCTGTAGCACTCCACCAGCCAGTGGCCGTACCGCCCCTCCTCCTCAGATGGCTTGCGACCGGAGTACGTGGACTGTTTGACACTCCCGGACCCGACTAAACCCACTCATGTATGTGTTGGACCCTTGCACCGATCACTCGCCCCTTGCGTACTCTGGTCGCATCCTCCACCACAGCCGGACCATGCGTGTCCGAAGGTGATCTTGCGAGCTCCCACTACAGAACACGCATACATGTGTCTGCAAACGTCCATTGGCTAATGGCGCTTGGGCAACCCATGTCCTCCGGTCGCAGGCTACTGCTGGGCAAAGGACGGTAATGCAACAGCATTGCAATGTACTGCAGCGTGCGACCGGAGTACGCGGATTAGCCAAGCGTCACTTAGCTAATGGATATCCGCAGACACATGCACACATGTAGTATCATACAGGCATCTAGCACATATATGCATGTTGATGTACATCATATACTCTACATGTGTGAGAGATGCAAGGTTGTTTGAGCCTTGCCCCGGCCTGCGTACTCCGTACGCAAGCTGCAACATGGTACGGCCAAACTGTATAGGTTGTTGGTGCCCATCTACAGCTTGCGTACGGAGTACGCAGACTGGTGCAAGGCTCAAACTACCTTACACCTCTCACACATGTAGAGTATATGATGTACTTCAACATGCATATATTTGCTAGATGCATGTATGATACTACATGTGTGCATGTGTCTGTGGATATCCATTAGTTAAGTGATGCTTGGCTAATCCGCGCACTCCAGTCGCCACGCTGCTGCCCTGTGCAATGGCTGTTGCATTGCTGTCTTTTGCCCGCCAGCAGCTTGCGACCGGAGTACGCAGACTGCGGCACAACTCCTGGCGTGCTTACCCGGACATCACAGCCCTGTCACGCTGACCACTTGCCCCCTGCTCAACCTTGGCTTGCATACTCCAGTTGCATGCTGCAGCATGGAAGGGACAAGGTGGGCAGATGAAGTTTGTTCAGTGTAAGTAGTATGATAGTTAGGGTAGGTCTCAGCACATACCACACAACCTGACAGTGTAATCATGCCAGCTATGTAGCAGGTACTTAGCTGCTAGGAGTACAGCAATAACAATTCCTTACCTGTACGTTAGGTTTGGTATTTGTCTGTTTCCGTAGGCAAAGTAGAATAGACAATAAAATAGAGAGTTTGACAAGAGGATAGTATAGACAATAGAATGGGTGGGATAAATCAGTAGACATGGATAGAAAAATATGCTATAGCCAAATGACTGTCCTACCCATGTTGGTGGGGAGTTTTATGGTATGAAATGATATGGTTGAGACAAATTATGAACTCCTTGGTGTTATGGCTCTTACACTATATGCATATATGTTGGGTTTTTGGAGATTTCATATATGTTGGTCTAAATACATGGTTGTATGCTGTGTTTCAGGGCTATGTATGTAAACCATCTGTATGTATTAGCTGTGATATCCCACTGTCATTTAGCCAAAACCTGGGACCTAGTAGGGCTCATACACCTGGCCACCGAGCAGGTACAAGTGTACAAATCACTGAAGACATTTTCTCCAGGTGGTGAGCCTTGCCCCAGTCTGCGTACTCTGTATGCAAGCTGCAGCTTACCTACAGAGTATGCAGACTGGGGTAAGACTCAGGCCATTTTGCAGAGGATCACGGCTGGGGTAGGACTCGGGGCACAGCATACAACCTGGACCAACAACCACACTGATTATGTAGCAGGTGCTTGGCCAGTGGTACTGGAGCCAGGATCATTGAGCCCATATACTAAATAATGGTCTTTCAGTGTATATAGAATAGAATAGGGGTCAGGATGAGTAGGATACAATCTGAGACCTAGATGTAATCCTATGCCATGGCCCAATGATCAAACAACCGGTATTGGTGATGTGTGTTAGGGTGTTAAGTGATCTGGCTGAGACAAGCTGTGGACTTCTTGGTGTTCTGCCTGTTACATTATGCATATATGCAGTGATTTTGATGATTGTATATATCTGTGTCTAAGTACATGATTGTATGCTGGGTTGCAAAGCTATGTGTGTCCCCTACCCATATCTGTAGACTGTGGTATCCTGGTGCTGGTGTTCCCAACCTGGACTTGAGTGGGTGACCTAGGGCCTAGGTTGGGCAACCTGGGACCTAGGTTGGACCACCTGGAGCTCAACCTAGCCCAACCTAGTAGGCCTTATAACCTGCCCACAAGCATGAACAAAGCTCATACAGCCACCTTGAACTTTAGTAATGGGACATCAGCTTCCAGCCTCTGCGGGCTTGCCCTCCAAGAGAAAGTAAAAACAACAACAACAACAATAACACAATAACAATAACAACTGTGCCCACTCCACATGTGCACAAATGGCTGCAGGCAATTGCATCAGCACAATGGTTTGTTTACCTCTAAGCTGCCAGCCACACTTGTCATTAGATGATCATTAGCTACAGAGTCCTTGACAGCTTGGCAATATCTCACAATTCAACAGTTGCTTGGCATCATTGCATGTCAGCTTTGTAATCAGTTAGACATTTGGTGTTTGACAACCCAACCTAATTCTTCCTTTCAAAATGACCTTGGCATGGCAGTGTACAAGGGTTATAAAGCTTGAAACCTTCCACAAAGTCAATTAACTCCCCCTTTCTCATCCCCACTTCTCACCCCAGCCAGACAATGCCTCAGATTATCCACAATCCAAACTCAGCCCCCATCAAGCCCTTGATTGACCAGGGTCTACCATCCATTGTGAATGGAACACTGGGAACATTTGTAAACACATACTACAATGAGGCACACCAGGCCAGCCTTGAGACAAGTCTACTAGGCCCCCACACAAAGTTTGCTCTCACTGGACATTTCACAAATGCTCAAGGTCAAGCACGTCGAATGCGTCTAATGCCTGCCAAGGTGGAGCCAAGACTCCTTGATCAGGTGGCAGATGTGGACTCGGCCATTGGTTTTGTATTTGCAAATGACCCATTCCCACTTCACATTGGCCACTCCATGTTCTATCAGATGCTGAACAGCACTGATTACACCCTGAGCAAGAGTCTCCATTTACCTCCATACACTACCAGGGATCAAGATGGTAACATTGTTGAGGTGAGCCCTCTTGTTTCCTATTTTCTGTTGGCATGAACACCAGGTTAGCACAACAACAACACTTACCACCTGCACCTAGAGCTTTCAGTATCACAGTGTCCCAAATGCCCTGCTAGGACACATTGGAGGAGCCAACGTTGCCCGAATCCTTGTCAGGATCATGTTCCCAAAGCTCAGGGGCATGCGCTGTAGCCACAACAGTAACCATGTTGAGTTCCACAAGCTGGAGCTGTTCTATGATCTAGCCATCCGATATGCCGTTGAACATGCTATCCCGCTGGAGTCCCATGAAGCATGGCCTGGCAAATACTCCCATGAGTTGCTGCGTGCTCAGCGTGAAAATGGAACTCTGGTGTACTCTACTCGAACTATTCCCTCCGAATGTATGGACCAATTCCTACGATGTCTGCGGCAAGCCATCAGTCAGCACCAAGACCTTGCTTGGGCCCAGGACTTCTGGTTGCAGCTTCAGGTGCAAGGGACCAAGTATGCTGCTCAACACACACCTGGCCCAGCTGAGAAGCCAGAAGAACCTTGTTCAGCTGAAAGAGATGCATTTGAAATGGCTCGGATTAATGCTGTGATTACTGCGGTCTATCCAATCAACCTTGACCTGGTCAAGGAGGACTTCTGGTTTGTTGACATTGCCACAACCATCCATTCCAGGGATCCAGCAAACGGTTTCTTGCCTAGGGACTCAAAACATGGTTTGCTGCTTAGCTTGGTGACTGGATTACCCCGATATGATGCTAGCAAACAACTCGTAAATGCCAAACACCTGTACCATGTGGATGAGTCATCCCACCTAGGATATGCATCTGGCTTTCGTCTCACACTGACAAACCCACCACCATCTGGAGCATGCTACATCCAGGTATACACTTCGGACAAGCACCTTACCGCACTGAAAGACGGATGGAGCAATGCCAAGCACCTCAAGCCCCGCAAGGTCCTGGACAAGTTCGAATCAGCTGACCGGTACCTCGACAGGATTATGAGTCTGTACAGGGATGCCATGGCCGAAGGGGAGGCCGGGAGACGGATCAGTGTCAGGATTGAGTCAAGGGTACACCTTGCTCGGGTCATGGACTCGCACCACTGGCTGCCCGAGCAGGAGCTTGCTCAGTGCATCACCTTGACTTCGAACCGCATGTTCTGGTATGTCTCATGTGCTCCTCATACGCCGTCTGACCGCGACCCGACTGAGCTGACTGTGGCCCCAGGTTCTTCAAAATGATTCGGATTCAGTCCGTCCGAGCAGCCCTCCAGGCCATAGATCGCAACCGCTTGGCCATTGTTGACGACATGAGCCGAGCATTGCCAACCATGACTTTGATTGCAGGACTGTGCTACATGGCAAATGCACTCAACAATCGGCCGGATGACAGTACAAGCTACCAAATCTTGCGCGACACACTTTGCATCCACAAAGTCCAGGATGATCACACAGTGGCCATCCGTCCGCTGAACGTATTTTTTTGTCACTCGCTCAGGCTTGAGCCGCATCCCCGTTGTTCCAGCCACCGAGTCCTCCCCGGGCAGAGCATGTACGACATCTTCCACTTTAAAAACAGAACATCGGCCCAACTCGATCTCCAAGGTGTGCTCACCGCCTCCAGACAGAGTGAAGCACCACTAGCTCGAGGTGGTAATGGTGGCCAGGATTCCGAGGACAACCAACAGGAAGAACGGGATGATGCGGAGCCCAAGAGCAAAGTCAGCCGGGCGGCACGTATGGTGGTCTTTGTGCCAGAAGAAGCTGAGGATGTCATCACAGACGATGAGCTGCGCAGGTTGCCCCAGCTGAGGGCCGCCGGGCCTGGCCAAGGCTACGAGTCCGAGGAGGAAGACCCCGAGCCAAGGGAAGTCATGGAGACCCTCGGAGAGATGATGAACGGCATTTTCAAGGAGATCCCCATCTCCATCATGAAGAAGGTGTCCGAGACTGGTGGAAAATCCTGGAGGAAGATTGACGACAATCTTTGCAGCCAGCAGACATGGAGGAATTGCCTATGTGATGCTACCCAACTCCCCGAGCTGCTGGTTGCCTTCAGGCAAGTGTCCAGCCAAGAGCAATGGGAAGGGGTGGTGAAAAGGATCTTCCCGACCCAAGAGGAACAAGCTGTCCTGAAGTCCAAGGGGTTGCAAGGGTGGAAGCAATCTCCTTTCTGGATAAGATGGGAGCAGCTACTTGCCATTCCAAGCTGGACAAAAGCTGACAGGCGGAAGATTGTTGAGTTTGCTAGAAGGAAGATGAGGGAAGAGGCACAGTGGTTGCCACTTGGGGCTGCTGATAGAATGTGGACAGATAAAGGGCCCAGAGGCTTGACAATCTATGGGCGAGCCATGGCAGGCAAGCTTGGGATGGTTGTGGTGCTCAACCCCAAGTTTGCAAATGACATGAAGAAGCCAGGGGGACATTGATCGTTTGCGTTTTGGCCAAGCTTTTGCAGTTGTGTATTCTTTTCTGAGTTGGTGTTTGTGATTTTTCTGTAGTGTGTGGCCGGGCCAATAAGCAAATATGATGATTGTATCTAGTTTACAAACAGTGGGCAGCTCTTTCAGCGTCATCGTGAGAAGAGCCTGCAGCAAACCGGTCTACCAGAGGATGAGGCTTTGGGCAAATCAGCTTCGGCATGCGAGCGTCATACGGTGTATGACCGCGGTCCTGTAAGCGAGGAGGCGCATTCTACGAGTTGAATGACCTGGGTGAGGAGGTGTGGGCCAGGTGACACGTGTTGAGCCCAGCAGACGCGAATACAAGCTGCTGAGCAAAGCCGACCGCACTCAACCACGAGCGGAACTGACTCTTCACCCATCCTGGGTCGTACAACGGTCTGACTCCCGCGGGTGCAAGAGCAGTAGTCAAAGCGTGTTTGAACCGCCCACAACCACACAAAGCGCAGGCTTGCCTCGACCGTTCTAAGATGTCGGCTGTTTGAGGTGCTGGCCGCCGGCCCTTCCCCGTGCGCAAGTCGTACGACGTCTGAGCGTTCGGCAGGCAAGCCCCCCTTCGCAGGGCAGGTTTATCTACGCTTCAGCCGCTGGCCAGCAAGTTTTTCCCATCAAACCGGTCATACGCCGTCTGAGTCGCTGGCGGCCAAGGCTCTCCCGCGGGGTGGTTTGAGCACTGCTTAAGCCACTTGCCGGCAAGCCTCTCCAAGCAAACAAATCATACGCCGTCCGACTTGCAGGCGGGCAAGTCCCTCTCGGCGGGAAGCGAGTTGTACATGGTCAAAGCTGCGCATGGGGAAGCCTCCCCCGCGTCGCAAGTCATACGCCGTCTGAGCTATACACGCCCAAGGCCCTCCACCCCGCTTCCATTCACTACCTGGTTTGAACCCGGACAGGCTTTTTGTTTCATGATGTAAGCAAAGGATGAACGGTGATTACGTTGAGTCTTGGCGCACACTGTGGGATGTGAGGATAATGATGATGCATACGTTTATGTACCAAGGCAATTTGACTGTAGACGTAAGAAAAAGGAACAAAAAATATACACATGTAGGGCAAGGTACAAAACTGGGCAATGAATAAGATGGACGCAATCGGAAAAAGGTATCAACAAAAAGATACAAGATAACAAGATCAAAAGATAAAGACGATACACTCCGTCCGATCGCGGTCAACTCAAGACGCAATCACTCCGATCCTTCGTCAATCGGCTCACCATCTGGGCTCGGTTCGGAATACTCAACGTCAACAGTGCTGGCACTCGACGACGCTGCACGCGAGGGCCGTGGGGCTGGACCTGCGCTGGTAGAAGAAAGAGCGCCCGCGGGGGATGCAGGAGGCCCGCCAACCGACGGAGCCCCGGATCCACGATTGCGACGCGACGCATTAGCAAGCCGGTCGCGAAGCGCTGAAGTGTTACAGCCGTTTGCAATGCACTTTGCACTCGGCGCTTTTGATGATCAAAAGTCGACCGTGGGGGCTTCGTTCGTTGGTCGACGATAACTTTGTATATACACGTTTTAAAAATGAAAAGAAATTACCCACGCAATTTTGAGATGCCGCCGCAGGTGCTCAAAAAAGAAAAAAGCCGAAATCTGGCGAACTCGCTTCACAGCGAGCGGGGAGATCGGGACCTCGGGGGAGCACTTGATCGACTGTTGCTCCCCCAATTTTGAGTGTTTCGATAAGCGAGTTATACTAAAATAATCGCAGAGCTGAGGCGCAGGTGCAAGTACTTACCGCATATCCGTATCGTAAAAACTCAGCGAGATAGACCGGAATGTGTATTTCGGTCATTCTGAGCTCAAATCTGGGCGGATTTTTTTTTTTTTTTGACCGCTGGGTTCGTAGAGTGATTTCGCAGGTGCAAACATTTTTTTCTAAGCGACGCGGTGACATTTGGAGAGGGCAATGGCCCAGACCCTGACGTTATTTGTTTTTCGAGGCAGATTGACTCGATTGATCGCGTTTTCTTACCACCATGGCCCCAAGAACACTGCCCTATTCACAGGATGCTCGGGACATAGTCATACGAATGTCTGCCTTTTTCAAACGTACTGAGATTGCTCTCTATACTGGCGTTAGTTTGCGCACTGTCCAATCCATTCTTGGTCATTTTCATCGAACTGGGTTACGGAGTCGTCCCAATTCCAAGCAGCGGCGTGGACGGACAAGAATGCTTACAAACATTGACATCCAAGTGTGTGACCACTGTATTTCAGTTCATATGTTAGCTCACACTACTATCTCAGTTTCTTCTGGGTGCAGTTCGTCAACGACCAGATATTTATCTGGATGAGCTCCGATGTATGCTCCGGGACCGGCGAGGGATTGATGTATCACTCAGTACAATTTGGCGGAGCCTAAAGCGTGCTGGTTTGTCACTGAAGAAAGTGAGCCTGAACAACTCTTTTTTTGATGTGCGTACTCAACTTTGCAGGTCACCAAGCAAGCTGCTGAACGCAATGAGCGGAAACGGCTACAGTACATGACAAGGATTGGAAAGTATCAGCCTGATCAGCTTGTGTGTGTTGATGAGTCAGCGGTGGACCGTCGCACCTCTTATCGAGGCTTTGCCTGGAGTATCAGTGGGAGAGCAGCATTTTGCTCTGCATTTTTTATCCGGGGGACAAGGTACGTTTGGTTTGCTTGCTTGGGAATCTCATGGATTGGGGGCTGTATTGACAATGTAATAGGTTTTCAATTCTTCCTGCATTGGCGCAAGAAGGATTTATCCATGTTGCAATCAAAGAAGGCTCATTTACCTCAGCATCATTTTACGACTTTATTGAAGGTTTACTCAGTGTCATGAACCCTTATCCTGGGCCCAAATCAGTAATTGTCATGGATAATTGTCAGATTCATAAGGCTCAGAGGACGTTGGATCTGATTGTTGAGCGGTAAGTGATCTGGTGTTGTCTCCCTTTTTGGAGCTGTTGTTCACTTGACTCCATAGTGGGATGCGCTATGAATTTCTTCCACCATACTCTCCAGATCTCAACCCAATCGAACTCTCTTTCTCTGCGACCAAGGCATATATTCGTCGGCATGGTGAAGAGGCACGGGAGATAATGTGCAATGGAAACCCTGAATTTACATATGAGTGTGAGATGTTTCTGACCAAGGCAGTATTCAATGCCACTGGTGAAGATGCAGAAGGGTGGTTCAAATCATGTGGCTATTTTTAGCAGTCTTTCCAATCCTTGTATTCAAATGTTCATCCTACTTATACATGTCACGAAACTCTTGGCATGCCTTCCTGCTGAGTCGCAAGAATGCTGACGCATCAACAAAACGCATTCCCATAACCCGAACCAAGATCTCCACTGAGAGATCAGGATTCTCAACATCAGACAGCTGGAGCACACCTTCAGCTTCCAACTTGTCTATGTACTCCCCGAGCTCTGGACGCACATCCCGGATCGACCAGAGCCAATCCCGCAATGAAGGAAACCCCATTCCAGCAGGATCAGGGAGTGCAGGTGCAGGAGCATGTGGCGCGATCAAAGGAGGCACCCCTGGTGCAGGTGCTCCAGAGTCCCGGGACATACCAGATACCACTGCTGTAAACAGCTTCAACAGATCCCCAGTCATGTTTCCCCCACCCTGCTCCGAAGTACTTGACTCAGTGTCCAACTTGCGCTTCACACCCCGCGGCTTGACAGGGCGGTTGAACAACTTCAACTCTGGTGGTGGCTCGTCGAGAGTAGCTTTGTGATGAAACTAGAGGGATAAAACCATGAAATATCAAGCCAAGTACAATTGAAACACATCACTTACAATGACGGTTGCCCAAGTACTCAAATCACCATGCGATAGCAGATAATGGGTGCCATCATTCAACAAATAGCAAGGAGTTCCTGGATGATCTGCGCAAGTCGACCACTTAGCTCGCAACTCTCCCACAATCCGCCATAGAGGTGTCCGCCCATCGCCCCCCCCAGCATCCACCCCTGAATCTTCAGAGTCAGATTTGGCATGACGAAGGGGATGTTTCCCCTTGCCCTTGTCCTTAGCCTTGGGCTGCAAAGAGCATAAGAAATAAATCACCAGTATGTCTTACTAATACTCACCTTGTCTTTCTCCTCACTCTCAAGCTGCACTCGCACTGTGAGTGGAGTCGCTGAGTTGGCACGCCGGGGCTTATTCAGCTCGTAGGTAATGGTTGCATTGAGCTCGTTCCATTTGTCATAAGACTCAAGTGCGCACCAGGGGTCCCCAGACTTTGCATTGCTGAGTCGGTAACGAAGTGAGAGGCCAGCTTGGTCAGTACAGAGGGTTTGGGCAGCAAGACGGCGGAAGTGGGGCCAGCCGGTGCTGTTGAGCACCTTTATGGACTTGCAGGTGTTGCTAGCACCCATGGGCACCAAGAAGTTGACATGCCAAGCTGTGAAGAGAGTGAGCAAATTGTAAACAGGAAATCGGAAAAAATCGCATCAGTGAACATACCTTCTGGCATTGGAGACCCCCTTGGGCTATCCTCAGCTCCCATCCTCTCCTGATCTTCCTCTCCCTCTCCCCTCTCCTTTCCCCCTTCCTCCTTGTCACTCTCCAGTTCATCCACCTCTTCCTCCCCCTCCTCTTCCTCTCCCCCCTCTCCCTCTCCCTCTTCCTCCTCCTCCTCCTCCTTATCCTCAGAGTCAGAGGACCCAATGGCTATATCCACATCTATGATCCACAGTAAGCCCCTCTCAGCAAGTACTGGCCCAGAGTACTTACCTTCCTCTTCCTCGGGTTTGGGTTTCTTCTTCTGGGAAATAGATTGGGTCTTCTTGGCCTTCTTGATGACTGGAAGGACCCTCACGGAGGCATTCTTGGCCTGCTTGTCATGTCTCCGAGTCCGAGCGCGTGTGTTTCCCATGATGTACCAGTGAATCCAAGGGTTTGTGCAATGGTGGCGAGAAAAACGCGATCAATCGAGTCAATCTGCCTCGAAAAACAAATAACGTCAGGGTCTGGGCCATTGCCCTCTCCAAATGTCACCGCGTCGCTTAGAAAAAAATGTTTGCACCTGCGAAATCACTCTACGAACCCAGCGGTCAAAAAAAAAAAGAAAATCCGCCCAGATTTGAGCTCAGAATGACCGAAATACACATTCCGGTCTATCTCGCTGAGTTTTTACGATACGGATATGCGGTAAGTACTTGCACCTGCGCCTCAGCTCTGCGATTATTTTAGTATAACTCGCTTATCGAAACACTCAAAATTGGGGGAGCAACAGTCGATCAAGTGCTCCCCCGAGGTCCCGATCTCCCCGCTCGCTGTGAAGCGAGTTCGCCAGATTTCGGCTTTTTTCTTTTTTGAGCACCTGCGGCGGCATCTCAAAATTGCGTGGGTAATTTCTTTTCATTTTTAAAACGTGTATATACAAAGTTATCGTCGACCAACGAACGAAGCCCCCACGGTCGACTTTTGATCATCAAAAGCGCCGAGTGCAAAGTGCATTGCAAACGGCTGTAAAGCCATTTGCTCATTGGTCCCCGAGGAATCGCGGCGTCGACGAGTCGAAGCCCGCTGCGTCTCGGGAGACCTGCTTTCGGGCCGGTCTCGCTTCCTGCCGACGTCTTCTGGGCGCTGGGTAAACGGCGGGATAACCGCATCGCGGGTCCGATCTGCGAGGCCGAGATCGTCGAGCTCTTGGGAAAGCCGTTCCTGAGCATAGGCACTTGGGTCGTACTGCGAATGCTCCGTCGTTTGAGCGCTGGTCGTTGCCTGTGACGCGCCGGTACCAAACGGGATCTCGCCACGCCACGAGTCAACACGCCTGCCCGTCTCCTCGTTCGACTGAGTGTCACGGACAAGCACTTCGTGCTCAAGCTGACTGGACGTCGTATCCCCGATCGGGTGGTCTGCCTGCGCTGCGATGACGTCTAGCACAGGTACACCGAGAGGCGGCATCGTCTGTGGCTCACCAGGGCTGGGAGAGCTCCTTGGCATGTAAGTCGAGCCGCTGCCCTGCGTGGGGGATACGAGGAGTAGCCGAGGAACGGCGTGCTCCCGCCGGCTTGGGGGGGGCTGGAGGGGGCATCAGGCCGACGGAGCGAGGCGAGCCTTGGATTCGGGGGGTGGGTGTCGGCGGAGCGCTGGCTGCGTCAGCAACACTGGCAGCGGGAGGCTTCGCAGGTGGCGCAGTGCGCGCGTCATCCTCGGATCGTGTGGCAGTTGGCGCTTGGATTGCCGAGGTAGCCGTCCCGGTGCGGTCGTGCTCGGACAACCGGAGGCCGGTGCTGGGCCTCGGCCTGGCCTTCGGTTTGGGCTTCGGCTTGGAGTCCGAAGGCGGTGTCGATGTCTTGGCGCTCGCCGATGGCAGATCGATATACGGCTGTGGACGCTTCTTGGGTGACAGCTTGGCCGGAGTGGACGCCGAGGTAGTCGCTTGGACCGCGGGAGCTACCGGGAGCGAAGAGTGGTCTCTCAGCGACTGAGCACCCAAGGTGGGACGGACAACTCACCAGTGCCTGACCCAGACGGCGCGCCACCCGTAGAGCTTGGGTTAAGGTAGTCAGGCAAAGGGCGCTCGTTGAGGGCCACGAGCATCCCTTGGGCTGCCTCCCAGGTAATCTCGCCCTCCCCCGTCCCGATTCGCCCGAGAACAGTCGCTTGGATTGGGGACAGCATGTCCGGCTGGGTGTCAATATCCATCGACTCTGGCTCGGGTTCCGAGCCAGAATCGTCTTCAATCGGCAGCTCGGTTGCCTTGCCCTTGCCTTTGCCCGTGGTGGCGCCCTTACCCTTACCCCTTGCCTTGTCTGCCTCCTCGGGCTCGTCCTCCCAGTTCTCGAGAATGTGGGTGACCTGGGGTGATGGCACCAGAGGGCGAGTTGCCTGCTCGTCCCGAGCCCTGAGCCGAACCATGATCGCCGCTTGCTTCGCGTGCCGCTCCTCGTTCGTCCGGACACTGTCCTGGTACTCGGCCCGTGCTTTCTCTGAGGCGGCCTGTTTGGCGGACTTGCGAGGTTTCGGTGCCGGCGGGCCGGCATCATCGGTCTGTTGGTCCGAGGGGGTCTTTCTACTCTTGCGACGCTTTTTGACGGGCGGGGCAGCGGGATCCTGGTCTTCGTCTTCGGCCTCGGGATCATCGGTCTGGTCCTTGGCCTCGAGCTGGCGTTCGCGCGACTTCTTTGGTCTGGACTCGGTCGTCGACGACGCTGTCGGCTGCTGACCGCCGTTCGATGGCTCTCGACCAGTGGATGTATTCGTCTTGGCTGTACCCTTGCTCGTCAAGGCGCGGGAGTGGGCCGGAGGTATGCGGACCCCAGTTGCTCTCTTGGCCGGCTTGTCGGCGGTGGTCTGAGCGACGTCGGTATCCTCGATTTTTGTCTTGGATCTCGACTTGGCCTTGGCCTTGGACTTGGACTTGGGCTCGGTCTTCGCCTTGCCGCCTCCACCCGCCCGGGGTTTCGCTTTCGACTTGCGTGCCGGCTTGCCGCTCTGGTCGTCGTCGTCGTCGCCGCCGTCAACGCCGTCGTCATCCGTGCCATCCGAGTCATCCGAGTTACCCCAGTCGTCGTCGTCAAAGCCGGGCAGACCCCTCGTGACGCACTCGAGCGTGAAACACTGCATCATCAGTTTCTTCCCGCTGGCGTAGGTGAGTAGATATTGGTCGCAGGTGTTCCGGGTAATAATCCTGTAGACAAAAACCCGACGAGTCTGACCGCGACGTTGCGCCCGACCTTCGATTTGCTGCACCTCAGAGTCCGACCAGGGATGATCCTGCGACGGGATGGTTTGTCGCATTGAATGAATCCCACGCGCAGCCCAAGAGTGCACGGCCGGAGCGTTCGGTTCGTCCGAGGTCGGACCCCGTATGACGAATTTGACGCGCAGGAGGGCCCGTACCACGGCGAGTGATTAGCCGACAATCGGGCCGTCAAACCGGTTGTGTCGAACGCCGGATGATACGGAAGCACCGAGCACGTGATGGGGCACGGTCAGCGTGTTGAGGGCAATGTTATCATGTGCCGTTGTGTTAATGGCATATGAGATACATATGTGATATAGTATATCATATAGACCGTTTAATCAGATGGTGCTCTGGATGTCGGGGTATATGACGCCGCTCACCAAGAAGATTACAACTGAACCTCGTTGGAGGTTTAGTCCCTGGCCACCGACGTCGCTCAGCAAAAGGACGTCGGTATCGTCGTCCGTCTGGAACTCCTTCACTACCACGTCGCGATCCTCCGGTTCCATTTGGCCGTTGATCTGCGCGCTTTTGATGCCGTGCAGATCAAGAACCTGTGCGCGTTGCATCCGGTCAGTCATGGCTATCTCGCCGGAAGCATACCCTCACATGAGCAGCCAGAGTCCAGCTCACGGACAAGTGACAATAGACGATGATTTTGCGTTTCGGAGTCTTTACACCCGGTGTCTTTCTGGGGGAAGGAAACTCCTCCGGCGCGGGGATTTCTTCGCCATCCTCGTTCCAGTAGAGCGGCCCCTTTTCGGCGTTCTCCTCTCCTCGGTGATGCCCGATGATTCGGATCAGACGATCGAGCTTGGCCGAGGGATTCTTTTTGTAGGCCTCCCTGTCCGGGAAGTTTTTCTCCCACCATTCCCGCATCGACGCATTCTTAGGAGGCTTCTCCTTTAGTATCGGATGCACGAGAATCTTCTTCATTCTCGTGAAAAATCCCTGAAATTCGCAGTCAGTCAGCATCATGCCATGCAAGTTGAGAACTTGCAAGCACACCTCCAGATTGACCGATTTGCCACTGTGCGGAGAGCGTCACTCGTCCGTCAGTCCATCCGATAATAGCTTAACAACAACTCACCGGCGACGTCCTTGCGCAGTTTCCGCGCCCAGAAGCTCATTCGTCTTGTCGTCGAGCTTGATCCAAGACATACTCTCGACCTTGGGCTTGAGATCGAGAACCCGCACGCCGTTGTTGTCGAGCGAACGATGGTCACGCCGTATGATTACTCCATGCAAGGACGACCGAAGTGGCCTGAGAATCCTTCGGGACACCCAGAAGGCGCGAAACTCGTTTTCGCTGTCCTGGTTTGCCACAAAGTCCGAGATTCGCAGACGCTCCTGGCTGCTCGCCTGAGAACCCGCCTCACCCGACTGCGCGAGGAACTCCCGCAGCTCCTCCTGCGTCACCTCGCTTTCCCATTCTCTCGCACCCGCGCTCAGCGCAGATGTGATTCCCTTTGTCAGCTTGACTCCCCGACCATCGACGAAGAGCCTGGCCCGGAGTAGGCGGCCAAGAACGAGCAAATTCTGCAAAACTGGCGTGATCAGCATCTCACGGACTCGTGCGCTAGACCGTACTGACCCGTGGGTGCGTGAACACCGGAGTTGCGGTAAGAGCAATGCGCTGAGTGCAACGCGAGAGCAACGTGAGCATCACGCGATAGTTGAAGCCGACATTCCGGTAGGTATGCGCCTCCTCGAGTATGCCGAGCAGAAAGTTGCGGCTGAAAATTCGCTCTTGCTGCTTGTAACGGGGCCTCACGGTGGGCACGACGGCGCGGTTCGTCTCCTCGGCAGTGTAACCTTGTTTCTTCATCGCGACGACACCTTCCTTGATGAGCGACTGGGGGACAAGTAAGCAAAGAGCCGGTCGTTGGACACGCAGCGGGATAACGGCTTACCGGGGCCTCCACCAGTATGATCGTGCGAATTGGGTGGGACGACCTCATGGCAGCCGCGTAACCACTCGCCTCGCCCTGAAACCAGCGCTCTCGCTCTGCTTCACCGCCCCTGTAGACCAGGACGTGACAGTTGTTCGGGTCGATCCAACGCGAGATTTCGGAACGCCATTGACCGATCAAGGACGTCGAGCAGATGATAATGGTCGGCTGATCGGGGATTGTCGCATGACCCATGAAGCACTTCCGGCGGCCTGGCGGAACCCGGGCATCAGGTTGGTCGAACCGCGTTCGAGCATTGCCGGTTGCAGAGTGTTCGTGCGACGTTGCGAAGGAAACAATTATCAGCGGGACGTCATGACCCAGGGGCACCTGTACTCACCCAGCATGGTCGGCCACTCACGCGTGGATTTCGTCGTTGGCCAGGCGGGATTCGAATCCTGGAGCGTCTTCAGGTGCCAGATGACCTGCAGGTAGCCGATGACCTGGGCCGTTTTTCCGAAGCCGACGTCGTCAGCAAGCAGCGTTGGCTGACCGGGCTGGCCCAACTCCACCGTAAAGGAGCGATCGACCATCTCCATGATGCTGATCCACTGGTGCCAGGCGAGCTCGAGGGATTTGCCGTCCGGGTCGACCTTCCGTCCAGGTAGCGCCCCGTCTCGGATTCCGAGGCGCTGCCAGACCTCCTCGACAGTCAGCTTCCCGTGCTGAGCAACCCCGGCGTCGACGGTGAACTCCTTCATCATCTCCGCGCCCAGCTCTTTCGACCCTTCCTCCCCCTCGCTGTCGTCCTCGCCCAGTGGATTATCCTCCGCTTGGCTGGGCCGCCAGATCATGCTTTGGTATTCGAACCAAGCGGCGACAAGATCGGGCTCCTCAACGATGTGCGCGGCGCGCGACTTTTCCCGGACAACTGCAACGGGTGAGTCCTAGACGTGTCTCCTGGCAATGTGTACTCACTTCTGCCGTTTGCTCCCCGCACACCCTTGCCGACGGTGAGCATCAGCTCGTCGATCCGTTTGCGCACCGGCATTTGCTCCTCGTCACGCTCCGTTGCGCCCATCGCTCGATAGGTCTCGACAACCTTTTTGGCGAGACGGATGCCTTTCTGCAAAGCTCGGGCAGAACGCTTCCCGCCAGCCTTGGCGGCTGGCGACGGGAACGGCAAGAACGTGCATAAGTCAGTGTGTTCTTTCCTTGGGAACGCGTAGCGCTGTTACTCACCGTCCAGTGCTTCCGAGAGCTCCACCTCGGTTGCCTCCAGCTTCTTCACGTTGTTGCTGAGGGTTTTAGCGCCGTTCTCGAATAGCCGGTAGGTGAGGGCCCGCAAGAGCGGGTAGTAGTCGGGATCCGCACGTCCATCCGATAGACAGCATGAGTTACCGAAGACCGCTCGAGCGAACGGCTCGCGGCAGTCCGGCCAGACGTCGTCGTACTTCGTCCCACCGGTAACCATCGACTCCTTGAAGTCGGCCTCGTGCGCGGCGCACTTCTTGATCTACTCCCCGGTACGTAATTAGCTCGGTCTTGTTTTTGTTGCTCACCGGGGGCAGACTGCTTACCGTCTTCTCTCGTAATCGCCGATAGGCTGCCTCCTCGCTACACCCGATGTCCTTCATGAGGGCCTTAAGCCTGTATCGAAGACCCGCACGCGTGCCGAAGAAGTTTTTCACGATCCAATACCAGTCCTCGCGACCATCTTCAACGGTGAGCAAGACGCTCGACTGGAAGACGTCGAAGGCGGTCGAGCCGCCTGAGGACCGTCGCCAATGATCGTCGCACGTGCGGAGATAGCGCTCCGCCCCCGCAACGTGCTCGGGCCACTCGTCAATAATCGTTTGCGGGAGACCGTCTCGTGCGCGCCCGATGGGAGGGCGGGAAAGCCCAACCTCGGCGGACTCAATGCCGGCGAGGTCGCGAAACTCGGGACTCGTCAGCGGGAAAAAGTCCCATACCGATTGGTCGGGCTTGGGCGGGGGGCCTTCGGAGTACCGGTGGACAAGAATAGCAAATGGCACGTTGACGGCGGGCATGTTGTCGACCTCGTCGGCAGGATGTGGGGGAAACGGGGGGAGAGGGGAACAAGAAGGGTGAGTCACGTCACGCCGGTATTCTCTTTTGCGTCCCATTGGTCAACTGACTCATGGCCTCGTGACGTAATTGTCAGGGTTCCCGCCCTTGTAGTCGACTCCGAGACCAGTGCACCTTGTGTTCTGTCTAGATACAGTCCCGGCGCACCTCTCACAGACTCCCGTACATAGTCCCGAATAGATTTCATGATAGGCATCTATCGTTATCGTTTTATCGTTTGTATCGTTTACAGTTTAGTCGTAATTGCTCTCGTCTCACGCGCTAGCACTTATCGCGCGCAAGCGGCCCCAAAGACCGCGAGCTTTTCCTCAACGGCCCTAAGCGCACGCTGTGGCATGGGCTTGCCCTGTGCCCGTAGGCCAAAGCAGCAACCTTCGGGCGCATTGCGAGTCGGCCGCGGCACGGTTGGCCAAGGACGGCGAGTGACGCCCCGCACGTGCTGCCGCTCAGTCGTCCGCCGTATGAATGGGCGCGTCCCTGTGCTGGTCTCAACCGCGTGACCGACGTCCCGTGGGACCCTGGATACCGTCCGGAGTGCCACTACTCGCTTCCGTTGCTGACAAACCGTTACTCATCCGATAACTGATCCGAGCAAGATCCGAAAGGTCACGTTCTGCCAGCGAGTTCGGAAAGCACGTGTCCAACGGTCTGCTCACGCCGCGGTCGTTGCTTCTCACGCCGTCCGACTGCTGCGGCTCGCCTGTTTGTGTGCCGCGGAATCCCGACTCCGGTCCGCTCTTTGTGTCTTCAGACGCCGTTTAACTCCGCTCTCCCTCGCCCACTCTTCTTGTTTTTTTGCTCGGCACCCTTGGCACTTGCCCACTCGCACGCCGTCCGACCAGTCTGTCCCTGCCCCCACACTCTTCTCCTGCCGTGAGTCACTTGCGCCCTTACCCGGCTTATTTTGGCGCTTGCGCTAACCCGGTCGGCAGTCATGCCGCCCGATTTTCTTTCTGACTATTGGTCGCCACTTTCCTCCTCGCCTCCAACCTCCGTCTCTCTCGGGGTTTGGATCTCCGATCCCTCGCCCCTGCATGACTCGAACCCCCCCACCGGCAACTCGCCCGCTCTGTCGCCGTCGTACGCCGCTGCTCCCTCCGCCACGAGCTCGGTTTCTCTCGGCATCTGGATGTCCGACTCGGCTCCCGCGAACGGCGCGGACTCGACGTTTACCGAGCTGTCCCCGTCTTCGCCGCTTCTGTCCTCCCCGGCGCTGTCGTACGCCGCTGCTCCCTCCGTTGCCAGCTCGGTTTCTCTCGGTGGCTGGACGACTGGCTGGGCTCCCGCGAACGGCACAAACTCGGCGTTGACAGAGCTGCCCCCGTCCTCGCTCCTGCTGTCTTCAGCCGGCGATGCGTCTCTATCGACTGCCGACTCGGTCTCCCTCGGTGAGTCCGTAGCCAACCCCGTCCGCTCGTCCTCGCTTGAGTCGGTCGCTGGATCGACCTGGTCCCGAAGTTCACCCTCCCTCGGCGCTTGGATCTCGGACCGCTCTAGGTCCGTCCGTCACTCGTTCTTGGGCTCGAACTCGGACTCGGAACCTCCTTCCCCTGCCGCTTCGCCTCGCTCGTGGATTTCGAGCTCGGTCATCGGCGAAGACTTTGCCCACGCACGGGAGATCTGGCCCGATCTCTCCGCCGCCCTCTCCGATGAAGGTCGCCGTCATGCCGACGCCATCGCTGACCTGTTCACTCGCCGCGGGTTTATTCCCCATCTGTCGCTCGACGCCGAGTGGAATGACTTACTTGCGGATCACATTGAGCGTGTGAATGTGATTCAATGGTAAGTGACTTGTATTTACGCGATACTCGGTAGCTAATTATCGCGTAGTGTGTTTGAGTGATCCAGGGCTCCGTGGCCTTTATGTATGCATGTAGATATATGACACCTTTGTACTATAAAAACAATTGGATTACTTTTCAGACCCCCGAAGTAGCCACACATCATTATTAGCCCCGTTGAGGTGCGCACAATTGTTCGTATGTACCGCAGGCTCGCAATATCCACAGCAAAATTACTCAAACCTAGTATGCTTTGCTCTCGGCTGTTGTTAACCATCATCTGGTCGAGCCCGGACTGCTGCCTTACATGCTATGAGTCCAGGCACATCGGCATACGCCGGTCTGAAGACTCAGGCTCCGCGCGGTCATACGTGGTTTGAGGCTATGCATTCACGCGCTCACCCTTATTCCATTGGCTGCTGCATCCCTGTTGAGTCATACGTCGTATGGGTCTCCACATTGGTCCACCATTCTAGACCAGCTGACATCACGTGATGCACCTCACCTCGGGATGTCCAAGGATTGATGGTCTCCGTCCGACGATCCTAGCTCATCCTACGTGAGCCTATAACCTAAACATAACTAAGAACTAGGCCGCCGTGCCGCTTAGCGTGGGAGTTCCTTGGCCCCCAGCAGATATATAAACAAGGGGATGAGCACTGATGAGGTGTCATACCGAAAGCGCTAGTTCACGTTGTGTGCTAGCCCTTTGCTTTCATCCCCACTTCGCTCGTGCTCGCTGCGCTTTGCACTCGCTCCGTTCCATCCCGTTTCTAACCTAACCTAAAAACTTGGTAGGGCTCGACGTGGACAAAGGGTCTCGACCCTTGGTTCTGTCGGTCCGACTACTCCGAAGCCCGAACTCCCCGGCTCAGTTCCCCGCACTTGTTGGCGGGTCGAACTCTGGGGTCGAGGCTATAAGCGTCCTGTTACAGGCCGGGCCGGCGTCGCTGTGTCTTCCTGCTGCGCTTAGCGCCGGGGATTCGCAGGTGCCTGTTGTCAGGTGCCTAAGTGACGTGGAACAATTTAGCATACGTGGGCTCGCTTAGGCGGACACGTGTAGCCGAGGAGTGACGTGGCCGGCTGCCAAGGATTCGTTCCTTTGTACCGTGCCGAGTGGCGTGGTCTTGGCTGTTGACACGTGTCAACTTCGGCCGCCGAGATCCATGTTGTCATACTATCATTCGCTGATAGGTTATCTCGCTTAAATCACCAAGCCGGCCGCCGTGCCGCTTAGCGTGGGAGTTCCTTGGCTCCCAGCAGATATATAAACAAGGGGATGAGCACTGATGAGGTGTCATACCGAAAGCGCTAGTTCACGCTGTGTGCTAGCCCTTTGCTTTCATCCCCACTTTGCACTCGCTCCGTTCCATCCCGTTTCTAACCTAACCCGGCTGCCAAGGATTCGTTCCTTTGTACCGTGCCGAGTGGTGTGGTCTCGGCTGTTGACACGTGTCAACTTTGGCCGCCGAGATCCATGTTGTCATACTATCATTCGCTGATAGGTTATCTCGCTTAAATCACCAAGCCGGCCGCCGTGCCGCTTAGCGTGGGAGTTCCTTGGCTCCCAGCAGATATATAAACAAGGGGATGAGCACTGATGAGGTGTCATACCGAAAGCGCTAGTTCACGCTGTGTGCTAGCCCTTTGCTTTCATCCCCACTTCGCACTCGCTCCGTTCCATCCCGTTTCTAACCTAACCCGGCTGCCAAGGATTCGTTCCTTTGTACCGTGCCGAGTGGTGTGGTCTCGGCTGTTGACACGTGTCAACTTTGGCCGCCGAGATCCATGTTGTCATACTATCATTCGCTGATAGGTTATCTCGCTTAACTCGCCAAGCCGGCCGCTGTGCCGCTTAGCGTGGGAGTTCCTTGGCTCCCAGCAGATATATATACAAGGGGATGAGCACTGATGAGGTGTCATACCAAAAGCGCTAGTATACGTTGTGTGCTAGCCCTTTGCTTTCATCCCCACTTCGCTCGTGCTCGCTGCGCTTCGCACTCGCTCCGTTCCATCCCGTTCCTAACCTAAACTGAGTGTCATGTAGATGCAAGTCCAGAGTAAAATGGTGGCTGGAGGGAAAAAAACATGGGCATGTGACCAAAATTGCAGCATGCCAAGGATGGCAGGGTGAAATTTTCGATATTTGGGGAATAGCTCAACAACCTACTAGACAACTTGCCTTGAAATTTTAACTGAAAGATCTGATAGCTATGACATATCGTATTGATGACCGCGATTCTTCGATTCCCATCATGAAAAATATTACATAGCAATATTTCTCCACCACCCTGTAGGTGTTGAATCTACTATGCTTATCAATCACACTACGGAGCATTATCCTACAGTTCAAGACACGAAATTCATACCAAAGAATAAAACAACGTTGCCCCTTGCAGCACTAAGGCCAGGCCACCTCAGTGAGATGACATCGCCGCTTGCTCTCCGCTGATATGTGCATCTGCAATTGTTGCAATCGTACAACATCGCGCATGTAGTCGTGCGTCATCCGCGGCGTCGTGCTTGGCCTTATCATCACAAGGTCTACGCTGCCCCATAAAGCGGTGAGGTACCTGGTACAAGCGTTTCAGTCGGTCATTGCTGTAGCAACCAATCAATGATTGACTCACATTGCAAACAAACGTATCTGTATCCTGTCAACCTTACCAAGCACGAAAGTACCTTCAAAGAGTAGCGTTTGACGTGATACTGGGCGTTCGAGCACTTCTCGCTGAAGGCCGACATAGACCGAACTGTCTTCGAGAGGGTACAACGCTACGCCTAGCGTGTGTAGCAAAGGACGGTCTCTAGCGAACAGTAGCAGGTCACGCATCGTTGCGCGCTGTTGATGCAACACCAGTGTGTGCAGCCCCTGGAGTCTACCATGGAAAACTGCGCAGTCGTCTGCACCTGCGATGTTGAAGGCATTAAATACGAGACGCTTCAGTGGCAGGCGCACGATTTTATACAGGCTTTCGGCCCTTAACGAAAAGACACCAGGCGCATCAGGATACGTGAAGCTGAGGTCGACGAGGTGTGTCGCATTGGTGCCAAGGAGCTCTAAGCACCGCTCGAGACGGGTGACCTCACGACCAGCGGGGTCATTCAACACCGGTGCCATAACGACATTAAACAACTTGACGTTGCACACGAGTGGACCACAGGTGAGAGTCTCGATGATTTGACAGGGCGTCGGATTTAGCAAGTAAAGGGATTCGAGGGAAGGAAAGGGATCGCTACGTCGGAAGGCGAATGTCGTTTTGTTGCGATAAGCCTCCGGGAAGTCACTGTGCCTGAACACAAAATCAATCGTGAAGCTTCTCAAACGCCCAAGGTTGCCTATGGTGCCAACCATGACATCGTCAATGACCGTACAGCTGAGGGCGAGATCTGTAAGTCCTGCGAAACTATCGGTCGAGAAGGCAGTGCGGATAGAGATAAGAGGATTGTGACCGGGGTAATGGCGGGTGCCCCTGCCAAATATCTTCAGCGTCGTTGGCGATGCTTCTGTCGTGCAAAGGCATTGCAGGATAGTGGCCACGTCGGTGAGAGAGACGTACGGTACACCATACGCACTCGGTGAGTCGGTCTGGAAGACGAGAGATTGGAGCGTTGGGCCAATCAACCAGCGTAACCAGTTGACGATACTACGGTCGACGGTGCCGTCGGGCCCGTACGACGAGAAACAAGTGCCCGGCTGCTTGCGCGTGACCGTCAATGATCGCAATTGTGGGAGCGGGGAGGGCATATTGGCGAACGAGGCGGCTTGGCCAGACCACGCATACCTGACAACTGGATCGGCATATAGCTCCATGGCCATGCAATGTCTGCCGAAACGGTTCTCGAAAGCTTTGATAACCTCTTTAGATATATCTGGGGTAATGACCTTGACGTCGTAGTTACCGTTAGCACAACAATCGATACCAGCTCACGCGTGAATGACGCACCGGCACAATAGGATGCCTACCCGACAGTGGCCGCGAAGGTAGTCGAGGGAGGGGATGTTCGATTATGCTGGCCAACAATGCGCATACGGAAGGAAATCTCTTCCAGAGGACGGGGCTGAGAATCTCGTGCATCTCTCTGCTGACACGGGTAAAGTTGGCGAGATCCTTCAAATCAATGTATGATACGATGATCAGAAAAACATCGGGCATCGTAATAACGGATGTAGACAACATGTCGGAGCAAAGTATGCCACAGATATCGGAAATTTGGCAAGAATAACGGGCGAGAGCGTGAATAATGGCAAGAGCAGTAGTACCTTGCTTTTAACTAAAGTAGTGCTGCCAAGTGGCTTCCGCCCGTATGGTCTGTTTTGACGCGTGCCGCATGGAGGTGTTCTTGGGCCATTGAACAATAAATATGGTCCAAGTGATGTGGAGGTCCTCCTTATCGTACATGACATCTTTCCGCGGGCACATTCGATTGGCTATTATTCATTGTCTTGGCCACTATGATTTGGCTCACACTACAAACCACTTGTGTGACGACGGCCCTATTGATTAAAGTGTGGTCACGGAGATTCTTATAATCGCGTTGTGTTCTCTTAAAATCCCCCTCCCGGCCACCGTCCTACCCGCACGTGCCGCCCACCTCCCGCCACACCAATACTAGTCTACTCGACAAATAATCATGAATATCGCTCGTGTGTTCAAGGATGCATCATTCATCCATCAGCTCTCGCTTAACTGCTCCTACAACGACCAATGCGCACTGTCTCAGGTCAACACTGTCGCTTGGGATGTACTACGGTTGTGTGTCGGTCGCCGCGTTTCTGGCATCGAGCATGTGCTCCGTGCGCTGTACGAAACATCGTTACCACCGTTGGAAAATGCAGGCGTCCCGGTAAGTCATCCCATCACTTTTATCGAACGTTCAATACGCTTACAGTCACATCAACTCTCAGGTGCACTTGCTCTCAAGCGTACCCACGAATATTTTCAACTCCTTTCGCAACAATGAAGCACCATACATTCTTGAGCTAAAGTATTACTCTCACTCCTGTCACTGGTACCAATACACGACCGATCCCTGGAACAACAGTCTATTTTCTTCGCCGTTGTTACCCAATCTCGAGACCTTGAACTTTACTCGCAGCTCGCATCGTATTCACAACCTCGATACTGGCGAGCTCGATAACGATCCATCGATCGCGGGCGCAATCCGGGCGTTGGCCGGCCGTCGGCTACGCTGTCTTTTGATCGACGGTCCGATTAACGGAAGTCGTGCTTTCCTATCCTTGACGCAGGCGCTCGACGTGCTCGACGCCATACATCCCAGAGCACGTCTGACCGATCTGGAGCTACTCGCTCACCGGACGATATGCGACTCTATGGATGGCAGGACTCCTGACGGAGCGATCGCGGCCATCCGTTCTAAATTTGCCACGTCAAGGTCGCTCGCGCATATAACCAATCTGTGCCTGTGCTCAACGTCGATAAGCTACGACCTGCTGTTGACGATCGGCCGACTATCCGCACTCACTTCCTTCACGATCAAGTTCCCACACTGTTCCAGCCGCTCGTTTCGCGACTTTGTACCTTGCGAGCTTGATGACCAGATCCGTCGCGAATATTTCTGCTCACTTAAAAGCATACATCTCGAGGACGTACCCGGCCACCTGCTCATTCGGCTCCTCCAATGCGGTATCCCAGTTTTCAATGCTGCTTCGGCCGATTTTGTTATGCGCACCTCTTTCTCGTACGAT
The DNA here is from genome assembly GCA_037039685.1 of Ceratobasidium sp. AG-K. Taxonomy (NCBI): domain Eukaryota; kingdom Fungi; phylum Basidiomycota; class Agaricomycetes; order Cantharellales; family Ceratobasidiaceae; genus Ceratobasidium; species Ceratobasidium sp. AG-K. The sequence continues at coordinate 51,375 of JAWNGF010000003.1, forward strand.
CAATACGACCCGATATCTCTTTGCTGGCGAAAAAAGCCAGTGACACCCTCGAGGATTTCACGTTCACGTTCCCTCGCGTTATGCTAGATGGTGTATCCTCGTGCTACCAGATGTCGACCGAATCGCTAAAGAGTCTTGCAGCGCTGCCACTGAAGCGCCTGCGCTTGAACAACGTGCAGTTCAAAGGATATACGAGCTTAGCCCCTCTTCGCGGACTGTTCGGTGGACTGGTAGAGCTCCATTGTCGGCAGCAGCGTGCGTCGATGGAGGATATAATAACCATCGCACGCGAGCGCAAATCGCTTCGCGTCCTCGCCGTCACGCTACCCCTACTCTCGCCGTCACTAGAGCTGCCCATCTGGCACGGCGAACGCTCTTCAACGTCTCTTCGTTGCGAGGCGAACTTTAGGTTTCAAGGCGTGACGCATGAGTGGGTTCGTCGCTTTTCACGGTAAGTCCATGCTCCCGATGCCGGCTTGTATGTACTGAATTGATTTCACAAACATCAGCTGGCTGTTGGCCATGTTTCCGCACTTTGAGCCGGTCGCAACAGCGAACTTGAACCTGCCGACAACAAATGACGCGCCGTCAAGGGAGACGGTCGATGACCTCCGGAGCATGGCTGCGTTGCAATACATGATTATATTCATCTCTCACACGACCGACGTGGTTGTTTCCGACGATTCCTTGGCCTTTGCTTGCTCTGTCAATCGATAAGAGTGTACATAGGAATAGTCTATACATTGATAATTCGAAGTATGTGCCAACTGTATCCTTACACCTACTAGACAGCAAAGTTTTCGACGACAGGCGGGTGGCATGGGTCAGCTTTGAATTTGAATTATAAAGTGGGCGGGCCGTCACAAAAAACCCGCCGGGAGTAAGTAGCGCTGATTGGCGCCAACTAGCACGTTAGCGCAAGTATCAACCCGGGCCCTTGTTACTAGCCGTGTTCCAAGCAAATTAGAAGCCAGTTACAGCATGGGATCCAAATCCGCGTACATCGATCTAAGTAGGACCTCGTATATCTCCCGTGCAATAACTAACAGAGGGTAAGTGTCAATTGGCGTCGGTTCAGGCACGATTTTTGGCCAGCTGGCTCTCGGCCACTCTGTGCTTTGCAATCCTTGTAGCATGGAAATTCAATCATATTTACTTGATATAATCATGTCTGCACATAGAGGTTTTGACAACTCAAGCAAATCCGTCGGTTCTCTTTTGGGCTCGTGAGCACCGATTTGCTTGTGCGTGCTCGCTTAGGTGGCATCTATAAAACTGGATTTTTACTACTGGGAAGAGGGAAGTGGACGGAGCGCTCCCGAGTCCTCCCAACTCCTCCCAAGTTTACATAACATCTCCCGAGCTCCTTGGGAGAAGTCACGTGAATCAGGGAGGGCTTGGGAGGACTCGGGAGCGCTCCCTCCACATCCCCCTTCCAGGTAGGAAAACCCAGTTTTATAGATGCGTATAGGAGCACCAATTGCACAGCACCACTCGGGTGCTCCTGAGTGCTCCTTTACCCAAGCGAGCACGTATGAGCAAACCGGCGCTCGTTAGCGTCAGAGGATTTTAGTGACGAATCAAAAGCACAATCAGCGTCATTCACGAGATTCGCCAGAGCAGCCACGTTCTGCCGACAACACTTGCACTCAGTATGAATCCATGGAGCAGATCTGAGGCTCTCTTACCCTATAACAACGCGGCCGTGCGCAGGACTTGAATTTCGCCACTAAACGTGCATGTTAGCATTTTTAAAAGCGGGGTGCGTGCAGGTAAACACACCAGGAGGCTGTGGCTTATTGAATTCTTAACAGAGTTAGTAACTGAAGCGCGGGGGTGAGGATATGTCTTACTGCGGAGGGGATCGATTGGCACTGGTGATTGGGGACGTTGAATACCAGTCCCCGAGGGGTGATGCTTTAAGCGGCCTGCGGTAGCTGGCCCGTGCGCATCAGACCCATGGAGCGTCCAGCGTCTCCCGAGGAGTCATCGGCCACATGGCGGCTTGGTCGTGAGAGACTTAGTCGAATGACCCAACGCTTATCTTCGAATTCCCCTGCCCTCCGAGCTCGCCTGGGAAGATACGGGGCCTTTTGCTGTCACAACGGTAACTTGAATATGCGTGAACACATCGAACAGGCCACAGTGAGTGCTCCCTATTGACGCACACTTGTTGTTTCTCAGCGAAAACCGCAGTGCTAATTGAGACTCACAAGGGCTCGTTTACGCAAACGAGCCCTTACTAGCACGTGCGGTTTTTGCTGAGTTGGCTGATGCGATCAAATTAGATTCCCTTTTGCGAACACGACGCCGATTAGCACCATCCTAGCACGAGACCCTGTTGGTTAGGCCGAATTTGTTGTCGAGAATTTACCGTGCTAAGTTAGCACTTGACATATTTGTGACGTCACCTGTGTGAGTACCTTTGTGCATCGTGCACTAACCACGGCCCCTTGTGTATTTAGCTTTGCTTCGAATGCGCCTCGTTCCGTCCGCTGTACAGTTGGCCAATCGTTTACATTGAGCCAAGGTCGGTCCCGAAACACAGCTTTGAACGGGAGTTAAGATAATGTTCATAGCCCGCGCGTGTCTAGCAGTGACACGGTAAATCACTTACACTCGCACTTGCAGCTTTGCTTGCAATGACAAACGCACCTTGACCCCTCACGTCCCTGCACGCATGCATTTGTGATAATATAACCGCTAAAAAAAGTGCCAGCGTTCTCAATTACCTACAGCAAGGACTGAGAGAACTATATACTGTAGCTCGACATACAAGGACTACTGCCCGATACATAGTGCGGGTGTGTTACATATTAAACGGTGTCAAAAAGGCATCGAACGGATTGCTAGGTGGTGCAGGATGATGTGGCCATCGAAGTACCTTGAGGTCGTTGGGCACGCCGTTGGGTGTCGCACAGTGGTCGTCGCCCTTGTGTTTTACGTTGACAAGTGTCATGTTGATACGTGGTGCACGCTTAAGATAATCAAAACAGCTATCATCGAGCGGATACGGTGTGCATGCAAGGGGATAGCCAAACCACAGGTGCACGAGCCGTGATAGCTGCGGTTCCACCAGGCGCCGAAATAGTATCGGGAGCCTAAGGTTGGCCTGCAGGTCAGTACCCAAATCGATGCGTGCTTCCTCGAGACGTGTCGCTAAACCCGGGTACCCAAGCAGGTTGGTGACATACACCGGTGACGCGTTGCTAAGTTCAATCTTGCGCACGGACGGGAAGGGAGTATCGTAATCATGAGAAACAGTGGCGAGGTCGTCGAGCGCGTAATCCTGTTTCGCCAATGGAAAGTGAAGAATGAGATGACGGAGAGCAGGCAAGGTCGCAATGGCTTTAATGGTGTTGACGTTGATCATGTTGAAACCAAGGCCCAAGGTCGTTAGCGTGCGCAACGCCACCTTGGCGCGCAGGTGATGAGCCAAGGCATGCAACTGGCTTTGACGTCTGGCACTACGAGGGTCGTCAAAGTCGTCGTCAAAGTCGTAACCAAAGACTTGAAGTGTTCTTCGCTCATGATTCCCCGTGCAAAATACCGCAATGGCTGCCACCGCGCTGTCAAAAGCGAGCCAAGGAACATCATCCTGCCCTGAGCCACTAAACACGAGGTGCTGTAACCCGGTGCCGGCCAATGCCTTTACCCAGATCGGTATCGATTCGTCCATAGACAACGTGCCGAGTTCGTCGACGCTCTGAAAAGCCAAAGTATGGAGGTTGGGGAGCACTCCACGAAGCAACTCAGGTAAAGGCGATGTTGCCGTGCTGGTAGAGTGGTAATTGCGATGGGGTAAAAGGGGTACCTCAACAATCCGGATTTGTTGACCAAAAAAAAGCAGACGTTGTCGTATGCGTGCCATCTCTAGTTGAGTCGTGTTGAAGGGCCGAGGAATATTTATCTGCGTCATTGTACGATCATTAATCACGCGATAGCCTATAGGATGCGTTAACACCCGAAACTTACCAGTGGCTGATGGCTGTCGAACAGTGGAAGTTGGTATTGTAAACCAAGCTGTACAAGTTTGTCAAAGCCTCTCACGCGATCATGGGTTATACCGGCGAGCGCCCTGTAAAAGACTTTACAAATACGTAAAAGTACGAGGCGAGTTGGTAGGTCACTGTAGTCAAGGATGAGGGCGAGGAGCTCAGGAGGCCAAGTGAGCAAGCTGCAGGCTGACTTATTCATTGCGATTAACATAAGCGGGAGTTGGTTAAGGAAGTAAGCGATTTTGGCGTATTAAGTATAAGCAATACATGGGTCGCAGATGTCTTAAACTCTTCGCATAACAAAGACCTTGGTCAAATAGAAGCTGCCCCTGGCCACAGTCGCAAACGAAACAATAGCAATGTGGCCAACAAGGGCAAAAGGTCCAACCGGAGCAAGTGGCCCAAACCACAAATGACTATGAGGAAGCGAACAACTGGTGCGCGCAGGCAACCACCGCAGCCACGCAGCCTTCCCATGCACTAGTAAGACTGTGTGCGCTTTTCCTGTTTTATAATCATATATCCGTCGACCACATTATTCTTATTCTTATATATGACCGATTGGCCTTGCACCAGACGAGCCAACCAAAGTGGAAGACTGCCAAGGAGCATACAGGCACAGGCAAAGATGTAAAAAGAAAGAAGGAAAAAACAGGAAGAAAAAAGGTAAGTGGGATTCCTAAGCGCGCGCAAGTGGCTCATATCTGATTTGGATTGCCTCACCCACGACTATCCAACTCCGCGCTCGACATAACTAGCACCTCGTTTTGTCCTTCGCCTGCTTCGTCTCACTCTCGTCTTATTTCGCTTTCCCCTTCTTTCTATCACTGAAAGCTTATTTATATACTTATCTTATCAATCCTTCACGTGACCGGTCGACGACTCAAACGCGCGCTCGAACAACAAGGCGATATACTCATCGGCACCATGCCTTTTTTGTTTTCAAAAAAAAACAAAAAACAAAAAGAAAACGAATATCATGACCCCGGGATTGCTCGAGAGCACTCCCCAGCCGTGGAGCGCCGGCCCATTTTGCAGACAGGGACGTGTGATACATATTTAGACCAGGAACCCGTCACCTTCGGCCTGTGTTACGTAAAACGCATGGTGGCCGTAGTTTGATATTCTCGACCATTGCGACCACCACGACCATGACCATGACCGCGACCACGACCACGATGCGATCGTTCCCTCACGAAGTCGTCAAAACCCTTCGCGCCCACAGTCGCGCATTCCCGTGCTTGAATAGTAAAAGTTCCCGCAACGACGTGGTCGTGCGTCGACGGGCCTTTATTCGAATGGTTGCATCACTCATCCATCAGGGCTACCCAGAGGTAGCGACAGATCTTCCCTCGCAGACGCAAAACCGCTTAGATATTGAAAAGGTACGTCATGTGTCGCTTGCAGACAAGGCCACGATCACGATCATGACCACGACCACACTCACCATAATCACCAACCATGTAGCGCGTCCTGAACTGGTTCAATAATAATAATAGCCACGATCGGCGGTGCCGGCGCTCAGGTGTAAGTATTACACCCCAGATGTCCCATCATTTACTCAAAGCTTCGCCATACGCAGCTCCGTGGATATATTCCAAAAAAGTCTCATCAGACGCGGGCTGTCGTGGCAAACCGCTCACGCCCGCTATCACGCGTGTCGGGCAACAATCTTCAGATGAGGGCTAAATTGGCAAGCACAAGAATATACCTTGTGCTTAGATCAACAATATCTAACGTCTGCTACAGGTGATGATTGTTGAGATTCCGGTACACAGCAAGATGCGTGAACCCGGCGTTGCAAAGTGAAGGGAGGGTACTTGAATGTTTTATACTGGTGCATCAGATGAATATATACAACTCAGCTTCGTCTTTGTGATCCAGGCAAGTATTTACGTCGACTGGTTCGTTGTAATGGTGGCATACAGAGCGTCCTGTGAGACACGCTCTACAAAAAGCCCAAAATCTCGTTCGTCTCGTGGGGTCTCGGGATTCAGGGGAGGTGCGCGTCAGGCTCCCAAGCGCTCGTGATGTCTCGTGAGCCCTCGCGAGATAAGCGCACATTTCGCTATTGATTGCTCGCGAGCCCTCAGGAGCGCTTGGGAGCTGCCACGAGCTCGACGAGCACCTCCCATTGATCTCGAGACCACACGAGATTCTTGGGTTTTGCTGACGCGTTGCGGAACTCTAATTGAACAGTCGCATGTGATTTTTCTTTTTTTGCTTACCTCGAAGAAGGTGGATCCTGACCGGCATTAGTGTAGGTGGACTTGTGCTTGACTGCGACATACAAATAACAAGCCAAACGCATAAGTGCATGCCAATTGCCCCTATACGCGAAGTTTTCACCTCTATCGTTCAGCAACACTTACCGCGATTGATGTACGTACCTTACCATGTGAAAAAATGCAATGGACCAATGCCAAGGCCGCAGACAGCATAAATATATATAATGCAAGAGGGTGGGTTCGAGTGTCTCGTCTACATAATGGTCGTCAGCAAAAACCTGGGATCTCGTATGGTCTCGGGATCGGGGGACCTTTCTCGTCGAGCTCGTGACAGCTCGTGAGCGCTCACCAGCGGTTATGAGCGGTTACAAGCAGTTAGGAGAAAAATCGGTGCTTATCTCTTGGGTGCTCATGAGAGGTCACAAGAACTTGGGAGACCAACGAGAAAGGTCCCCGAATCCCGAAGCGTCACGAGCCCGACGAGATTATCGAATTTTTGTAGAGTGTACTACACTGCTTGTACTAGTCGTGTCTGTGAGAACACACAACCATATGACAGGAATACAATGTTGTTTGCCCAGGCGGGCCGGGGGCGGCCGTCAGGATCCGTACGACAAGGTCGAAGCAATGATCAAAGGATTGTGCAAGAAAGCCGTGTGTGGTACATCGGCAGGCGGAGCAATGAAAGAAACAGTACGCACAAAAGACGATTGCCGCAGCAACGATCGGGAAAAAGGATACTTGTGGCACACACTAATTCAGCGTTCATTGGGCGTAGATGAACTTTGCGTGTCAGTCACTTGAGAATCGAATCAAATAGTCACTACGCTTACCTTGGGTTATTTGAATCGAATCGCTTGGGTAGTTCAAGTGCAGGCGATTTTGCTTAGTGTGAAAGGGGGCACACCAAAGCGCGGGTTGCAAGGAAATCGTGAATTGACCAAGGTTTGTGGAGGCAAGGGACAAGAGACAGGCAAGAGCTTGAACGAGCGCATATTGCCAGAGAACAATCGCAAAGATGGCCAGCCACTGACATTGTGACTCACTCGGTGACTGTTCAGGGCCGGCCAAACCTGTCGACCACTTAATAGCCTCACCACGGCTGATTTCGTTCCCATTTCTCCGCTCAACCGCCATTGTACACCGCTTGCCATCTGACAACACTGTGCGACTTCCTATCGCTCTTCGCCAGCAGGAGCAATCGTCGTAAGTTCTCCCTGTTTAATAACATCTCAATGCTCACCCCGAGTCACACCTTGTGGCTGGCACTGCTGCCCATTCACGCCCGTGTCCACCTCACCGTTGCTCCAGGCCCTATTTGGATACTTCGGCATGATTGTAAGTACGCCTCGCCTTGGCTGTACTTGTTCCAGACCTCTTTGATACATCTCTCAATCTAGGTGGGAGCGGGTTTTGTACAGTAACTTTATGGTAGTATCTCGTTCTTCATGTGTATGGTTATTCTCTTTCGTGTCAGATTGCATGTATATTACGGGATAGATACAAATATACAATATTCAATTCGTGCCATCAGATATCCACGCAGACCCGGATAAGAGCCTGCAATCAATTGCGTGCCTCAGCACAAGGGCCACATCTCTTCCTGCTCGCGATCAAACGCCCCTTCTCCTCGTGCGCTAGCAATCAAACGCCACATTTCGGGAGGGCTCACTGAAGGGGGACTTGGGTTCTGAGCTTGTCGTGCTCCAGAGCGCTTCGAAGCACTCCGAAGAAAGTTCAATTTTTGCTGAGATCCGCCGCTCCTAAACCCCTGCGGCGTCTGCTCATGTTTCGACGCGTCGAATCCCCCGCTCTGGCGCCTACCAGCCTGTCTTGGTTGTTCGGAGCCTCGGAGCCCAGCTCGATAATCTTACCGGTTCGTTTCTTCTTCTTCTTCGACGCTTTACCCTTACCCTTGCCAACCGGGGTTACACTCCTCTCGGTTTCAGACGACTCTTGACGCGCGATCCAGTCCTCGTCGTCCTCGTCGTCAGTTTCCTCGACAGTTACTCGTGGAGTTCGTCTGCGGGCAGATAGGCCAGCTCCAGATGTCTGGCTTTGCTGTCCAGGACCGTATGTCTCGTCCCGTAAGTGCCTTAGTACTCCCCCGTATTGATTGTCGCTGCATACTTAATTCGCATCGACCTCGTAAATCAATGCGTTCAGCTCGACGTTCTCAGACCCCTGGGCGTGTGTACGTTCGGTCTCAGTATCCGGGCCTGACAGATAGTCGCTGCGCGACCAGTTCAGGTTGGTCCAGCTAGGGTCAATGTCTGGGAGCGACATCGCTCGACCAGGTGAGCCTTCAGCTCTCATAACCTCGTCGGCACAGCGCAATGTACGGCTGACTCGTCTAACCCTCGCTGGGCTGTTATGAGACGATGTCAAGGGTTGTTTCTTAATAGGTGCCTTGCGTTCGGACGGGCTAGGTGGGTCGCCGTCTGCGTTTTCAACTATGTATTGAGGGAAGCTAACTGCACTCTCATCATCGCCCCGTACACGACTAGTGCGAGCGGCCAAGAACGGAGGATTGTTGTCGTCCGGCTCCTCATGTTCTCCTCGGGTCTGCCCTTGAGGCGTCGAGGTAGGTTGAGGCGCATCAATTGCAGCCGGCGCACTGTAGGCAGCAACCGAGTCGGGAGCTAACCCCAACCTTAGCGCACTGTAGGTAGCCTCTTGATCCCTAGTCGACTCTTCGTTGACTTGAGCAGCATCTCGCTGTGCGTAGGTAATAGCGAAGGCTTTGATGCTCGCTCTCGGGCGCCGCACTGGGGATCGAATAGGCGGCGGTCGACCGTACACCTTCTGGTACATCGACAGGGTCAGCCTTACCCTGACTGCGGCACCTTGGACTCAGCCTGACCCCATCCCAACTACTTCGACAGTCGGGGGAACTTCCGGGAAATTTTCAGATGGGTTAACGGACCCAAAGGTAAGATTGTTCTTCCTCGATACCACTGCTAGCTTAACCTCAATTAGTTCTTCAGTGTCCTTGTCCTTGCTTTTGCGAGCTCGGCACTTGGTAACACTCGGTATCTTGAGGGGGTCATACCAACGACCGCTACGGAGTTCACGACTCATAATGTGTATATAGAGGGGATAAAACGATCGTTAACAGGTAGAGGATGTGCGAACGGAGGCCAACCTGTTGCATGAGGTATTCGGAGACTCAAGCAAATCCGTCGGTTCTCTTTTGGGCTCGTGAGCGCCAATTTGCTTGTGCGTGCTCGCTTGGGTATAAGAGCACCAATTGCACGGCCACTCGGGTGCTCCTGAGTGCTCCTTTACCCAAGCGAGCACGTATGAGCAAACCGGCGCTCGTTAGCGTCAGAGGTTTTTGGTGACGGAGATAAAAGATAAAATTTAGTGAGTTTGACTCACTGACGGTAGGTGTATGGGGGTGTCAAAAAATGTTAGGTTCTCGTCACCGATGTATCTTAGTTAGCCAAGGCAACGTAGTCGTCGTTAATGAAAAGCCCTAACGCAATCAATTTGGTAGTATGAACGAGAACAGGGGAAGAGGCGGAAACCCGGGTCCTCTAAAGGACACCGGGCCGATGCAAGCGCATACAAGGAAACAAGTCGCCACGCCACGCGTGGCACCTCCACTCCATCTCGTAACCGTTACAGTCCACTCTTACATAGTTGCGAGTAGTATTTATTGTTAGCGTCTCTTACCTTACGCGCTGAGTCGTCAGTTTTGTAGTGTTTTGGTTCTCTCTCTTCTCGCACCATGTACTAGTACAGATGTTATCGCATAGAGCTAGCCCCCACATCAACTATATACACTTGATTCAAAAAGAAAAAAACAAAGCCGCCACCCACTAAGTCGACGGCGCTCGTCATCTCGGATCACTCTTCCTCTCCCTCTTCTTCTTTGTCTTCTTCGTCGTCTTCGTCGTCCTCGTCTTGATCTTCGTCTTTGTCTTCGGGAAGCTGAGCAAAGAAGTGTTCCGACGTATAGTTGATGTTCTTTAAGAAAAGACGTAGCGCTTCGCTGCCAACCTCGTCTGTCATCAAAAACTTTAGGTTGAAGAACTTCTTTTGGCGGTGGATTCCTAGGTAAGCACCGCGACGCCAATTGTACCGCGGGCACTCCAGAACCACATGCTCAAAGGTCGCTTCCTGCGGCGCTACAAGAGCGTTGCACAGATCGCATCTTGGACGCGGCCAAGGCTCAGCGGTGATCGCGGCGACCCGTGCATGATAGCGACGGCTGGATGGCTGAGGCTGCGGGTCATCATAGTGAGCAACATATATGGACGATACGTTGACTGGTGGGAACTCACCGGCGTGGCCTTTTCTTTGCTGCCCTTGGCCCCCCTCACTCTATCGGGTCTGGATCGTTTGGTGTCGCGTCGCTCTCCCTGGTCGCCGTTGGCGTACGCGCTGGGCTGGCCTACAGTCAGCCTGGCTCCGCTACCACTTCAGACACTCGGTACGTACCACAGAATCATGGGCTCGCGGTCGTTTGGACTCGTTCCTCTTTGGTGGCGCTGTCACACCGTGGTTGTCGTCGATGTCGACGCCATTGTCAATGGTCTATTCTGGCGTTAGTTCAAGGTGTTGGTGTCTGAAACGGCGTACGTACCTTTCCAAGACGAGTATCAGTTGCCTCTGAGCATTCCTGCCACTTCTCTCCGTCAGCACCGGGAGTTGTCTCGTTGGCGTGCATCATATCGGTCGGTACGTCGGGTTGTCTGGAGAGGAAGGAGAAGTGAGGTGCCAGCTTATAAGGTGGAGCTATAGCGAGTGGTTGAATACGACTGTTTGGGCCAAGGACAACGAGGGCGCAAAATGGACCACAGGAACCCAGGACAAACCGATGTTCACAGGTCCAAACGGGGGCCAATTGATCAAAGCGGATGTCTCACAATAGCATTCATAGGTCTATCGAAGGTAGAGCCTCAGAAATGGTTTGAGCTTGTTTAGGTTTCGGGTAGATGTCTTTCCGTCTTTCCTAATGCGTACTGTGTCACCATTGTATGCACATGAACAGGCCCACGCGTTGATTTGACCACACCAGACCCCGGCGGGATCCGCCCATCTGGCTTCGTAAGCACCTAGGTCCCAGAGGCATCCGCTCACCTCGTTGTTCGTTGCTCCGGGCTCGAGTCTCACTGTAGCGAGTGCTGGTACTTAACCTAAGTGTCAGGGATGGGCCTTCTAGTATGTACTCGGACGCCTTTTGAGAGGTGCCAAAATTGACGTATTTGAAATTCGTATGGGCATTCTCAGATGTACCAAACTATCGTATAAGTACCACTATCGGCCATCGGGTAAGTACTCGGGTAAGTACTCAGTACCACATGCTGACTAATCATATTATCTACGGCGTACTTTAGCGGTACTTGGCGTACTTTTGGAAGAGTACTCTGCGTACACCTGTCGGGTTCCTATGGTACTTTTGAGAAGTCCGCACGGTACTTTGGTAGGGGTATGATATTCTGAATTTCGGCTAGCGCCAGGATAATAGTATGTACATGAATATGTATTAAGAGATGTAACGAGAGCCAAAAACACAATTAGTCGTAAAAAGCACACGCCCGTTCTTTTCCCGCCTCCTAACGGTACCTCACAACTGGCCTAATAGTTCGAGTCGGTCGCTTATTCTCGTTGGTGGGAATCGATGGCTGTTATGTAGTAGTTTTGTCAGTAAATTAACGAACAAGTCGCGTATGCACGTACTAGGACTTTCTTGTTGACGACGGGCTCTTTTACGGGCTTGGGCTTAACCGACCGACTGGTGAGTAACTATAGAAGTTGTCGAATGATATACTAGGCTCACCGGCTGTTTCTTTCCTGCGTTTCCCTTCCCCTTTGGCTTGGCTACTGGCTGGCTGGCCCCCTCATCCTCCGATTCGATTGGGAGGTTCTCGGAAGAGGATATCTCACTCAGGTCGGAATCCCAGCCCGTGATCTTGGACTGGGCCTCTCGCTCCGGTTCCGTGACTCGGGTTGGCCCACGTCTATTACTCTGGCGTTGCGTGGGGCTTGGCACAACGTCGGTGGTTTCGGCTGGGGGGGGGGGCAATTGGGCGCGGCCTGACTACTTGCCGTTTTTGGATTGGGATTGAAGGTGCATCAGCACTCGTCTCACAACCAGCAGCTGGCGCACGAGCATGGGTTGCGCCATCGTCGAGAGTGGTGGTGTTGCGAGGTGTGTCTGGAGCGAGAGCCGAAGCCGAAGTCAAAGTCGAAGCCAAAGCCGAAGCCGGGGTCAAGGTCGAAGTCGGGGCCAAGGTCGAAGCCGAAGCCAAAGTCAGAGCTGGAGCTGGAGCTGGGGGTGGAGAGGGACGAACACGAGTAGCGGCAACAGAAACAGGGGCTGGGATGGGGGTAATGACAGCGGTGGGGGTTGGGGTGGGAGTGCAAGTAGCGGCACCTGGGGGAGCAGCGGGAGGTATGGGAAAGGGACCTTGGTTCTTTCGTGGGCGTCCACGCTTGCGTGCAGCGGGTACCGGGGCCTCAACTGAGCCCGTAACAACCTCTGGAGGAGGGGCCGAGGCTGAGGTGGGTGTTGAGGTGGTGGTCTCGAAGGCAGGGGGCTGAGGTGCTCCCGGTGTGGCGATGACAGTCGAGGGCAGGGCGGGTGCTGAGGCAGTGGTAACAGGTGCAGCAACTGTTGGAGCAGGTTCGGGGAAGGGATCAGCATGCGTAGACTCGTGGGATGGAATGTCGTCTATGTAAATTGTTAACGAGATCAAGAGCAAGCGTTGGAATAACAAAAAGCTGGACGTACCGCGTGAGATTGAGATTACACTCAAATTTTGAACTATGCTGTCGAACTCTTCATCTATGCCGTCCATCTCTGCGGTTCCTTCCGACGCGGTTGCTTCCAGCGCGGCAATCTCAGCTGCAGCCGTTGCCGCGGCGATTTGGGCTTCCAGTGCAGCTTGAGCCAGCTCCGTTTTTTTGACTGTGAGCTTATACGTATTGTTTGATGCTCGTAGGATCAAATGCACGAAGTCCTTGATCGGCCAAATTGGGTCACTGAAACCGCCAAATTCGGGGAACTCCTCAAAAATCTAATAACAGACGATTAGCATATACTCGAATGCAAACCCGATAGACTCCGACAAACCTTCCTGTAAGTATGCCTAAGATATTTCGGATCTTGGGGGGTAATTGTCTGACGCATATCAAGATAACGGCGACAGTGATCTTTTGCTGCACTCTATGAGAAGATGACTCAGAGTGCAAGACAGGGTGGACGAAAAAGGAAAAACCCACATAAATCCAGCTATATGCTGGTTGGGTGAGTCCGAGCGCGTCTCGCAAGTTGTACCCACAGCGTGCACTCGAATTACCTCTCCCCGGTGATCCTTTAGGCTTTGAGCAGAAGGAAAGCATGATAGTCGGTCGCCTGCCAACCAAGCATGATGCCCGAGTCCGTGTTTGAGTTAGGGGGGATGGGGCGGTATTTGATGGGGGCAGACTGGGAACTAGCGGCGCCACAAGTGTCCTAGGTGGCACTGGCCATGCAGGTGGTATCCCAACAACTTTGCATAGGTTAGCAAGAGTACGACATATTGATTCACTTGGAGTATGGGCTTACAAGGTGAAGCTGTAGGTCCGGCTGGCGCTGTTGGCGCAGATGCAAGTGTGGGTATGTGCGCGTGTGCAAATGCATGTGTTGATTGGGGCGCAAACATTGTAGGAGTTTGCGGCAGAGTCACCCCTAGATTTATTGCCATTAGCTAAAATGATTATGAGCAAGAATCTCACACACCAATACGATTGAGATAGGCCATCATGGCACCTACATCAAACTGGCTGAAGTCGACATCCATGGTTTGGAAGAGGCAGGAGAGGGTGGACACTGGTGGAGGGAGCAACACAGAGGAAAGAAAGCGGCGAACATGCCTTTAATATCCTGAAACGGAGCTAAGATATTGACAGTTAGGGAAAATGCAGCTAGTACCCTGAAGGACCACCACCAAAATAAACTTATTGACCAAGTTACATTCAAAAGGGGTAGGTATTCAAAACACATTGGAACAACAAAAATGTAAAAACATCTGTTACTTAACATTTATGATGTTGTGTCAGTTGCAAACCTACGACCTTTTCCCTTCCCAGGTCGTTTTTTCTGTTTCTTTTCAAGAGGTTCCTCTGAACCAGTAGCGTCAATGTACCGCTTCTTCTGCCTTTTTTTTTTCAATCAGTAATTATTTGTACAGCGTTGCGGGGCATAGCCCTATGGTGCGCTGCTCTAGAGGTGGGGTGGCGTAAGGCCCTACAAAACACAACCAAACGGAAGAACCGAGACAGTCATAGGCAAGAGCGAGACGTATACACTACTTGTAAATACCGAGAAGGGGAAAGAGAGCCAGACAAACGTGAAAAAGAAAAGCAGAGTATTAGGCCGAGGGGCAGTGACTATGAGAGAGCAGACGAGAGAAGAAAACGGAGAATAGGGGCCTGGGCCCTGACGGCGCTGGCTGGCGGCAGCTCATCTGAGCAGGTCCGAGAACCTGCCAGTGGCCTTCACGTACTCAAAAAGCGGCCCTAACGCCTCCGACGAGAACAGGAGGAAGTCGAGTCGCGCGAACTCGTGTCCTTGGACTTCTAAGCATAGGTGGCGCTCTAGAGCGTACCGCGGGCAGTGCAGTAGGAAGTGTGCTACTGTCTCGTCCTGGTTGCCACAGTGAGCACAGCAAGGGGAGTTTTCGACCTGAAGGCGATGGAGGTGTCGTCGAAGCTGGACGTGGCCCGTGGTAAGCCGGAAGAGGAGTGTGGCGCGGGATCGGGGGAGACCGTGTGTGTGAGCAAGGAAGTCGCTGGCGGCGATGCTGGGGAAGCGTGAACTGAATCTGGCGCCCGGTTTAGAAGCGAGCCAGTGTGCCGTAGCCGCGTCGCGATTCCTCCGCTGGAGTTTGCGCTTGAGCGTCGTCGGGTTGGTTGGCGGCCTGTAGTTGCGCAGCGCCAGGGGGACCAAGGCAGCTGGGTAGACCTTGCCCCGCATCGCCGCCCCCGCCTCCGCGTCCGCCTCCTCGTTTCCCGGGATTCCCACATGCCCTGGACACCATTGAAGTCGGACGGTGGTACCTCCCGCCCTGTCGCGCGCCCGCTTGAGGGCCCTCCAAGTTGCCTTGAGGAGGGCCTGTGTGGCACCCTCTGCCTTGCCCGTGATGCACGAGATGGCCTCCTGCGAGTCCGTGAAGATCGTCGCATCGTCCACCACCTCTGACGAGAGTACCAGATGCGTGGCGAGCAGGATGCCCGCGAGTTCGGCATCTAGGACCGAGTGGTCGTCCGAGTCCCCAAGCCTGAAACCAGCGGGAATGGACGGCTGACCGAACGTGCGTAGTATGGCGGCTGCGGCCACCCCCCCGGCGGCAGAGGCATTCTTCTGCCTTGCTAGGCTGTTCATCACCATGGTTGTTGTCAGATCGGGCAGAGTTGAGTCGATCCCAAGCTCGTGGAAGACTGATTGGTGAACAAAAAATACTGATGAAATCCGCTGAGGGCCCTCAAAAGGCTGGATGGCATGGCGCTGGGCTGTACCATCAAACGCCACCAATGTCCCGGGCTTGAAAGGAATCCGTACGTTCATGTCTTTGAGGAACAATTCGCCACCGTGGAAATCCCCAGTTGCATACAGGATATCCCATGCCCGACAAACACCATTCACATCCAAATGCTCGCCTGATTGTTTGTTCATAAGTAACGCCTGGCCAAAGAAATCAGAGTGCCAGATGTTATCAACAGCACGGATTATTGGATCTTCCCGTAGTGGCTTAGAAGCTGAGCGGAGGAGTGTGGACAGGGCAGGGAAAGCTTGTGCCACTAAGTCGTTGGTACGGAACGCAGCAGCTTGGAGAGCGTCGATGTATAAGAATCGGTTGGCTAGTTCGATGTTTGATTTGCTGCCCATCAGCTCACGAGACGGTGCGAAGTGGTCAGAGTGCTTGAAACACAGCAAATGAATCAGCTCATACAACGGCAGCAGTGGGATGGGAGAACATACCTGATGGCCTTGAGCATGCCATGCCTTACAAAAATGGAGCTCCCCAAAGATACCATCCATCACAAGATAGCGGTCCTCTCCCTGCTCATGCCAACTGACAGAGGTCCCGGGATTGAGATTCTTCCGTACTTTCTCCATGGCCTTTGCTAACTCTAGTTGCGCTAGTGTAGTTGCATACAGTGACATATGGGTCTGCCAATGATTTGAGCAGATCATATCAGTACAAAACTGGGTCGTACTCACCAGGCTGTCACCCTTGAAATACATTGGAATTACCAGGCCTCCAACAATGCCATCTGCATCAATAATAAACGTGGGTTTCTTGTCGGAAATTTCGATTGTCTTTCCGCCCCGCCAGCTCTCCTCGTCTGGCTTAGGAAGAGTCTTGTCGGCCTTTTTCTGGTGAGCCACAAAAGAGTACTGTGGTAGTGTCACTACAAATGGGCTATGAGCTACGGGGTACCACGAATTGATAGAGAACAAAAGGGCATACCTGCATGACCAAGCGCTAGACGCAGGAATTTCGTGTTTTCTTGATGCCAACCGTCCTTCATGTTTGGAGTGATTGGGTCGTCGCACACAATGAAATTCTGGCGTGCGTCTGGTTCGGGTGTTAGTCGAATACCATTGAACCACACGGGGTGGCTAGTCGTAGCTGTCTCGGGCATGGTGGTCACGAGTGTATGGTGTGTGGTGCGTTTCCCGAGAAAAGCAGAATAAATGGAGGGAAATTGTGGGGTATTGAAGCACAAATATGCGGGAATGCGTGGCTCGGGGGAGTGGACAATGGTAGCAAACCACTGGAGCAACCAGTGATCTGTCACGGAGTGGAACCAGCAAAATCCGAGGGCCGCGTCAACGTTTGGCCGTATTGCCACCAGCTGGCTGTACTCGGCCGATGTCCTATCTCAAGCAACGAGTTGCGTAGCCGTGTCAGCCTCGAAATGCATAGCTGCGTAAGCCTCGAGGCTTGCTCGGCCAAGCAGAATTGATGGAGCGATAAGCGATCGATTAACGGGTTTAGGACTGTACAACGTTAGCACCAGCACAGGCAGGATATATGTACACAACAAACATTGATATAAATAAAATGAAGTGTCGGTTAGTGCCAGGTCAATGCAATGATGCAAGGGTGAGTCCGAGCGCAGCGGTGCTGGTCAAGATTTGACTCTTGTCTTGGGGTGTAACAATACTAAAGGCATTGAAGAATTAGCTACGTCGATAGGGTATGAATCGACTCACATTAGAGGATTAGAGCGGCACGGAAGGCCCCGATTTGAAACCTGTTTACGCGAGTACGCTGTTAGCTGTGTGCTCTACAAAATCAGCCATGCACAATGTCCGATTCATTGGACTTACCACTCGTGTGCAATTTGTGGCACATGTATTGCGCCAATCGGTCCCCGAAGTGGGTTTTTGAGGTTGGAGGACGTCTATGGGCAGGGTTATTAGTTAATAGCATAACAGAAACTGACGGTCAGGCGCACCAGATGAGAAAAGAGTGGCATCCAAAGTCTTTGAGATTCAAAATCGAAACAGAATATGCACCCGCAGACAGAACCCAAGATCGTGAATGTTGCATTGGCACCCTACCGCGCAACCCTCAGAAACGCACAGCATTGGGCCAGTGGTATTGCGCAGCCCGCTAAGACATTATAGTGAGTGTAGGTTGCCAATGGTCCGACTCAGTCGAGCAAGAGCGACTATGTGTGGTGGAGGGACTTTGGAAACACTTGCGCCAATGATTGCCGAGGGAAATCGAGGCTCGCAAAGACCCTCAATCTACAGATAAGCAATATCTCGGATTAGCGACTCCAATCAAATTTGTGAGTTTGGAATTGAACTCACTTTACATGCTTAAGGAGCAGGCGCAAGCGGCGAGCACCCAGCAAGCGCATGTTGTGCCATTGTTGATGGGCTTGTGGAACTGGGCCAAGCTTGCAAGTGCTTCAGCACTCGACCAAGGAGGAGGGCTTGCGGTTCGCGCCTGTAAACAAATACTTGGGAAGGTGCGCAACTAAATCGAGGCTCTGCTGGCACGCTTTGAAGTGACAGGCCGTAAATCAGATATATTGGCAATCACAAGAATGTCATCGTTAGGATAATACATTCGACGAGTGTGTAGGATTCCCATACTCATGTACAAGGGTTCCCTTGGTCCACCATCAAGAAGGTCAATATGGCGAGTGAGTGGAAGCCGGTCTGTAGATGTCGGGTCAGTGCAATAGTCAATACGGGAGGGGGGGAGACCAACGAGTGAGCAGCATGGGTACCACGCTTGGAACCCGTGTTGTTGAAAAGACCGTTGATGGCACGCGCGATCGCCGTGCGAGTTGCGATTGAAGTAGGCGATCGACGCAATTCGGGGGATAAGTGAATAAGATAACTAAAAATAACGGTTAGCCGGCAAGGAATATCTCAGATGAGAGTGGCAGATCACAAACAACAGATTACACTTACTGTTGACGCAGATTGTCAAGCCGCCCACACTGAGCCACACAATCAGGGAATGGGCACTTGTAATGTTGTTCACCCGTGTGAATACTGAAGCAATACGTCTATGAGTCAGGCACAAAAGTCAAGTAAGAGAACCTACCGAGTGTGCCTCATAAGAATGCTGTTTGTCGAAAATGTCCGAGAACATATTTCGCAGATTGGTTTCTTCTTTGTTCGAGCAATAACTACAGTTACGAGTTGGTGGGTCACTGGGACCCAGCCTTGTGTGTAGTTGGTTGAGGTAGACTCTTGTGCCAATGCAGCGTCAGCTAGTGGAGCCAGCGGATGGTGGGACGTTGTGGGGGTCGCAATGGGGGACTGAGCAAGGGGCACACCAAGGGGCGAATCAAATTTCCCCAAGACCGACCTTGTGGGAGACAGTTCTCCAGCGGCAATTAGCTCTGAGTAAGCCGCTAAGTTGTGAGTTGGAGAAGCCCAAGGTATAGACGACGGGCGGCCTTTGGCTGGGGAAGCAGGTCTGGAGCAATCAGGACAACTCATCTGCGACTTGGAATCCAGTAACTGAACACAGGGGTCCTTTGCTGGTGCGGGGAAGAGGTGATGCGACTGAGCAATAGGTGGAGTGGTAGCGAAGTAAAGCCGTGTACAGAGAAGCGAGTGAGTTGGGGTGCTGTCTGTCAACGGGATAGCACTGAACCGGACTAGCTGAGTACGTACTGGAATACGGCGTGCGGCGCACGAGGCCAACGGGGATCAGACTTCCTGCAAGGTTTCTGTTGGAACCTGGGGCGCAGTGAACGAATTGGAAAGGCTCCATTGACAAGAGCATCTTGTCTGGACCAAATTGCTAAGTTATTAGCTCAAAAACGTTGCATCAAAATCTTGACTCACCGGAAACCTCTCCAGATGCTGGGGTTCTCACAATAAATGTTGCAATTCCCTTGCCGCGTGTGGTACATTGCGTATAGAACCTGTCGAAGAAAACAGGTAAGTTGATCCAAAGTCGCTGGGACACCTACGATTGGCGTTTGGTTGGGTGCGGTCGTTTGGATCCGCCGTGTGCGATTGCGCACTGGATCATGTGACAATGATTCGAGCGAATTTCACCACCATCTATAAACCCCAAACCCGATGGATTTGCCTGCTTGACACTCAAACTACCAGCCATGGCTCCTCAGCCCAGATTCCGGTGCATTTGTGGCTGCGACAATATCCTGGCATTACAGACAATTCGTCTACACGTGAGGAACCTCCTGCCTTCGGCTGCTCACGACGATGGCGACACTGGCGGTATTGACAACAGCTATGCTGGGAGCATTGGAGGCATAGAGCCAGATGGAAACAACGGTAAGTAATTCAACGCAAATGCAATCATTCTCTCCATTCATGTTGACGCGATGATCACTGTTCAGCACCACACGTACAAACACCTTTGGAGACCGATACTTACCAACAAAATCCGATTGGCGCCCCTCCATCCTGTGAGTATTCATTTTTATCTCATTTAGAGTCTTGGTGTCTTAAAGAGTCAAGCAGCACATCCCCCCGCCAATATTGCGCAACCAACGGAGGTACAACGCGCCCCCCCTGTGGAGGGAGGAAGAAATGTCGCTGCGGGCCTCAGTGTTGGGTTCAGTATGGATGTAGACGATATGGACGAGACCCTCGGTGAGTCAAATCTGCTGTATAGATATTTTTGTCTCACCCATCCCTTTCAAGATTCACCACCAGTGAATCGTCGTGTCCATCGGAACCCCCCTGTCATGATCGAGGATTGGCCCGAACCATACTGGGAGCCCGAGTTCGAGTCCGATGAGTCCGGTGTTGACGAAGGCCCTATCCCAATTGACGAGCGCGACCCCGAGTACATCGAGAATACCAATATCCCCCAGTGCGACCCGGTTGACGAGCCCGAGCTCGAGGACGAGGAACTACGTTCACTGTTAGAAGCTGAGCTCGGTGAACTAGACGATACTGAATGGATTGACATGTGTAAGTTTTGTTCCCAGTCCTGGTTCTACCGCGCTGATTTGACAACTAACAGACCAACGCATACTCTCAATGCGCGATCACCACACCCTCCGCCTCTTGGCTACACGCCTTCACGCTCATTTCTCTTGTAGCACGTACGATGACCTTCGTTACGGTGTTTGCAAAAGCCTCAATCTTCCAAGCGAGTTTGTTGCATGGCGACGGCTTCGTATCCTTGCACAGTTGGAGACTCGGTCATACGACTGCTGTGTCAACTCGTGCTGCTGCTTCCTTGGCAAGTACAAGGACGACGTGACGTGCCCGTACTGTGGAGAGAGTCGATTTGGCCCTGGTGGCAAGCGGCGACGGGCCTTCCGCTACTCCCCGTTGATCCCCCAGCTTCGAAGTTTATTCCAAAGTCCCACCATGGCTTCAAAAATTTGGTACCGAGCTGAGGTCGAGCACGAGGATCAAATGACAAACAATACACAAGCGAATGGCGACGACGAGCAAAACGGCGAGGATGGACCAGTCAACGACAATGACCAGGGTGGTGACCGGTATATTCAAGATGTATTCGATGGCGAGCACTACCGTCTGCTGCGAGAGACCAAGGTCAATCCAAACAAGGAGTACCGTTTTTTTGACAATCCAGAAGACATCGCACTTGGCCTGTCCACTGACGGATTTACGCTTTTCAAGCGACGACGACGTGGGCTTTCTGCTGCTTGGCCGATAATCCTTGTTAATTATAATCTCCACCCTAGGATCCGTACTCGACTTGAAAACATTATCTGCATCGGCGTCATTCCCGGTCCCACCCAGCCGAAAGACCTTAATTCATTCCTAATCCCGCTTCTGGAGGAGCTTTTGGACCTCGAGGAAGGTGTGGAGACCAGTGGATTGCGACCTGATGGAACCGGGTACGATTTTGTGCTTCACGCATTCATAATCATTATCTTTGGCGACATTCCTGCAGTCGCAAAACTCCTTATGATGAAGGGCCAGAATGCGTTCTCTCCCTGTCGCACCTGCTATATTGAGGGCGTGTTGTGTAAGCTCGCCAAATCGTCCGTTTACTACGTGCCTTTGCTGGCCCCTCGCCGAGAGCGAGTTTGGGAGTGTCACGACCTCCCAATGCAATCACACAACTATCTTATGGCTCATTATGACGAACTCGACGAAGCAGAAACTCAAGACGACCGGGACAAAATAGCCAAACGCTGGGGTGTCAACGGTGCGCCGATATTTGCTCACTTGATGTCAATCGACCTCTCGACGATTGCGCCATACGACATCATGCATCTACTCTTCGAAAATCTCGTCCCCAACCTCATAAAACTTTGGACGGGTAAGTTCAAGGGCCTTAACCAAGGCACGGGTAACTATCAGCTATCCAAGGAGCAGTGGAATGCCATCGGCCGATCAACTGCAGGTGCTGCTCGCACCGTGCCTTCTGCATTTGTCGGCACGCTCCCGGATATCGCCCAAGATGGAGGCCTATACAAGGCAGAAGCTCACTCGTTTTGGATCCAATTCGTTGCACCGGTTGTACTCAAAGGTCGGCTACCGGAAAAATATTACAAGTGAGTGGTTCCTTTGATACGTGAGACAATATCCAACTAAGATTAACCAGACATTTCCAACTCCTTCGCGAGATCATCATGCGGTGTCTCCAATTGAAGATCACAACAACCGAAGTTGACGAGTTGGAGCACATGGTTCGGGAGTGGGTAACGAAATACGAAGAGTGAGTCGGTTAGTTATAACCGACAGTATACTCACATAACATACAATCCTTAGATATTATTACCAATATAAACAATCCCGTCTACCAGCCTGCCCTCTCACCATTCACGCACTCCTCCATATGCCATTTTACATTCGCAAAACCGGGCCACTTTGGGCGTCCTGGGCATTCGTCATGGAACGATTCTGTGGACATATGCTACCGGCAGTAAAAAACCGCACTCGGCCCTACGACCACCTTGACAACTACATTCAACGCCGAGCGCAAATGCAGATCGTATCAGCTGTCTACAATTTACCGTCTCTGGCCAAACCGTTTGTGCGGTCCCGCATTGTGGAAGGTGTGGAGATTTCATCTCACGAGGTGGTTTATCCGGAGTGTAAGTTATCTTCCCCACTTACACTGATAATAGCTAAAATATTTATTACCGTAGTTCCAATGATTGTGCTTGGAAGACCGCAAACAAAATTGAACCCCGACCGCTCGCTTTTGGCCAAGTTCTCGCAATACTTCGGTGTAGCCCATAACATCAACCAAGCAGCTCTCATCCGCGGCCGGATTGATACTGACTCGGTCATTCGTTATGGGCGGTTTCGCATGGCTGGAGACGGTGACAGAATCCGTACTTCAAAGCAAGTTCCAAAGGATGGGAGTGCACGCGATAATTCCTTTGTCCGAGTAAGTGCACTCCCTTACGCCTGTGTCTTTCGATATTAACATAGCTGCCTAACACAAGTACATACTGTTCCCCGATGCTAATGCAGCCTTCCGAAACCGGCCTGACGTTCCGGTTCGACAGACCCAGTATGGCCAGTTACTCGACATCTACCATGTAGTATTCATTGAGGAGTAAGTAAATTGACATTCCACTCGATACATTATACTCAAATATCATTCAGCGAGTCTGTTTGAGCGCGCATATACCCCTTTTTCCGGACCGCTCGAGAGATGTGGGTAGCGGATACTGATCGCTGCCGATCGTTCCCACCTGGTTTCGCAGCTCCTGTAGTCCCGGGAGCGCTCGCGAGGCTGCGTATTATTATCAAGGGTATTTTGCCGACACCACACACATCTCCCTGCCTGGCGCGTCTCTCGCAGCCGTTCCAAATTAGTCACCCCGTTGGTAAGTACAGTTTTGTTTCATTTTCATTATCATTTATTGTCTTTCAACCTTTCCCTGCTCATACGCAGTCTCGGCGTCAACTCGATGCGCTCAAACCGGTGCATTCACTTGTGCAGTCTAAGCGCGAGAACCAAAGTTCTCGGCGCTTAGCTGCGGTCTCGCTCCTCCTCGCCACCATATTGTGTACGCAACCCGCATCCGGTAAGCCCCTCCATCCTAGACCTATTTCCTCTCTTTTCTGACACCCAAACCAACCTGTCGCCGCACACGCACACACCGCGCCCGCATACGCTCTGATCTAGCCCAACGTCACTCGAAACAACCCACCCGCCATGAGGAAACAACGACTCAAGGAACCGTTCCGCACACGGTTCGACGACGGTCACACTACGAGTGGAAACGTTGGTAAGTGCTCCTTTATTGCGCCGTCGTGCCATCATTGACCCTGTTCGACCACCTGGCAGGCCCTAGACGCAATGCCCTTCATCAACCAACGCCTTGAGGGGAGGGCCTTACCCACCCATTGCTAGTTCACGCGGGATCTCACGCTTGACCCCTATCATTCGCAACACGGCGCTCTTGGGTCCATAAACCCCTGTTTGACACGGCGTCGTGCGGCGATCGATCCTCATCGATCTGCTCTGTACCTATCATCACCCCGCTGGCTCTCCTCACAGCCCCTGGTCACCAATCTCTCACCCCTGGGATTACCGATCCACCGATCCGCCCCTCACTTCATCCTCTACGCCCTTGGATGCCGACCTCGAGCTGATCTGCGTCACCGATCCGTCCCCGAGCCTCTCTTTGTGGCCCCGCTCGACACGACCGCCACCGCCTTGATCACTCCTGGGCCACAAGCAGCCGACGCGAGTGCTCGCCCCACAACTCGATGTGACTTGCAAGGTGCTCGACGCGGCTGATGCGAAATGGGATTTGCCTTCTCCAGCTACTCTACGTCGAGTCTCGCCGCCCACACTGTCTTTGGGCCACTGGGGCCTCAACACAGGTGATCCCTCGTCCCTCGGCATCGTCGACCTGCCCCCTCACTGCTCGTATAGACGGCTGATAAGACCCTCGACGGGCTACCATCATCCCAAGGCTCCCGTAGGCGACCTGTGGTTGTCTTGAGTCTACGCAACCGCTGCGAGTACCAGTCGCGGGCATCGATAAGACCCACGGGCACTAGACGCGGTCGATACGGCGTGGGCTTTGCTCTTCCTAACCCGCCAGCCTATGCCATGCCAAATGAAAGACCACCTACACCGTACCCGAGCGACCTGGGAATCGACGCGTGTGTCCTTTATCCCTCGGTGTCGTCGATTCGCCCCCTCCCCACACCAATGGACCGCCCACTCCCGCCCAACGTGTGGCTCCTGGTCGCATGTGCGACCACATCAGGATCCCAGATTACCCCTAGGATATACGCAGCCGTCTCGAGCCACCACAACATATGCTAGTGCCGTTCCCACACCTCGATATGACTTACAAGATCGTCGGGGACGTATCGGGCACTTTGGGTGCATGGCGGGACTGGCATAGCGAAGGTTCGAAGCACGGGGGTTCAGTAAGTGCGACTTCATCCTTTTGCAACCGGCATTGACGAATCTCGTGTCAAAAGTTTTCATTCGAACCCGTATGATTTCCCAGATTGTCCGCATGAGGGTGTAGATCGTCTTGGCCGTCGTGTCTTGGACATGTGACCACCATCTATGGGATTGAATATAATAGTATACAATTATCGCCCAGAAACTACAACGAACCCCGCAGAACAGTGCCGTAACAGTGTCAGGAAACACCCGGGCAATGGGAGGACAGCGCCAGTCCCCGCAAATCACCTGGCGCTGGCTTGTCGCTGGACGCGCACCTTGTCCTGTCCCTGCCCTGGCGTTTTTGGACCCGACAAACGCCAGGAACATGCCATCCCAAACTGGAGTAAAGTGCGGTGTAGGTGATGATCGTTGAGATTCTGGTACAAAGCAAGCTGCGCGAACCCCGCACTGCAAAGTGAAGGAAGGGTACTTGAATGTGTTATACTGGTGCATCAAATGAATATCTAACTGTGCTTCGTCTTTGTGATCCAGGCTAGTATTTATGTCGACTGGCTCGTGGTAATAGTGGCATACGAAGCGTTCTGTGAGCCACGTTGCAGCACTCTTATCGAACAGTCGTATGTGATTTTATGACTTCGCCAATGTACCTCAAGGTTTTTTTTTTTTTTTTTTTTTTTTTTTCTTTCTTTCTTTGGTTTCTTTTTTCTTTCTTTGGCTGGTGCGGCAACTGCTGTTGCTCGCCTGTCTTATACAAATACGTATTGAGTCTCATCTAACATGCTTTCAGGCTCATCGGCGCGATTGGCAAATTCAATGCAGTACCCAACCATTTCGTCGTTTGTCCTTTGGTACAATGTTTCTCAGGGACAAGGGCACCGTCAATGCTAGTGCGAACTCATTTTCATATATTGATACTATACAGATTTCATAGTAATATCATAGTGAGCGATAGACCATGTTTTGCGCATGAGGTCAAAGGAAAGAACAGTCGCATACTATCAACATACACCCTTACCGGTCCTCACGGGACCCAGTCATTAAACAATGGACGGGAAGCGATACATTTTTTGCGTTGGAGATAAACACCTTCATGTATTGGAGCGCGGCCGTACTCCGGAGATCATCGAGCGTCTCTGTTCCCGGCGGTTCGCGGGCGCATCAGGAAAACCTGCCCAGCAAGAAATGCGGTGATAATGCATTGTCTACTCATTGTCTAGCTCACATTCACAATAATTCAAACCATAATTATGAGCCAATTACAATGGTTTCGCGCGAATGATAATGGCCATAACTTCAAAATACAACGATCGTTCCCGTCATTCTGGCGGGAGTCACACCTCTTTCATCAGTTAGACGAACCATATCGGGAAGTGGTTATAATCGCATTTTTGGTTCACTTATCTCATTTTGGTTACAAGCGAGTGGTCAGAAGATAGCATATATTCGTTTCCCATGTATATACACTTTAATAACTAATAGCCGGAGCCATATCCCAGCCTAAAGCAGGCCACGCAATCAGATCCCTAAAAGCAAATCACAATAAATACTCGAGCTGAAACTACCCATGAGTTAGAATAAGTCATTGGCCCTTAAAACTTTCCCAAGCCGAGACCAACCTAAGGTGACATTACCTACTTACCGGGCTTCTAACCCTCCCGCGAGGTAGTCCAAATAAATCAAGGGCAAAGGTGCGGGTCAGCCTTGTGGCTCATGGACTAAAAAAACTTACGAATGCGACAGTCCTCACGGACAGTAGGTTGGTGAGGTTGAGCGTATAGTTAATTGGAAAGGAAGGGCTGCAAACAGTAGGGAACGTATTGAAGGGAAGGTGAAAGGAGGGCGAGGAGATGGTACGTAGGGGAGGCGTTAAATACCTGACAAGAGAACATGCATCATAGATAACGAATGGTTCTCATGGAGCCTTGACAGCTACACTAAGACCCCGAGAGTAGCCAAGGCGCATAGCGCTGGTTGAAGATCGAGGAACCGCAGCCTAGCCGATCGTGGCCGAATCTGTGACAGCGTTACTCACTTGAGTAACTCACCATCGTGAAATGCAGCTGAGAATACAATTCAGGTAGAAAGGGCTGGATAATTAGAGCCTCAGCCTGAGAATCAATTCGTCAGAATGAGATGTATTACTTTGGATCTAAGGCCCAAATAAGCGCAATGTGATTTGATCAGACATCTAATCCTCATCAGGGCCGGCGGCTTTTCCTGATGCCGCCTGTTGCGATCAGTTCAAAGTTTGAAAACATGGCCAACAGCCAGCTGAGGTTAATGCAACCGATTCAGTACATACTCAGGCCACCATGGAGAACATGGACTTACCATGAGAATTGGCGAATCCACTCTTGGGTCGCGTCTCGAAACCTAAAGTCTGCCTCGCATAGAAGTGAAATTGGCGAGCGTTCACCGTTCCAGACGGGTAGCTCGAGTGATGGCGAGAGTATCGGTATCGCGACAGCAAGAAGGCGCAGCGATCTGTGCTCGCGTGCGATGGTCATTATATCCTCCATCGACGCGTGTTGCTGTCGACAGTGGAGCTCCACCAAACCACTAAACAATCCCCGAAGAGGGGACAAGCTGTTATACCCTTCGAATTGAACGTTATCCAAGCAAGCGCAAGCGCTTCAACGGAAGCGATGCAAGACGGCGGTGCAGGGAGTGGGTTGGTATCTTGTAGAACGATGACTCTTCGTCCGATGGACTGTGCAGAAGCGTGAAAGTAAGATCTTCCAGCATTGTCCGCGCATGCACTACAAGCTCGGGGAATAACGCGTCGTATTGATGGTGGGAAACGGTTGTGGCGCACATGCGAATCTGGATCGAGGGAGCATTGAAACATGGTGCGCCGCACGAGAGGAGACGAAGGAGCGCCGTCCCATTGGCAAGACCTCTTCGAGAGTCGAATCAAGACGCAGGATTTTGAGCGAGCGGAAGTATTGGCAACGCGTGCGGTCGTCAAGCACGCGAGGTACGAAGTCGCAAAACGAGCTGCCGGCACAGGATAGGAAATCTATGGTGAAGTCGACGAGGGCATAAAGTCAGCCAACGGTGAACAGCAGTTCGTAGCTGATCGATGTCGAGCTTAGAGTCAGGCTCGTTAGATGAGAGCAGTGAGCTTGATTTGGCGAATCTCGAACACATGGCGGCGATGTCTGCCTGAGAAGTCCCCTCACTTTTCGTGTCGGGTCTTGTCGTGTGAGTCAGCAGCTCGAAGTGCGTCAAACGAGCTTGGGGATGGACAGCATCGAGAACCTCGAGTCCCCGTGTCAAAGACAGGCAAGCGTGGCCCCCGTTCCTCGGACCATCGAACAAAAGGCGGCGTAAGTTTTGAGCAGCTAGGGCCCGAACCGCGTGTGGGATCGATGCGTTATGATCAAGCTCGTTACCAGCATCATCGTCAAGCTTGTTGCTCCGCCTCCCATTCAGCTCAGGAATACGATGCTGGCTGCGTCGGAACGTCAACACCTCAAGATTGGGTAGCAGAGGCGGAAGCGACATCTTGATCCAAGAACTAGCCGCGAGTTGGTGCCAAAGATAGGGGTCGGAGTAGTAGTAGTCGAGCTCGGTGATGTACGGTGCGTAGTCGTTGTGAAAGGAATTTAAGCGATCCTCTGGTACGCTTGGAGGCAGGTGAGCCTGAGAGTTGGCATGACCTTGAGCATCCTTTTACACCCATATCGGCGACAGCATGACTTACCTCGACGCCCTCTGTACCCAACGGTGGCAATCTTGTACCATATAACTCGTACAGTACTTGTTCGATGCCACGAACGCGACGACCGACGAGCGGCTTTAGTACTCTCCAGGCGACGTAGTTAACTTGAGACAATGCATGCCGATCTTTTCTGTGGACGTAGAGGCATAGCCGATGGATGAACGAGGCATCTTGAAAGACACGAGCGGCAGACATGATCGTTCGCAAAGTTGACAGGAGATGCTATGGATGTGGCGGGAGGGCGAGCCGTTCGTGCGAGCTGAAGAGTGTAGGGGCGGAACGGTAGAGTGATTGACGGTAATCATTAGCATCTCGAACCATACCGTGGACGTAAAAATTGAAACTTATTTATTGTGTGTGCCCAATTGCGGTCGAGTTAATGGGTAACAACCAATCCGATTTTTTTTTTTTTACGAAGAGCTGAAATGGGCCGCAAGGAACATCCGCATGTCACTTGGACCACGTTATTGTTGAAAGGCCCAAGCGGTGCTGTGGTGCGAGTGGAAAACTAACAATACAGACCGACGTCAACTTGGCAGCGCCCAGAGGGATGAAACCTAGGTGTTGTATGCGCGACACCTTTGCACCCTTTGCTGTTACCTTTCCGACCCTGCCCACACGTTCGATATCCTTTACTCGACACTCTGTGATATGTCGTCGAACTCTCCATTCGAAGTTCCCGAAATTCTCCTCATCCTTGCCTCGCACATGGACGTAAAGGATGTGGGCAACCTTGCGCGTGTCAGTAAGCGTTGGTATCATGTTCTCAACGCGGTTCTCTGGCGAGAGGTTCCCTCTTTACATGTGGTCTTGAATGTCATGATCAGAGATACGTTACCGTCTTTAACTCCAAGAGCATGGGATGCGACAATCGTCCCGGTGAGTCATCGAGGCATCAGCTGATTTAGACGACAGTGCTAATAACAGCTACGGCATCAAGGTCCATACACCAGAGATCGACGATCAGGTTATCGAAGACTTTCGTGAGTGCATCGGCTACCATTGCAGGAAGATGGAACTATATTCCAGCGAAACGGCTCGGTACGGGTGGCACGACGATGCAGCGCCCTTCGTCGACAAGCCACGGCCTCTTGCGCACCTGCAATCGTTGACAGTAACCTCCAATCAGCCGGGCACTTTCTTCGCTGTGGGCAAGGCGGACAGGAGTGTTTGTAACTGGTTGCGCTGGTTGATTGCGCCGACGCTCGAATCTCTTGTCTTCCGTAGTAACTTCTCGAAGGGGCTTTTCGTACCCTACGTGACCATCACTGACATGGCGCCGGTCATGCGATGCATTCGCGAGGTGAAAGCTTCGCCCTCAACGTTGAAGATATTTGCCACGGGCTGCGATGCGCCTCATGGCTCAGCCAACGACGAAGCCCTTACCGATATCCACCACACGTCTTCGCGACCGATACATTTGCGGGGCTTACGGACCTCGCCCTTAGTTGTGTCATCATTGACAACTTGCTGATGAGTATCATACGCGGTCTCGATCAATTGAAAACATTCACGATCGACTTCCCTTGGCTATTGACGCGCGAGGGCTTCCCGGATTCCTTTCACGACACAACGATATTCGCTTTCGAACGTAACAACCCTTTCCCTTCCCTCGAATCCCTGTCCCTGCGAAACCCAACCCTGGTTCAAATCATCGAGACGCTGAGATGCCACGGACTTCTGAGCAACATCAAGTCGTTCGAAGTGACGATGGCACCAATGTTGAACGACATCGAGGGAGTTACTGTCTCACGTATTGAAACGTGCCTAAAACTTATCGGCGACAAGGCCCCAAACCTCGTCGACCTCAGCTTCACATGCCCAGAGCCGAGTGCAACCTACTCGTTGAGGGCCGAAAACCTGTCATACATTTCGCGTCTACCGCTGGAGAGCCTCGTATTCAACTGCTTCGACATCGCAGGCGGCCGTGATTGTTCGGTTTTCCATGGGCAGTTCGAGAACCTACACACCTTTGTGTGCCACGAGCAGCACGCGTCGGTTGACGACCTGTTCCGCTTCGCTAAGGATCGACCGTTGCTTCACACCCTCGGCGTGGCTCTGCGCCCTCTCGATGGCCGTGCGGGCATCCGCGAGGTTCTGCAACGAGTTGAAACCCGTCCGACGTCACGCCAAACCTTACGTTTAGAAAGCAGTTTCGAGATCGGTACCACCGGCAGGGTGCATCTTCATTTGTTCGCAATGTGAGTTCATCGTTGAGGAGCGGCTACGGCAATAAGCAGCTGAAACACGTGTGTAAGGTGCCTCGCCGCTCTATGGGACGACGTCAAACTGGTGATGGTGAGGCCAAGCTACTACCCGGAAAGCATTGAGTACGTGCGAGACGTCGTGCAACTACAACATCTGCAGATGTCGATATCAATGGAGGCTCATCGTCCATGGCAACTAGTTGAGGCGCCCCGGCCGTAGCGTTGCGAGGTTAATTCGTTGGTGTGCCACCATGTATCGTATCAATGTGAATGTATATGCCTACGTTATTCTCAGCGTTTCTGACAATCATCCGTGGCAAAGCACGAATATTTCGTCGTGCGAATTTATTTCAATCAGGAAGCCGCCCTTCTCTAAATAAATGTAATCGGAGTCTCATATTATTGGCATCGAAATACATTTCTGGTTGGTTGTACTTCTCGTCGGGCCGTTGATACAAGCATGCATCCACACACACGGTGCACGGCAAAATCGCAAAGGCAGGTTCGAACTTGTCGCAGTAAAACATATTCGGGTATTTCTTTGCGAGCTCCCGCAAGCTTGAGCACCTTCTGTGATTTGGTGAGTCCGGGGTTGATTGAATGCGCATGCGACCCACATTATTAACCCTTTTCTTTCTCTGAACGATTTGCCGAATTTGGTCGGCACTTAAAACGCCCTTTCTGCCTTTAATCTTCCTTCATTCGGCTGCGCAAGTGGTCCACGGCCCGGTAATTGTGTATGCGATAAGCACCTTTTCTGTCAATGTGTGCGCCAGGACTGAGGGCTCCAATGAGTCAGCTGCCGTCAAACGAATTCGCACAAGGACAAGGTGTATGAACTCGGCGTTAGATTCTGGACTGCCGGAGTAGTTGGGATAGGGGTAAATGAAGCCATTTGGATCAGCGACCCCCAGGGGGAACATGATGTGATTGCCGAGGACGTCGAAGAATGGCGGGTTGATGTCTCTCGCCTGCGATACGTTCTCAAGGCAAGAGTAGAATGACTCACGGATGTGTTTCTTGGTTTCGAAGTCAGTCATCGAATTCATCATGATTTAATGCACTTACTTTGAACGTTGAATCTGGGACAAATCTACTGTCCTTCCCGCGAGCTACATGCGTCGCAAGCAGACCTCAAATAGACGCCAAATCACCAATTGGGACGTAGTTCTTGACGTTGGTCTTGGGATCCCAATCGATATCGGGGGTGATTAATGGCTTGGTATTCGGCGCGGGCCGAGCGCTGGTGGACAAGGCGCCAGGGGCAACTTGCTGGCTCTGTTACAGTGTCCGAAGTACGCTGGTTTGCTGGGTCACAAAAGCGTCGAACCTTGAGTCAAGTTCTGGCTCGTACTCTTTGAATCTTTTTATTCTGCGCTTGAGCCCGTCTTGTAGGTCCCAGACAATTTTCTCGTAATCTTCCTTGCACATACATTCGCCAACCAACCCGTTCAAGGTCTCCAGCTCAAGTAGGAATGAGCGGCGAACGTTGAGCTGCGGCAGACCAGCGGTTTGTGCCACTAACGCCGGTAATTCTGGTCTGCGTGCAGTTCAAATAGATTGCTTACCTGGCTCTCGTACGTGTTGCATCTCCTTTGTGCGTGTTACGACCGGGCTTGCTGGAACGGGAACGTCGGCTAAAAAGAGCGGTAAGTAATTGATCAGTGTGAATTTATGCTACTAAAAAAACATCTTCTGATAGCTCAAGCGTGTTACCTCGAGCATTCGGGCGTGTCTCAGCAAGACTAGATCCCCGAACAGGAGGGTTGGGGGTCGTACGCGGGGTGATCAATGCGGTACATTGGACGTTGGCTGACGGTCCTTTGTGACCGCGGTTATGAGTAGCTTTCGAGGCTTTGGCTGGTTGAATGCCGGAGCCGTTAGTGTATTCGAAGCCACGTTGGGGACTACCTTGGCTTTCTTGGCGACGGGAGAACTAGGTAAGTCTTCCTCACTCTGCTGTCCGTGCGATGCGTGTATATACATATTTGTATCAATGGTCCGACGAGAAGTGCGACGGAAAATAAATGTATTTCGATGCCAATAATATGAGCCTCTGATTAGGTTTATTTGCAGAAGAGCGAACAGATCATTGAAATAAACGCGCACGCCATAAAGTTCGCATTTTGCCATGGATTATGGTAGGAAACGCCGAGAATATCTGGGTACGACTTGCAGTGAAGTTACGCGTACTTCTATTCGCATTATTTCCCACAGAATCCGCTCATAACGGGCACATTCTAAGTGGAGAATCCACCATCGACTTCCTGCGAGTACGACTTGTGAGTATGACTTGTAGTATATGCACAAAAAATATATTTTTCATGGTATATACACCGCGCACATTCATGATAGAAAAGCGACCGCAAGTTGGGTGCCAACGATCAGCCGCTTTTGGGGCAACCCTCAACCTTACTCGCTTGGTCGCGGTGCGGTGTCGCCGTAAGACGAGCTGGATGTATTAATGCGTGTATCGTGTCCCCTCCCCTACATAATCATGCTCCTCCCCTGATACCACATATGATGATAACTCGCCTTTAGCCGCGCGGTGGCAGGTCACACCATGCTGGTTACCAACTATTTATTGATGGCCTTTTCACGTCGTGTGGCGCGAGCTGACCTCGATGACGCGACAACCCAAGTGTAGGAGCCGGCGAGATAATTTGCGACCCTTTGCATAATTCGCTACTCGTCCCATGCGCGCGTCGTGGATGGGCGAGCTAGGAAAAGGTACGTGTCGAACAGGAAGCTCTCCTGCGTCGCATTGCCTGCCGTGTCGCAATAGTTCGGAAGCCAGGAGATTTCGCAAGGCAAAGTTCATGGGGAATTCCATTGTCGGTGTCCCTACCCGCCGTGTAATAATCGGGCGCCGACTGACAACGGAGACGCATTATGCATCAGTCGACGAAGAAACGCCAGATGGGCATCCATGGGTCAGCGACGATCTTTCGGTGGTGCTATTTTGCTGTAGGCCAAGTGTACGCACATGCGCAGGCGGTTCCTTCAGTACGCGTGTAACGGTCAGATCCCACTGCGGACATTGTTTGGAATAATCCCCGGCCCCTCCTTGCGCCATCGATCGTTCAAGGCGACGAGATGCGGGTCTGACGGACACCAGCGCACACGCAGATTGCAATCAAATCGGAGGCCGGAAATGCCCAGACAGGTTAGGTAAGCAAGTGAACGCACATTCGTGTCAACATCGTTTGTATGTGAGCTTGTACATCGACGATCTTGGCTCTGTTCCTCTCGTCAGTGTTGATTCACGTACCACCAGCCAGGAGAGTAATCGCATGATAACACATGACGAAGACATACGCCGAAGCGCCGAGCCAGGGAAGAAAAATCAACCGCCACATTCGGCTCAGGCCGTTGTTGTCGACATCCTTGTTGCAATTGTCGATTCGCTTGCCACCGGCTAGGAAAGTATTCGCATGATAACACATGACGAAGACATACGTCAACGCGCCGAGCCACGGTGAGGCAAACGACCATTTGAGGTGGAGCGCAACGCGCTTTGCGACGTCCATAGCGCCTGTAGCCATCTTCCTGGTTCCGCTCGCCGTCCGATATGAATCTCCAAATCACAGGCCAGGAAAGTAATCGCATGATAACACATGACGAAGACATACGCCGAAGCGCCGGGCCAAGGAAAGAAAATCGACTGCCGCATTCGGGTCAATCCGTTGTCGTCGATGTCCTTGTTGCTGTTGTCATCGTCGATTTGGTTGCCACCGGCTAGGAAAGTAATCGCATGATAACACATGACGAAGACATACGCCGAAGCGCCGAGCCACGGGCCATATCGATGTTCGTGCTGTTTTCCGAGGTAGGACCACCCAACCATCGAACCGCGCTCGCCTCTTTGTGCAGTCCTTTGCATCCGTCTTCGGTACGCAAACTCTCAGCTCGGCTTTGAGTCCACGAACGTCATGAGACATCGCATCGGCATCGAGGCGCGGGCACGCGTCCGTGGTGGCGGTCGGGAGGATAAGCCAACAACATCGTCACGTGACGTTTATAACCCCTGATGTCACATGATCCTGTCAATAGCAAGCGCCGGCGCTTATCTGTCCCTGTCATCATCTTTGCCATTCGTGCGACGGACATTAAACCTCGACAAGCACATAATATGCGATTTATATACTAAGGCTGCACGATTTAACCATACCATTGAATTAGAGGAGGAAATGGCACAATTGTATGTATGTATGTATGTATGTATGTATGTTTTTTCGTTTCTTGGTTTTTTTTTGTTCGCGCATTGCTCGTTAGCATGTCTTGAAATCTCACTTGTATTACCTACGCGTCATATAGTATTGAATTATGCGCTCAATTTAACAGGAGACATCAATACGACGGCTCGGTGAGCTTATGACGCGCATTTGGGCGGCAAAACTGACCGTTCCGAAACTTGATTGTGCTTTTGCGCGAGGGATTTGGCTGGATATTCTTGATTTCAGTCGGTCGGTGCCATTTTACGTGCTGCTGATAGTAGAGTAATTTCTACTATCCGATATACTCATATGACCTATACCGCTGTCGGGCGCTGGCACAACAATTGTATCCAAACTGACCGGTCTATTCCCTGCGGGTGGCTGATGGCCGCTTTGTTGCCGAAACACACAGTAATCGTCACGTGCTCGAGGGTCATCCGCCGGCCACGTGGGTATTCCAAACTCGTTGTACCGGCCCCCTTCAACATGTCGACGATCTCGGACAATACCTCGTTCACGCACC
This sequence comes from Ceratobasidium sp. AG-K, assembly GCA_037039685.1. Lineage (NCBI taxonomy): Eukaryota > Fungi > Basidiomycota > Agaricomycetes > Cantharellales > Ceratobasidiaceae > Ceratobasidium > Ceratobasidium sp. AG-K. The sequence goes on from JAWNGF010000003.1 coordinate 87,096, forward strand.
CTGAGAAGTGCGCGTCCTTCACTGAAGTTACTCACGAACAAAGCCCCGCGCGCAAGGACGATACGCAGCTGGCAGTCCTCGTTGAGAGCGCATGCAAGTGGTATAAAGAGGGTGCGGAAGGGCCATTGTCGATTGGTGAAATCGCGATCGAAGATTTACTCCTGCTCGAGACTCGATTGAAGGAAAAAAATCTGAAGATACGGTGGGTGGTATCATTGCGGCGGGTGCAGCAATACGTCCTTGAACTAACAGAGCCCGCATTTACTAGGTGCCACTGGTCGCGCCAAACACAGAAAGCGTCTCTCAACATGCCAACAAGGCTGCATGAAAAAGTGGGGGTCAAGCTCGTGGAATATGCGCCAACGATATCGGAATGGCTGGAGCGCGTCGCGATCTGTGGTAAACCGTATGTTGGCTCATGCGGCACTGCTGCCACTCGCATCGGGCCATCAAGACTATCGCCCGATCAAAGCTTATACTTGATGTATAAGGGTGATAAAATAGGAGACGGCGACATCCCACAGCGATACACCATACCCCGCGTCGTTTTCGAGACCGCATTCAGCGAGCCAGCAGATCATGCCGTGCACAAAGCGTGGGAGTATCTGACCCACTCTGATTTATCTGTACATGCGGTTGTTATCGTATCTATGACATACCCTGTGCCCGACGAACCCACTTTCCGAGCTGAGACAACCGTATGGATCAGGGCAGGGACAGGTGACATAGGTAAGCCATGTAGCATGAAACTTCCATCAGACGAGTAGCTGATATTGATATACGTGTAACAGAGCATGACTTTCCACTCGACCCCTGTGTCCATCCGCGAGATGAACCACACCCACACGGGGGACAGCACGCTAGCATTGTCAATCAAAGCGGTACCAGCGGCGAACAACGAAGCCCGTCCACGAGCCCCACCAGTTCCGCGTCCCAGACAACATGGGATTCAAGCGCCACGCTATACGAACGCTCAGGATATGAGTGCGGAAGATATCGCCCCTCGGCAGGTGACGGGGAATGGATTTTGCGGCGAGGTGCGCCTTGTGTACGTACACACTGCCTTGTTGGTTGAAAAAGTACCTGCTAAACGCACATGTTATGTTAGGTGATCTATGATGAGTCATTGCCAGGCTCAGACGCGGAGAGCCTTACGCTCGACGTATACGATTTCCTTCGGCCATGTGATGTAGAGCCCGACATGTACATTGGGGGCGATGATGCTACGATCCACCTCCCGCTGAGTGGGCTCAAGGAGGAGATCGAGTGGTTGGTGCAGCTGGATCGCAAAGTTAGACAAGAGACAAAGGCGGAGGCGGCGAGGGCAAAGGAGGGGCAGGCAGCACCAGCACTGATGCCGCCGCGGCCACGCATATACCCAAAGGGCCTGAAAAAACGACCAGCCGAAGACGTACTCGACCAGCCGACGAATAAGACTCGATACCATAGGTAGAGCCTGTCGGCACCATACGGTTTACCCTGTCGCGTAGCTTTCACTGCTCTTTTCTTTCTTCTTATTTTTTGTTTCTTCCTTTTTGTCTTCTTGTTTACGAAATCAATACATGCGTCCAACCGTTTGTAATACTGTTTGCCGGTACCAAACTCGATGTGAGATTAGGATTCCTAACGCATTTCATCTAAATGTGCTATCTCTGTGAACACACACTTTGACAATGAGTCCAATCATAGAAGGTAGTGTATACGTGGAGGTGAATCAATCTCGCCAAAAACAAAAACGAAAACACGAAAACACGAAAACGTGAAGTTTAGAACATGGGCAAGCTTTTGTTACACCAAAACCCAGAGACTATTCAGAAACATGGATACATGTCAAAACGTGAGCTCAGGCGGTCCCAGTCAGTCTATACAAAGAAGAATGGCTATGCCAAGCGACAGTGAGCACATAAACAAGGAAGCACTCTTTTTTGGCATCGTCTGTGGCCCATCGGTTGGGTCAACTCAAGCAAATCCGCGCCAGCTGGGGAGCACTTAGAAGCGCCCACAAGCGCGGGAGTACCGGAATCTAGACCCCCCCCCCCCCAAGCGAGCACGTGAGAGAACCAATGGCTCTGCTAACCATTACCTTATCTTGGGAGCACGGGACACGCTCAGGAGCTCGGCGAAGTGTGAGGACCATTAAAATCATCTCTTGACGGCACACGGGTAAGGGTATGCAGTCACAAAACATCCTTATATTATGCTAGTATACATGGTGATACAATACATATGTAGAACCAAAACCCCATCACGTCACATAGTACAAATCTCCTTACAATAGACCGTTATTGAGGCCGTCCAAAAACACGGCATGCTGTTTCGCACGTAGCCCAGCTAACTATTCAATAATTGGTTAGGTTGCAGCTCCGGTTAGGGTTAATGTACTTACATGCGCTAGGTAGAGAGTGAAGGATGTCGAATCGTAGCTACACTTATATCAGTAAGCAGTGCAGGCATGTCTGTACAAAATAGACTCACCGGAGTGGTTGCTATTATTGTGGGATGTCGCCAGCACAAAGTAGACCTTGTGTCGAGGATGGATCTAATAGGTCTTAAATGTCGAGACGGAGTGTTGTTGGTGCGGCAAGATCTGGTGGTTTGGTGCAAGACGAAGCAAGGCCCTCCGCCATCGATAAAGCAACTTGACATGGGAGCTAACTCGCATGACATTATTGTCCTCGCTCGTCGTCGGCTTCGCCGCTCCGACCACGCAATTGAATAACTCCAGCGCGTCACCGCGTCAAGTGCAACCAAGCGTATTTGGCCTGGTTGCATTACTCTAGTGGTGCCTCGAGACAGGCCACAGCCTGTCTTGACAGCCGCGGCTCACCTGCAAAATTAAACAAACCCCGAACACACCTTGAATCCCCGAGTCACTTTCTCGACGACTTGAAACCACAAGCAATAGCCCTGGTCAGCTTTATACAGCCCAAGCCCCCTTGGTGAGTCATTCACAGCCTCTCGGTGATATGATATGTACAACCAAGGCTGTAATATACACTTTTCTTACAAACAAATATTATGTGCATATAAGATATGTGGGTTTGCCTATAATGCTTTTTTGTCTTGATGCTTGTGGGTAAATCCGTCGCTGGTGTGCGTTGAAACGGTTCAGTGCTCCTGCGCGCTCCTCAAGCCTGACCGGTGGTCCTTTATCTAAGCGAGCACGTATAAGCAAACCCGTGCTCATTAGCCCCAGCCCAATTTGGTGACGCTTACGGGCGACTATGAGGGTATCTCTCAGGCGGTGGCGGCGGCGACGGACTGGACATAATAATTCGGCCACCGCTGCGTCTCGTCGCTATAGGTGGACTACTCAACGTGAGGGCTCCCGTTTGGGATCGACGGTCAGCCTCCTCCATAACAAGCATGCGGGAGTGATTGATCGCTGCCTTATCAGCGTGCTTCTTCCTTGCCACCTTGAATTGACCCTGAGAGCGAGCGACAGTACCTGCAAGGCGCGGTGCAGGCGCGCGTACGTGCTCCTGCAACGGACGAGAGCTAGAAGCTGCGCTATCACTTGCGCCAGACACACCACCGTTAGATGACGTCCTCACAGCCGGGAATGGCCGCGCTGATGCCTTGATCGTCGTCGATGAACGCCATGTTTTTGGGGGTACCGCCGGTGCAGTGACGGTATGCGGCGTGGATGCCGGAGGCGATGGAGTACGTGGGTAGCTCGAGGACGTACTTTCCTTTTGCACGTGCTCTTTGTCTGGCATGAAGTCGCCCCAGTCCATTGTAGCGTCATCGGAACCAATCCAGGCGTGGAGAGCAGCTTCCTCCATCTGCGAACGCGGTGCCACTCCCGCCTTCGGTCGCGCTGTTTGGTTTGGTAAGTCCCTCAATATATATCCTACAGGGAGGCGAATCGACGGAAGGCCGAAAGAAGGAAACTCGATGCATAGCAGGAGAAGGCGGAAGAAGGCGGGGGAAGGGGACCGGAGGGAGGGGAGGGGGGTGGAGGGGACACGAGCGGGGACACGAGGAGGTAAGAAGCAGATGTCTTACCGGGTGTTCTCTTGTTGGGTTGCGTATTGTCATCCATTACGGCCGTACGCTTGCCAAGGATCTTGTCTGACGGTAAAAAAGGTGCAGCGATCGATGAAGCCGATCCAATATCGATGAGCGAGCTTGTCACCTCAACAAGTGTTGGCGTTGCCGCCGCGGGGTCAATGTTGGATGTTGTGGCGCCTGGTTGCAACGATACAACACCGCACCGGCGGGCGGCACCGGCATCGGCATCGGCATCGGCATCGGCATCAGCATCGGCATTGGCACTGACGGTGTCATTAAGGGGCGTATCGGCTTCCGCAGGTGCGATGGCTGGCATTACCGCGTTGCAAACGCCAGCGGGCATCGAGTACGGCTCTGCAGTTAGGACGTCGTGAGCACTCATCGGAGTTGATGACGTTAAGATGGCTGCTGTACCTGGAGCCTTACGAACCAAAGGGCCGGGAGAGGCGGCGCTGCTAGTAGAAACGGGCTGGCCGACAAGTGGTTGTGAAGTTGTCGTAATGGTTGTGGCAGTAGGGCTCGACGTAGGTGGTTGTCCCCCAGGCACATGGGAGAGGGCATCGGCTAGTGATGTAACCGAATCATTGCACAAAGTTACCTGCGATGCCTGGATGATCTCGGGCGCGGGGTTCAGGCGGGGCTTGGCTTGCTTGCGTGCTATTGATGTCGCTTTGATCGAGCGTGACGTTGGTGAGACATGATCGTGCTCGACGACCGTAGCCAATGAGACGTGCATAGCTATGCTTCCAGACGTACGCGCCTCGTTCGTCGACGACTTCTTGCTGCGCGCCGTCGTTGTTGCCTCCTTGGCCGTCTTGGGTTTCCTCTTTGCCTTTGGCGCCTTGTCCTTCTTGGCCCTCCGGCTCGCTGTCGGCTGTTGTGGAAGCCCGGCGACCGCCTCGTCGTAGTCGAACGGTCGAGCGCCGTCGGCTGCATCCTGTTGCTTCAATCGGCGGGGCGCAACACGTGACCTGCCGGTGCGCGTGAGAGGTCGCGCCTGAAGTGGCTCATCGTCGTTCGAAGCGGCGCGGCGCGAAGGATCGAAAAGTTGTATCGCCATCGCTTTCATTTGTGTGAAGTGGTCCAGCATGAGCAGTTTGCCGTTGGCGATTGCCGAAAGGATCTCGTCGACCGTGCCACGTATGTAAACAAAGTACACGTGGACAATCATCGTCTGTCCAGGTCGCCGTGCACGCCCAATCATTTGTCTGATTTCCATCGCAGACCAAAGACCGCTCTGGTGCGAACGATTGTTAGCATACGTTGTGAAAGCTCATTCGTACTTCTAACACGAAACGTACGAGGAAAATGACGACCGATGCCATCGTAAGATTGAGGCCCGTTGTACCGACTTGACTGAGAAGCATGACGTGAGTGTCTTCTGATTTCTCGAAGTCGGCGATAGCCTTGTCGCGGGCAGTCATCGACATATTGCCATCGTACTCGATACACTTGTGGCCGCGTATCGATAATGCCTTGTGTAATAAAATATGCATAAGCATGGAGTAGAACGCTGCATGAAAAAAATGAGGCGGGGCCAACAACCAGAACTCACTTTCTTCATGATTTGACGATGCAGATCGTATACGATGAAGACAAGGACCTTGCGCCGCTTCCCCGTTGGGTTGGACCCGGCGGCGACCTCCAGCCCAGTATCTATCGTCCCATCCTCGCGGTTGAAAAAGAGGGGTGGTGCATCGGGATCATCGTAATGTTCGATGAGCTGGAGGGTCTTGAGCAACTTGGACGAGCCCTCGTCTTCCAGGTTCTCCTTGTTCCATTTTTCCCAGAACCTCTCTGGCGTTTGTCGCGCGGATTTTCCGTCAGTTTCTGTGCTGGAAGCTGCAGTCTTCAGCTGCCAATGGAATAATAGGTGCTTGTAGTCGAGGAGGAAATTCTATAAGGTGGTAAGGGAATCAGCTCACACGACTTCAAGACCGCAATCGACCAACGAAAAATCGAATGCGTCCGATTCAAACATCAACTTACGCGCCATACTAGTGGTGTCTCCTCGTTCGTACTGGATGGAAGGGTTGATGGCAAACAAAAAGAAGTTGTTGAGCGCGTAGGACACAATCGCCAGGTGGGGCTTACCTTTCTTCCTTCTCGGCCATCAGCCGATCGTGCAGCCCCTGTATAGCATCCAGCTCGTCCTGTTTCGGACATGTCCACATGATCGACTCGATATATGGCTTGAGGTCGAGCACGAGCGTGCCATCGGGTGTTCGGGACTCGCTCGTGCGACGTATCACGTAAGGTAGTAGCAGCCCTCTCACCATGTCGATCGATTCTTGCTGTACGTAATAGTTGCGGTAGCCTTTTATATCGCCCTCTAAGACGTATTGCGACACCGCCGGGCCGTGAGGATGGTTTTGCTGTTGCTTCGACACCCCGGCGATCTGTTGCATGATATCTTCGCTGTTCTCACGCCATTCCTTGCCGCGTGCGCGTTCCGACCGCATCATGTCCATGCAGAGCTCGTACCCCCTCGCGCCGATCATCGATGACACCCGAAGAAGACGACCCTGAGCAGCGAGATCCTGATAGGGCTGATGAGCCATGTCGCAATACGGAAGATGAGAAGGAAAAGTGCAGAGGTCTTGTCGCGTACCTTTACTCCAGTAAATATCGGTGTCGCAGTGGCACCGATTCGCACCATCGATTGCGACGAGATTTTCATAACGCCTGTTTGCGCACTATTCGTATTACGGAGTTGATGCAACTCATCGCACGCCATGACGTTGAAGCTTTTGCTGAAAATCGTCAGATTTGGGCTTTGGTGCGGCATGATCGATGGCGCAGCACCACCAAAACGTTCGTGGCGCCCGGCAACACCTTTTTCCGGTTGCTCGAGGCACGCGATGCTCTCCAACATGATTGTCTGCAACATTAGGGTGCGTGTGAGCGGCGATTTGTGCTTGTTGGGAAATCATCGATTTATATGCACGTACAGACGTCGGAACGAGGAGAATAACCCTTTGCGGGTGGCGCGCGTTCATGACTTCTTTGGCAAAGGTGCCGTCGTCGGCGAAGAAAGCCAATCTATCGTGTGTATCCTTGTTGTACTCGACGATGCGGAATCCGGCCGCATACGTGAACCGCTTCAGCTGGCTGACCCATTGCGCATTGAGAGTGCGTGGCCCGATTATGACAGAAGGTAAACGCGGAATCCTTTCTTGACCGGCGAAATATAGTCTGCCTGACACTAGGTGCGCGAGTAACAAAGAACATGAGTCGACGGCAATGCGTCTTGAACGGTAGTTAAGATGGACACTCACCACTTAGAAGCGGTGGCAGTGGCTCCTTGCGCTCCTGTAGCTCGATCAAGTGGACGAGCATGGCGATCGTCCCGATCAGCTCGACGGTCTTGCCCAGCCCAACCTCGTCGCAGAGGAGGGTCGGCTCAGTCTCCTCGCCGAGCGCAGAAGAAAACATGCGCTTGAGCATTACCACGATACCGACAAGCTGATGCCACTTGATCTCCATCTCATCGCTCATGTACGGTATCCTCTTGGCCTTACTGAGACCAAGCAACCAAAAAAGCTCCTCGGTCGAAGTGTCGGCAAACTCCTGGACGCCGAGGTCGTTGTTCGCCATCCCATCGAACAGTGCAATATCGTCTGCGGATGCGGCTTGCAACGAGTTTTTCATAACAAGTGTGATTTCCTCGATTGCATCACCATCCGCAGGGAAATGCAATGAGCAATAGTCGACATATGCCTGAAGCATCTCTTCGTCGGTTGCAAGGCGGGCAACCTTCTTGGCTTTGCTTCGAACCACTTCACATAGGAGCCACGGTTAGCTCACAGCGCCTGTATGAAGGACGTGCAAGAGAGCTCACCGCTACCATTATCTGCACGCTGGAACCCAAGCTCCTGCCAGAGTTTCATCACGGATTCGTTGTATCTCTGCCACATCCCAACCGATTTGTCGCCAGCGATCTTGGTGAGGTGTTTATATTTGTTCAGCAAACGATTGGCACGACGTAAATGGATTGGGCAGGGATCCTCCGTTGCATCTGGGGCACCCCCCACGTCATCAGCCGGACGTAGAGCCACATTGTCGTCGACTTGCCTTGGATCGATCGCTCGAGCTCGACCTTCGTGTTCTTCATCTTGGTTATTGTCGATCTGACCTCGCGCCGTCCGCGCTCCCAACACCTTTGAATGACACAAATGACAAAGCGACGATAGGGCGCTTTGAGTGTCCTCGTTGCCACAGTAAGCACTTCGTGACCCAAAAGCTCGACGCCAACGGCGTTAGCGACCTCGCCGTAGATTGTGCTGCCAGGAGGCGGGACGGGCGTATCGAATATCTTCAACTATCTCAGGAGGTCGACAGATATGCCGTCAAGGTGCAATACAATATCAGGAAACAAGATACTCACGTCGTTGTCGGCATCTTGAATGGCATCACGCCATGCGTCCGCAGGACTGCGCAAACAATTCGCCATGATAGTGGCGATGGTGGACATAACACCTCCCGGTTGATTGAACATAGCGAGAATCGCATCGGTGTATAGTTGCTTGTCGTCCGATTGCTTGGCGTGCGCGATACAATTATTGTCATCGTCGTCCGGGTTGTCGCACGGCGGCGGCTTGCATCTTGTGGCCCTATTGTTGCCCCCTTGCGTACTTTTGCCGTCAGCGGTAGCCGCTGCCTCGTATCGGCGCTGCTGGTGTGCATGGACGCGCATGTCATCAATGAAACGAACCATACGCGGGAAGTTGGCTGCGTCGAAAGCATATTGGTATCTTTCCGGGACGTGACCATGTGCCGTCTTGGTCAGTACAAAGCCATCGTCAGCCGCGGCAAACCGAGCATCATTATCGTCTTCGCCGTCATCGTCGTCCGCGTCGTCTTCAGCAGCAAGATCCGGCGACTTTGTAGGTTTGAGACCGCACAGACGACGGAACCGCTGGTTCGACCATGGTAGGGTATTAAACGGACCGCCATCGATGTTGACGTTGGCATCGTCATAGAAAATGAGGGGGGAAAGACCGAGCTGTATCACTGAAATTGGTGTTCAGCGTCAGCGGTTTATCACACATCAGCGCTTTGTATATGGCGAAGAGCTTACTTGTATTTGCCGGAGATATTCACCTACTTTTCAAGCGGGACGATTGCGGTTCAAGAACGCAAGGCAAGCGAGGTGGAAACTTTGCAGATGGCAGCTTTGTAACGAGCAATATATGATTGCACCAATGTACATCAATTGCGTTGTCTCATGAGCGATGTCCGGCATCTTGCCGGGTTAGGTACCGTATATTGATTAGTTTAGCACCGGCGACGCGACCCACGGTGGCACGGTACACGTGCAATGAATAGAGGGCAATGAGAGAGCGGCCTATGGACCGGGAATATATTGCTCCCGGTGCATCCAGCCGCGCACCATGTGACACTCTCTTACGCACCGGAACTGTTGCAAATTGTTCGCCAAACTGACGCAAGTCTAATTTTCCATTCGGATGAGAACCGCTTGCTGTGGCGCAAAGCTTGTGTTTGCGTGAGAACCCATGGGCCTTGTGCCCGAGACATACCACAACTGCCATACGGGTTCACTAATTACCGTAAAATCGAATTCGGGACTTCGCACCAGTCATCGCGCACCATCTTCCCTCATGACATACGGCATCCGCGCGTGGTCATCCACGAATCGACTCTAATATGTGGCCGGCATGCGATGAGTGTCACGAAACAAAAAAAGCGCAACACAAATTCAGCAGCGGATCGCTCATAACAAACTGATCGAAGTAAGCACTGCTCCACCAACAATACGGCGTGTGCCAGCGTTCCTCTTGCGCTTGATCACGTGACTCTTGCCACCCCTAGTGGGTTTAGGGTTTGACCCTCACACTCCCCACTATCCCGTCCCGTCATTCGTTACTCCTGCCCTTGTCTGACCGGTTTTCGTTGTCGCGAACCTACCCACTTTACTCCCATCCTTAACTGTCCTCCGTGGCACACTGGACCCGGCGACGTATTGGACGTGTGAGCTCTAGCGCATACGCACCCTCTATCGCCACCTTACCTCTGTCCCGACGGCCTTAGTGCCAAACACTGACCTCCTATCCTCTGCCTCGGCTTGGGCTTCCGGACGACCGTCAATACGGGCGATGGTGCCACTTCCATGAATACAGAGCTCTATCGGACCTACCACGCATCGACAGGGACGCCTGGCTCGTGCCGCGTGGTGTCAATTGATTAAAGATGTGTCCGGGTTGTTTTCGCGCTCACTCGTTTCCGCTCCTCTTTTCCGCAGGTTCCTGTCTCGGACTTTTCATGACTGCTGCGTGCCGTTCTCTACACCTGGGTTGTACTTATGTCTGGCTTTTGTGCGGTGTCCTCGTAGAGGGCCGCCTTGAAAATAGTATCCAGAAAAGAAAAAATTGAATCATGTGAGGCGCTGGCACGAAACCACTCACGAGCTCACTTAATTTCGTTTACTCGTATCGCGCACCCATCCAAGAAGGAATACACGAGATCCGGCATATACGATACATGAGATAAATCACCGAGCTTTACATGAGCTCGCGGTACACCGTGTGGCATGTCCGTTTTGCTTGCCGCCCGTATGCGTGGCACCAGGGAACTCCCAAGCTTTCATGATATGCTCCAAACTCCAACGGACTTCTCAAGTCCATTTCCGAAATATCGAGTCTGCTAATAGTCACTTCCCGGTGGCCCGAAGGCGGGCGCAATACACGTGGAATGCCCGATAGGATCAGTTTCACGGATGGCGAGCGCGACCAAAGGCTGCGGGACCATGAAGTTGGACCGGGAAAAGGATGGTACGATCGACGGCATCGGAACAGGTGGGATACCAAAAATACGGTGACGCGCTCGGCCATTGAACACGGAACGCAAATATGATTCCCCCATCGGGGCTAACGAACCATGGCAGCGGACGTCCTTTCATCAATTGAACAAAAAGCACATAACCCGGCAGCCGAAACCAAGAACGGAATCGCTCAGTCATATGCGTATGAACACGCAGGCGTCGATCTCCGGTTTCTTTAAAGAGTGTTTGAATCGCCTACTAACCTTACATAGGTATATGGTGCAAACTCCTCCATCCGACACTCACCGATTGCCGACCGGTGAATACGACGCCTTTATGGATCTTCGGTACATGAAGCCTGCATAGCTTCAGAACGTACCGTCGTACATGGCGCAATCAATGGTAATGGTAATGAACACAGGGCGTGTTGGCACACATTCCTTACGCCGAACGCGTCGCGCCAACGCGGCTATTGATTGTGGTGTGCACGAGATAGCCGATGGCTGACGGTGCACCGTAGCAGGGCAGGAACAACAAAAGCGAACCCTTGATTATTAGGCTCGATAAAAGCGCTTCTTCGCCACGTCCGACAGTGTCCGGGGGAACGGAGGCGCACAACGTTCCGTGCTAGATGACGTCCGGAAGACATTCTATGACGAGCATGGGCGTACTATTCGCTTTGATGTTCTGTAAAGAGGACGCAAGCACATGATAGATTGCTGGAATGCCATAGATATGGATATTCACGTATTGTGCACGTGCGATTGTGTAATTCATTGACATGGATAGTAGGTGGCGAGGATTACATCCAGCAAGAAGGAAAGAAAGAAAAGCAATATTTTTCTCGCGAACAAAAGCAAAAAGAAAAAAGATCCATCAACGTCGAAATCGAGGATTGAATATGATCCATGGACCGCTGCCCTTGCGACCTCTGTATTCGCCCGTTGGCCAAAGTTTACCTTTCGTCATCCACGGCAACCACCGGCATCGCCTGTTTAGAAGGTCACGCGCAGCTGAAATAACATTTCGTGCTGTTTTTGCATCGCAGTCGAGCATCAGCATCTCCCAATCGGCCCACGAAGACAGCTGCGTAAGGCCTTGAATCTTGCCCATCATCGCCTTCTCTTCGACCGAGGGCAACCACGCATGGACCGTCGTATCCCATCTACCAAACTCGCTCCCACAGTCGACGAAAGAAGTAAAAATACGGCTTGGCGTCTTGGCATCGGCAAAGATGTCGAGAGTGATACTGTGAAGCTCGTTTTCACCAAGTCGGCACCAGGAATTGCCACGGCGCGCGCTGGGAACCTTCGCAAAGACCTGGACGGGAAAAGCAAAGACGATATTCGTCATCTGTTGACTTAAAGGGAGGCCGTGATCGCGCTCTTCCGGATCGAGCTCCTCAGACGCGTAACGGACGATTGCCCTCGTCGCGGGCACCGCACCAGCAAAAGCATCGTCAGCATCGTCGGCTGGGAGAACGGTGACGCGCTGCTGTCTGTTGCTTCGTCGTGCTGCGCCCGTCGTGGTCGGGTCATCGCCACCGCCCACGCCCCATGGATCAGCGGGCGGTAAGGCTGCTGTCGCTCTGTTCACGATGCCGCGGAATCTTCGGAGAACCGCTAACTCCGTGCGGCCCTCCCTTGTGTCGGATGACAGGTAGACAATCGTGTGCCTCATGGCCGTGCGATGACTCGATTTACGTGGTAAGAGCGACTTGTCGGGTAAAAGGCGAAGGCCGCTGATAAAGTAAATTGTTTGGGGACGAAACGGCAGCACCATGCCGTCGAATTCGCCATGAACGCATCCGACGTCTCGAATTTCGTCCCACGTCCCGCCATCTGCAGGACGGTTGATAAGCGCGTTTGACATCCAGGTGAGAAGTATGATGAGCGTGCCAACTTCTGGAAGCTGACTGGTGGTCATATGTTGCCGCGCGTCACTGGTGAGTATCCGGTTAAGGACGTTGTTGATCGCCATAAGTCGACGCCATTTGAAACCCCTGCGCATGGTGTCAACCCATCGTTGACGCGGTAGCTGATGACCTACCAGTAGTGCGTGTTGCGCAGGACATAAAACCAGTTGCAAACTTGACGCATGGTTACAGCCAAATGGACGTGCGGATACCATTCGAATCCCACCCGTGACTCGAAGCGGACTGCCACGCTGTGAGTTGATGCGGCATGGCGAAATGCCTCCTGCAAAGGTATGAAATGATCTCTGCGTTGCGCCGCCCAATCGTCGAGGACCCGCTGTATGGAAGTGTTCTTGGCCTTCTTTGTTCCTCCGCCACTGAGGTGATACGTAACGCTCTTGCTGGACGAGTAGGCCTGGAAATAACGAATGCCATCCTCTGGCTCATCGAGTTCCAGACGGAAGCCGGCAAAGTCTCCGAGGTGCGCTTCTTCGTCCTTGACGTATCCACCGCGGCGCATCTCAACCCAACGCTCGCAAATACCCGTTGGGACACCGGTGAAATGATGCATAATGTCGCAGTGCGCGGCGTAGTTGGCGAAGAGTGAAATAGGCCTGTCGTCTGGGCCTTGAAAGGCACTGAAAGTTGTGGCAACATCAATAAACCATTCGCCTTGCGTGAAATCCTCGGGCGTAAAGTCGGACAGGGCCGCCAAAACAGCCGCCGTGCGAGGGTTATCGTCGTCGATAATCTCACCATCTGGGCCGTTTGTTGTCAGTCGAAGTGATCGAGAATAGGCACTGGATGTAGATGAAGCGCTAGCGCACCTTCTCCTGCAACGGGCTCCAAGGGCGGCTCGTGCGGCACACCGGCCATGTTCTTCAGTCCTTTGCCCTCAACGACGAAGAAAAAATCCTGGGCAAATTCAAGCTCCAGGTTCTCTTCGATCCTGCGCCGGATAGCGTTGATCCAGGTATTGACATCACCTCCATGGACCTCCCGGCCGGTTGCCTGCAGGCGATTACCTTCACCAGGCCCAGGCGCCGCGCGAAACATTTCGCTACCATAGACTGCTGGCCATGTGCGTCTAACGTCGTCTGGCAAGGCTTCGATCGCCGCTGGTAGCACTGCCAAGTCGTAGAGAAGTCGCAAGTAGTATTCGCCAACGTAGTTCGCATTGGTGCCACGCGTGTTCCGGTCGGCCTCGTGACGTAGTTCGGGTAGAATCAAATAGACAGTGAAGTCCCCGATGGTAGCGAAACGAGTGTTTGGGAGTTTATGGATTTTTACCTCCTTCACTACACCGTCAGTACGAAATGGAACAATAAGTGATGGACAGCTTACCTCGTCTTCACCCTCGGTATCGCTCAGCCTCACCTGCGGCAGGTGGAAATTCGTGTTCAACGTGTATCTCTCGTCGTGCAGCATGAAATATTTCATCGTTGCTGTGTCAGCGATAGGAAACTGCCCCATCACGATGCCGAGCACCGAGTCGATGTCACAGATCGCAGATAGCTTCATGTCGTCATCCAATGCGCACTGCGTCGCATCGAGACGCATTCGGTATTCATTCATGTCGTCATCATCCATACCTTCGCTGTAATGTCCCGTTAGCGCAAATATGTCGCGCTCGATGAGGTCAGTTTTCCGCGCCAAGTCGTCGAATTTTGTGCACCACTCTTCAATCGTCATATCGACCAGTGGAGGAAGGTTCTCGTCGAGGGCGGGCTTCAGAACCGCATCACGTGGTTGCCCTTGCGCCATGGCACTACTTCACTCAACGGATGAAGTGACATGGGCCAGCATAGGATGACTCACCGCGTGGTTGATAGAACAATGGACTTTTACGTTTGTAAGGCGCGGTAGAATACCCACGGTGAGAGACACAACTAATCGTCCGTCCGTCTGAAAGGGCAAACACGGAGAATGGGGGAGTGAGGTTAGGCAAGGCCGATCGATTATATAGCTACCATATTATGAGCGTTGCATCCTCCGCCACCATCCTTCTCGCGCTTTTTTGTGCTTCGCCTAATTAGTCGCAGGAAGCAGAGCTAACCTCATTTAGGTCGCTTACAGAAACGGACCGGGGAATCGAATATGCCCTTGCGAGTGGCGCCGGTCGTGCACCTACGTAAAAAATGCGCATAGCCAAGGTGGGACGAGCAGTTGAAATATCTCACATGACACCATGAACACGCGGACAGGCACGCGATTAGCCCGAGTGTTGACAAGGTTGAAAATATACCAAGCTATCGTCGCCGTGCAAACAATGACAGACGCCTATATAATGGCGCGTACCCGTCGCCGATAATCCTCTTCGACACACACATGAATCACCCGACCTCCCCGCGGTTCGGTTGCAGCATCGCAAACCGCACAATGTCAATTCCCAGTGTATGCATGAACGAACCATCTCACCTCGGCATATTCCGTCGCTTGCTGGACATATTGGCAACAGCGCAGCGGATAACAGTTGTATGCGGTGCAGGGATCTCGGTTAATGCTGGCATTCCGGTGCGTCTTTTGCTGTGCGGGCGTCGAATTAACTGATCCCTCGGGTGCCTTGCAATGATTTTCAGGACTTTCGCTCTGAAAACGGGCTGTACAATAAAAGTTTTGGTGGCAACAACGGGCTGAAGGGATCCGAGCTTTTCGAGACGCGCACCTTACGCGACCCCGTCAAGCGACTTATTTACAGCCAAACTCTCGCACGTTTACGCGTTTCGGCACGAAATGCGACGGTTACAAGCTGCCACCGATATATTATGTGCTTATTTGACGCGGGTCGTTTGCTGCGCTGCTACACGCAAAACATCGATGGCCTACAAACCCGCGACCGCCCGGACATGGTGGACATGGTTGTCGAGATGCACGGTACTAACGCGCAACTCAAATGTCATAGTTGTCGGCAGCGACCACCACAGCCTTCCGCTGACTTCGATACCCAGCTCCTGTCATCGGGATACGCAAGCTGTCCTAATTGTACGGCGAACAAGCAGCGTAAGCTCCGATCTACCCAATATACCTTCGCTGTTGACCGGGCAATGTGTCATGCCACAGGCCAGACATCGAGGAGTATGAAGTTGCGCGATCGTGTGCCGGGCGAGCTTCTCCCCGACATCCTTCTGAATGACGACTCCGCCGAACTGTGGAAACGCGGGAACTCGCTCGACGAGCTTGTTGCAAGCGACGGCCAGTGCAATGTCTTGCTCATCGTCGGTACGAGTTTGAAGTCCAAAGGAGCCGCCCGGGTCGTAAAAGACCTTGCGAAGGTCACACACGGCTCTGACGGTGTGGTTATCTACGTCGACAAGAACAATCTCTCGCCGCACGAATGGTTGCCGCACGTGGACCTGCATCTCGAGGCAGATATCGATGAATGGGCTAACCAGTGCCTCAAGACGCCCCCTCACGTGAGTACAAGTTGTCGCTACTGTGTGGCGGAAGTTACGGCCGCCCAGCTAACCTGCACTCGTTCCCGTGTAATAGAATCAAGACGGCCTACCGCAGCAGACGATCTCGACCCAGGTGATATATCGTGCCACGCCGAAATACCCCATATCGCGCTGACCTCTGGCATATAGGTTGCGTGTATTCTCAATATGGTCTGCCAGCTATCGGGCGACCATTCAGACCTACCTCGACAACGGGATTATCAGAGGAAAGTGCGTGGACGGAAACCCTGCCGCCATCACGAGAAGACCGCTGATTTTCCTCTCGCGTTCCGCGCACGGAACGCCAAGATGCGACACCGAAATGGCGTACAATCGTAGCGAACCTGCAGACTCTCCTCAGCTTGTTCGCATACTACTCGTGGTATGTCATCACAGTTCGGCAAGGTTCGAGGCGAGAGCTCTTGCCGGGATAATCATACGTTTATATGCCGAGAACAAGTGGGAGGTATGTTGCGCGCACACCAGAGCAGCTTCAGGTTGCTTAAATAAGCTACAGTGCCAGCAGCATGTGGTGGAGTTGGGCAGGAAGGGGGACGTGATTCATGTGCCACCGCTCTGGTAAGCCTGTGTTATTGTGCCATATGTATCGAGTGGCTCACATCGCACCGCGCGTGCAGGAATACCTTTTATCTTGTCACTGTGTATATCTCACGGTATGCGCAGTACTTTCAGTCCGAGACGTACGCCCGGACCGGCGAGGAAGAGATCGCCAAGGTAAGCCAGCGGGCATCCGTCGGTCAGTATGTCGCAATCAGCTTTTCACTGTTTCGACTAGTTCCTTCATCAATCGTTGCGCCTTGTTGGCGCTGTATCACAAAGGGCGGAGTGGTGCGCCCTTGTGATGGTATGCGCAGAGGAAGAGCTTCTGGACAAAGGTAAATTTCACGCTCTGGAAGATTCAATCACTCGGTAAGCGTTGAGTCACGGATTTTAGAACGCTGGGAATAGTGCTAAATTATTGCACTGCAGGTTCTATCCATTTGACATGGTGGTGGCGAACATTGGCCTAAGACGGTTTCGGCTGGGTGGTTGGGCCTCCTTCATTACGGCGCTCATCATAACGCACCCACAACGCGCGCAGCCGTCGCCTGAAGTCGTATCCGTGCCTTGGATTGGCAATAGCGACATGATCGATCATACCGACCTCATTGTTCTCTTCAAGCTGCGGTCCCCAATTATGCTTCTGTCCTCGTCCTTCGCTGAACGGCCGCTGGGAAAGGCGCTACCAGATATACACACCGTTTGCAGTTGTCATTCCATGGCTCGGTCAAGCCGGAAGCCAAAGCATCATTTAAATGAGTATCATGGCAACAGCGACACACTAAGTTCGAAGTGGTGGGTTGTGCAGCATGACGCTTTGGATGGAAAGGCAGTAGCTGAACTGAGTGTGACCGTCGCTTGCTCTTCCTGTGGACGTACGTGGGCTCTCCCTTGCCGGGATATGCATGGAACGATTATTCACATGAATAGTAGATACGGTGTGGAGGTCCCTGTGTATGTCTAATATTTTTGCATACAATTCAATATCTCGTTCTTTGATTCCCCGCCAACCGGTCACATTTAAATTGTGTGTTTGGTGTTGAGTTTATGCCCCCTCAAATATAACCGAGCACACGAGTCATTATTGCTTCTCACTAGTGCAGAGCAACCGGGTAGGCCATCTGGCAAGTCCGATAAAAGTTAACATAGTTGATTGGTTCTCTGTGCCTCTCAGCGAAAATGTGAAAAGCTACGGGGTGCTCTGTAGCTCGGTTTTGCTCGGGAGCCCTCCTTAGGCTCCTTGAGCGCTTTGGAGCACGTGATCACAACGCTCCGGAGGGCTCCCGAGCAAAACCGAGCTACAGAGCACCCCGTAGCTTTTCACATTTTCGCTGAGGCTACCGGCATTTCATCACAGCGAAAAATCGCGATTGCGGCCCATAAGCGAGCTCGCATTGACACACCAAGGCAGTCGATCCGTGAGCTTTAAATAGAGTATTGGCCGGTAATGATACGTCATTGCCTTATCCCTTGCGAGCACCATTTCCCGATGCGAGTCAACCCGTGCTCGATGAACGGCGAGGGAATACACGACGAGGTCGTGACCTAGCTTATGTGATCACGCGGGAAATAGCGGAGCCGGGCGAGCTGCGGAGCGGCCGCCCAATGGAAACGGAGTGGAATTGGTCGAGACACGAGCAAAGCGCGAGGGTGGGTGGGCCATCCGAGCGCGTACTACAAATACATCAAAGCATGAACGAAAAAGAGGCAGCGGCGAGGACATCGAGCAGTAGCGAATAGACGAAAGATAAGGGTCAGACAGGAAATATCGAATCTGAAAAAGGGCCGTGAGGGAAAGGCCTGAAGGTGAAGCGTCACCGTTTTTGGGTCCGAGCATGAGAGGAAAGCGTATGAAAAGGCGGTTCTCAAAAAGTTAAAACTGGGAACAAGATAAAAATACTAGGAAGTGACCGAGAAGCACAGAAAAGACGGAGACAAAGAACCTAGGGAGAGGAGAGGCGGGTAACGCGAGAAAAATGAAATCAACGCCAGCGGGCGAGCGACAATCAGCTGAATGCTACGGACGTGGTGCGTGAAGCGCGAGCTCGAGAGAGCACATACCTAACGCGAGAAAAATGAAATCAACGCCAGCGGGCGAGCGGGGCATTCGAGGAATGCCCCCCTTCATTTTTCTATGCGCGTCGGTGAGTCGGTGTTTGTATGCGACAAACAGCCACATACCGTCAGTTATCCCAATGCGAGGTCCCAACTGCCAAAAGCATCATACACGGACCGTGCGCTTAATGGCAATATCGCATTAGGATACATCAGGAAACACCAATGTGTCTATGGTGGCTATGGAGGTCTATACTGGAGCCTCATTTTCTGCAAGGCGCTATAGATCACTCTATAGCCTTTCATAGAAAATGAGGCTCCAATATAGACTACTATAAACACGCTGTTTTTCCTGATGTAGATGACGATCTGCGCGAAGGGTTCGGACGTCAGGAAGCGTCCTGGTCGGCTGGGAGAAGCAAATACGGAATGTGACCGAACGCGGCGGTGATGAATGGCTGGCGAGCCGAGAATGGTGCCTGCGGGCGGGAGGTAAGCATGCGGGCGCGCATACAACGAGAAAAGCGCAGCGCTAAAGCTCTTCGAAATGTCTCACACGCGTAGAACCCGTGAGATTACATCAAACAAGGAGCAATTGAGGTAAGCGCTGCCGCTTAGCAGACGCATTGGCCCAGTGTTGTCAAATTCGGGGTCGTATGGTCAGGTTTGGCAAAAAGTCAGGTTATGAGGTCATGACCTTGACCAAACCTTGACAAGTCAGGTCACGTGATAGCCCCCGATGAGAAAGAGCGAGCGGACACGGAGGATGTTTTACGAGCAACGCAGGAAATAGGTTGGGTAGGGTGGCTAGCCAACTAGGAAGATGAAGAAAGCAAGAAGAAGCCGTGAACCCGGACATGTAACCGCCAATCGGGAGCCGGTTTATTTAGCATGTTTGGGAGCCCTTTCTTGACGTAATAGCTTAGTGGGTACCACGCGAATAGGCCGTGCGTTCGAGTCCAGCCTGTGGTATCCTTTTTGGGTGAACTCCCCCGATCGGCCGATTTTTTGCCCTCACGCGATTTGCGTCGTTTCTAAAGATCCTTCGAGTACTGTCTATGTTTAAAATATGGACTTAGGCTGACTAGCGTGGCTACAATCGTCACGACATTATACCCGCCACGTGAGCTGACGGGTCAAAGGTCAGGTTAGGGATTGACCTAACCGTGGGGTTAGGTCAGCAGACCCATTTGACCATCAGGGTCCTGGGACCGCTCCATGACAACACTGCATTGGCCATTATGATCATGTGACGTGTTACTAGAGATATAACCGCCACGTGACTTGGCCCAGGTTGTTCGTCCTTTCTACCGCCACTACCACCGCCGCATGCACCAGCTCGCCGCACTGTTGCGCGCTTGCCGTCGGACACCCGTATTCCGAGGTAGATTTGGGGCTTATGGAAGGTGGACATTGGTGCTACGTGACGTGCGGTGAGGACTGAATGTGTTTTTACCCGATTTGGGACAACTTTATTCTTTCAATGGTGTTTGGTGTACGGTGATCATTCGATCTGACCTTGTTACGTGACCCGGCGCTGCGGCGTATGTCATCGTCATGTGCTATCATGCGATAACTCTCTGGCCTATGAAAACAACGCCATGCCATGATGCCCTCCCTGGCCTGGCGCTGCGGCGTATGTCTTCGTCATGTGTTATCATGCGACTACACCCCGGCCAGTGGACGCATCATTGATGAGACGACGAAGTTACCATATGATCAACTGAGATGACTTGGCGCCGTACCTCTCGCACCCTGCTCATACACATGCAACTGTTACCTTAATTGTGCCGAACGGTCTGGGGCATTATAATGCGCACTCAGGCTGACGCTGATAAATAAATAAGAAAGAAAACATAAAAGAAGACAAAAAAGAAAACGAATGAACAGAAACGGGTGATTATATCTTGCCGCAATCATCCTTCACGATGGGATGCGGTGGGTGATCAGCGCGGCCTTTTCCAGTGGGGCAGTACGTAACGAGATGCGACCCTGCGTGCGGCACATTTGCCCGTATATTGATCAGTGCGATGAATCAGAGCACATGCTACCACAAGCGAAGCATTCCCCAACATCCGTAATGTCCGGATGAAGCGATTACTTCAAGATCACGGTTGTTTGGCGAACTTCGCTGGCAGACAATAACAAGTTCTTTCACCGTAAGATGGCACATGCCTTGCTGTAAGAATTGAACGATGTATCGCTTGCAAGGTAAGACAGTGACGATGCGTGTAATGTGAATAGTGCCGCGTGGCGAAGACACAGTAACGATCACGCGCTACGTCGTTTGTCAGTGTTGGAACCCACCATGTATAAAGCTGATTGGTGGTGCAAAATTGCGTGGCAGCTTCGATACGTCTAAGTTTCGATGATAGAACCTCGAATACCAATCAGTGTTTGCAGAAATCAATGCCTGTGATTGATCCTATTGTCGTGCAAATCGAGAAGCAATCGCGGATGATTGCTGCGCAAATACAATACGACACCAGCGTTATTGTTCCTTTGCTATAATTTGTACACGCACAGTCACATTCCCAGCAGCGGCTTGTCGCTGTGCAAACCTACTTTCACTTCATCACGATGCCACCCCGCATCGTACTGCCTGCCGACGCTCAAAGTTACAGCACCTCTTTGTCTATTATCATCAACAGGATCGACGTGTGCGCAGGACGTCGTCCTTCTTGCTAGATGTCGACCTTTTACCCGATGCGGTTGAGCATGTTACACGTGTCTTGCGGCCTATGGGTCGCCATGAGCCACCGTCGGTGCAGCTACTTGAGGAAGCACGCGTGTACAAGCAACACATTGATGCAGCGATTTATGAATACCAGCACGGACGGGACTACGCTCATTATTATGACTATATACTGTACGTCACGATTGGCTCGTCAGGCATCTCTCTTGTGTGCTGACACTGTTCTTTCCAGAGATATTGCTTACGATATGAAATACAACGACAGCAACGAGACATTGACCACCGTTCTTGGTAGGCATGGGGCGACGCTAAAGGTTAGAGAGGCTCTCACTGCTTCTCATGGTGCGTATAAGTTTACGGGTGTTTATCCGCATGCAGGAACAACAGTTGGTGCGCCGCCGTGCTAAAAAGAAGCGGTCCCTTGTTGAATTGAATAGTAGGTTACGTTTGATGCTTTTGCCTCGCGATGTACTTACCATTGTTTCCTCAGCGCGCATGCGTGAGCTTGCTCTACACAGTGCACTAAACAGCGTTGGTCGTACCGATCAACCTCCTTCCGATGTGTACTGTTTTGACGCGGTGACACACGAGAAACTTGATGCTCGAAAGGTACTCTTTAACAACGCAGATGACGCAAACGACGCTGCACCGGTCGTTACCGGAGCATTCAGCCTGGCCGACGAGGATGCAAACGTTCAGAAACCTGTGAACCCCAATCCATCAGTACCACTACCTGCGACGGACAATCCGTTCGGCACTGGCTTCGTCAATCCTGATACCGTCCGACGAACAGAGGGCATCAAGATATTGAACAAGGGCAGCGTCTATGGATTCGCCCGTGCACCCAACGGTGCCTATTCCATGGTCTTTGCCGCACAATTTTCTCCACTAGATACCTTTGATGGCGCACCCAGACAGGCCGTCGACACCTTTGCGGATTTCGTGCCGAAAGCGGTGAAACATGCCTTTGAAGTCAAAGGAAACAAAGCCCAGAATGCCGAGGCTGTACGTCGTAGGTCTCTGCGTTGCTTTTCCGTTCCAGTACTCACCCTCATGACAGAGGGTCACCTCTACAGTGCTGGCTGGCGACCCGGCAGGACGCCGGGCGAGCGCCTGGGTGAATATACCGCTCAGTCAGAGCGCGATAAACACAATCCCGATGGCTACATTGATTTGTACGAATGTCAGGAGGCTGTTAACGTAAGTGAACGATTACGGCCGGGGACCTTGTTATGACGCCAGTAACACAGGTTGCGTGGATGATACTACAGGAGCGGTTGTCGCCCCGCGCAGTTATGAGAACGGTCGAGACGCTGGCCGACACGGCGGTGCCACTCTTCGGATCGCATGATAGCGATATTCGCGTATGTAACCACACCGTTTGCTTAATTCCATTCGCTCACACCACCGGCAGACGCACGGCCCAAGCCTGGGCTCGAATATGGCGGTCTCGCATCATGGCAAAGATGGTCGCGGGTTTGCAAACGGTATGCATGTCGATCGGGATATGGACTCCCTACCTCAGTACTACGGCAAGCTATTCACTTTCGGTCAATGGCTTCACACCGACCGTGACGGCAACATCGTCACTGGCGAATGCATCAAGAGAGCCATACCCGACGGGCTGTTTGTTTTGCCGGGATATCGAGTTGCCATCGATATTGGTGCAGCCAGCGTCGTGACTGCGATTTGGCGTGGTGGGATGGATGTGCACGGCACGACAACATCGAGAGTGAACCTTGATGATGGCATCACTAGATGGGGGATGTCGATCCAGACCAATCGAAACCTACCAAACCGAATGCGCGGTAACAAAGGTGAAATATTTGGCGTTTATGATCGCCTGCGTGCGTATTACGACGTGTTGAATGCAGATGAATAAAATTCTTGGTGTTTTTTTATTTTATTTTATTTTATTTTCTTCACACATATGCGCTTGACCCTGCAGCTCCGATGTGCTTGATAGGCATTAGAAGCGAGCTGTAAGCACGTAGATGGAGTGAGATGAGGTTAGGCCGTGTATCATGATAAAATTGAGACGGTCAGATTGAGAGCCTCACTAAGGCATGTTATCATAAGCGGATTTACTGATTCTGTGTCCGACGACATTGCGGGCAATCGATAATATGGCCGATTCCTGTTAGCTACGTTTGGCGTGCTGCCGCGTATGACACATGAGGTCAATTATGCGCGTTGTGTATCAACACCAGCTATACAAATTAGTGCCAATAACACATTAAAAGATCGATGCGAGCCCTAGATCGACCTCGGTCAGACATGAACCGATAAATTTGGCTTCCGAACAAAGATGTCGTGTTATCTGCAGGGTTGCGAACAATTCATCGTTCTTGCTCTCACGTTACCGTCCCGCAGCGCTTGCTATTGGAGGTTGAATAGTGCGGTTCCATATGCAGGTTTACATAACCTTTACGCCGCGCCGCCTCAGGATTTAAGGTATGAAGTCACAACGATTCACACATTAAATCGGCATTTGCGGCGCGATACAATCTAACGCGAGCGATGCAAAGTCACGTGGCGCGCACATAGGCATTTATCTGGCGGCGAACTTCTGGCGGATATAATTATATGATTGTCACAGATGGATGGATATACATATAGGAAGTGAATATATCGTCGAGTGCTATCTATATACAGTCTAGTATACAATCTAATGTACAATTCAATATATACATAATAATTATACAAGGCTATCAAAAAGTGGTTCGTCGGTGTAGGGGATGAAAAACAATGGGGATATGGTCATGGGAGATCCGTACAGTCGTTCAACAGCTATTCAAAACGCGCCTACAAAGCAGTGCGTGCACGATGCGCTAACCGTCCACTACCATCTTATCATTAAACTCCTCGATATTCTTCATTTGGCGGGCTACCTCCTCTAGCGTACTTGCCATCATTGCGCGCTTGACACCAATTGCCTCGATCCGGCTCTTGAGGCGCTGTAGTTCACTTCGCAGCGCCGTGTTCTTCCGCCTGCCGTCCACGTCAGTGCGCTGATCGATGGCACTGGCATGTTACTATACGCGTAACATACCTTTCTTCAGCTATATTGTCGCCTATACCCGCAAGAGCAGCCGACTCGTCGAGTAGCGCGGCCTTAAAATCGACGGGGCGGAGCTGGCCGCGGGTCGACCATTTCCTGCACTGCGGGCATGGCCCATCGTCCATTTGCCTGTTGTAACGACGCATAGCCCTCTTCACGCAATCTTCACAAAAAACATGACCTTTGCGACAGAAACATATCGGTTCAGTCTGGTGCAGTAAAGGCATAGACGCTTACCACACAACAGGACCTTTGCCTCGTCGCTTGACCTCTCATAGAAACATATGTTACAGTCGAAGAACTGGTCGTAGGACTCGACGGACTCGATGGGCATGCCATTAGGATCGGTATCGATGGGAGCCATCGTCGTCGGTGTCAGCGCAAGAAGTGCCTCGTGACGGACGATAACAATGCCCTGATCACGTGAGTGACAGCAGCGGCGTGTTGAAGCTCGGTCATATACTCGCAACTATTATGCACAATTACCTCCCATGCTCATTACTTGGCCCTAACAATGTGCAGCTCGAGACGAATTTAAATTTATTGTTCCACATTGAGGCGGGCGATCTGACCGAGGGTCCTGCGCCCCATCACGTGGCGCGTATTGTTCCATCAACGTTGTCTTTTCCACCATCACGCCTGCGTGTTGATGTCGCAGGTATCCATAATACTCTGCAGTCTGTGCGACAGGAAGACACCGACGGACGAAAGTAGCCTGCCCGACGTCACTAATGGCCCCTACGCTACGGAGACATGGCTGCTGCCATGCTGTAGGTCTTCCTAGCCCGCGTTCTGGGTTCTAATTCACCAAGTTTTCGTAGCTCATACGATATGCGAGTACTGCCGGAACGGACTCGAGTTGCAACAGACGATCAAATGCGGGAACTGTAGCAACGCGCAAAATGTGCGCAAGAGCAACATCATCCGTGTTTACTTGACCAGGACGGTGCCGCCGGCGATAACCCCCAAGACTATAGCAATGAGGAATGAGTTGGCGAGGCTGCGGTGCGTCACATTTTTTTTGTTCGCCAACCAGCCACAATTAATATCGATATAGACAAGAGAATAGACAACTGCAGGCGGCGCTCGACGAGCTAAAGCCTAAGCATGACGATGAAGAGCGTCGACTGGAGGTGGCGGTAGAGGAAACCGTGATGAAGCTAAAGGAACTCGCGAGCGCCGTACAGGCCACGGAGGACCGGCTTTGATGCTTCTATAAACCACATGCGTTGTAGTGCTTGCATAAATTAATTGATAGAAAATATGTATGGGAAAACAGCAAGAATAGCTATGAACGAAACGTGAACATCAGCAGCTGGAGTGTGCACCTGCGCCTCCTTCATATCTGAAGTACGACCGAGTTATTCGGTGGACTTCCTGCATATGTACCATGCATAGGGGCTTGTAAGCGTATAACCTTACTTGATTGGATTATTGCATTCTGTACGAGGTACACGAACTGTCCACACGCGTGACCTCGTTGCCCGCCTGAGGTGTATCGTTGGGCGCTGTGCACTTGACTTGCGTTACTCGCCATACCATTTCGATCACACCATAATGGTTTACATTTGCGTTTTGACACGGGGTACTGTGTTTGTTCCCAATGATAAATCAGCTATAAATGAGAGCGGTATATCGAATATATTGTACAAGTCAAATCATAATCAAACGAGATGAGAAACTACTGTAACAAAATTGACATGGACAATAAAAGATCATCAAATCATGTCGCAAAATATGGAACAACGGCGGCATAAAGCCCCGCATGACAGTGCACGTCCCCTACCAGGTGCTCTGTCGGTAAGACCCACATCTGCCGGCAAACCGAGCAAGATGCCTTGACTACAACATCCTTCAGTGCCGCGCCGTCCGACGCATTGTGTGACACAACCCAATACTTCCGGCGACCTTCCGAGTGAACACCACTCTGTCGTCGGTCGTGCCAGCAGCTACAAACGCGAAGGAGGTGAGGCAACTCCTTTCCCAAGGGCCGGCTGGCGAATGGCGAGAAAAGCCACATCAGGGGGCGCGTATTTCTCGCCATATAAATGATGTCAGTGTGGTTGCAAGCCACTCCGTCGCTGAGCCAAGCGTTCAAGATACTGTCGGAGGTAGGCTGCCCCGTCCCGGCGAGAGAGGTGCTGATACGTGCCACGAGATTAACGAGGAATGCGGGCATCAGCTTCTTATTGAGGCAACCAACGAGCGAGTCAAGAGCACCACCACTGCCGTTATCGTGATGCCATTGAAGAGCGTAAGTAACATCAATAAATAAAACGCGTCACTGTAAATGGAGCCCACTCACGTGTTCATCCACATCTGCATCTCCTTTGTGGCATTGGGAGAATCGAACGGGTGCCCACAGCATATAAGGGTACCGCACGTAAACTTCGAGCGCATGATGATACCTTGCGCTGGTGCAAGCGTGCGGTTGAAGAACTGGTGGAGCGCGAAGCACATTGGTAAAATCCATACGCAGCGGCGACCTAGTACTCACCTCCGGCGGTGCACAGGATGTTGTATGCGAGACTTGATACGCCTTTGCCTCTGAGAGGCCGTGCGTGATGTACACGACAAGCAGCGCGAACGTGTTATCGTCCCAGGGGCTTTTAATGCGTCAAAGCACGATAAGAAAATGGGTCACCAGGACAAACTATCCCACTAACCAGTCTTGCAGGATATCACGCGTTTCGGCGAGCTCCTCAAGCTTCACCGGGTGTATATAACACTAAGTCATGGGCGATTTGTTATTGGTGCCGCCAGTAAACATAGCATTTCAAGAAACTCACCAACCACCTTTTTGCCTTCCAGCGGCCAGCTACCAACGCGCACAGATGTTTTGCTTGCGGCCAGAACTGGTCAAGGAAATAAACAATCATCGCCAGACGCGGGGCAGGTTGATCACGTTGTTGAACGGTGAAACGTGGCGCAGGTCGCATGTAGTACTGAATAAGATGTAAAGGTTCAGAACAGGCCGCTGAGTGGCATAAAGAATATACTAATGAGCGTACATACCGGATAGAAGCCTTGCTCCGCATGCTTCCAACAATAGGCACAGGTAAAGTCCGCCAATATACGTGTCATTGACGAAGTATCGGCCAAGGTCGAGAAGTTGGTCAACACGATGCATGACCTGCTGCTGTTTGTGTTATACTCTCCCGGGTGGCAGAAGTAGTCACCGCAGCTTTGGCATAGCACAAGGCATTCTGCAATGGTGAGACCGCACAAGCAGCAATGTGCAGCTGTGACATTCGGCTGCTCCTGGACCGTCTCGCGCTGCAAGTCATTATTAATGACCTTGTGATTGCCTTAGTTACCGGTAACAAATACTCAATATGTCAACAATAACACCTACCTCGTACCACACGTCCGATGTACCGTCGTCAGTCATGGATCTCATTTCAATATCGCTGTCAACAGTCTGCCAATACCGTACAGTTAATACGATCACCATCATACACATCGCAGATGTAAGAACTTGCCTCATCCATCGCACGCATAATACGAAGCGAGCACTCCTCGACGTCTACGCGTAAGTGGAAATCGAGACAACTCGTTGTGTTCCTCGATTTGATCGGACGAGGATCGACATATACAACACCGCCGTACCGTCCGTGCACTTTCGCCGCCGCATCATAAATGAGGCCAAATGTGTCGCTACACTTCAAAGAGACACCGACGATGAGGAGAAGGTCGCTTTCCTCAGCGGCCTTTAGAAAGCTTGCACGCAGAGAACCACCGGGTAGCAGCTCGCTGTGCAGCTGGGATCGAACAGCCGGACGGAGAAAACGTAGTGAGGGGGCGCCGATACGCCGTGTGTTTGCGACACTCTGTGCTATAACAGTGATTTGATTCAAGGTCGGCATGTGAGCGGCGTGTTATGCAAAGAAAAGGAAACGTAACGAAAGAGCGAAAAGAGATAAGTGCAAGGACAGGAAGGAATACAGAAATAGAATACTGGCACACGAATGGGTGAGAGGGGAAAATAATCAAGAACAGTGTTGACGAAGACTTCAAACTCACCCGCTTGCGTACATGGAGGGCATGCAACTGTTTGCCCGGCAAGAAGCATGTCATCGAACTGCATGGCGTCATGCTCATTGATGCCAGGGCAGGTCGGTGTGCTGCACTGCAACCAGCGATTGTCGCCACGTGCCCGCATAATCCAGTCGTCGGTGTCAGTCCTGCCTTGCGTCTCCAAACCGTGCCAACATGTCGTAAGACACTGAACGACCCGTTGCTGACCACGGACATGTTCAATGAACTGATGCAACGCACTTCGTGGTGCCGTTCGCGCTTGTATCCTCAGGGAAGCCATAAGCTTATTGTACGCTGCAAGCTTTTCCTCGCGCAGGAATTTAGCTTCGGGGTTGGTGGTCGAGCAATCATCGACTATCGCGCGTAGGGCCATCTGACCATTGAACCTGCCGGAGGAAAGACTCATGGTATCATCAGGATGCTGTTCGTCACCGCTCGTCAGGTAGGCAAGGTGTCTATTTGTTTCGCTGTTATGCCACTTACCGGCAGACCTGTCACGACCGACGCACCTGCGCCACATAATATCAAGATTTTTTCGGTTTTGGCAATTGCTTCCACGACGTTGCTACATCTGACCTCATGATCAGCAAAAGTGTAAACCTTTGTTCCGCTAGACATGTTGAAATAAAGGATCGTAGCACGAGCGATAGCGAACAGAACTGAGTACAATGTCGATCACGGTGTTGCGAAGTATTGTTGGCCGCACAGTTTGTTATGAATGACGATTGTCATACGGTCATGTGACTCAGGGCTACCTCGTGTTACGCTAACTTACTTTCGCGCCACCCACCACGTTCGTCCCTATAGCACCCGTAAACTAGGCAAAAATGCAAAGGCAGATTGGTCAGCCACGCGTAAACGGCAACATGTCGTCCAAGGCCCAAGCATTGGTGAGCAGACAAACAATGCAGGAACGTCCAACCGGACAACAGGTAAATATCGGGTTCTAGACGATCTTGCATTATCCTAGTGTTGACAATACCTTTGATACCCGTCGCCCAATTTTCAGCATCCACTTGCCATGCCACAACCAGGTAGCAACATGTCGCAGAAGGCACGAGCGGCAGCAGCGGCGGCCGGTGCAGCTGTGCCGACCGAAAGGCTGGATAATACGAGGGGTGAGGGCGCAAACAACAAGGTAAACCCAAAGCTTGCACTCTCCTTTTGCACGGTGTTATTGACAGCGTCACTGAACGCTTTCAACATGCAGAGTCGTATTGGTTTGCCAAAGCTCGGCGGCAATATCTCTCAGAAGGCGCAAGCGCTGTCCGAGGCCGCCCGGAAGGACAACCGATCAAAAAAGCAGGTGCCACATCCAACGACGTGTGGGCTCGCGCCTTTTGTTGACCGTGAGTGTTATCCACAGCTTGCCCTTCGTGTGTTGGTTCGATGACCTGAACATTGTCATTTCCAGTCGATATCGACGAGTCGGACAGCGAGCTCATTGGTATGTCATAATGCTTGAATCAAACGCATTTTCAAACTCATGTCCAACATCTAAGCTGCAAAGTAGATCAGAATTTGTACGTGCTGCATCGGGACTGCTTCTGTGGCATAATTGTAGCTGTGTGCTCTAATCTAGTAACAGATTGATTGTACACCATCAATTGTATAATTACGAAGTTGTTTGTGCATTGGCACGTTTGGCTGTGATTGAGTTCACTTGATTGTGTTGACCAGTTAAGGGGCGTATCTTCAACGTGAGGGATAGGGCAATGAAGCGAAGGGATTAGATTACTTTTGTCAGTTGAGCGGGTTCTGGGTGCCCGAAGGTGACGCAACGAGCACACAGACATACATCGTGTCTCTGTGTCACAGCTCGATCATTCATCTAGCAAAATATGATAGATAAGAGCGTTTATTTGGCACAAAGGCAATGTACGACATGTGGGAAGCGCAACGAAAAAAAAACGTAATGATGACATCTTGTCAATTGCCGGTTTCGCGCAATTGCTGGGCTTGTTGACCTGCGATCGTCCATGGCGTATCGTGCAACGGGCGTGTGCTTTGCTCCTCGGCACTACGTCGGGCGGGCTATGTCCGATGTCACTCGTACTGCATGAGAATGGCATAACTCCTGTAGCGCTCACCGAATACTTGATACAAACCATTCTCGATTCGTCAAACGAGAACGCTCCCATATCCCGGTCCCACGGCTCCTGCATAACTGTTGTCCCGTGCGCGTGAAGTAAAGTACGCCGGTCCATGAAAATAGCAACGTGGAGTTCCAGGCCGCAACAAGACGAGCGATAGAATCCAAACTTCTCATTGAACGAAGTTCCCGCCCACCTTGAATCCCATCGCCCAACTTTATCCCAGCAGCCGCAAATCGAAGGGACCATGGGCAAATCGAAGCCGTACGGTCGACTCGTATGAGGCGCGTGCTCGAGCTTATAAACCTTGAGCGGTTCGCTGAGCCAGCTAGCGCGCTCCATGACAATGAACCCTGTATGTGCGCGCGCCTCTGGTGATTTTGCCCAAGTACGAAGCAGTGAGCCCTTGAGTGCTGCTGTGAAGTAATATAGGTGAATAAAGAGCTCGGGGAGGATACAGATGATGTCGGGCGGCAAGACAGCAGGTACAGATGGCATGACAATTGAGTGCCAAGGACGACTACATAGCAAGATGTCACAGTGGTAATGTGGTAGTGAGGCTATCGAACGCACCAGTTCAAAGTATCGAATATCTTCATCAAAGCGCTGTTGCGAAAGAGGTTAACAGCGCAGCTGATCATGAACATACGCGCTGTCACAGCATCTTTTGCGAGGTGGGTGAGCGCCTTGACATGATATCTAATAAACTTGTCTTCAGATGTACGGGATGCACCCCCTTTGTCCTTGTCTGTCGATATCCACCAACCACCACGAGGGTCGCTCTCGGTGAGGAAAAACAATGCCAAATGGTATGGTGCATCGGGAAGGAGTCTTAAACCGAATTAGGACAGTTGCATTGCGAGATCAAATCACTTACTGTTTATGTATAATGTCCGCCTCCGACATTTGCACTTCGTCACCGATCTTCCTCACGTATGTGACGATGTTGATCTCAAATACGGAAAGAGCTGCGCACAGTTGAGAGACCAACGCGTCGGCAAGCGTCTGTTGGACGCCAAGATGGAAAACGACGAGTACCAGAGATGACTTGACCGACAAGCGTCGTGTCATTCGCGAACCACGATTAATAATGTACTGCGAGCAAAGTTAATACAAAGCCTAACGCGATGCACAAAAGTTCTTTACGAACGTCTGGCGCGGCCTGCACATCTTGGGACAAACATTCTGGGCACCGAAAGATACTTCGCCTGTCGTGCACCATTGTCGCGGGAATGGTGATGCACGCTTCAGTGGCCGTAAGGTCATCCTTGTGCTCGCCCATTACATCATAGCAGAAGCCACGATGACACGATGAGCAGTCAATAATACAGCCACCGTCATCGCAGTAGAAACAATACTACATGAAAGAGTGTTAGTCCTTCGTGCACTGCGAATTCAGATGGTATCAGTAGCTCAATGAGAGAGATTGGAACACTCATACCGTCACAAGGAAGAGAGATACGGTACGAATATTATTGGACTGGGGCAAAGTTAAACGTGTAACATACCCGGTCTTTTGCACGGTTGAACGTAATACGAATCTTTTGCTCTGCAGAGATGCGACTTTGAGTTTGGCGACATTGCCACGGCAACTAACTTACGTGAGTGATCTGCCATCGTTGCGCTGTCGTTGTCTGCACGAGCAGCGAGCATTTGCTTGCTTTTATTTGTTCGTGACAGGCAGCGCCAAACACGCGAATTTGCTCGATTTTGGGTGCTACAATATCACTGTTTTGTGCGACAGGGTTCATGGAACATGTATGAACAATGATAATTTGTGTGCTGCTGTGCGCCGTAGCGAAAGGTACATATATAAATCGTAAAAATAAAAACAAAAACATACACCACAAAACAAAAGGCAATCATAGCAGGGCTGCTCAGTCAACGCGTCTTCGCCACACAGGCCGTGCACTACGTGTCGCAAGGTCTGTGTCAGCCATGCGCGCACGAAGCTCGTCGTCCTCGGGCGTCGGCCAAGCGGCGCGACTTGGCGACAAATCCCGGCCTTCGCGGATACCCCCCGACGCGATCGCCACTCGCGGTTGCATCGAAGCCCGCGACGCCTCACGCGGCTGATCGCGCGGCAGCTGTGCGGTGTCCATTTGATCAGCATGTGCATCCACACTCGGCGTAGATCCATGAGCGGGAGCGGAGGCAGAAGCACCGGCAGAAGTGGCGGCCGCGACAGTGGGCGAAACAGGCGTCGCGGAGAGCATGTCGGCGTCAATGACGACTCGCGGCGGTGTATCCGGGATGACAACTACACCACCCGCCCGCGGCACATCTTCGGTGCTGGCGCCAGCCAGTAGACGCTGGACACTTGCGACGAGCGCCCAACCATCATCGAGCACACGGCGCGCGTCGCCAACGACTTGTGCAGCATGTGCACGAAGGACTGTGATTTGTATGAGACATTAGGGCGTTCCTGTGTGTGTTGTGCTTGGTACGGGCAAGGACTTACCTATCGCCGTGGGGGGGGCAGCAGCATATGCCTCAGCAGACGCCTCAGCAGGAGCCGCAGCCAGTGCCACTGATGGTGGTGGCACGCCGGTCGGCAAACCTGACGATGCCGCGGGCGGTGTGGCGGGGACATCCTGTGGTGCGCTTGCCGAAGACGACGCAACTGGTGTACCAGCACCGGTTGTCCCGGCGACAACTTTGTTACCGCGAACCTTGCGTCAGCTTCACGGTCCGAACGCCATAATTCAAAGCTGCCTACCTCCCTCGTCGCGACTGCTCATGCTCATGTCGGCTTCGTAGCCTTCACCAGCAGCTGAGTCGTTTGCGCCATCAGCGGTCGACTGTGATGGCGTCATGCGCGGAATCTACATTTCAGTGCTATACGTTATACCAACAAAATATGTACGCGATGGTAACTCACCTGCGTCAGCGGCCATGGACTTTGATTGTCCGTCTCTTCTTCCGCCGCAGAGACCTCTGTGTCTTCGCCTGGTGGGGTTGATGTGTTCAACGCACCATCCACCCCAGTGGCATCATCACCGCCCACCGCCTCACCCAAGCCCACGGCAACATCGTCGGCGGCAAGTGTCGGATTGCGAACGACACGAATCGTGCATGCGCGCCGCTCCTGCCAATCATGGGGAACCACCGACGGTGGCACGACGGTGGAAGTGTTGGCTGTGGTGTCAGGTGGCGAAGAACCCGTTGGCGATCGACGCTCTGGCGCCGGGCCCGGGTCTTGTGTCGTTGCGTCAGCATCGTCGCCGTCGCGCAGAGTCTCGGACTGCTGACCTGTCTTACCAGCCGACACCACAGACCTCTTGGACGGCCGTGGCAATGACGCTGGCGGTCGTGCTTGGGCAGTCGAGGGTGCTGGCAAAGCTCGGTTCAATTGTGCAGCCCTTGTTGACGAAGAGCTTGGCCCCGCGGCAGATGATGCCATGGTGGATGCCGATACGACCCGGCGCTTCTTCGGAGGTCGTCCGCCGTCCACGACATCGTTCCTCGCGGCTGCACTCCTACCGGCAGATTTCCTCACGCGCGCATGACGCGCAGAGCTATCCTCCTTCGCGTTCGATTGCCCCTCGTCGCCAACTGTGCTGACCCGCGCTTTCCCCTTGCCCTTCGTCGCAGGTTTCGTCACAGACCGCTCGTTGTCGGCGCTCCCACCCGTCCCTTGTCTCGCCGGCGCCTTCCCTTTCGACTTTTTCTTCAATTTGCTCGAAGTGGCTTGCGTATCGGTGTCGACTTCGTCGCCTGCACCGTCCGACGGCTCTTCCTCGGTGTTGCTTGCCAGAAGGTGACGTTGCAGAACGTGGTTCCAGTCGCGCACGAGGTGCCACCATTTCGGCTTTGGTAGCGAAGGGTCGACCATCGTAAAACCTGCTGGCTGCCCCCCGTGGTGCTCGCTCCAGTCCTGAACGACAACCCGCCAGGTGTTTGCATACTCGTCCACAGGGTTTTGCATGACATATGCATAGTTGTTTCTCGTATGTACCCAGAGTATGGACTCTGTGCTATAAAAGGAGGGATTGTAATGAATCGCGCGGAGGTGTAACAATGAAACTTACCCATCGCGCCACGACGAGTCCGCCTCAAGAAACATCCCAGTGATACCCGTAATGATCATGCGCTCGTAATGCATATCACCAAAGTCATCGAGATCCCAGAAGCCGCCTTGCATGTGATTACGGGACTCGCCGCGCAGGGACGCGACAAGACCTTCCATGCGAACGTCACGCCAAAACTCGTCTGTCGAATCATTGTACAACGGCTTGACGTACTTGCCCTTCTTGTAGAACTTAAACCAGGTAATCGTCCGAACGCGAGCTATCATTAGGGTGGGTACTTTGTTATTGTGATTTATATGGTTAATGATATCACTTACATAGCCCATCTTGGAGGGGTGGCGCGTTCATCTCTGGCACCAAATCCGTACTCTCAGGAAAGACTTGAAACCTTTCGAGATCATGCGACATCTTGATAGCGAAAAACAACAAAGAAATGCAGGGATGTTGGTGATGGAGGGCAGGAGATTGCTTACCAGGCACGTGATGCGTCTGTACAAGTCATGTGATCTGACGCGCGTGTTTGGCAGCCCTGTGCCTTATTGTTGCTCACTCTTCTCTTGTTTTCCTCTATCGATAGTCGTCTTGCAACTGTATAGTATACATTCCCGAACTGTAAATTCATGTAAGATATTCATTGTAGTGAGGATTGTGTGGTGTTAACTTAATTTGTCGACCCACCTTTAAATATTAGCTCAGACAGCAATGGATGCAGAGCACGCGCCACTTGGTACAAGCCGTCAGTCAGCAGATATAGAGACGACTCTCCTGCAGGAGGAACAACTTCTTCTTGGGCCAGCCGATCGTAGGTGTGCAGGTATCTGCCGTTGGATGTCTAACATTGACATTATGGCAGGCTTCACGCGTGTACTTACCCTCTTTGAGTTTCGGCGTGAGGGTGTACCTGTTGTGCTCAACGAAGACATGGTTTTGCAGCGCCGATTTGATGGCCTTGAGGTCATAGGCGTTGTTGGAACAATCTTCGGCAAGGAGGGTTTGTTCGCCCAGTGTGGATGGTTTGGCAATCATGACCTCGACTGGTTTTGGTGCCGTATTGACGGTATCCGTTCAATTGAAGCGCGAAGCGACCTTCGATTCCGCGGTGGGTTAGTAAATTAATTCTTTCTCATTCCGTCGTTGTGCAATCAGTGAATTCACAGTTTTTCGTATGTTCTCATGATAATAGCGAGCTGTGTGTTTGGCTTGACACACCCCATGGCGACTATGCAATGCTGCTGCCGCACACCGACTTCATCGACATGTGGGAAGAGTCGCTTCATGCACTCGGTCAGTACGGACATTCTGCGAAGTCACACCAGTGGCCACCATCTGGGGTCCGTCCGCCATGGTGGGACGATCACTGGCGCAATAGTTGGCCGTTCGATCGGTCGATCAGGGATGCCTTAACGCCGATGGACATTGACACGTCTGCGGGGCAAGGTGGTGTGGCAGAGGGAACGGGCAGTAATACGACAGGACACGCGTGGCAACGCCTTGGTTCACGTGGCGACACCCGAAACCCAGGTGAACCGCGTGCGCACTTACATCAACGCGACCCATGGATTATCACACCCGACACTGGGCTTTTGCCAACGTTGGGCGAGCATGACTTTCAAACACAATGAAGCATTGTTGGTGTTTTTTTTTTGGTTTTCTTTTTTAATCATGTAATCATATATGTTGGGAATTGGATCGATGCGACATGCTTGTTGAGCTTGTGGCAGTAGGTTGAGCAGGAGCCCAAAAGCATCATGTGATATAAATGTTTCAGCTTGAGGCCCGCATTACTGTGTGCACAACTTTGCGCAACTTTCAGCCCAAGTCCAGGTGCAAGATGTGATATTGTATTTCAAATCAAGGCTTGCACTTCTGTGTGCGCAACTTTTGCGCAACCTTGAGTCCAAGTCCCGGTGGGTCATGTGACATGCTATTTGCAATCAAGGCTTGCACTTCTGCGTGCGCAACTTTTGCGCAACTTTGAGTCCATGTCCTGTTGTTGCACTATAATATATTGTGTAATTCCATGGCTTGCACTTTTGTGTGCGCAAATTTTGCGCAACTGTTAGTCCAAGGGCAGTTGTGGCGCTGTAATACATCATTTCACACAATGGCTTGTATTTCTGCGTGCACAACTTTTGCGCAACTTTGAGTCCAAGTCCAGGTGAGTCATGTGATATTTTATTTCCAATCAAGGCTTGCACTTCTGCGTGCGCAACTTTTGCGCAACTTTGAGTCCATCCTGTTGTTGCACTACTCTACCAAAAACAGAATATCTTGTTTGGTTCAAGAGGTCTCGGGATGAGGGGACCTCTCTCGTGGAGCTTGTGAGCGCTCACGAGTTGTCACGAGATTTCACAAGCAAAAACAATCACTTTGCTCGTTTGGCTCATGAGCGATTACGAGCTGTCACGGTCCCTCTAGAGATGTACAAGAGAGGTCCCCCAATCCTGAGACCCCCTGAGCCAAACAAGATTTTTGATGTTGGTAGAGTATGATGTATTGTGTAATTCCATGGTGTACACTTCTGTGTGCACAAATTTTGTGCAACTTTGAGTCCAAGGCCAGTTGTGGCACTGTAATACATCATTTCACACAATGGCCTGTACTTCTGTGTGCGCAACTTTTGCGCAACTTTGAGTCCAAGCCCACGTGAGTCATGTGACATGCTATTTCCAATCAAGGCTTGCACTTCTGTGTGCGCAA
This sequence comes from Ceratobasidium sp. AG-K, assembly GCA_037039685.1. Taxonomy (NCBI): domain Eukaryota; kingdom Fungi; phylum Basidiomycota; class Agaricomycetes; order Cantharellales; family Ceratobasidiaceae; genus Ceratobasidium; species Ceratobasidium sp. AG-K. The sequence goes on from JAWNGF010000003.1 coordinate 124,474, forward strand.
TTTTTGCGCAAGTTTTAGTCCATGTCCTGTTGTTGCACTATAATATATGGTGTAATTCCATGGCTTGCACTTTTGTGTGCGCAAATTTTGCGCAGATTTTAGTCCAAGGCCATTTGTGGCGCTGTAATACATCATTTCACACAATGGCCTGTACCTCAGTGTGCGCAACTTTTGCACAACTTTGCGTCCAAGCCCATGTGAGTCATGTGACATGCTATTTCCAATCAAGGCTTGCACTTCTGCGTGCGCAACTTTTGCGCAACTTTGAGTCCATGTCCTATTGTGTCACTATAATGTATTGTGTTATTCCATGGCTTGCACTTTTGTGTGCGCAAATTTTGTGCAACTTTGAGTCCAAAGCCATTTGTGGCACTGTACTTCATTATTTCACACAATGGCTTGTACTTCTGTGTGCACAACTTTTGCGCAACTTTGAGTCCAAGTCCAGGTGAGTCATGTGATATTGTATTTCCAATCAAGGCTTGCATTTCTGCGTGCACAACTTTTGTGCAAGTTTTAGTCCATGTCCTGTTGTTGCACTATGATGTATTGTGTAATTCCATGGCTTACACTTCTGTGTGTGCAGATGTTGTGCAACTTTGAGTCCAAGTCCAGTTGTGGCACTGTAATACATCATCTCAAAAAATGGCTTGTACTTCTGAGTGCACAACTTTTGCACAACTTTTAGTCCATGTCCTGATGTGGCACAGTAGTTCATGATTCTTTACCTTGGCTTGCACTTCTGTGTGCACAACCTTTATACAAATTTCAGCCCAAGTCTTACTATGGTCAAAGTTTGTGAATTCTCTTGTCATTATTACCTCTAAAACCCTGCTATATTTATGTATTGAAGTTTTTGTGCATGTACCAGTGGATGTGAGTGCTCACCCTACAACAGCTCTAGGTTTAACCTGCCTATTTGAAGCTGGGTTGTGCCTAGAGTTCTGCCTACTTTTCCCCATTAACCTAACTAAAAAAGTTATCTCGCTTAAATCGCCAAGCCGGCCGCCGTGCCGCTTAGCGTGGGAGTTCCTTGGCTCCCAGCAGATATATAAACAAGGGGATGAGCACTGATGAGGTGTCATACCGAAAGCGCTAGTCCACGTTGTGTGCTAGCCCTTTGCTTTCATCCCCACTTCGCACTCGCTCCGTTCCATCCCGTTCTAACCTAACCTAACGGGAACTTCTGACTGAAGGTATGGAAAGGGTTAATCTAACCTCTGATTATCCACGAATAGTTACTCTCTGCTTCAGCTGCCTTCAAAAGTGGGATTTGGCCGAAAATCTCCGCATTTTACAGCATGCTGGCCTCCGCGGGCTGCAAAAACAAAACAGGAAAAAGTACATTTTCATGAGGATGCACTTGGAAACACAAGCGGGAACTTTGACCAAGGGTATGAAAAGGGTTAATCTAACCCCTGATTATCCGTGAATAGTTACTCTCTGCTTCAGCCACCTTCAAAAGCGGGATTTGACCGAAAATATCTGCATTTCACAGCATGCCAACCTCTGCAGGCCGAAAAAAATGGAAAAACCGCATTTCCTCATTAGTCTATTGGGAGACCTGGGCTGAAAATTGGAATACAGATATAAAATAGGTCACTCTAACCTGTAGATATTCGCGATTTCTCATTTTCCAATCTTTGAAATATTGCTAGGTAATATTCTGGGGCTTCCCATCAGGCTTGCAATTCTGTGTGCGCAACTTTTGCGCAACTTTTAGTCTGGGTCCTGTTGTGGTACTGCAATATATTATTTCATACCATGGCTTGCACTTCTGTGTGCACAAAATTTGCACTACTTATTGTCCAGGTCCTGTTGTGGCACTGTAATATATCATTCCAAACAATGGCTTGCCCGTCTGCATGCGCAACTTTTGTGCAACTCTCCGCCTAAGTCCAGGCGGGTCATGTGACATGGCATTTCAAATCAAGGCTTGCACTTCTGTGTGCGCAACTTTTGCGCAACTTTTAGTCTGGGTCCTGTTGTGGTACAGTAATATATTATTTCAAACAACGGCATGCACATCTGTGTGCACAACTTTTGCACAACTTTCAGCCTAAGTCCTGGTGTATCATGTGGCATGATATTTCAACTCAAGGCTTGCACTTCTGTGTGCGCAACTTTTGCGCAACTTTTAGTCTGGGTCCTGTTGTGGTACTGCAATATATTATTTCATACCATGGCTTGCACTTCTGTGTGCACAAAATCTGTGCAACTTTTAGCCTAAGTCCAGGTGCATCATGTGACATGGTATTGCAAATCAAGGCTTGCACTTCTGTGTGCGCAACTTTTGCGCAACTTTTAGTCTGGGTCCTGTTGTGGCACTGTAATATATTATTTCATACCTTGGCTTGCGCTTCTGTGTGCACAAATTTTGCACAACTTTGAGTCCAAGTCCAGTTGTGGCACTGTAATATATATTATTCCCTATCATAGCTTGCACTACTGTGTGCACAACCTTTATGCAACTTTCAGCCCAAGTCCCAGTGTAGTTAGACTTTGTGTATTCTCTGGCAATTATTACTTCTAACACCCTCCTATACTTATGTATGGAGGTTTTCTGTGCATGTCCCTGCAGATGTGAGGTCTCACCCTACAACAGCTCTAGGTTTACCCTGCCTATATGACCTTGGGTTTTGCCTAAAGTTCTGCCTACTTTTCCCTATTAACCTAAACTTCGGCCGCCGAGATCCATGTTGTCATACTATCATTCGCTGATAGGTTATCTCGCTTAAATTGCCAAGCCGGCCGTCGTGCCGCTTAGCGTGGGAGTTCCTTGGCTCCCAGCAGATATATAAACAAGGGGATGAGCACTGATGAGGTGTCATACCAAAAGCGCTAGTTCACGTTGTGTGCTAGCCCTTTGCTTTCATCCCCACTTCGCTCATGCTCGCTGCGCTTCGCACTTGCTCCGTTCCATCCCGTTTCTAACCTAACCTAACTTCTGTGTGCACAACCTTCATACAAATTTCAGCCCAAGTCCCACTATGGTCAAAGTTTGTGAATTCTCTTGTCATTATTACCTCTAAAACCCTGCTATATTTATGTATTGAAGTTTTTGTGCATGTACCAGTGGATGTGAGTGCTCACCCTACAACAGCTCTAGGTTTAACCTGCCTATTTGAAGCTGGGTTGTGACTAGAGTTCTGCCTACTTTTCCCCATTAACCTACTTAGCCTTTAGTGCAGCCACTTGGACTTAGGAGCTAGTGACTTGTACTGACAAGACTAGCATTTGTCCACCTTAGTGATAGAGTTTTAGAAGACTTATCACATATTGTTCCCACATCTCAAAGGCCATTAGCAATCATCAACCATAGGCATTAGCAGGTTGCAACAAGTGTGCAGACTTGTCGTGGATATTCTAACAAGAATTAACTACATAACTGTGTTTTAAAAGTGTTTTTGAATGTTTTGTCTAACAAAAATCCTCAAAATTTGCCTTGAGTGGTGAGAAAATTGCCTTTTACTGTCAATTCTGGCCTCCAAACCTTATTTCCGCTAGCTTCTGAAAGTTAGGTGGTGGCCAATTGCTGTCACCATCTTTGTGTGAGCAAGGTGTTATGTCATCAGGGGTGATGCTTTGCTAGTGTAAATTTAGAACCAACTATGTCCAGCCCTTTATGCAGATGCTGGCAAGTGTTCCGATGGCTCCAATGTCTCCGAAAGATGTTTGGGAGACTCACACAACTTGCGGATGTTTATGTCTGTAACTAATATTACTGTAACCGATGAGAGACCGGCAATTTCCTTACAAATACAAGTTAACCGAGCCAGCGCCATGCATGCGAGGCACACTACTGATCAAGCAACCCCTCCCTGCTGCTGTTGACTGAAAACCTTCAACCAGCTATCCCCAACTTCAGATCGTAACGCTTCCATTTTGCGCCTGAAAGCTTCTGCGTCGTCTACCTTGGGCTCCTCGCTGAGACTTGGCCCAGGCTCATAAACCGATGCTGATGCGCGTGCTCGTCGCTTGGCGCCCTTTGTGGCAGGACTCTTGGTGTCTCCAGACAGGGTAGAGGCGCTGGTTTGTCGTCTGTGTGCCGAAGGACGCGAAGGGGTCGCAACGCCAGAGAGTGGCTCACTGTCCTCCCGGATGGGAGAGGGTAGCGCGTGAGTCGCGTGCCGTTGGTGCCTACGTGCCGGCCCAGCAGGAGAAGAGTCAGGCTTGGGCGACGCGCCGGTCGCGACTGACAAGTTGGGCTTCGGCGAACGACCCAAAGCTTCCGCAGAGGGCTCGCGCGAATGACTCGTGCTCGCACCCGATACTTCTCCTGGTATGCCGTCGAGATCGACGATTCGGGTCGGCTTGCGCTTCCGAGCCCTGTCACGGTGGTTATGTACGACAGGCTTGGGCGACACCGAGGCTGCGGTCATGGGAGGGGGAGGGGACGCGGGGGAAGGAGGCACGGCAGTCACAGTAGGGGTCGGATGGTTGGGTTTGGGAGCTGGTGGCGGCCGAGGTGCAGAGACGGCGACAACATTTGGACTAGGTGCAGGCGCAGGCTCGATCGGAGGTGGTTCGGGTGCCGTGACAACGATTCCGCGCCGGTCATAAAAGGTGGGCGGCGTTCCATCGAGGGTAATGTTCTTGCCGTCTTTGAGGAACATTTCGAAACATCTTGCACGATACTCGTCTTCGATCTCGGTAAATGGGTTGCCCTCGATCGAGATGTTCGAAATGTTGGGTATCGCAACGAGACGCCCGATTTCGGCGCTCTCTTCAACGTTATTCGAGCGGAGATCCACACGTTCCAGGGCTCGGAGCCTCTCTAGCCCACAGAGGCTTTCTAGGCGATTACGCGAGAGGTCGAGATGAGAAATAGAACCGAGTGTGGTATAAATACCCAAGACTGAATCAATCATGTTATCCGAGAGATTAAGCGAGACGAGATTGTAGAGCGCTCCGAGCCCAGGAGGGACAGCGACGAGGAGATTAGAGGACAAATCGAGATGGGTGAGGTTAACGAGGTTAGGTAGAGGGGCAGTAGGGAAGAACGTAAGGGCATTATCGGCGAGAGACAAATGACGTAGCCGGGACCACTTGTGTGGAGGTAAAGCGGGGACGGGTGGGGTATCAGAGTCGGGCTCGACAGGCGGATCTTCTGGCACGGTGGGGGGAATCTGAGCAGTGCGCAAGGATGACTGGCGCGAGATGGAAGAGGGGCGGTGCATTCGTTTGCGCTTGGGTGTGGATTTGCCCTCTCGTCGTAGCGGGTCGTCGACAACTGCGTCGATTAAGATATCCGACACGTCCTCCAATCCGCTCCGCTTGATCGTAAGACTTCGTAATCCATCCGCGAGCCTGTCCCAGCCCAGTATCGACCGCGGGTCAACATCCAGCAGCTCCATGCTCTGCACGTTCTTGAAGACGTCAAACGGCACCACCGTATCGGAGAGTGGATCTTGTGCGAGTTCGGCAATGAGCTTGAGGCCGGCCTGTTTGATAGACAGCGCAGGCAGCTTTGTAAAGGCGCTGTAGATGTACTTGAGCTCCGTGTCGACGGGGGGCGGGGCCGCTCTGTTCCCCATCCGCCACCAAGGGAAAGACGGGACATGGTGCTCATAGCCGAGCTCGACCGAATAGAAACAGCGTCGGCGCGATCACCGGTAGCCATTTGAGCGGCGAATGAGATGGGACGTGCAGGATTGGGCAACTTGACGTCGAGAGGACCGACCGGCAGTTCCAGAGCCTCGAAGCGCATGAGCAAGTAGAATACGTGGTGCAGATCGGTGGTTAGGACCATCTTGGTAGTCGGTGCGGTCGATGAGAGTCCAACCCATGAGAGGAGATTGGGGAGGGCCGAGGGTGCCTGTGATGATTGGGGTCGTCGACCAAAGCCGGCGTCGGCGAGGCGCTGCTCGTGAGTGCGAATAAAGGCAGCCCAACGGCGCACATAGTCGTCACCAGGTTCCGTCTCCACGACAATCGGCATTGTCAACTGTAATAGCTGTCAGCACTCGACACTATCCAGGACGGAGCATTATACCTCGATATCTGCCTCGTGGTTGTTGGAAACAGCCGGGGCCGGCTCACGTGACAGTGTCCCACAACCCGATCTTCATTTCCACAACCACCCGCAATGGAGATTTCGTGAGTCGATTCCTTCGCTTAGGCCAGTAATTTCTTAGCATATACGTAGATCAGTTCTACAGGGAGGATACCACCATCCTTTGGCTCGCGAATGGCAGTCTCGACGAAGCCTCACCAAGTCCATGTTCATGTACCCCATCTTTATCACCGACGACCCGCAAGCAGAAGTCGAGATTTCTGCGCTTCCTGGCCAAAAAAGATGGGGCGTCGACCGCTTGGAAAGTTTCCTTGGACCGCTCGTTCAAAAGGGTCTCAAAAGTGTCATTTTATTTGGCGTGCCGCTCAAATGTACCAAGGTGCGCATTTACTCCACTTATTGAGCAGCCATTGACGCCTCCCAGGATGAACATGGCACACCCGCCGACGACCCAGAAGGCCCCGTCATTCTCGCCATCAAAAAGTTGCGACAGCTCTTTCCCTCGCTCTACATCGCTACCGACGTTTGCCTCTGCGAATATACGTCGCACGGGCACTGTGGCTACCTCCTCCCAGGGACCAAGACCATTGATCAAGCTCCCTCGGCAGCCCGAATTGCGGACGTCGCGCTCTCGTATGCCAAAGCAGGAGCACATTGCGTTGCGCCCAGCGATATGATGGATGGCCGAATTGCCGCCATCAAGAGGAAACTGATCGATGCCGGATTGGCGAATCAGTGCACGCTCATGAGTTATTCGGCTAAATTTGCGTCTGGATTATACGGACCGTTCAGGTAAATGCGCCCATGTTCGCTGGGGATGCATACTGACCCCGATTAGAGAAGCTGCTGGGAGCGTCCCCAATTTCGGAGACCGTAAATGCTACCAGCTCCCACCTAATGCTCGAGGCCTTGCCCAGCGTGCGATTGTACGTTCATCCGAATTGTGTTTGTATTTTACTAATTCTGGTCATCGACTAGACCAGAGATATCAACGAAGGCGCAGACATAATCATGGTCAAGCCCGCCCTGCCCTACTTGGATATTCTCGCCGATGCGCAGCGCCTGGCGCCTGGTCATCCGCTTGCATGCTACCAAGTTCGTCTTGCATTATCATTCTGATTCGTGGTCTAATATCTCGCAGGTCAGTGGGGAGTACGCCATGGTCGTTGCCGGCGCGAACGCAGGCGTATATGATCTCAAAACGATGGCGTTTGAGACCTCGGAGAGCATGGTCCGGGCTGGTGCGACCCTCATTCTATCTTATTTCACACCCCAGTTCCTCGATTGGTTGGACGCGTGATCGTTTACTTGACAGACGATAACTCGATGTAACATGAACTTGACAAGAACGCATCACAGAACTCAGATAGCCAAAAAGTCGTTCCATGTTTCGTAAACTAGCCAACACCAATGCCTAAAACATGACTTGCCGAACGAGTAATATAGATAGTACCCAACTCGACCTAGCGTATTATCCCCATTCAAGAAACTGGACTGCACAAAGACAATGAAACGGAAAATATGGACAGGAGGAAAACGTAAACATGAGGAAGAGTTAAAAAGAGAAGCGACCCAATCGGAACAAGGAAACACGATCTACAAAACGCCGGCCACGCGCGCAGCGCGCTCGGGACATCGGCTAGGACGAATCCTTATGCCTGTCGTTTCTTGACGTTCTGAGAGAGCCATTGGAGGCCTTCGAAGAGACCCTCGCCGGTCGTTGCGCAGCTTGAGGCGCGTCAGTCCACCGCTGCAAAATGATGTACAAAGGTAACTCACCTAGGGTGGACATACCACGACCGGTCGCGCATTCGGTGCAATCCAAGCTTCTCTGTGACTTCCGCTGGTGACATGGCTACGTGGGATCGTAACATCAGCAACGGCATCAAGTGTCGAGCCACGAGACATACCGCCGGGAAGATCCTGCTTGTTGGCAAACACGAGCAACAGGCATTCCTTCATCTCCCGATCCGCGAGGATTCGGTGCAACTCCTGCTTTGCCTCGTCGATACGTTCCCGGTCTTGCGAGTCAACAACAAACACGAGGCCTTGAGTGCCTGTACGAGATGTGGATGAGTCAACAGTCGCGAATTGGTTCGAGGGGTACGTACCAGTGTAGTAGTGTCTCCACAACGGTCGGATCTTGTCCTGGCCACCGACGTCCCAGACATTGAACTTGACATTCTTGTATGTTACGGTCTCGACGTTGAAGCCGACTGTTGCCCAAAATGCACGGCGCACGCAAAGGTTACGAATCCGGTCAGGTCAATCAAAAGATCAAGGGCGCAACACAATCATCCGAATGTAACTCATTAGCAAGGGGGGAGATAAAATGACGAAACACCCACCCGTGGGGATCGTCGTGACGCTCTGGTTGAGCTTGAGCTTGTAGAGAATGGCTGGGTGGAGGATCAGTGCCACGAACGAAGAGAGTAGCGACCAGCATACTTGTCTTTCCGGCGGCGTCAAGTCCAAGCATCAGCAACCGCATCTCCTTGTTGCCAAACATCTTGGCTGCGTCGAGGAGTGGTCAGCGGCCGTCAAAATGCGCTGCGGCCAGACGTACCGAGTGCTTTGGAGAGATTCGCGCCCATGTTTACCTGCAAAAATCAAGGCGAAAAGTATTCGGGGCAAGTGCAATCAAGGTGGTGGGAGGAACGAGTAATAGGAAGGGGCGCCAAAAGAGTGTTGAGAAAGTTGGGATTGGTGCAGCACTGAAACTCGGTGCCAGAGACAGAGGGGAGGAGGGGCAGGCGAGGGCGACCCAACACGTGCCAAAACACATGCACTCGGCGCTTACCATCACGTGCACTTCCCCACGCTTCGACACTGCTCGACCCGACCACGCCTATTATTGCCTTCTCGCCCAGAGATGAAGCTCGTCAAACCAGACTGGGTCAAGCACGAAGGTAATAATACTAACTCCCACTCGTATTCGCTTGGACTAACTGTTACCACCTCAGACGTCATCAACAAGAAGCGGTTGCCAATATTTACTGTTCATGTACATCCAGATGGCAGCCGAGTAGCAACTGGGGGCCTAGGTATGTAGGACGCCTTCACGTCTGTGCGCAAGTCATAAGCATAACCCTATCTTACTTCTGTAGATGCTAAAGTGCGGATATGGGCGACCAAGCCGATTCTTCAGAAGGAGGTAGAGGAGACAGCGACAAATAAGAGTTTATGCACGCTGGGAATGCATTCGGGTATGCAATATTACTTTTCAACCCGGCTTATATCTAGGGCGAAATGCTGATTGCCCCTCCCAAACCTGCAACTGCGGCGCCAATCATATAACCCCACCTTGCACACACCCATACCCGCGTAACTTGCTACTGGAATTTTTAAAAACGCCTATCGCCACTCCCCCATACCCATTGCTGCACGTCTGTCTTCCAACGGAATCGCGCTCCGGCTTCGACAACCAGGCCCAGTTCTCGTCGTACGCTGGTCTCACTCTGGGAAATGGCTAGCCTCTGGTTCCGACGACACTATAATCATGATATGGGATTTAGACCCGTAAGTCCTCATGACCCCCCCCCCCCCAAAGTCTCTGCGCACTCTCCTTCATGTGTATGCTTCCATCGTCTATTGAACTAATACATCGCAAGGAACGGCGGGGGACGAGTTTTTGGGTCAGACGAGGTGAACATCGAGGGCTGGAAGGCGTTGAAGCGATTACCTGGCCATGAAAGTGGTGCGTGGCGTTGATGTGTCTACTCAATTGGTACACATTATCACCTCGAGACAGCGACTAATATATGACACTTTATCAAGACGTCACGGACCTCGCCTGGGCTCCTGAGGATCGTTATCTTGCCTCTGTGGGACTCGACTCGATGGTTATCATCTGGAGTGGATTTAACCTAGGTGAGTGGCGACGCCGCCACGCACCCCATCCGCCAATCTCAAGATTGCTCCCCCGCTTAACCTCAACTTGAATTTGGAATCCAGACCCAATCATCAAGCTCAATCAACATCAAGGCTTCGTCAAGGGCGTAACGTGGGACCCAGTTGGCCAATTTCTCGCAACCCAGGTGCGCACACACTATTCACACATAAACACGCTCTCAAGTCTTCCCGTAGTCAGACGACAAATCAGTCAAAGTCTGGCGCACTACCGACTGGGGGCTCGAAGCAACCATCACCAAGCCATTCGAGGATTCCCCTGGGAGTACCTTTTTCAGGAGGCTAAGGTAAGTTGTGGTACGACTGTTTTGATCGCAAATTCAATCAATCGACAGTTGGTCTCCTGATGGCGCCCACATTACCGCGTCCAATGCGATGAATAATAACGGTTACGTTTTTGTCGCGGCGGTTATTGAAAGGAACCAGTGGAAGAGTGACATCAACCTCGTTGGACACGAGAATACCGTGGAGGTCGCGGTACGTCCTCGTTCCGATCATCCCGGAGTGACTAACTCGTCGTCACACGGTGCAGGCGTACAACCCTCATATTTTTCTTCGAAACACATCTTCACCTGCGACAACCTCGAACATCTGCAGTGTGGTCGCTCTCGGTGCTGATGACCAGTCCATATCGGTTTGGCAGACCAAGCATGCGAGACCCTTGGTTGTGGCGCGCGAGGTTTTCGATCGGCCTATTATGGACCTTGCCTGGTGCGTCTCGTGTTCAATTTCCATATGCCCAACTCTAGACTGGGCTAGATCGTGCCTCACCTGATGCGCATTCCTCGCCTTTTGATCTTCATCAATCTACGAGTTTCTTACGGGAATTTTGCTTTGCTTATCAACAGGACGTGGGACGGTCTCGTCCTCTACTCGTGCTCCTCGGACGGCACTGTTGCAGCCTTTGAATTCGAAGAACAGGAGCTGGAGGGTATTGTTCCCCACTCGGTCCAAGGCGAATACCTCAAGAAGTTCGGCTTCGAGTCCCGTAACGCGGAGATCAGACTCGAGCAGCAGCGACAAAAGGAAGCGTACGAAAAAGCTCAACTTGCTCAGCAGCAAGAGTTACAACGGCAACAACAACCACAGCCTGCTGCCCAAGTTAACGGGGCGGCCCCTTACGTACCTGGGCAACAACAGGTTACGCTCACTAAAGACGGTCGTCGACGAATCAAACCAAGTCTCATAGGACACCTGAGCTCGTCAGGGAGCACCTTATTGACCTCAACTCCTTCGATTCCAACCAGCTCGGTCTCAATTCCCACCAGCTCATCGGCAATCCCAACTGGCCCGATGAAAATTACTACCCCGGCCAGCGCGAACGCGAACGCGTCTACTTCGGACGCTTTCGCAAACGCCCCTGTGTTACCCTTCTCTCAAGGAATGGATGTCGATGGTGACGTTGATATGTCCGTTCCAATCGATGCATGGGGACCCAAAGGCGACGGAAAATCAACCAAGGTCAATCTCAAGGCACGCACGTTAGGCGGTGATAGGAAGCGCGAACCCACTGGACCAGTCAAGGAGCTTCGATCCGCAGCTAGTGACGAGAATGCAATCGTGGTAGGGGCAAGGGTACTCGACATACCCAGCATCAAGAGCGTATTGACTTGCAAGGTGGAGGGATCGGATAAGGACGCCGACTCTATCGAGATCAAGAATCCGGAGGACGGTAGGTAGGGTTTGATTCTCGTTGGTAGATACTAAATACTTTCTAGGTGAAAAGCCATCCGAGATCAATTATTATCGCAAGTCAGAAACCAACTGGCTGGACTACTTGCCTTCGGCTGCCCTCCAAGTCGTGGCTAACATGATATTCGTCGCTGTGGCCCTAGAAGATGGTGCCATAAACTTCTACACGAATACCGGCCGCAGGTAGGTCTCTCTGTTTTTCGCGCTTGATCTTCCTGACGCAAAACGTAGGGCCATGTCCACCGTCTTATTGGACTCTCCCTGCTCCCACCTCGAGGCCTCCAAGCACTTTTTGCTTGCCATTTCTGCCACAGGGACAGTTTACTCCTGGTGCGTGACTCGTCTTTTTTCTCTTCTGGGTTCTTATTGTTCTTTGGCAGGAACGTCAAAACAGCATCGGCGCTGTTTGCCCCGGCTTCGATTCTTCCACTCCTCTCATCCAATACGTCAATCGATTCGGTCCAGCTACGCCCTAATGGCGCTCATTTAATCATCCTCTCGTCTGGAGTCGCAGTCTCGTATGACTCGTCTCTTCTATCCTGGACTCGTGTTAGCGAGCCTCGTTGGGCGGATGGAAGTGACGCATGGATCGGGAGGCAACGAGGGCCTAGTTCAGGCCGCGGCGTTTTAGCGAATATGGAGGTCGCACTTACGGAAGTCCGAAGCCAAGACGCGGACGCAAGCGCTATTCCCCGACCGCAGTGGTGGTATACCGCATTGACGTTGGGTATGTTTTATCACTGCTGGCAGTGTACCCATAATATAACCATATTCTAGGTCACTTCGAGTCACGACTCGCCGCCGCCCAGCTGTTGGATAGCCCTGCGGAATATAAGCAAGCATTATTACTGTACGCGAAGCGACTGGCAGATGAAGGGTTCAGAGCCAAAGCCGAAGAGCTTATCAAGGAGCTATGTGGGCCGCTCTACTACAAGCCAGGTCGAGAAGAACGCTGGCAGTCCACGGTGTTGAACATGAACAAGCGGGACTTGCTCAAAGATGTTTTGGGCATATTTGGTACGTCAATCTGACTGATGAAGAGGATGAACAACTCATCTGTGCGCAGTTCGAAGTAAGACTCTCACGAAGCTGGGCCAAGACTACCAGGATATTTTGAAGAAGGTGAATGAGAAGGATGAATACTAAATCAGTTTCCGTCATCTCCGCTTTGTATCTGTATCATATCCTGTTTAACCGTTGAATCGTATTTGTGCGCATAATTTTACTACTTAATAAACGTGGATCTTCTCCTGACCCATGATCCATGGCCATTATTTATTGTTATTTCAGGCGCGAAGGAGCTCCCTGTCCCAGCGTAAAATATCATAGTGAAGTGGTTCTGCGAGACATCCTCAGTGAAGCTCGACACACCCTAGCACGTGATTCAAAGGCTTCTTCTCTCGATGACGACGATCGGAATACTGGGTGGTGGCATCTCGGGGCTTGCTACTGCGTTTCACCTCGTTAGGTGTATCCCCACTTCCTTTCCGGTGAAGATTCTTCTTTTGGAACAGAGCAATCGACTCGGAGGCTGGATTCGAAGCGAAAAGGTTGCACTTCCTTCAAGCCCAAATGTCGAGCAGGTGCAGTCTGTAATCCTGGAGTCTGGGCCTCGCACGCTGAGGCCAAAAAGCTTGGAGATGCTTGAGCTGGTACGCCGGCAGCTATATCTTTTTTTTCGCTTACTCAAGGTTGTCTCAGATTCATCTACTCGAGCTTGAACAGTCGTTGGTTCTCATCCCTTATGCCCATCCGGCCACACGCAACCGTTATGTTCACTTCGAGAATACTGGACTAACTCGATTACCATCGGGTATCCTTTCTCTACTTGGCTCGCAGTTCGTCAACCGCGCTTCTTTGGGACCTTTGTTGCCGTCAGTTCTCGGCGAACCTTTGAATTCAGCCAATAGACCCCAAGGAATAACAGATGAACCATTCGACTCATTTATCTCACGTAGATTTGGCTCGGAATTCGCACGCCGCTTTGGTAGCTCGTTGGTTCATGGCATATATGCTGCCGATTCGCGCAACCTTAGCATGCGGGCAACGTTTAAACAAGTCTGGGATGCCGAGGAGCTCGGTAACGGGAGCGTAGTACGAGGATTTCTCAATAGAATGCGGCAACGCTCAAGTTCCGAACGCTTCGACTTGGCCCTGGGAAATATTCGAGACATCATGAGGGGAATAAGTGTGTACACGTTCAAGGAGGGGATGGAAAGTCTTAGCCGTGCCCTCGAGTATGCATTGAAGAACGACCCTCGAGTCGAGGTCAGGATCAGAGACTCGGTCCGTTCAGTTCAGTTGATCGAGGAGTTAAACGGTATAAAGGTAATCTATTGGACTACTGTTGGCAGTCGTTTGCGCTCACACATATCCAGATCGAAGCCACATCTGGGTCAGTTCATGTCTCGCATCTGGTATCGACACTACCTCTTCCCCGAGTGTCAGAACTACTACAGCCATTGCACTCGCCGCCTCACTTGGTACACAACCCACATTCAACAGTCCACATCGTCAACCTTGTTTTCCCCCCTTCTTCTACACCTATACACCCGCCTGGCTTTGGTTACCTTGTTCCAAGACCACTACACGGATATGAGTCTGCGCTAGTTCCCGTACTAGGTTGCGTATTCGATTCGGTGACGTCCTCGGACAAACAGCCTACAGTCGTTACCATGATGTTGGGCGGCCCTTTTCCCATTCAATCCTCGCCGCTACCGACGGAAAAAATACTTCAGATCCTTGCTACACAACTTGGTCGCCAGTCCCTGCCGGAGCCTATATGCGTCCGCTACCACATTCAAAGGAATTGCATCCCCACCCCCTTAGTTGGACATCTTGATCGAGTTGCCGCACAACAACGAGCTGTCGAAAAAATGTGGGGCGGTCGCCTCCAAATTATTGGATCTGGCGTCGGCGGGGTCAGTTTGGGTGACTGTGTTCGAGATGGACGGGCGGCGGCACTTCGTGTTGCACAGAACCTCGGACTCCTGTAGAGTGTCGGGTGGTGCACATTTAGCTATATACATTGGTCTACCACCCAACACTGCCTACGCGAACATATCGTCCCAGAGGGTCCCATGACCCCATTCGACATATGTTTATTTCTCGGACCATGAGCGGGGTGTTTGACGTCAATAGAGTCCCGGTTATACCAGGGTTTCGTGCAATCTCATCTTCAATCCGTACCATTGAGAATGGCACTCGCCTGCCTCCACCACTCGCAGGTTTGCGATGCGAGGTATTAAGGATCGTGCAGTGTAACTGAGATCAAACGCAAACGTGAACAGCGCTTACTGGTAGACGTTGACTTTACGGCTTTACCTTCAATGGACGCGTATCTGTGATGAACCCTGCTTCACGAAACCGTCTATATACAGTTTCTATAGCTCCGTTAGTTATGCAGCATATAAAAACATACCCAAGCCTGCTCACCAAGCGCCCCTACACTCCGAAAATGCTGCTCCGTTTTGGGAGTTGCAGCCGCCGGGCCTACATACATGACATCGGCTTCGCCGTCTCGAGATTGCCTCATCACGGCTATTTCGTCAAGACTGAGTTGTAAAGGCTCGTTGTTCGTCGCCGCTTGAATTTCCGGCTGCAGGGATTGAAGTAGGCTTACTGCCTGTGAGACAGTCTTCGGAGCCTCTAATGGGATACTTTGTGAACCGGTGTCACCCAAGAGCTCTTCTGAACCGTCATTGTCTTCCGTCAAGTTCATCACCCCGAGAGTTAGGTGTAAACGTGGTGGTGATATCACAATTGATGGGTCGAGGCCAGCGATTGGAGGAGACACCGCAAGCAGAGCATTGGTCAGATGAGAAACCTGCGATGTGAAATCTTGAATGTGGTCCTTTCGATTGATTTGTAGGTAACCCCAATCCCGAAAAGAAGTGACGAAGCTATCTTACCAGCGGAACGCTTACAACTATAATGAATCCAGCATTTCACTCAACGAATTGGTGGCTTGGACTTACAGTGCGTTGGCCTCTCGCTAGTTCTTCTGGTTTTTTCGCGAAAAATCTTCCCTCGCCCCCTCCACGGTCTCCCGCCACCTCTACGCCCTCGGAAACTACCACGCACAGCGCCGCTGGCTTGATTCACTACATCAGACATCCAAGCCAGATCTGTTCAATAGGAACTGCGCAACGTGTGGGCCGATCCTTGTGACAAGGAAGGGGGATCTCCTAGCCGGTTATAATAGCGGTGTGCTACTGGGTCCTTTACTGTAATAAGCTCAAGCTAGAACTTATCGTCGTCGGATTTGGCTTCGATTTCTTCAGCGCTTAGTGTTTGGAGCCAAAATCAATTATGTCAGCGACCTGATCTGCCAGTAATATCTGACCAGGTTGTCTGTCCGTTGACTGGAATTAGGGAAACGGCAGCAAGTATTGGCATAAAGTCCCAAATCGAGAACTATGATGTAACGGGTTTGCAGGCTAAAGTGTTATCTTTAGCGAACCAGTTGACTGCTCCCGTGCCATCTGTATGCCTCATACAGAAACTTAATTGTATGCGCCACAACGGATACGTAATCTATTGCATACATTACCCACCAATCCAAGAGAACGCCACCCCCTGCTCCTGTGACATATGTTTATTTCTTCTTTGCCTCAAGGTATCGGCAGAAGTTAAATAGGGAGCCAGTTCGTCATCTGTTACACCCGAGATTTTTGCTCCAATAAGACAAAGCTCGCTGACATGTTTAGCCTGCAGATTCTTAGATGCATTTGGATACAGAAATGCCCCAGAGATCTGGTAAAGTCTTAGCGAGTAGGGAAATGCCATAAAAAATAATTGTATACCATAACAATTTGCCCCGCCCAGATCAACAGCGCGCACAGTGCAAAGAGAAACGATGTACGGCTTGTCACCTGATGGTTCCAGCACTTCGCGAAGCACAGGGTATCGCCATGTGGGGTAGAATTGTCCGAACTCAAATTCCAACCATACGTCAGCCGCCAGCTGGATTACATTAGTTCGGCCACCTGGTTGGACAGATTTAGACGCTGCGATGTTGATTGGCACATAGTTTTCTGGTCAATGCGGGATCGCGGCGGCCTAAGCGCGGACGGATCTTAAGGCGTCCTGAGAGAAACCCAGGGACCGCGATGGCATGCATTATGTGGTCCTTGGTATAAATCTCAACTAGCAGCGGTGCTATGGTTGTTGACAGACACACCTTCACATCTACCATGGGCGCCGTCTTATCCTCGTTTTCTCTTACTTCGGCCTACTATTTCCTCCTGGGGGTGGCCGGTCTCGTAGTAAGTCGCACGTTAATCGCGAAACTCACGCAACCAACTTTCAAATCATCTAGACCGCATACATGTTTGCCCCTTATCTCTGGGACCCACACCATCTTCGTCGTGAGGTGATAGGTGGCCCTAGGCTGGCTGCCTTGTCCAATATATGGCTTGCCCATGTTGCAATCAGGGGAGATAGAAGCAACGCTGTGCACGAGTTACACCAAAAATATGGTAGATCTCAGAATTAACATGATGAAACTAGACTTACATGTCCACTTTCCAGGCAAATTCGTTCGAATCGCGCCAAATCATATTAGCG
This sequence comes from Ceratobasidium sp. AG-K, assembly GCA_037039685.1. NCBI lineage: Eukaryota > Fungi > Basidiomycota > Agaricomycetes > Cantharellales > Ceratobasidiaceae > Ceratobasidium > Ceratobasidium sp. AG-K. The sequence continues at coordinate 141,659 of JAWNGF010000003.1, forward strand.
TTGCGGATCCAAAAGCTCTCGATGTAAGTCTAGTTATGACCGTGTCGAAGCTATATTAAGTACACACATGACTTTTATGAGTAAAGGTCATCTATGCACACGGAAACGGGACCCTCAAATCAGACTTTTATGATGCATTTGTCAGCATTTACCCAGGCCTCTTCAATACGCGTGATCGAGCTGCACACACCCGTAAGTACTATTAGTTCGAAGACAAGGAAGTACGACCTGATCGAATGTTCTGTTTCACCCGTCTAGGTAAACGTAAACTCGTTTCCAACATTTTTAGCCAGCAAAACGTACTCTTGTTTGAACCTCACGTGCGTCGGCACGTTCGCACCTTTTGTGCCCAGTGGGATATGCGGTGTGCCCGGGCAGCGGCCGGAGAACTCCCAGATGCACACGACCGGAAGCCTTGGTTCGATGTTTTGCCCCGTATGTATGCGAGTCCCTAAACTTCGTATATGCTCACCGCAACTGGTTAGACTTCAACTTTTTGGCCTTTGACATTATCGGAGATCTCGCATTCGGCGCGCCATTTGGCATGATTGCGGCTCAAAAGGACATTGCGCCAATGTTGGAGCCCGCCCCTGGGAACGAAAAGGCTGAAATCAAGTATGTGCCCGCCGTCCAGGTACTCAACGATCGGGGCGACTATTCTGCGAGCATGGGAGTACTTCCGAAGTGGATCCGCCCATTCATGAAGTATGTTCCTTGGTTTTCTCAAGGCAACACGGCCGTCCAGTGTCTTGCGGGAATGGCAATCGCAGCGGTCGAGCGACGATTGAAGTTTGGAATTCCCGATGAGATACTAGAAGAAGAGGAAGATGTCGACGAAAAGGTCTCCAAGAAGAAGCGAACTGACTTGCTAGAGAAGTTGATGCAAGGGAAAGATGAGAACGGAGAGCCCATGGGCCGGGATGAGTTGACGGCCGAGGCCTTGACACAACTAATCGCTGGAAGTGACACGACAAGCAAGTGAGTATCGTCGAGCCACATCCTCAGTCGTACTGATATTTATAACCAGCTCTTCTTGCGCCGTCACCTACTACCTGGCGGCTCATCCTGATATCCAACGCAAGCTCCAAGCTGAACTCGATAGCGTGCTCAAGCCAGTCCAAACCGCTCCTCCACCCACCAGCCAAGCAGGGGCACCCCCATTGCCGCCATCAGACGTAGCCGCCAAGTTTGCAGACGTCAAGAATTTGCCATATCTCCAGGCATGCATCAACGAGGGTTTGCGGCTGCATAGCACATCAGGCATTGGGCTGCCCCGTGTGATCCCCCCAGGGTCAAGTCTCGAAGTGTGTGGAGAGACTTTCACCGGGGGTACAATTTTGAGTGTACCCTCGTATACCATACATCATAGCCAGCAAGTTTGGGGCGAGGACGCGACAGAGTTCAAGCCCGAGAGGTGGATCGGGCGCGAAGTAGGCAGGGAGTTTAATCCGTTTTCGTTTGGGCCGAGGTAAGGCGAAGACAAGATTGGGGGTCGATTGAATCTAACTGGCCGATATAGGGCTTGCGTCGGGCGCAACCTAGCTAGCATGGAGCTCCTGATTATCATCGCATCGGTATTCCATAGGTACGACTTTGAGCTCTCTTCGCCGGGCCAAAAGGTGAGACACAAGAGTCCTGATCAGCGTGAGATACTAATACTCGAGCACAGCTCCAAACTCGAGAAGGATTTTTGCGTAAACCCTTGGAGTGCGTGCTCGGAGTCAAGCGGCGAAACGAGAGTTTGCCCCAGAACTAGGCCCGTGCATCAGTGCGAGATATCCAAAATAATTAGCCGAGATCCCGCTATATATATTAGTCTGAATAGTAAACAATAGCAAAGTTGAGTTCAAGGGTGAAGTGGTTCGCTCGACGGTCGTGATAATAAAAATCCCGCGCGGGATGCCACTTGGCAAGCGCGCGGCATAGGCAATATCCATTTTCAGCTGTTTACAAGTCTTTGCTCGTCTCGAACTCTATCCTGCATCTCGATATCGAAGCATCCTACTTCCCGCGCGCAAGCATATTGTGCCTTCGACGCTCCCTCCTGATACTCTCACCAGACGTCGCCTAGCAAGGTTCCTGGATGAGGAATCTTGCTCGACGCCCTCATCCCAAGTTCTCCGCTCGCTCAAGAGTTATCAACCTATCACGGTCCATCGTCTAATAGACTTGGACGATTCGTACATCCCGCGCGGCTCCCAAGTTGCCAGCGGGGTGTGTCGACCGGTGTGATCACTATATGTGAGTGTGAGATTGGATGGACCGGTTTCCGGGGACCAAGCAAAAATTGTGATTTTGGAGAGTATAAAAGCAAGGAACATGGCGGGGTTGGGTATTATCGCAGACATGTCGGTGGTTTTATCCCTTCCCATATCTTACTACCTCCTCGGGGGATTTGTTGCTTTCGTGGGTCTCCAGATTATCATTTGTTCAGACGAGGTTCTGACCATGACGTAGATCGGCTGGTTCGTCGTACCATTCCTGTACGACCCGTATGGTCTCCGTCGACTTACAATCCCTGGTCCAAAGCTTGCTGCATTCTCGAATGCATGGCTAGGGTATGTCACGGCCAAAGGGTGCCGAAGTGTATCCGTACACGAGCTACATCAACAATATGGTAAGACTCGACACTCCTTGATTTCATAAACTCACATACCGTATATTCTAGGCAAGATTGTGCGAATTGCCCCCAACCATGTGAGCATCGCCGACCCCAAGGCCGTCGAGGCAAGTATCAAGTTCCAGCCTCCGTACACGAACTGACCACCCCCAAGATCTTGTATGCGCACGGAAGCAACGGGTCCCTCAAATCCGACTATTACGACGCATTCGTAAGCATCAACCCCGCCCTATTCAGCACCCGCGACAAGGTCGCACATGCACGTGAGTCTCCCGCCCTCGCCCTCCTCACCCAACTCAATCGACCCAGGTAAACGCAAACTCGTTTCGTACGCCCTCTCGCTCCAAAACGTCCTCACATTCGAGTCGCACATTCGCCGTCACATCCGACTCTTTCTCGCCCAATGGGACCTCCGCACAGCCCGTGCGGCCAAGAATGAGATCCAAGGCGCACGAGACGGCCGGTCGTTCTTCAACGTTCCCAGCCGTAAGTCCTCCTCCTAGCCTAAACCTCGCTAACCCCATGCAGACTTCAACTATCTGGCCTTCGACATCATTGGCGACCTGGCTTTCGGCAAACCATTCGGGATGATCCCGTCCCAATCGGACATTGTGCCCATGCTCGACCACACCCCCGCCAACCTCGCACTGGGAGACAAGGCCCGCATGCGCGACGTATCCGCCATCTCGGTCCTCAACGGACGAGGCAACTTTTCCGCAAGCGTCGGCGTCTGGCCCGTCTGGTTCCGTGAATGGATCCGAGTCGTGCCGTGGTTCGCCAAGGGCAACGACGATGTGCAGAGTTTGGCGGGCATGGCGAGCGCGGCTGTGGATCGGCGGTTGAGGTTTGGTGTGCCCGAGGAAGAGTTGTTGGACGAGGAAGACGAGAGCGAGGGTGCGAGGACGGATTTGTTGGAGAAGCTTATGCAGGGCAAGGATGAGAATGGGGAGCCGATGGGGAGGGACGAGTTGACAGCTGAAGCGTTGACGCAGATGATTGCGGGGAGCGACACGACCAGCAAGTGGGTAGTCGGGATGTTATTGAGCTGTGCTGACCGTCGAGTAGCTCGTCGTGTGCGATTACGTATTACTTGGCGGCCAATCCCGATGTGCAGCGCAAACTCCAGGCCGAGCTCGACGAGGCAATGCCCAAGGTATCCTCTCCGCCTCCTTCAACCCAAACCGAAATGGCGCCTCTTCCGCCTGCTGCCGCCGTGGCCAAGTGGGCAGACATCAAGTCTCTGCCGTACCTGCAAGCAGTCATCAACGAGGGTATGCGTCTGCACAGTACACTCGGACTGGGCCTGCCTCGGCTCGTCCCCCGAGGTGGACTCGTGATTCGAGGAGAGCGATTCGAAGAGGGTACAATATTGAGTGTGCCGTCGTATAGTTTGCACCACAACGAGGAGCTCTGGGGTGAGGACTCTGAATGCTTCAAGCCCGAGCGGTGGTTTGGGCGCGAGATCGGCAAAGAATTCAACCCATTTTCGTTTGGACCGAGGTGAGTGGTGGCCGGAGTTGGCCGTGCGTGGCTGACGGGCGTAGGTCGTGCGTGGGACGCAACTTGGCGTCTGTGGAAATGGCGATTATTATTGCGTCGTTGTTCCATCGGTACGAGTTTGTGCTAGACCATCCTGGCCAAAAGGTATGTGGATTGGGGCATGTCGACTGGGGCTCAACCTGGATCTAGCCGGTTATTCGAGAGGGGTTGTTGCGCAAGCCGATGCAGTGCGTGTTGGGAATCAAGCGTCGGCCGGAGAGCTTGGATTGAACTGTAAATTAAGAATGAAGTGTAGAATGTGGTGGAAGAAAAGCGAGCCAACGCCCGGCGGCTGTGAGAAGCGCCAATGAGTCAGCAAGCGCCAATGAGCGTAAGCGTGGATGAACGACCTGGACTCGACCGTGAAAGCGCAAAGATAAACAGGAATATTCGGGGCGGGATGTTTTATTCTGGCACGACCGCGTCGCCCTCGCGTTCGCACTCGATCTCCAACGACCCAGGGCCTCCATGGAACCGCACCCCCCACCCTGTGCTGGCCCCGGGATCCGTCCAGCACCCGTCTGCCGGTCCACAAGGGCCTCAGTCGCCGGGATACCTAGTGCAGTATGCGAATGGCCACCACTCGATGCCCCATCAACACCACCAGCCACCCCATCAGCACCAGATACACCACCAGCATCCCCACCAGCATCCCCACGCCCACCACCAGCACCAGAACTCCCTCCCAGGCTACCACTCGCCAGGCAGCGTGCATGCACAGACAACAGGCAGATCCACCACCCCCAATGCACCCAACGGTCCCCCCATCCTGCTTCCCGCGCACTGGCAGCAGCAACTTCACCGCGCCGAGGTAAGTCCAAGCGAGTCGCATTGACCCACGCTTACCGCCTACAGCTCTGCAGACAAGCATCGACCCCGCACCACAGGGCACGTGCCGCAGCCCTCGCTTCCCGCACGTCGGCCAAGTCTGCCATCCCCATCACCGCCCCATCCTCGGTTGCTGCCCCAAAGCCCATCCCCGCCGACTCGGTCAATGCAACCCACAGCAGGGCTGGCAGCGTCTCGGAGCGCACAGACACCAGCGAGGATCGTGCATCGTCGGCCGCCAACGGACACCCCTCGGCCAACGCTGCCCCGGTAGTCAATGCGCTCCCCCGGCCGTCGTCGGAGCGCAAACAGACGAGCACGTGGACGACACTCGACATGGGCGGCATGCGCCTCAAGAACATTGCCCAGTCACTCTTCAAGCTCGACTATCTCACCACCCTCTACATCAATCACAACCAGCTCACCACCCTCCCCCCTGAAATCTCTCGCCTCCGCCAGCTCATCCTCCTCGACGTTTCCGGTAACCAGCTCGTCGCGCTTCCCCCCGAGCTCGGCATGCTCTCCTCCCTGCGCGAGCTCCATGCGTTTGACAACCGCCTCGAGACTATTCCCCCGGAACTCGGGACCCTCCACCAACTCGAGATGCTTGGCGTCGAAGGCAACCCGCTCCAAGCCTCGCTCCGCGCTATTCTGCAAAAGGACGGCACTCCAGCTCTCATTGCCTATTTGCGCGACTCGTGTCCGGTTCCGGCTCCACCCCCAGAGCGACAGTGGCGCGTGCTGTTGCCAGACGAACCCGAACCAGGCGTCGAGACCTTTAGCGTGCTGTGCTACAATATTCTCTGCGAAAAGTACGCAACCTCGACTCTGTACGGCTACACCCCGTCCTGGGCCCTCAACTGGTCTTACCGCAAGGAGCTCATCCTAGCCGAGATTCAAAATTATGACGTGGACTTTATTTGCCTCCAGGTCAGTCCAAATATACTCTACTTGGCATCTGTCTAACCCCCTGCAGGAAGTGGACGTGGCCCAGTACGAAGACTACTTTTTGAAAAAACTCGCCGAAGCCAACTACCTCGGCGTATTTTCACCCAAGTCTCGCGCCCGAACGATGAGCGAACAGGATCGGAGGCGTGTCGACGGCTGCGCCATCTTTTTCAAATCCGACAAGTACAATCTCATCGAGCACCACCTCATCGAATTCGCCCAGGCCGCCCACGCCCGTCCCGCCCTGCGCTCGACTGAAGACTGGTTCAACCGCGTGCAAAACAAGGACCATATCGCCGTCGCCGCCACGCTCGTCAACAAGTCCACCGGCACCCGTCTGATCATTGCCAACGCCCATCTCCATTGGGACCCCGAGTTCCGCGACGTCAAGCTCGTCCAGACCGCAATCCTCATGGACAGTCTCAAGGTCATTGCCGACGATTTTGCCGACACCGAAGTCGCCGGCGCTAAAAACCGCTACTCGCGCGGGACCCAGATCCCGCTCATCGTGTGTGGCGACTTTAATTCGGCTCCGGATAATAGTGGAGTGTACGAATTCCTCTCGCGCGGACACGTTCCTGGGTCCCATCCCGATTTCATGGGGCACCAGTATGGGCCGTACACAACCGAGGGACCGCGCCATCCGTTTGAGCTCCGGAGCGCGTATGCGGGTATTGGAGAGCTTCCTATGACCAACTTTACCCCCAGCTTTGAAGGCGCGATTGATTATATCTGGTACGGCTCGGAAAACCTCGAGCCGAGCGCCGTCTTGGGCGAAGTCGATCCCGGGTACATGAGCAAGGTCGTCGGATTTCCCAATGCGCATTTCCCATCCGAGTGAGTCCCAAGTTCTCGTTTTATTCACAACTAACACCTTGTAGCCATGTCCTCATCACCGCCGAACTCCGCACGCGCCCTCCGAAAGACGCGAAACCCAAGTCGAGCGCGCGCAAACGCTAGTCTCTTTTTTATGCATATGCTTCTCTTGTTATGTCTTGCTGTGTGCCTTGTAGCATGGTGTATCGCCTCGTGTATGGTATATGCTTGCCTGTCTTGTTGTGGGTATGAAATTGAAAAGTTCTATTCTTTATGCGCTTTGTCTGTCGCGCATCGATTTTTTGAGTGGCACACCTCGTTTAGAGTCTAAAGGCTGTGGGTTACACATGGACATTTGGACGAACGTCTCGACTCGATAGGCGAGAAATATGCTGCCTGAGCTATGTGATTAGGTAATCATGACTATGAAGTCACATGATAGCACTCATGGGTCGTGACCCGTCCCCACCCTACGATCTAACGTTTCCCGATCCATCGAGGCTTCATCGCCAAGAACCATTCTATCTTTCTGCCGACGATAGAATATGCTCTCGTAAAACCGGTCTACCATGACCGTCTCGGGCAAAATCGGGGATCGCCCGATCATTTAGATGACTGCTAGAACCCTCACCACAGCACTTGACCGGTGATTACAGCTTGCCAGAAAAGGGGATTTCAAGTTCTTAATTGACGAAGTCTTAGATTATCGCACGATGCATCAAGGCTCCGACCATTCCTTGCATCTACACGACGGCCCTGTCTATCCTTACCGCCTGGGTTAATGGGCGAGTCGTGATTATGGACCACCTAAAAGGGTGGAATCTGCCCGCCGACTACGCCACCGCAAAATATGTGCTTGTATGCGGACGCGATCTTGTGGAAATTCTTTGTCGATAAAGGACCTAGGATTTTGGTGTTCTACATGCTACCATTCGCTCGGAATTCAACTCAGGGTCCCCTACTGGTGATTTATGATCTCGGTCAGTTTGCGTTCGTCTACGGGCTCCTGACCGTTGCAACCCCGGGCGGCTTTGACCATCGACTTCTCACACCCCCGCTCAGTAAATCCATGCCTATTCACTTACTGATCGCTCGTCTTGTCTTGGATATGTGTATATAAACTGAACCTTGGCATGCTCATTCTGCAATATTCTCATGAACAATGTCTGAACTCGCAGCTCCTTGGCCAGTCACCCCACCGCCTCTCCACATCCCATTCTCCAATAATATCGTCAATGTCAGCGCTATTCACACTGGGGCGCGAATGACCGGGGTCCCCGTTTCTTTATTTTTCGAGCCTCATATCAAAGGCCATGATACACTGGACATTCCCTCGTACTCGTTCCTCATCGAGCATGCATCCGGGGATCGGCTACTTTTCGATCTGGGCATGTGGAAAAATTGGAAAGACGGAGCCCCAGCAAGTAAGTTGCATCTCGTCATGTAGTTGGACCACTACTAACATGCTTGTCCTAGTCGTCGAAAAGATCATCGAAGGCGGGTGGCATATGGACGTACCCAAGGACGTCCCCGATGTCTTGCTCGAACATAACGTGACGCTAGAAAGCATAAACTCTGTCATTTGGTCTCATTGGCACTTTGACCACCTCGGCGATCCTTCGGTGTTTCCTCCCACCACCAGCCTCACCGTCGGACCTGGCTTCAAGTCCAGGATGCTCCCCGGCTACCCGACAAACCCTGATTCACTCTTGGTCGAAAGCGCCTGGGAGGGTAGGGAGCTTATCGAAGTGCCATTTGACCAAGGTCCTCAGCTCCGTATCGGCCGGTTCCGTGCATTTGATTACTTTGGCGACGGTAGCTTCTACCTGCTCGACTCTCCCGGCCATGCTGTTGGCCATATATCCGGTCTCGCACGAACTACGCCCGACACCTTTCTGCTGCTGGGAGGGGATATCTGTCATCACGGCGGGGAGATGCGTCCAACCCAATACTTGCCGCTACCAGAATTTATCCTCCCTAATCCACTTTCGAATGTACCACACGCACCTCCTTGCCCAGGCTCACTTTTTGTCGACGTTCATCCTGAACATAGCGCTACCAAGCCCTTTTTCCACTCGGTTGCTGGCGATTTTACCGATAACTATGCCGAGGCTCAGAGAAGCATTGAGAAACTCGGCGAGGTTGAAGGTCATCCAAATATCTTCACAGTCATCGCCCATGACAGGACGCTGCTCGACGTACTTGACTTTTTCCCAAAGACATTGAACGACTGGAAGGCTAAGGGGCTGAGGGAACGAGGATTGTGGAAGTTTCTGAAGGACTTTGAGGGAGCCATCGGCAATGTCGGCGTTGCTCCCGATTCTACGGTCCCTTTGAAGGCTCACCTGTAGGTTTCACACATATAATGCTAAGAAGCAATACTGAGTCTGCACATAGGTCTCCGGGGGTAGACACATAAGCATTCCTGTGAGGAACGGGATACCATACGATATATATAGTTCTGAACCATTTATGATACGCCTATACGTATCGACTAGAGAGGTTAGAAAACAAGGAATCTTTTAAAGAATGAAACGTCTTTCTCAGAAAACTCAGACATAGGGACTAATGAAATCGAAATATCTCTGAAACTGTCCTAGATTCAAGTCGTATCTAGACCTAGGGTATAATCGAACCATGTCGAAGTAGCTCAAGGATACACGCTCGTCAAGCTGTCGTTTCCGTTTCCGCCGATGTTGTAAATCCAGCCGGTGACCTTGCTGCCCGCCTTGATGAGCGGGTGGTACTCAATGAGCGCGGTATCGTCGAGAACGGACTCCGTGTAGTTCTATCACAGGGACTTAAGTTTATAGCTCGATCCATTTATTTTTGCCTGCTTACCTTCGTGCGGATTGGAAGGAATTCCATCTCATTGACCATAAAGGTTCGGGAGAGGTCTCCCTTCTTGTAGAAACGTTTACGGATAGTTTCCTCGGACTTGTCGGCTGAAGTCAAAGAGAATAAACAACAAATACTGTTGCAACATCCAGGACATACCCATTCCGCAATCGGTATGATGAATTACATGGACTTCGCTGGTTCCAAGGTACTCTTGACTCATAATGACGGAGCGCAAGGCCTCCTTGCTAAATGGATGAATGAGTCTTTGCGTCGAGGAATATACTCTGCGGGATCCACTTACGCTCGTCCACCGGCATTGCGGACAATGTATGAGTTAGTCGATGTGAGGCTGAGTCGATTCAGGATGAGGTCCACGCTAAGCGGTGGGTAAGTAACTGGTTGGTTCAATCCAATTGAATGCACTAACTTGATACGCGGCTATGATGGTAAAAGACCTTCAGCAAATATCAAGGAAAAGGGCGACGCTTTAGACTTACGTCCATGCAAGTAACTGCATCCCGATTTTGTCAAAAAAAAAAACAGACAAACAAAAAGGTTATAAGTTCACAATACATCAGCGTAAGAAAGCAGGTGAGAGAACTAACCGACGGCGACCTGGTCCAAAGCGGCAATGTTAACACAGCTATTCCGGCTATTCACTGTATGATGAGCTTACTTTAGTGCCATCCGCACGGGTCGCCAGCGCTACGTTGTCGTCGTGGGCGTTACTGTGGGCTGCCAGGTGGGCTGGGGCGGCTGAGGCAAAGAGGGCTAGGGCGAGCATAGAAGCAACGGTGCGCATGTTGAAGAACATCCTAGACGTTGGAAGTGAGCTCAGCGAAAACAAGCCAATAAAACACAGTCCACCCACTTGAGATGGTGGATCGGGCTTTAAGCAGCGGAAACGAGCGGTTACTTGAGTGAAAGTGAGGAAGAAAAGAGGCTTGGTCTATCGTAGCCGCAACGCCTGAGTATTTAAGCTCTATAGCCTTCTACCTCGACATCGCTATGAATCATTTGCGTAGAGTCAGCAACAATTCTCAGCCTCAGATTCGCAGTTTCCAGCGCTTGGACAAGGCGCATACAAGCATCTTGGCGGTCGCGCGCGTTGCGACACACAGCATCGCCAAGAACTTGATTCTCCCCATTACTCATGTGTATCACGGAGGTACAAGTTTAAATCGAAAGCACTGATTTAGCACTAAAATTGTATTCAAAACACGTCGTAAATACCGCTCAAAGCTTTGCTACCTCCTTCTTAGGACTCTTGCCAAGGTTCGCTCGCACCATCCCTTCTTGAGTCAGAACAGCGATCAGGTTGCCCTGTTGTGTGTACTGCGGGGATCTGCCAACCGAATAGAGGCCCTCAAGCTGGATCTATAATTGGAAACGGTACTCAGCTCATTTGATATCGCAGGCACAAATCAATTCATTCCCTCGAAACCATGCGATCGCCTGCCAAGCGAAGAACATTTCATTCAGCGAAGTGCCATAGGAACTGTGTCAATGCTCGTACATCAAGAATTATAATGCATTAAACTTGGTGCTGGGTGTGCGAATTTCTTGCATTGTGTTAAGAATAGTTGCAATGACTCGCACATTCTCCGCCGTGGCTGTAGGCGTAAGTGGCAAGTTTGGGGTGTCGGATTCCATGGGCGTAAAGGCATCGCCACTATATTCATATCCCGCAGCAAAGTTTGGCTGGCCCACCGGTCCAATCATGCACTTTGTATTACCCAGCCAAGGAATAGAAAGGCCCTGACCGAACCAATTCATTTGCTGCACATAGAGGGACTAGAAATGCCCAGTCACCGCTAGTTTCACTGGTAGCCTTGGTACTACCCACATGGGCTGTGTTTGTCTGCCCAAGCATTGGCCGCGGCATGCCCAGATGCGCCAGTTAGTGATCTTTGGCTTGAGGCTAGCAGGGCGAAGTTTGCGCGTTCCGCGTATGCGACTGGACTGCTGGCACGGAACCGTTACCAGCCAAGACTTGAAATTATAACTCACACTTGAGAGTCTGGATTCTCATATGCGTGATATTCCTAAAACTAACCTGTTTGGTGAAAATTTCATAATGCTTACCACGTCGCTGGGCACGCAGCCAAGCCCGTCCGGTTACTACCAGTGTACTGACAGTAAATCCTATAATGCTAAATTCCTTAGCTGTGATTTGGTAACACGCCAGCTCATTGTTTTACCATAGAAAGACCGGCTTCAAGTTAGGTTTATATTCCAGCGGGCCCTCCGATACGGACAAGCTTCGGCCCTTGCGATGATACGCCCAGTTTGGAGGATGTTTAATGAATAGGGGCTCTCGTTGATACGCACTAAAGCCCATGACGACCTATAGAAACTCTGTTACGAACGTATAATATTACGATTCGTATTGCAGCTCGTGCAGGTACCGGCCAGAATTTCTGCCGAGCTTACAAGAGCAACGAGTTGGGAGGATCATATTGGGTACTTGCACTTGTACCATTTAGCCAGACAGTTACTTTTCAATGTCCCCCTCCTTGGTAATTCTTCCTCCCCCGGGAACTTGGCGCCCAATTTCATTTTGCTGTTCTTCAGTCTTGTCCATATGGTGAAAGCATATCCAGAACGCGACACCCGCAATGAACTACGTAGGCACGCAAGTTAGCGCAGTTTCTGAAGCCCTTGCCATATGACTTACGGCTGCAATACCGCTTCCTGCATACTGGCCCCTCGTTTTGAGCGTGGTTGGCCAGAGGACACTAATAGAGTGTACTCACATTCCAAACGAGGTATGGATCGGTACTAACGGGAACCAACGCCCAGGACAGAGCGTTACCGACTGCTGTAGTCATCAAATAGGCGGCCATGACGATACTTTTCATGCGTAGTGGTGCCTTATTGTATGCGTACTCAAGCCCAGTAATGCTCGCAAAACTATGTTCCAACTACGTTAATAGTTGCTCGTGTTCGGGTGGTCAGGACTCACATCTCAGACGCTGCAATCAAAACGTATGCAGGGGTTTGAATCCAAACGTTCAATGTACTAGGAGACTCGCATTCGGTAACAAAGCGACCACAAGGGTTAGTTCGATAGATGGCGTTTTGTAACACCGACGCGTAGATCATGGCCATGGAACCAAACATAAAGCCAAAAGTGATCCGTTGAATAGGACGTACAACCCAGCCGAGACGTCGGAGGCCGGGGTATCTGTTCAATGCTTAGGATAGCAAAGATGACGGTACGATATAACCTACACGACGCGGTCCATTAGCGGAATAAGGATGATAATTGCGAGCGCATTGATATTCTGTAGTAGGTCGTTTGGTACCCCATTAGTGGTCATGGTTCCAGCCTGGGAAACGATGTTGTTTGTCATCTGATTGTCTGTCAAAAGACCTTTAGCAGTCGAGTTCGCGTGCTCCTCGTGGCTCGTGCTTACAAGGAACCCAAAACCTAGTGTTTTTATTAGCAGGGGCATTTATATACGAAACCGCAAACGTACAGCGGATAGAAGGCAAAGATCTTGACCGCATTCATCGTGCGTCTCATCTCATCGACGAAAGCCTAAAGTTATGAGCGGGACCATTGGGTCAATACTTGATATCGGCGGGCGAGTAAGACATCGTATCACTCACGTCGTCCCAAGTGGGAATGAAGTTACCTCTCGCCTTGCCGGTGGATCGTTCAATGGCAGCTGGGTTTCTATGAGCCATGTTCGGCCGCACTCTGTCCCACTTGGATGGATCGCGCATTCGACGAAGTGTTTCAGCCGGATCAATGCTCCATACACCTTTGAAAACGCGGCGAACAAGATGGAAAGCCTCGATATGAATCGACCCTCTTGGTGGGTACTGAATATACCTGCGCCTTCCAATGAAAAGTACTATGGGGATAATCAAGTAAACAATGGTCGGCTACGCCAGGCTTTTATAAGTAATGATTTCCACAAAGAGTTTAGCTCGCGTACGATGAGATAGGCCAACCAAAACCCATAGTGTAGCTCCGTTTCGGTGGTTGCAATCGACCCCAACGATCCAATATTAATCATCTAGTTGATGGGTCAGTGTTATCATCGCTGAGTGGCGGAGTATTCACACCAGGTAGAAGTACATAAAAACCCGTTGGATGGTCAAGTTCGGATCGACAATGACCCGCTCGCCATTCGGGAGAACCTTGATGACTTCACGCGAATCGGGGATCTGTTCGGCTACTAAAGGAGACACATTTGCCTTAATCGCTCCAGTCGCAAAGCCCATAATGACCAAGCTGATAATAAGGCCAGCGTAAGCTCCATTTGGGGAATTTTTGAGGACGGCGGGAGCGGCGGTGCCAACGAGAATAACATGTCCTATTCCTCCAATAAAAGTAAAGACGAATAGGGTCTTGAGTTTACCCCAGTACTGATTATGGTGCATGAGCACAACTGTCAGTGTAGGTCAAGGAGGCCGTAAACTCTCACCGCGTCAGAAAGGATCGCGCCTACTATAGGAGTAACGAAAGACAGAAAAGAGAACATAGTTGTCAATCCTGTGGACGCCTGCTGCCCCTTTCCGAGGGCTCCTGGACGGCCTTCTCCCCCCTTGGGCGGAGCTCCCGTACCTCTACCTCCAGGCGGGAGTGGCCGTTGGCTATAAACACTCGAAATCAGCGATCAAACTGCCGAAGCCCTGTCCCGACTTACATGTAGTTCACAAATGGCCCAGTGGTTCCATAATATGAAAATCGTTCTCCAAACTCGACTATGACAACCAGCCAGGCCGATATTGGAATATGCCCGGCCACTCGACGGAGGGAAAGTTTCTCCTCTTCAGTAGGGAGGATCACGTTATCGCAGATGGAGTTTGCGTCATGGATCATAGCTAAGTGGACACCTTTCTCGTCGGCGGATAGAACCGGAGACGATTGCTCGTGCTTCAATGGCCCTGTATGGTCGTTTCGTGTCATATCTGCCTCAGTGGCAGCAATATCCACGGTGGTGTCCCGTAATGCTACAGTCCTAATCAATGTCACTAAGATTAAAAATCTTCTGGGAACTTGCCTGCCATCGATGCCGGGGTATTCTCGAGCAAGTCTCCAACCGTTATTATTATCAACTTCTTATAGCCGTAAGCCTTCTCGTCCGTGGATACTAGAAACACATGCAACCAAGAGCTTCGACCCAATGGCAAGCGAGAACAGCGGAGCATAGGCTAGCAAGATGCATGTCGTGTATTACAAACGGTACTCAACTAGGCAAACATGCCGAGAAAACCACATGCATCGACGGTAGCCAAGCACCAAGTCGCTAAAAGTGGAATCGAGAAGCCCAGAAGAATCAGGCCAAGTGGACACGCTGCGTCATCATCACAGCAACACGATCCCTGAGTTCATAGAGAGAAACGATCGATAGCACGTATTTTTAGACGGTTATGAACCGATTTACAGTAATGCCTCCTAGAGTATACCGTTCAGGATAACTGGAGTACTGTGATTGTGACCCAGGAGTGCGAGTACCAGTGTTGGGCGAACCTCAGGCAGGGCTAAGGTGAATCTTCACGGCGGAAAGCCCGCGCACAGAATAGCAATCAGCCCGTACTTCGAATTGCCAGACATGTGGAAGCTACGAGCCGGTCACCTGCAATCATGTGATCCGAGGGTAGCGTTCGGCATTGTGTTCCGGCGCTTGATGCCCGGCTTCGGAGTTGATCGCCAATTCGAGATATGGTTTGCTTGTTTTCTATCAACTTTACTTCCAGATACGAATAGATGTTCCATTCAAAATTTACGCGGCCTACAGCGTATGTATCGTTATACACTTTGCCGTATATGCGAGCAATCCCGCTCGGGCCCGTCCCTCTACTGTGTCCGAATGAAGAATTCAGTAACAAAGTGAAATGTATTCAAGTCCCAATAAGAAAGAAAAAACAACTAATTACGTCCTCTTGACCACAACAGTAGGCGACGTCCAGATCTCGTAATCTCCCTCATTCGTAGGGTTACCCGTGACCTTGAGGGCACGGACCAAGATTTTGTATGAACCGTCGAGAATGGCAGTACCGTTGGCAAATGCAGACACTTGGATCGCATAATAGCCATTATCGTCGGTCGAGTTGGCAGCGCTGTTGCGGGTAACGTAGGCCTCATGGTAGAGCAGCCCAAGGGTTTCGACAGTCGCGAAGGTGCCGTCTGGGATCGCTCTACGGTCGGCGAACAGCCTATCCCGGATCGAGCGCTTCGACGGGATCGAGTAGGGCCCGGCCATGGACTCGGAACGCGAGCGACGAACGTTAGTGGTGACGTTGGTGTTCGTGCCGATCAAGTCAACCTGAAACAGAGGAGTACCGAATACTAAACGATAGAGCAACACAGGCGTATCAGACCCCCTCAAGGTGTAGTTCGCCGAGCCACCCTCAGGAACTGGATCGCCAGCACGGTCTGTGATCAGCGGAAGCTTGACGCCAAAATGATTGGCGGTATTATCGAGAACTTTGGCGTCCTTGAGATTGGCGGCGACACCAATATAGGTCGACTGGAGCGTCGAGTTGTCCGAACCGGCAGCTTTAATGTAGCCAGAGTACACGGGGAAGCTCGACGCATTCAGGCCGGTCGGGGGTTCGAAGGTTACATTGATGGGAAGGGACCCTCCGGCGGGAACGACGACTTGGTTAGGAACGATCGTTACAGAAGCGGCGTTGGAAACAAGTGGGACAGGGCCAACTTCAGGAACACGTCAGACGTTGAATCATTGGGATGCAAACAAGCACTCACGGATCGCCTCGATACCGTTGATGGTATTCGCAGTTCCAGCAGCAACGTGGCTGAGAGTATACGTAACATCATTTTGGCCGCCATTCTTGATCAACAAAGTGTGGACGCCCTTGAAGTACGCGGTATCGTTCAGGAGGAGTTCTGCAGGGAGAAGGCTACCAGTGTTCTTGATCGCATCGTACACATTGATCAGACCAGCACCCTGGTGACCGGCAGTCTCGATGAGCGAGGTGTTGTCTTTAGTTTGCTTGACTGGGACCGCGGTGTTCTCGAAGATCGCACGAGCAGCCATAGCAGTGGCGGCAGTCTTGCCACGGACCTGCAGCAATAGAGCAGACGATCCAGCGACAAAGGGAGCGGCCATCGAGGTGCCAGAGAACATAGCATAAGAGCCAAGAGTGACGGGATAAGTGGACAGAATCGAGCCTCCAGGAGCAACTATGGCAGGCTTCAGGTACATGTCGTTGGAAGGACCATAGCTGCCGAACGACGACACTAGCCCACCACCAGGAGCAGGAATGGCAGTAAGGGAATTGGGAAAGGACACGGTGAGGTTCTGGGGAATTCCCTGTTGGACGAGGAAGACGCCGTCTTGCTGAGAAATGAGTGTGGCGGTGTAGTTGCCGGTCGTGATGGAGCTGAGAGGTTGGTCAAGGTTGTCGTAGATCAGGAAGTACCTGGCGCCAAAGGCAGCAGCATTGGTTAGCTTGGTCAGGAATGTGCAAGTTCCACGGCGGATGATGACAAGGTAGTTGGAGAGGTTGGGAGTGGAAGCGGGGAGTGGGTTGCAAGCATCGTCGGTGGCGTTGACGTCGGGTGAGGTGGCATAGAGAGGAAGGCCGGCTGGGATAGGAATGGGTTCTATTTGGCGGTAATTAATTATCCGTCCGTTCGATACAGTGGCACTCTGAAGCTGCATCACAGTACTAGCCAAAAATCAGCAGTTTCTCTTGATACACCGTATGTTACTCACTTATTGACACTGCCAACCGAGATGACGTTGAGACCAGTGCCAGGACCAGAAGCGTACCACGAGCCGTACTTGCCATCGTTATCGGCGGCAACGGTGACGATGATTCCCTGGTCGGCGATCCTGCTGGCAACGACGCTAGAGACGGCCTCAGTCCACCCGTCTGGACCGCCAAGCGAGAGATTAATGACGTCGTTTCCATCCTGGTAGGCGCGGAGAAGCGCGTCGATGACGATATCGTCGGAAACGAATCCGTCGCAGCCGAAAACCCGGTAAGCATTGATGCTGGATTCGTAGGCAACTCCCGAGATGTTGTATGGATTGTTGGGATTAGCACCAACGATGCCGGCAACGTGCGTACCATGCCCGACACATTGATCTAAAGGCTGCGTGAAGGGTCAGTACGGTCGCAAAATAAAACCAATCATAATTTACATCAGCGTCTGGAATGGGAGGTGATGTGTTGGGCATTCCAGTGTAGGCGTCACCGACAAAGTCCCAGCCGCCAATGACCTTGTTACCCGGTCCAAACCCTCCACCGAGAGCTGGATGGGTATAATCGATACCGGTGTCGATAATGCCGACTGTTATTCCCTTCCCAAAGTAGCCCTCGGCGTGGAGCTTGTCGACACCAGTCATAACATGCGTCGAGGGTGAACCATTTTCAACCGTAGGATCCGCCATATGGACTGGCAGGACATCCTTGCTGACAAGCTTGGGTGTCGGGTGCAGGTAGATGGGCGTAATCGACTGCACACCGTTGGCTTGCGCGAGTTTGGGCAGATCCTCTCCGCTACCGAGTCTGACAGCGGCGCCAATCAAGAGATGGTCAGAGTACTCCTTGGTCACCTCCCAGCTTGCACCACGACGACGGAGGTCATGATAAAGTTCTTCATGAGGAGTCGAGAACCCACGTTTGAGGTGGGAGCCAGAAGTAAGTTCGACAATGTATGACTACATAATGATTAGGTAAGGTCATATCACAATCGAACGACACACATTGGCGACAATCGCGGCAGTAGAGACATGTTTAATTGACCTGATATCGACAGTGGCAACAGCAAGCTGAGCGGCAGCGGCCACAACACCGAGGAAGTGCATGTATGGAGAGGGGAAGCACACCACTCGCAAGCCCTTTGACTTATAATAAACGGAAGTGTGCACGTGTCGACCACAAGTCTGATCTCCACGGCAGCGGAATATGAACGCAAAAAACGCTCGCCTCCGTAGCAGATCCGGTCACTAGCATAGCGCCCCCACCAGCCACAGCCTCTCCCAATCTCGCCACCATCGCCAATCTCCCACGTGATCAACCCAGGCGCCCACAGGATCTCTGAGTCCATCGTCCTCCACAAGCCAATACGCGACTTCCTTACTAGTTACTTCGACGCTCTAAATAATGTCATCTGTGTCTCTGGATGGACTGACACCGCTGCCAATGAGTGCGAAAACAAACTGGCTGGAAAGGTCGGACTTGCTCCACTCATCCCGTTAATTTACCGCACTATCGTTCGAGCTCGTTGTAGGTGCAGGCACTTGAGTGGGCGCACATATGGGAGGTGATGTGTCACTCGGTGTCGTGCTTTGGATTACTCCTGGGTCCAAGTCCTGCTGCCGAATAGGAGACGCTTGGCTCATCTTCGGTTAGTGTGCTACTACCAATTCTTACTGCCCTCGGAGGATGTCAGCCGCCATGCGGCAAGATGTAGACGTAAAATTTCAAGCACGTCCTCGTGGACTAACTACGCCATGACGAGGAGGGTAGGTTCCTTCACGAGACCTCCTGATATTGATCTCCCAATGTCTTATTCGGCACGGCTTGGGCCGCCAGAACCTCGCGTTAGTCCCATTTCTCGATCACTCTGACCAGTTATATGATTTGTTGTCTTTTTATATTTAGCTTATATACCTTGCGCATCCGCTTACTGTGCCCTACTAGCCATTGTCCTACTATCCTGATCCCAAGAACGTTGTGGAGTCCAATTTTCGACCCAACGCCGGTGTTCGGTAACTCGCCCCCAGCGGATCATGGTCGCACACGCGATATGTCACCGAAATTGAGCGCTTGGGCGGTGCAATAAGTTGTATAAAAATGAGTACGTATAGGAGGTTTCAGCAACGCGATGCACTAGCTATTTCCGGATCAATCCGTTCTCTAACTTACGCGAGACCTTTGACCTGTCTGCCCCACTTGGGTAATCCTTAGATCTACAGAATCCAGACTTTTGAATGAGCCCATCTGGACGTTGGGTAATCAGGGCGTGCAGCCGAGCTCAACCCTCGGGGATCGCCTCGCTGCATCAAGGTCACCTCCCCCCTTCGACAGTGCGTTTACTTTTTCCGAGGGGTCCGAAGGTCAGATTTCAGGATCTAATAACATCCTCTACGTGAAGTTTGCAAACCAGACCGTGTATGCGTTGAACTTGAATAGTTCCACGCCTCCATCAATAGCTCCAACCTTCTCCTCGCTCAGCTTGGGCGAAACCATTGCATTGTACGTATGTATGTTCGGGGAGCTCATCAGAAACAGCTTGTTTGCGATCTTTTACTAAACCTAGCGTATTGATCGAGCATTCTAGGGAGGTTATAGGGCTCAATTACGTAGGGATCAGTATAACTGATAGCAAATAGTGGGGGCACTAGAAATCTCTGCTACGAATAGGTAATCAGAATAGTAACCTCGCAAGGAGGCAGTGGGACAGAAGGAATTCGTCGGCCCCAAAAGACTTGGCGTGGAGTATATCAACCAATGTGCAATCTCATCCAGCTTTCATAGCTAGTCGTGACGAACAAATAATTGATAGCCGTGACACGTTCGTTGGAATAGCTCTCAAAATGCGCATGTATCAGCGCAGCAAATTTTGAATAGAGAGAAAGACTGCGCGGAGCAAGATGCTGGGAAATTTTGAGATCCGAAGCGAAATCCAGACGGCGTAGGGTAGCGAATTCTGCAGTCCTAGCGAAGGTCGTCGGGGGTTGCTTAACTACCGGGCAAAAATGGACCCTAGGAGCATTGGCTGCGACAGCTTTCTGAAAGTTTGAAAAAGTGGAACTGACTGAGCTCATGAGGTAGACGTATCGACGATTGGTAGGTTGTGGGCAGCAGTCGAAAAAGGATGAAAGAAGAGACTGAGGAGCGACGGCTACAATCGGTATTGGGGATTGATTCAATTTACGCAAGCCTAAGTAAAGTCCAGAGCGTTGTCATAAGTAGCAACAGAGGATCCACGGGATGTACCAATAAGGGTGGTATGGTAGAATATTTTGTGAAGCTCGAGCACGTTTGAGACAAAAGCTTGCGGATGAAATTCTACGCATAAGAGCAATAAGTGGCTAGTACTTAGATCAGTGCACTGTTTTGCCAGACGTGTGGAAGTTGGAAGCATGAGCTGGCCAGCTGCAATCATGTGATTTGCGGAGCACACTCAGCATTGTATCCGCGGTGTTTGCCGCCTGATTTGGCAACGGAAACCCAGCTCGGAGCGCATTTCATTTCATTTTGTGTTCTGCCGGTTCTCTTCCGGGCTCAAGGGAAATTACGTTCGAGATTCATGGAGCCTGGACTGTGGGTGTTACCAATCACAGATTTTACCTCTCTATATGCGAGGGGGCAAATTCTACTGGCGTGCGTCCTTAAACTAGCTGCAAGCCGAATAATCTCCTTAGAGGAACTCACGCACAGCTCATACGAGGAATTCAATAACAAATCGAAATGAATTTAATCCCAATAAAAACAGTACAGCTAATTACGCCCTCTTGACCACAACAGTAGGCGACGTCCAGACCTCATAATCCTCCTCCTTCTTGGGGTTACCCGTGATCTTGAGGGCACGGACCAAAATCTTGTACGAACCATCGGGAATGGCGGTCCCGTTGGCAAAGGAAGTTACTTGGATGCTCGAGTAACCATTGTTGTCAGCAGTGTCTGCGAGGCTGTTGCGAGGGAGGTAGTCTTCTTGGTACAGGACACCAAGAGTCTTGACGGCCGCAAATGTGCCACCAGAGGCCGAGCCACGGTTCGGGAACAGCCAGTCCCAGATCGAGCGCTTCGACAGGGTCGAGTAGGGTCCGGTCACGGGCTCGGAGCGCTCCTCGACCTCAACCTCGATCGAACGACGAGTGTTGGTAGTGACGTTGGCCTTGGAGTCGATCAGGTCAACCTGGAGACGAGGGGTGCCGGATACTAGGCGGTAGAGCACTAGGGGCGTGTCAGAGCCAGCCAGGGTGAAGGTCGCCGAACCGCCCTCGGGGACGGGGTTGCCTTCGGCGTCGGTGATCAATGGGAGTTTGACGCCAAAGTAATCCTCAGTGTTATCAAGAACCTTAGCATCCTTGAGTTTGGCAGCGACACCGAGGTAGGTCGACTGGAGCGTCGAGTTGTCCGAGCCGACGGCCTTGATGTAGCCAGAGTACACAGGGAAATTTGACGCTGTCAGGCCCGTCGGAGGCTTGATGGACACAATGACAGGAAGGGACCAGCCGGCGGGAACGGTAACCTTGTTGGGGACGATGGTCACCAAAGCGGCGTTGGAGACGAGCGGAACGGGGCCAACTAGATGGATTGGTTAGTAACTTGATGACAAGCCAGTGAAATAACACTCACGGTTCGCCTCGATACCAGAAATAGTGTTGGCGGTTCCAGCAGCAACATGACTCAGCGTGTACGTGACGCTCTTCTTGCCACCATTCTTGATAAGCAGAGTGTGGACGCCCTTGAAGTACGCGGTATCGTTCAATAAAAGCTCTGCGGGAAGAAGGCTGCCAGTATTCTTTATCGCATCATAGACATTGATCAGACCAGCGCCCTGATGTCCAGCAGTCTCGATAAGTGAGGTGTTTGAGGTGGTCTGCTTAACGGGGATGGCGGTGTTCTCAAAGATTGCGCGGGCAGCCTTGGATGTTGCGGCAGTCTTGCCGCGAATCTGGAGGAGCAAGGCAGAGGAGCCAGCGACAAAAGGAGTTGCCATCGAGGTACCGGACAAAATGGCGTAAGGGCCGAGCGGGACAGGATAGGTGGATAGAATCGAGCCTCCGGGAGCGGAAACGGCAGGCTTGAGGTACATGTCGTTGGAAGGACCGTAGGTACTGAAGGAGGACATCAGTCCGCCACCAGGTACGGGAGAAGTGGAAGGAGAATTGGGGAACGATATAGTGAGGTTCTGGGGAATAGCCTCTTGAACGAGGTATCGACCGTCTGCCTGGGTAATTAGTGTGGCGACGTATCCGCCAGTTGCAATGGAGCTGAGGGCTTGCTCGGCATTGTCGTATATCAAAAAGTACTTGGCCCCTTTTGCGGCGGCGTTGTCCAGCTTTGAGACGAATGTGCATGACCCGCGGCGGATAAGTACGACGTAGTTGGAGAGGTCAGGGGTGGAGGCGGGGAGTGGGTTGCAGGCATCGTTGGCGATGGTGACGTCGGCAGAAGTGGCATACAGAGGAAGGCCATCGGGAATGGGAAGCGGTTCAAGCCCCTGGTAAGCGATTTTTCGTCCATTGGAGACGATAGCATTTTGGAGCTGGGAAACAGTGCTGCATGCGAGTCAGCGATTGCTCATGATGCTCCATGCTCTACTTACTTGTCCACACTGCCAACCGAGATGACGCTGATACCAGTACCTGGGCCGGATGCATACCACGAGCCGTACGCACCATCATTGCCTGCGGCGATGGTTACGATTCTGCCCTGGTCGGCGATTCTGCTCGCAACGACACCAGAGACGGCCTCGGTCCACCCGTCAGGTCCGCCGAGCGAGAGCGTGATGACGTCGTTGCCATCCTTGTAGGCGCGGAGAAGCGAGTCGATCAAAATATCATCGGGAACGGAGCCGTCGCAGCCAAAAACGCGGTAGGCGTTGATGCTCGATTCATAGGCAACACCGGAGATGTTGTAGGGGTTGTTGGGATCGGCACCGATGATACCGGCGACGTGGGTACCGTGCCCATTGCACTGATCAAGCGGCTAAAAAAGTGTCAACATTGCCTCAAAATATAACCAGTCGTAATTTCGTACATCATCGTCTGGAGCGGGAGGTGGTGTTCCGGTTCGCCCAGTGTACGCATCGCCGACAAAGTCATAACCGCCAATGACCTTGTTGCCCGGCCCGAACTTGCCACCGAGCGCCGGGTGGGTGTAGTCGATACCGGTGTCAATGATGCCAACTGTGATCCCCTTGCCAAAGTAGCCTTCGGCATGGAGCTTGTCGACGCCGGTCATAACATGCGTGGAGAAGACATCATCGGGAGCAGTAGCATCGACCGCATCTACCGGAAGGATAATCTTGCTGATAGGCTTGGGAGCCGAGTGCAGGTAGATGGGCGTAATCGACTGCACCCCGGTGGCCTGTGCGAGCTTCAGCAGGTCGGCGTCGCTGCCGAGTTTAACAGCAGCACCAGTGAGGAGTGCGTCGGAGTACTCCTTGGTCACCGTCCAGATGGCGCCACGGCGGCGGAGGTCATGATAGAGTTCCTCGTGAGGGGTCGAGAATCCGCGCTTGAGGTGGGAGCCAGCAGAAAGCTCGACGATGTACGACTACGTAATCATAAGAAAGGTCACATGATCATCGAGCGACTGGGACGTACGTTGGCAACAATCGGAGCTGTCGAGGCATGCTTGACCGACTTGATGTCGACAGCGGCGGTGGCAAGCTGTGCGACAGCAGCAGCAGCAAAGACGAAACGCATGGCTGGAAAAAGCGACACCCACGACTTGCATGGCGCTCCCCCT
The DNA here is from genome assembly GCA_037039685.1 of Ceratobasidium sp. AG-K. NCBI lineage: Eukaryota > Fungi > Basidiomycota > Agaricomycetes > Cantharellales > Ceratobasidiaceae > Ceratobasidium > Ceratobasidium sp. AG-K. The sequence goes on from JAWNGF010000003.1 coordinate 165,672, forward strand.
CAGCTTAAATGGAATTGTGCACGTGACTTAATTTCGACGACAATCCCGCACGCTTCGCTTCCTCACCGCGTGCACATGCATCCTCATCGCTTCTTATCTTACGGACAGCGATATCGCCTGTGTCGCCCGCATGGTTGCTGCCGGATATTCCAAGGATCTCTGACGATTATGGTCAATATAACCATGTATGTCCAGGATGTCGTGATCCTTCCAGTTCTCAAATACAGCGCTGTCCCGAGTGTGGGTTCTATGGCTTGAGCGTCAGGACTTCGGCATAGAAAGCCTATCTGGTTCTTTATTCGCCCTAATAAGCGGCCGTGGCGTGCTCGGCATGCGACAAATGCCAGCTGTCAATCATTATACCACACACTTTGGGCAATACATTTTCTGTCTTGTCGCTGATAGAGTTATGCGCCTTCTCGCTGGCAGGATTGTTAATTCGAATGGGTAAGTACTTGCGCGAGATGGAAGTGCAGATCACAACGCGGGTCCACAACTTCACCGCTTTCCCCATGCCTCATATCGAAGCCGAGGACACTTGTAGCGGATAACAAATCACTCATAAAGTCGAGCGTGTATGGCGTTGCGAGTCCCCCTCCCTGGATTGGGCGAGTATGAACTAAGTTCGGCCTTTCGAAGCGACTGGATATGATGTCATTTTAAGGGACATAATTTAACTTCTGACCTCAGGACCCTGTTTATGGGAATGCAATCGGGATGTTATAGCACTTACTGCTGCATACAGGCCCCTCCCGACAGATCTCTCGTCAAATGCATCGCCGTTTCATTGCCGCGAGCACTGTTCTGGCACCAGATAATTTACAAGTATTCGACCGCGAGGAAGGGGGACACCGCGGCACTTCTCATCGGACGATTGAGGATCCAAGCTCATTACTCAACGCTCCAGCTCAGTCATGCAAGCATCAAAACTATTGCGCATGAAATCCATAGACATATGAGCGCTCACAGTGGGGGTTCATACAACCTCGCACTCGATTTTCTATCGAGTGGGTTACGTTTGATGTTGAAATACACGTTCGAGATTCGGTTCGGCAGTACCTCGAGGAAACGGAGATCTACAAACCATTCAGCAAGCCGACAAATGACGTACGGGGACTGCTGTGAACGGCGGTAGCTTATGATGGGGGAGAAGGTTATGGCTATGAAACCCATTAGCAATTTATACGTGCGACGAGTTCAGGGGAACAAAAGGAAATTGTAGCCGCATAATGGATTGCTTCAAGGAATAATCAGCTGGTAAGTCCTCGGAAACCAAAATATGCGCATATATGCTAAATTAGATTGTTGCATGTATGTAGTGTTAACGTTGCGACATGTTTAATATGGTTAATAGCTAGTGGGCCGACCTGTGTCGCGATAAAGCGGTTGCGCATGTTTTGTCTGGACAGTCATCAGTGCGAGGTTCGAAAGATCAGTCGTAATAATGTTACATCAGTCTGTGATTATTACGGATAAAATTGAAGTGCGTCCTTTTACTATTTAGAAACACACTAGTGGAGATAGGACGTTTAGTGCCAAGAATATCGCGCACAGGATGCATGTGGCGCACTAAGGTGGGTTGCGGCATCCCGTAAGCCGAGATCACAGGAGCCAGAGATAAGGAGCCAGCCAATCGAAAGCTCAAACCCAACAACTTCCTATAACCCTAACAACAACCCCGACTTGCTTCTACTCGTCAAGAGGGACGCAAACTGAGAGGCACGAGCAGTATTCTCCCGAAGTGGATTTGCTCGAAGTCGAACCCAATGGAGAATCAGAAGGGCCAATGAGAAGTACAGATATTTATACCTCGGACTAGTTAGGCTGATGTGTTCTTCAGGACAAGGGACAAGCGAGAACCTATCCGATGCTAATATGGGCGAAGCAAGAGGGCGTGATAGGGCGTCCCGGCATTGTTATAAGCCCCGGTCCGAGTCGGGTTATTGCATACAACCTCGCAGATATGAAAGATAAATGGAGAGAGTTTGCGAATCGGAGTCCGACTAGTGGATGCGCCCTTTGTGTAGCGGGAACCAGTTACCAGAGTCGCTGACTAGGGGGAGTCGGGAGTTCGCATCGTGAATTCAATATCACCGGCACCGGTCATGAGATACGGCCGCCGTGGCAACAAGAGCACGCGCAATCGTGCTCATGTGTTTCTCCCGCACGAAAGCAATAATGTCAATCAAGGAACGAGCACATGCAAACCCAGTCATTATTTCAGCGGACCGGGTGATATTCAGGGCGTCGATTTGCGCGAGTGGATCGAGTAATAATCCCGACGCAAATTTTGAGTCGGCTATGGGTGGTACAGCAGAGGTCTAGAGCACGATTAGGTGGAGCAGGGCCGGTACTAAGCCAGGGCTGTATCACAGACTCAATATTACTAGGTACAGCAGGTTCTGGAATATGTCGGTGGGAAAGAGGATGCCTGTGAGTCAGCCAGAGCAAGACCAGGGACGTAAGAGGATACGCCTAGCGCGAATTTCGAAGCGATCAAAGCATCTGTTACCATGGATGATGTTGACAGAGCGTGCAATTCTCGCGTACACGGAAATGGCAGACGTAATCGAAGGCTTGGTCCGCGCATCATGAGGTGGTATGCGCCTCATGTCGAGAATGGTAACCCTGGCCGACCGACGGCGGAATGAGATCGTGTGAATGGCCGACGGCGTGCATCGGTGGGCGGACGGCCATGGATCCGGGGTAGACGTCGGATGCCAAGTTGGAAGCGCATGCACGACTTGCTGCCACGCGGCGATAGCGTTCTCTGGAGGGGAAGAAGCGGTGAGGATGCATGTGGGGGAGAAGCGAAGCATGCGGGTCTGATTTGTCGTCCCGTCATGAGCGCTCACGTGCTCAATTCTTTTAAAACGGGGTTTGCTCCCAAGTTGGATGTTGTGCATTTCCTTTCCAGTTATGCGCTTCCTCGTGGCCGCCGCTGCTGTCGCGCAGCTCGCTTCTGCTGCTGTCGACATCAAGTCCGTCAAGCACTCCTCGACGGCGAAGACTGTTCCTGGGGTATGTGACCGCTTACCAATGATTGAGTAATGGGACTCATGATTACGTAGTCGTACATCGTCGAGCTTTCTGCTGGCTCCCACCTCAAGCGCGGGTTCTCGACTCCTCACGAGGAGCTTTACGATGACCTTCGTCGTCGCGGCGCTAGCTGGACGGTGACCAAGGAGTTCACCGACCCTCTCCTCACTGGCGCTGCGGTCAAGCTCGGTAGCGACGCCGACTTGCTCAAGCTCGCACAGGCCAACGGTGTCCAGTCGATCACGCCCGTCTACCTCCATGCTCCGCCCAAGTTTGTCAGCCACGAGAGCGTCGCCGCCAACCCTGTCGATGCGGTTGCCCCGAAGGATGTCTTCTCGACCCACGTCATGACTGGTGTCAACAAACTCCACAACGAGGGCTACTTTGGCAAGGGCATCAAGATTGGTATCATCGACAGTGGTATCGACTACAACCATCCTGCTCTCGGCGGCAAGTTTGGACCCGGCAACAAGGTCATTGGCGGCTACGACTTTGTCGGCGACGCCTACACCGGCAACCCCGGAACTCCACCCCCCGCCCCGGATAACGATGTACGATAATAGAGTTGGCTTTTAGATTCACGTTTGACTGACTTTGCATCTGCAGCCCCTCGATGAGTGCAACGGCCACGGCACCCACGTCGCTGGTATCATTGGCGCCAACCCCAACAACCCATGGAACATTTCGGGTGTCGCCTACGAGGCGGAGATCAACGCCTACCGTGTTTTCGGCTGCGACGGGTCTGTTCCCGACGATATCCTCATCGACTCGCTGCTCCGCGCCTACAAGGACGGCAACGACGTCATCACGCTCTCGCTCGGCGGACCTGATGGGTGGACTGAGGCTGTTTCTGGCGTTGTTGCGAGCAGGATCGCCGACCAAGGAAGGATTGTTACCATCGCTGCCGGAAACGACGGTCAGTATGGCTCCTGGTACGCTTCCGGCCCGGGTACTGGTATCAGCGTCATCTCGGTTGGTAGCGTCGACAAGTAAGTCAAACTATTTTTATTCAAGACATCCACTAATCACTCTATTAGTACCGTTGTATCTCTCCAAAACGCGACCGTCTCCAATGGTCGCCAAATTCCCTACCAGGCTCTCGAAAACCTGGCCATCCCTGCTGGCCTCGAGCTTTATGCCACTACAACCGATGTGACCGCCGCCGCCGATGCGTGTGACCCTCTACCCGCTTCCACCCCTGACCTCAGCAACCGTCTGGTCATTATTCGTCGTGGAACTTGCACTTTCGCCACTAAAATCGCCAATGCCGCTGCAAAAGGTGCCAAGTATTTCTTGATCTACGACAACAGGGACCAATCCCTCGGCGCCATCTCGACTGGCGAGTATCCTGGAGCGCTCATCTCGCAGCAAGACGGTATCTTCCTCGTCCAGCAAGGCATCCCCCAGAAGCTCACCGTGTCTTTCCCTCACTCGCCTTACACCGCTGCCAACCCCAGTGGCGGATTGATGTCGTCGTTCAGCACCTATGGTCCTTCTCATGACATGTACCTCAAGCCCGCTGTCTCTGCTCCCGGAGGCGCGATCCTGTCGACTTACCCCATCAAGTTGGGTTCGTACGAGATTGCGTCTGGAACCTCGATGGCCACTCCATTTGTCGCTGGCTCCTCTGCTCTCTTGTTCCAGATCCTCGGCAAGAACGCTGCGACCGCCAAGGCTGCCCGCTCGATCTTCGAGAATACCGCTATCCCTGTCAAGCAGACTACCTCCAACTCTTCGCTCATCGAGACTGCTGGTCACCAGGGTGCTGGTCTGATCAACGTGTACGATGCGGTTAAGAACAAGGGCAGCCTACTCCCCGCCGAGCTCCTCCTAAACGACACCGCGAATTTCAAGGGCGTCCACACTCTGCTCATCAAGAACGGCGGCAAACAGAGCGTCACTTATACCCTGAGCCACGTCGCTGCTGGAACTGCGAACACCATCAACGGTATCGAGGCAATCCGTGAGTATTTTTTGTGTTCGAATGACTCGATGACTGACATGTCCCTGAAGTTGGCCCTGTCCCCCTCGTTTCCAACGCCGCTTCCGTCTCGATTGTTCCTAACAAGGTTACCGTTCCCGCTGGCTGGTCCCTTCCCGTCCTCGTGTCGATCAAGCCGCCCTCTGGTCTCACCGCGTCCAACTTCCCCGTGTATTCTGGTTACATCAAGGCTGTCGGCTCGGACAACTCAACGCTCCAGTCGACCTATCTCGGTGTCGCTGCCAAGCTCAAGGACGCTCGCATCCTTGACAACACCGATGCGTACTTTGGCGTCAAGCTTCCTCTCGTTACTGACGCCGCGGGCGAGCCCGTTCCCCCCACTGGCTCGGCGACCTACACCATGACAGGATCCGACACACCCTTGGTGCTCTACCGCACTGTCCAGGGTACCCCACTCATTCGCTTCGACCTGATCGACTCGAAGACCAACATCACCACCAACACTCGTCGTTCGATCGAGATCGAGGAGCGCTCTGAGCCTGTCAGCGGACCCTACTCGACCCTGTCGAAGCGCTCGATCTGGGACTGGCTGTTCCCTAACCGTGGCTCGACCTCTGGTGGCTCGTTTGCGGCCGTCAAGACTCTTGGCGTGCTCTACCAGGAGGATTACATTCCCCGCAACAGCGCTGCCGCTACCGCCGACGCCAATGGCTACTCTAGCCAACAGATCACTGCCTTTGCGAACGGCACGGTCATTCCCAATGGATCGTACAAGATTCTGGTTCGGGCGTTGAAGATTACGGGCAACCCAAAAAAGCAGGAGGACTATGAGGTTTGGACCTCGCCTACTGTTGTGGTCAAGAGGGCGTAAGGGGTTTTGTTTAATTTTATTGTTTTGAACTCATGTATGGCGGCCTGAATGCATATATTCGGTGATTGAATGAGTAGTGTGATCGCAATGAGAGAATACAACCGCTGATATTTAAGGTAAACGAGGATGGCATACCGTACTATCTCATTAGAGTAGTCATTAGTGTTCTAGCGAAGGTCTAAACGGTCGTGCTCGAGCCTTCTCCCAGTCCGATGAGGGCTGTGGATATCATGTGTCTCGTCCACCTGGCAAACGACCTATGGCGGAAGCGGAATTTTGAGCTCAAGCCTCACCTGATTCAGTCCTCTCCAGAATTGCACTGAACTCCTGACAGTCGGCTATTTCGCCACTCGGCAGCGCACTATCTCTCGCACTTCCTTTAAAATAGTTGAGTTGCTGGTGAGTTTTGATGGACTGACACTTCCAACACCTGTATGTGCACGCAAAGTATTCGGACGGTTTGTCATCACGCTCACACCCAAAACGATAATTAACGCGTATAGACCGAAGCTTAAAATACCACCATATGCATACAATATCGAACAGGTTAACGTCAGTAAGTAAACTCTATTCCAACCGCTCCGTCGCCGTTGACTCGGTACTAATCATACTATCCCGAGTCGGTCCTGTCAATGTGATGGTCAATTTGGGCCCCCGAGGCCACTGTTTTGGGATAACACACCGATACTTGGCCGGAACCCAGAACCTTGCGTGCTATCTGCGGTAGACATCCCCGTCTTCTTGCGGAACGGCTGTGGCTTCTCATATTTGTATCCTTCACCTCCATCCGATGTTATCGCTGAAGATAGTCGTTCGCGCGTCTCATTCGCAGACCTGGTAAACGGACCATGCCCTTGGGTCTCTTGAAGGTAGTCCCAAACCGATTCCCGGACGTGCCTTCTAACGTCGAACTTTTGGGGAAGGAAATATAGCGTGAGACTTATTTGACCATTAGCATGCATCTTCATAAAGCGGTCGATTTCGCGCGTAATAGTTTTGATGCTCCTGTGGTTGAGCTCGAGTAGCGAGTAATGAGCTAGGATCCTAGAAAGTCCGAGTAAAAATAGCGGGGCGAGGTCTCTCGTTCGGTTTTTCATTCGGCTATATTCTGCCCAATACTTTCGCCGCGCTTCATACGTCCAGAAATCCCAGTCGTGATCCTCGAAAGAAAGTCCCCAGAATGTCAGGGCTACAGCTAGGGCTGGTCGGACATGAGGATCAGACTCGGAGTGGAATCGATCAAGTAATTCTAGGATCGAATGAATGTTTTCAGATGTTATTTTGGGCACCGGTTGCTGGAAAGCCGCCAACAGGACTGTTGTGTCAACGAGCGCCTCCAAGGCTTCTGAACGTAACCGGTTCGTTGAATGACCAGATATCAAACTCCAGACGGAATTGAGCTGATTGAAATCTATGCGAGCCGAGTAATCTTCAATGCCAGATATAGGGAACACAACTTGAAGGTTCCACACCGCCAGTGCAGCGGTGCCAAACGCGTAGATATGATCGTCATCCTTCGCATTAGCCAATCTATTCACACAATCGCAATTAGCATTCACACCGAACAAACCCTGTGGGGGCACTAACTGCGCTAGGATCTGTCCTATTGTGGTCAATCTTGGCTGCCAAACTGCTTTATCCGAGTCGTTTGATGTCAGATGTTTCAACCGTTTGATAAGCCCTTGCGGGTCTGGACAGTGCATGATCATCGACGCTAGAATACGTGAGTAGCCTGATACGCTAAGAAGCTGACTCTGACTTGTGGACTGAGCTTGCGGAACTGGGAACCCACTAGCAAACCAAGCGATGGCATGCACTACCAGGTCGACTCTGCAATTACCAGAATGATGAAGGGCGGCTCGGACGGCAGCCTCAATGCATAGTTTATCCGTTGATTCTGACATGATAAGCGCAATGATAGCGCTGGCGATAAACTCAGGAGTAGCAGATTTTTGGGTAGTTCCCTCCATTTGTGCGTGAGTTGGTGATTGGGTGTCAATTTCCCACTCGAAGTCTGAGGAGGAGAGTATGGGTGGGCCAGTCTCCGTGTCCGAGTATAAGATTGCGGTGTCCAGTTTCTTCAACTGCTTGACCTCGCGGAGAAACAAGTCGGCCGCTGCGGCCAGAACCTCCGGACAGAGGTCGATCTTTCCAAGGAAGTGGTTGTAGATCAACTGACAGGTAGCGTGAAGAACAGAGTTGGTCTATTAAGTGAGTTGTCTCAGTCTCAATCTATCTGTGTAGGTGGGTGCATGAGTTCAGCTCACCGAGAAAACCTGCCGCGTGAAGTGACTACTAGACATCGCCGTTGTTTGAAGATAGTGAGACGAATGCTCAACTTGGTTGGGAGACATTCCATCCAAGAAGTTGACTGAAACCATTGTCTCGATTAGCATTGTGGCCATATCCCGTCGGAAAAAATCTGGCTGCGTAATTTCGGAAATATTAGGGGGAGATGCATATCGAAACCGAACAAAGAAACGAGGTTCGTGTATCAACCTGCATATAGTGTATTTCGTGTCTCTGTCGAGTTTGAGAACTTCGCTATTCTTTGGATGTAGAAAGCCAAGTAGCGAGAACATCGCAAAAGGAGCAAACCCCTCGTTCATAAGCAAGCTCGGATTGGAGTGATAACTTTCAACAACCCGGCTGGCAATGCCAGTCAAATCCGTGCCCTGGCGATAGAATGGATAATGAAGTTGAGCTTTAAGCGCGAAAACGGCGAGATTCAGTCCGATAGAAGAGCGCAGGGATGATTCATCAACGTGGGAGACTTTCCATAGGATCTGTATGAGCTTTGATACTGCGAGAGCCTCTGCACTTTTTGAGGGATCCTCGTGGACGTGAATCTTGAGACTGGCAGCTGTTAAGCCGTCGATCATTACTGAAACAATCTGCTCGCTAAAATATATTGTCCCGGCGTCATAATGACCGATGAATGCGGAGAGCCACATTGCAATCTGTCAATTAGCAACGTGCATGACACGAATTTGGTATTACAATAATGAGCTCTCGTCAAAGAGGACTGAATCACGAAACTTACATTTCGGCTATCATCAGGTAATTGGTCTTTGCTCTCACTTAGGCTTGTTACATCATTAGCATTTGTGTTTTCCAGTAGTAAGCAGGATGGGACTCAGCATACCTTGCAAATGCAAGTCCTAGATGAGTTACTAGTTCAACTCCGAGCTTGTTACGGAGATCTAGGATATGATCCATGATAGCTTGAATGCCTGTACCCGCGAAGTAGGTCATCCAACGACTGTAATCCAAAGCTGACGCTACATATGTTTTGTAATCCAGAGTTGACGACGCTTGCGCTCGGTGTTCTATCAGATAAAGCTTTGTTCCACGATCCTTGTGCGTCTTGAAGCAGTCAGAAAAGTGTTTAACCAGATGCGAGTTGATGCGTGTCAGCAAATCATCTGGATCCGGTGACGTGGTTTCGATTCTGACTCTGCCGATAGCTAACGCACCAATTGCAATATCAATAGATCGTGAATTCTGGGAATTTCTAATGAGCCAAGAAAGAGATTCTTTGATGAACGGCTGAGAGTGGCTATCTTCGTCTTCGGAAAAGGTCGCCGCTAAACACGCTCCCGGAGAGATGACATCCTTTGGTTGTGTGGAAGATCGAGACCGGCCATTAGGAGCTCCGGTAACCTGTGGAAGGTGGGACTCCCTTGGTGAGCTGGACAAATGCCCAATCACGCGGTTAAGAAAACCAGCCAGCCTCGTCTTGTTATCCATGCCGTTCGGGTCGTGCTAAGAATAAGAAAAAGTTAGTATCAGTGTCATCACAACGTCACAATTATTGCAGATAAACAGAATCACCTGAGCCCAAATACGGCGTTGAAGGATCGAGAAGATTGCACCAAAGCCAGCGATTATCGCACGCATATACTCCGCCTGTGGAGTTTTAAATGGGCAAAACGGTATCCCCACCGGTAGAAGTGTCGTTCCAAGGTAAAAACATAAGGCAATTACGGCTACTACTGTGACCGCTGTTGCCACTGCAACATTGATGTCCCATAAAAACAATACTAGTCCTGCTGAGAAGACAGCTGAGGCACAGGGGCGTTATCAATCGAATGCTATATCGCTGGCACTGGCAATAGTACTAACCAAGAGAGAGATGCATCAATATAGGTAGCATCTCCAGAATCCCCCGCATTTTCCACTTTGCAATTCCACCGAACCGATTTTGTCGGAGTTTAGCTTGGGTGATATCATCGCCGGTGCGGCCGGCCAGGAAGTAATAGCACCATTGTTTTGCCAACATGGCAGCCAATGATACACCCACACTAAGGCTGAGTGAAAAGAACCACAGGCCGTTGACCCAAACAGCATTCCTCGTAGGTTGGAACTCCGTGACATTGAACATGCTAGGTGTCTCGATAATCGATGGGTTTCCCGTAGCCATTCCCTGGAGAACACGCGAAATTTCAATTAGAGTTGAGGCGGTTATCTCTGCTGGATCTGGTTGCAACGTCTGGACGCTTTCGAGCACAAATCTGTAGAATAAAATTTAGAAATACAATGGTTCAAACCTCTGATGCATGATTTAAACGTACGCTGTCAGAATAGCGGAGAACAAAGCAGCCTTTTGTTCAGTGTGTCAGTATATATGCTCCGTTTTGCCACTCGTACATACAAAGACTAGAGAGAACCAGGAGAGGGGCCGTTAGCTATAGTTTTCAGTGCTTTGGGATACTATTTCACCTAGAGTAACGTCAAGACTCCTACGAATGAAAGTTACCGTGAGCCATATAACGCGAGGCAGTTTTCGACTGGCACGCACCGATTCCAGCCATCTACTTGTTCATCATCGAAATCATTCGCTTCCTTTACATATGTCGTCCAAACCTGAGCACCACTGCCGATTCCCCTCAAAAGCTCAGTTTCATTGGCGAGGTTTTCTTCGATAGGCTACACTTTTGATCAGCCTCCTACGTGTGTACCATAGGCTCTCAGCATACCTTTGTTGGAAGCTCGGGCTTTTTCTCTAGTGGGGGCGCCTCCATAGTTTCGGGGGGATTGTTAAGGATTTCTTGTGCAGTCGAAATGTGCTAAGTACGATATATCTCACTGAGCGACGCAATGACTTGAACATCATATTGTACTCACGAGCACCGGCGGACTATTAGAAGCAATTGGAGGGTCTTGGTGAGTAGTATTTTGGTCATTAATACCAGACTTGATAATAAGCAGCGATCAATCCACACGATGTTACCTCTAGGTTCGAATTCGCGAACATACCCTAGTGTTTGGGCCAAGTGTACCCCCAATGGATGCTGGAGGTACTGGTATTGTTGGCATATCCATTGGAATGGAGCGCTCAGAGTCTTGATTTCTATTAGATCTTAGTCGCCGAGGGGTAGGCAACATGAAGGGGTATTTTGGAGAGAGGTTGGAATAACGGTGGGGCCGGGGGTTTTTTATAGCCTGATTGAATCCTCGCCGTAGCCGCGTTGTGGAAGGCGTCTATTAGCATCACATCTGTCAGGCACCAATTGATAATCCACACACTGGCGTACACACCGTGTCGTCCGAGATGTAGGACACTTGAGTTGCATGCATGATACATGTTTTTACTGCGATGTTTTTTTGGTTTGCATTGCATGAAGCCGTGTGACTCGACTCACTACGAAATCAAGCGGCGAGGCTAGCACAAATAGAAACGTCGATCGACACGAGACCAAACAGCGAAGCGCCCACATTCGGTGATTTGAGTCCCCGCTATTCGTCGATCAGAAGGTGTCAAAACAGGATAATCATGACTGAGAATGGTGCAGTTTGTGATTGGCTCGTAGCTCTCATATCAAGCGCTTGTTCGGATGGGTTGGGTCGGCGCTACCAAGCACTGGTATGCCCATTGTGCTCGTTTCTTAAATGAGCAACGTTGGCCCGGCTCTTCGGGCTTCTGTTCGTACTCATCCCAGAAATAGAGCACAAACCTCGGCACAAACAATCAAATCGGTGCCCGCGAATTCCTACAAGCCCCCACAGGACTTGGCTGATTCGCTGAAGCAATGGCTCTGGAAATGAGATTACAGTGACCTTTAAGGTTCACGTAAGCCTCCAAGACCATTGTCACGCATACAGTGCATGATGAGGAGAGAAGCATTATTCGCATGCGGTGCTCCTGATCTACGAGTAAGTAGCATCTAATAGGATATCATGCTTGGGTGAGCGGTAGCCCTTGAGCAACCGTGAAGCAGGTAATTGATGAGTATGTGGGGTTGTGCGGGCTTTGCTGTGGCGTATTCCGTACACCTCGGAAGTAGTCGAGATATATGGCCCAGTGTCTCCATAAAGCGGCTAATTGTGACTCTTATCCAGCGCCAGGTTATCTTCCTACTGGATTTTTTCTATCTCATTCATGGGTGCCGTGAAGGGAAGAAACACCGCACAAGCACAACTATGCAGCATAAAATTCGCACTCGAATGCCTTGAGCCATTTGGGAGTCGGAGTTCAGAGGCAAGGAAGGTGTACGTGCGGGCGTCAAGTCTTTCTCGCGGGACAAAAATTGCCGTTGCTGCTGTCGGCGTCGAGTAAGTCAAGCACGCCTCTAGAGTAAAGGGGCACCCTTTGACAACAGGGCTGCCATCTCCAGCGGGTCGCGAGATCCTGATTCGGCCGTTAAAGATTACGGATGGTATGGAAAAGAGGGGGATTATGAGGTTCGGACCTCGTATTCCGTTGTGTTCAAGCGGGTGTAAGGGTCTTGTCTAGTTTATTGATTCGAACACATGTGCAGTGGTCTGAATGCATTTTTTCGGTGATAGGACGCATGATGTATCCATGGTGGGAATATTTGCGCCGGGTGCAATCGAACTTATAAGCTTAGAAGTCGGATGTAGACCCTTGAAGCTCTGTCGGCGAGCTCATAGTCAAGACACCCGGGAGTGAATATCTGGAACAATTGCCGGCAGCTTTAAGATTTGATTATTTTGAGTGGATAAAGGGTGTTGCGTGTTTACACCACATAAATTACGATAGCTAGAAAGCAGACAACCAAAGTATAGAAATACAGGATATCAGCAAAAAAAAAAAAAAAAAAAAAAAAACAATAACGAGACAAAAACTTCGAAGAAACATCACTAAAAATATGGTCTAGGGTGGAGCCTGCCCAGCAACAGTCCAAGCTGCTCTCAGCTTGAATCGGAATGTATGCGCTGGGACGATTGTGTTGAGTGCCCCCACGGCCCGGACCAACCCCCCAACCACCCGTCACTCAATTTTTCCCACTAACCCCCGCCGCGCTGGGGCCAGCAGCGCGGTTTGGCCCGGGTGTAGTGGGTACAGTTGAGCAGTGGTGTCAGTTTAGGCGGGCAAGACTCGAAGCTGGGGTTACTCGAACAACTACTCCTCGCGCTCCGCCTCCTTGCCCTCCACAGGTCTCCACGTCCATCCCCTCGGCTATCCTGCCAATTGGCCGCTCGCCAAATCTCTCCCCGCCCTCCAAATCCCTCCCCCTCCTCTACGATCTTGTGCCCATCGCCGGCTTCTTATCCTTCGAACCAACCTCGCCCTCCTCCCGCCTCCATTTCAGCTCCAGCATCACTTCTCCATCCGTCTCCCCAGCCCACGTTTCCAGTCGATCTATAGAAATACCGACGTCAACCTCTTACCAACGATACGGAAAAACCTTTACTCACAGCTGACGCCCGCCCGGGTCGCAGTGCCGTGAGCTCGGCCCAACTGGCTGGGCCTCGGCAGGTCCACCTGGTGGATGGCCATAGTGTCCCCGAACTCTCAAATGAGAAAGTCTAGGCGCCTGTCAGTAACGGAAATGAAAACTTGAGCTCAGATGAATAACTCACCTCGAGCTCTCGCTCCATAAGCGAGGCGCTCAGTCGCCCAGATGATAGTGACGAGCGCCGTGGAGGCGAGGCCGGGACCTCGGGGTAGTGGCGTTGATGGAGGGTTCGTTGGTGAGTGGGAACCAAGTGGGACCTAGAATTTTGGACACCAGTCAGAGGAAATAATATATCAATCTCGCCAAGAAACGCTCACCTTGATATTTACGTTGGACCGGCTTCAATACTTTTCGAACAGGGTTTCCACATAGCTGGGGTGGGGACGAATAGGCAAGCCATGGGGACGGGGTGGTTGGATCTAGGTTCAATTAGCCGGTAGTCCAATAATTTACTGAGGTCACTTACGAATGCCGCTGGAAGTGACACTTCTGCGATCGCTCGACACCAAGTAACCTCGGTTACTCGCTGTCGCTGTCGCTGACGCCCGCATATGGCCTTGGTACCAAGGGCGGGCGCTCCAACCTAACACAGCAGCTGTACTGAGCTATAGAGCCCATAGTTAGTTAAGAACTACATACAAAAAGTCTCAGAATACTTACCGTGATGCTGCCCGTTGAGCGAGTTCGACCTCCCCAACTCGTCTCTCTCGACAATAAACTCCCCAGTCGTCACCTTGATGCATACATCCACATTCGCGCCGAGTTCGCGAGCCCCAGGGAACCAATCCAGGTACCCTGTCGAGTATCGAATCTCCAGCAGCGCCTTGTCCATCGCCTGGTTCATCAGGTAGTCCACGCTCCAGTCGCGTTGAAGGATCAACATCGAATCCGACCGGTAGAACAGGGGTCGTTGGGGTTGGCCGGGGATGGTGATGTACGTGGCTACCTGAGTCTGGATCGACATGTGCTTCTTCAAGATTCGAATCTGCTTGCGGCCGGCGCGAAGCAGGACTTCCTCCACGATCGGAGCCCACTCGAGGGCTGTCAAGGGAGCGGGGCTGGGGTCGGGGGTAAGATCAGCGGTTGGAGTGGGGGGTCGGGATAGGGCTCGAACCCTGCATACGGCTGCAAGTAACGATACACCAGCGACGAGCATCCAGGATGCCACGGCGCGTCCGTTGCTCGGAATGAGATCGAATAGGTCGCTGCGGCGCCACCCATGACCAACGTGCGGGATCGCGGGCGGCGAGAGTTCGATTGTCCGGGTAGGTGGGATGTAATTGGTGGTCGCATGGGGAGAGGGAAGGGAAGGGGGAGGGGGGCTAAGCCAGGCGCAAGGAGGAGCTGATACCTTGTTTCCGGCCCTCGTGCTCATCAGTCCGACCGACAGTTCAGCGGGTGGACTAATGAGCTGGCCGACCGCCCGTCGGGCACCACGCTCGAGGTATCCGACAAACATGCGGACGGCGTGGACGGTGGGATGTCGAGAGGCGGCTGAGGGGCTAACGTAAGCTGGTGGCTCCAATGTCGATGTGCAACATACCTTTGATAAGTTTCGATGCAGATGTACCCGCATTTGTGGTACGCTTTCGGTTGAGGATTTTCGATATTTCAGCCCTCGGACTGTAGGAAGGGGGGAGGGGAGGATTTGATGGATTAATGAAGGAAACGACCGGGCCATGCACCGTCGGCGTGGGTGCGCCTCTGGTGTACATAACCTCGACGTCGTCACGAGTCGGAGTGGAGCCACTACATTGGCAGAGGCTACAAGTTGTTGAAGTCAGCACACTCGAGCAGCTTAGCCACGACACTTACATCCTCGGATCCCTGACGAACACAGATTTCAGTAGAGAGTATATCACGAGCAGGCAGAGCCAGCTACGCAATGATACACTGCTGAAAATCATGGTGGAAAGAGCTTATAATATCACGGTAAAGAGTTATAGCAGTATACGCGTAGTAACGGTGAGGGACTTGCCTCGCATTTGCCGGCTTATGTACCCTGTCCTCGCCTCCTGTCCCCTGTCGGCCGGCGGGCACCACCGAGGCCACTTGACCTTGGCTACTAAACCAGGAAACGCCAGACGGGAGGTCGAGATAGGGGGGCGGCCTCGGCGAGAAGGTCTGGGCTCGACGGGCGGAGTGGGGACCGGGAGTCAGGGGTTGAGAATGAACAGGAGGATCACTTGGATGGTTCTCTTCATTCATCCGAGAGATGTGGGACGTCCTCTGGGCAGGGAGTGTTATATAAATATTAGCACTTTATCCTCGAATGTCGCGTCGAAATCGGGCGAGTATCAGCGCTTGCGCGTGCTTACACAAGTCCCGCTGATGGCCGACGCATCATGATCGCGGTCAGGTGACCTATGAAACCGTTGAATGTACCGCGTAATCACGCGAGTGGTGATACGAGCATAGACTGCCACAGTTCTTTAGTCAATCGGTAGTCAGGATTTGGAATGGTCTAGGCGTGCAAAGAGCCCAGCATTTTGATAGTGTGGCTGAACGCCAGTTGCTCGATTGATGCTTCACGTCGCGTTACCTGAGAATTACGTAGTCACATGTCGACCGTTCGTCATCATTCATTTCCCGCAAGCGCGGGTGCACGACTCCTCACGACGGCGAGCACCATAGCCTCCGCTGCCGCAGTGCTATCTGGAACTCTATTAACCAACAACCCATCTGTATCTCTACTGGCTCTGCCATCGGGTTGTCAGTGAACAAGTCCCAGCCAAGCTCTCAGTTCTGCACCGCTTGAAACCGATTACTCCCGCCCATATCTATCCCGCATTGAATACCTCCAGCAAGTATAGTCATTTAATAGTCGATTCGGTCGACCGAACAACCTTTTCCTAATCGACCTCGTGACTGGCGTTGACCAACTCCACGCTAAAAGCCACGGCGGTAAAGGAGTCGTAGTTGGTATTCATCGGGTCTTGTATCGGCTATCCTCGCCTATCTTCAGGCAAACATCCTATACCCGAGGACAAGCTTCTCGCTGGCTGCGAGTTGGCGAGCGCTGCCTTTATTAGACAATCAGGAATTCCGCTCTCCGTTCTGGACAACGATGTACCAAGTCTAGTTATTGTATTTAGAAGAACCGCTAACCCTTTTATAGTCTCCCGATCAGTCCAACGGACATCATGCCCCCATCTTCGATGCTGGCACCAATCCGAATAATTCATGTGGCGCGTCCAGTGTCGAGTGTCAATTCCTAATGTGCTTTCGGTTGAGATGGTTCCGACGATATCCTGATCGAATATCCTCTTCGTCTGCAAGGACGCGAGTGATAGGCGACCATCCCGCCTGAGGATTCCGTGGTTGGACCAAGGCCCTCTCAGATGTCACCGCCAGTAGGATGGCCGCAATTGCCGCCAGGAAAGACGACCTGCGGGTGTGCTTTCGCGCCGATATCAACGTTATCTTGGTTGGCAACATTGACAAGTAAGTCGGATTAATTCTCGAGAACATATTTGTTGGTCATGTACTAGGTCTGCCTCCCTAAAACGCGACTGTTCCCGATGAACGCCAGGTCCCTTATTTGGCTCTTGAAATTGCGCGCATTACTCCTTGATGTATCATCACAGAGAGCAGCCCTTGGTGCCATCTCGATCAACAAGTGCGGCATATTTCCAATCCGGCAAAGACATCTCCAGAACCTCTCCACGACTTTCTCCACTCGCCTCCCCTATCAACCCCAGTCGTGGACCAACTAAGATGCCCTCGCTTAGCAGCTGCGGTCCTTCCAACGACATGCATCTCACGCCTGCTGCCTCTGCCCCCATACTTGCAATCCTATTGACCTACCTCATCAAGTTGAACAATACAAGGACATGTCTGGAAACTCGGTGGCCGCTCCGTTCATCGCTGGCTCCTCCTCCCTAATACGTTCCAGACGTTTGACAAGAGCTATGACTGCCAATGCTGCGCGCTCTACACTGGAATCATGACTATCCCGTCAAGTAGAGTGTTGCCAACTCTGTAACGAGTAGGTCGATGGTCACCAGGACGCCGACTTAATCAAAATCCATGATACGGTCAAGAACCCTCTCTCCGCTTGGCTTCTCCCAAAAGATACCGCAAACTTAAAGGGTGTTTACACTCTGCTCATCAAGAACGCCGACAAGCAGAGCGTCACATATAGACCACTCTTAGCTATGCCGCTGCAGGAACTACCAACATCGTGAATATTATCGAAGCAATTCATAGATACATTTTCCCGTTGGAACAACTCGATGGTGAGGTATCCCGAGAGCGGGTCCTGTCTTGTTCATTTCCAATGCTGGTTCCGTCGCAATCGCTCCTAACAAGGTTATACCGCTCCCACTGGCTGGTCTCTCTTCGTCACCCTGTCGTGCAAGGCGCGGACCGGCTTCCCGCGCCGAACTTCCCTGCGGATCCTGACTGCATCACGACCGCTGACTGTGTACTTTGTCTCGAGCACCCTCTTATTCCTAACACCCCGGACCAACTTGTTCCTGTTACTGGCTAGACGCTCCACACCGTGAAGGGATTTGACACGACGCTAGCACCCTATTGCACGGTCATAGATTGCCCGTTGATCTGCTTCAACCTGATCAAATGGAGGATCGGCGTGATCAACACCCATCATTCGGACGAGATCGAGGATCGCTCCGAGCCCGCCGTGGACCCTGCCTAACCTTGTCAAAGTGCCCGATCTGCGGCTGCTGTTCCCGAACGGTGGCTCGACCCTTGGTAGATCCTTTGGGACAGCCAAAATACTTGGTGTGCCTTATAGTTATCAGGAAGACCAAATTTCTCCCCGTAGTGGCTCACTCGGAGAAGCGGTGACCGACCTTATGCTCGCGCAAGTCTTCATGAATGCGCTCCCCCCGTCCTATGCGATCGTCAGCACGGTCATCCAGACATCCACTCAGACCGGCCTCATCACGCCCGACATGGTTGTCAAAGCGGCATTAGCTGAAGAAGAACGACGGAAGACAGGAGGCGGACTCACAGCGATGTTTGCTCAAGCCCCAAAGCCAAAATCCAAGAAACCGAGCGACCTGAAAGGGAAGAAAAAGGCCAAAGGCCCCCTATGCGACAACTGCGCCAAGCCCGGGCACACCAAGAAGGAATGCTGGGCGAGAGGAGGCGGAGCCGAAGGGACCGGACCACACCAAAAGCGACGAGCCGCTAAGTCAACTGAATCAAAAACGAGCGAATCAAGTAACGCACCTAAAACCGAATCGGCAAAAGTGGTCCTCACAGCCGAAGAACCCGATGATATGCCATCGATATATGCGATGCCGGCCGTGGACAATCAGTCAGCTAGAGACACGTGGCTGCTCGATTCGGGAGCGTCAAAACACATGACCCGAAATCGAGAATGGTTTTCGACTTACCGACCTCTGGTACCACCAATCGCCGTTCGAGTGGGCGACGGGAATATGATAAATGCGACCGGAATCGGCCGTGTCCAGCTTACGCTACGCAACGGAACCCGTAAGGAGACCGACATGTCGATCGACAGTGTATTGCACGTACCGGGACTTCATGCCAGTCTGATGTCCGTCAAACAACTCGCCAAACGTGGCACTTTTGTTCTTTTTGGCAAAAGTGAGGCAAGACTCCTGGCGAACGATGGCCGTGGACCCGAGATCGGCTACGCACGCGAGTTAGGCGTCGAACTTTACCGACTAAATGCGCGCGTTAAACACGCAGAACCGACCGCCCATGTTGCCATTGTCGAATCGGAGAACCTGAACGATGAGGATGACCTAGAAGCGAGCGAATTCATCGCATATACGGCCAGTCACATCGCCCGAGCCGATCTACATACCTGGCATCGTCGCCTAGGACACATAAACTACAAGTATGTCCTAGATATGGTCAGAAAGGGCGTCGTACGAGGGATGGACATCGTAGGCAGTCGCTTACCGCCGCAATCACAATGCGAGCCGTGCCTCAAAGGCAAGCAAACCCGCGCCCCATTTCCAACGTCGACAAATCGAGCGTCCGATGTACTCGAGTTACTCCATAGCGATCTACACGGGCCCGCCGCCGTTCAAGCCATTCAAGGTTATCAGTACTTCGCTGTCACGATCGACGACAAGTCCCGCAAGATATTCGTTCACTTACTTAAGCATAAAAACGACTACGCGAATCACTTCAAGGAGTTGAAACCGTCAATCGAGAATCTGACGGGCAAGCGGATCAAGCACTTACGAACGGACGGCGGAGGCGAATATGCATCAAACGCTTTCGAAGCATGGCTGAAATCGCACGGAATCGAGCACCAGAAGACCGAGGCGGATTCTTCAGCGAGCAATGGCGTAGCAGAGCGAGCGATTCGTACGTTAAACGATAGTCAACGAGCGATGCGAGCGGATGCAGACTTACCCGACAAATATTGGGGACTCGCAATCATTCACGCCGCATACATCTGGAATGTAACGCCGAAACGATCGCTTGACGGTAAAACCCCGGACGAAATTTTCACGGGCAAGCTACCCGACGTCTCCCGACTCCGCACCTTTGGCTGCAAGGCATGGGCTCGAGTACCCAATGATCAACGTACCAAGCTACAGGCAAGATCGATCGAGTGTACTTACCTCGGATTCGCCCCAAATCGAAAGGCGCATATTCTCATTCAGCGCTCGATCGGTCGCGTAATCACCTCACGTGACGTCGTATTCGATGAGGGAGGCGAGACGCGACAACGCGTGATAATTGAAGATTTCGAGGACGAGTTCCCAGAACAAGTGGGCGATCAGGAGCACCAGGAGCCAACGCCTGAAATCATCATCGAGCCAGAGCCAGTAAGCCGACAAGAATCTGATGCCGAGCCGACGAGCAATTCCCCCATCGAGCCAGAGCCGCCAGCGAAACAGCCTGAGCCTCCACGTCGATCAGGTCGAGCTACTAGACCGCCACTACGATACGGAGCTGAAGTGGGCGCGCAGAACGAGACTGCCACGCGAACCGATAAGCCGACGACCGAGAGCGCCCTAAATGCGCTAATTGAACATCCCCCCGACACCTATGCCGAAGCTATGGCACGACCAGACGCCAATCTATGGCTCGAAGCTATGATCGAAGAAATCAAATCGATTACCGAGCATAAAGTTTGGAAACCGGCTGATAGACCGACTCACAAAAGGGTCATCAAATGTCGCTGGGTGTACGCATATAAGCGCGACGTCGATGGCGAAATCCTCAAATACAAAGCCCGACTCGTCGCCAAGGGTTTCCTTCAAGCTCCAGGTGTCGATTATGTTGAGATCTCGTCGCCAGTGGCCGCATCGGACGCATATAGGGTGCTTTTCAGCATCGTCGCGAGCGAAGACCTCGAGCTCCTTCAGCTCGACATCAAAACGGCGTTCCTACACGGCGTCGTCGAGGAAGAGCTCTACATGGAGCAACCCGAGGGATTTGCCGAAGGCGATCACGTCTGGCAACTCGTTAAAGCGTTATACGGTCTGAAACAAGCCGCTCGAGCATTCTACCTTCGACTTAAGGAGGTTCTCGAAGCGATCGGATTCACGAGAACCGAAAGCGACCACGCCGTATTCATTCAGCGGGATGGCGATAATTTAGCGATAATTTTAGCTCATGTGGACGACATGCTCCTAGCCGGCAAACCTCTCTCGTTTCTAGAGGAAATCAAGTCGAAAATGCGCGAATCGTTCGACATTGTCGATCTAGGCGAGGCACGCATGTTCGTCGGAGTTGAAATCGAGCGCAATCGCGCTGCTGGCACGCTCAAAATTTGTCAAAAACGGTACATTAGCGACATATTAGCTCGATTCAGCATGACCGAGTCCAAGCCATGGGATACACCAATGGCAGAGTCACCAAATCTACCCAAACTCGACGCTCCTACTGTCGATCGGACGCTCTATCAACGTGGAGTCGGATCGCTCATGTATGCGATGATTTCAACTCGTCCCGACATCGCTTTCGCGACCGGATTGCTTGCCCAACACGCCGCTAATCCTGGCGACGAGCATTGGTCAGCATTCAAACGAGTTCTACGGTACCTACAAGGCACAAAAGCACTCGGGATCGTATTCGAACGATCGAAATCGTCAAAGCCGATCGGATATGTCGACTCAGACTACGCTGGCGATCCTAATACGAGTCGATCGACTACCGGTTGGATCTTCCAACGAGCCGGAGGAAGCGTCGCTTGGTCATCCCGAAAACAACCAACGATTTCATTGTCAAGTACCGAGGCTGAATATGTCGCCGCTGCGAGTGCCACCCGCCAATTGATTTGGCTTCGTCAATTTCTTGAAGAACTCGGATTTTTGTCGAAAGTGGCTCCTCATCGCCGACGCCAATGGGTGTTCTGTATGGCGAGTTGCGGTCTTTGCGAACGGCACAGCTATCCCTAACACGTTCCCTCCAAAGCTCTGATCCGCGCGTTGAATAGTGCAGAGCAACCCGTATAGTAGCCGTATCACGATGTATGGCCTTCGTCTACTACCATACATAGGCTTCGTTGAATCTCATTGGCTGAGGCGCGTGTACAGCCGCTGAAATGTATCCTTTTAGTGATTGAATCAGAATGTGAGCATAAATTAGACCCGTAAGCTATCAAAAATCGGAGAGCATTGAAGGTACTTGCAAATTGGGTCTGCGATCAAGCGACTCGACGTCCCAGAGGCCATTAGTTTAATTCATGAACTTTTTTACTCAAATGTCAGCCGAAGGCACCGGCAGCTCGTGCTTGCTTTACGTGACTCATGCAGCCGTTCTGTGTTCGGTGATTGTTACCGTAACAGCTATGCAACCACGGTAGATATCTGCTGAGGGCAGAGTATAATGTATGTAATACAACTTAAGAATTGCGGAACCCCCGTAGGCTTTTGTATAGAGGTATGAGTGTATGTTACAATCTCATGGGGGACAATGAAACAACAACAGCATATCGAGATTTGCCTGAGAGCTGGAGCCTCCGGGGAAGGGTGTTTTGCACCTAATCCATCCCGGTATATCTGCAGTATCCTGTAGAAGGGAGAACCACTGCAATATTCTGTGACTCGCAAGTCCTCGAGGCTTCTTTTCGTACCTCTAGCCACTTGGATGAGAGCGAGTTTAGCATCCTCCACCAGGTTGAGGCCGGTTTGAATAATAACAATAAAAAGTCGAGCTACGGCGGCTTCCACTACAGCAATGGGAATGGTACCCGGGCTGGGTTGTGAGCCGATGGCTATCTAAAGCAGGGTTACAATTGCAATATATCTAGGTACTTAAGAAAGGTCTGATACTCAAACAGCAATAACCCCTTGGTGAGGTATCCGATCTAAGCGTACAGTGACTGGTTCATTGTTTCATATCGTAGTTACATGAGGCTACCACACAACAGCGCGAAAACCGGAGAATAGAGTAGTCCGCCCGAGAAAGTCATAGACAAGAGATAATAGAAATAGTGCATGTCCATGTCCTCGGGCTTTGTCGCCCGAGAGTCAGCGTCCTTTGATGTAAGAGTCAAATATATGCGCATCATCTACTCCTCAAGCAATGGCGTATCGATCACATGAATCACACCGTTGTTGGTTGTCACATCCGAACGGATGACCCGTGACTTGACACACCCGTAAACAACATATAGCTCGTCGCCTTCCCTCTTAAACCTGAGCGTCTTGTTTGAAACAGCCACCGTGGCATCTAGGTCCTTGATCTCAGTGCTATAAAGTACCTGGTTCGAGAGCACGTGGTTTTCGACACCCTCTCGCTCCACCCTCTCAGCAGGAAACGTAATCGGCGCAAACACCTGTTGCGACCACAAAGAGGTCAGTTTCATTGGAGAAAATAGACTGAGCAATGGACTGACCGTCATGCTCCCATTGTTTGTCAGGTCGTCCAATAGCCCGGCGGCTAGCGTTGCGCCACTGAAGCCGTGAAATCCTTCAGGTGCAACGTCTGGAAGGCCGTCGCAGAGTACGTCCTTGACAGTCGAAGGCGGAGTGATCTTGGTGTCAATTTCCTGTATGTTGATATTCCTGAAATTCCCGATGGTCTTTGCGGTGGAGTTTCCTGCCGTGCCACGGATGGCACGACCACCATCAGCGGAAATATCAACGACCTATAGGAAGGTCAATACCAAGTTAGTAAAACCAAGGAAGCAACGAACCTGGACTTGAGGTTTTCCTCCGAGTTTGACAAACTCGGGGTCGTCCCAGAGAGTTGGCACGACCATGCGCAGTGGCTCGACGTTGCTACGCCTTGCAGGGCTGCTGCCATCGTCGGTCGCCGAAAACGCTACTGGTTGTGCGCTGCCAGCCTGTCGGCGCCTACCATGTAGCAATGCCTAAATGAATGTTATTAGAACGGACGTACAACACGAAACGCGAAAACGTACCTCGTTGGAAGCAGCATAAATGGTCTTGCGTCGGGGATCTGCCAACTTCTTGACGAATTCTTGGCCCTTGTCGGTTGCGCTCCAGCTCTCTAGTTCACCAGCATAGCTGGTAAGATTCTTCTTGCATAGAAAATCTAGCAAGCCGCGCAAGAAGTCATCTGTGCGGGGCGCAACGGGCGACGCATTCACCGCGACGGATGAGGCCAGCAGGAGCCCAACGAAGAATTTGGCGAACATGACAGTAGCTAGACGAAGGCGGGCAGGTGCTAAATCGTAGAGCAGACAGAAGATTCGATGCAAGTCGCAGACTGTAAGGAGTAAGTGCGTTCTACCAGTCGGTTTTATACTCCAAAGGCAGCACGACGACGTCGACCCCCTGGCCAAGAGTACACGTAGGAATTGCTTCGGGTGCGGGGAGAAGTGAGGTATTAGCGCCAAGAGAGATACACGAGGCCGATACGCCTGGGGATGTTGTGTCTAGCCCTGGTGCATGAGCTGTAAGTGAAGAGGATTATCGTAAGAATGTCATACTTGTGTGGGGTAGCTCCGAGAAACGACATTGTTTTCGCAATGCCACGAGTACGAATTAGGTTAGCAAGGTTAGGCGCTATCTTAGGTTTGGCGGATCACGATGCGTGGGGAAATTGTACCGGTCATTGAGCACTAAAAGCCGCGTGCACACTCATCCCTCAAGCCCTCCTTGGTTAACTTCATAAACGGTGCAATTTCAAGTGACAGAAATAGAGAACCGGTTCTGCTTTTGGTGATAAACAACCCCGTTCCCCGATCATTCACATCCTTCCGTTGTCATGAACGGCCGAACATGAGTATCGGCCCCACTATAATAGCCCTGGAATATCTCTTAGTTCAAATCTACTCATCCGATAGATTGACTTGTCGAGCCGAACAGCGCTTGCGACCCAGTTTTGATGGGCGCCTATCTTAGGTAATCACTTTTGAATCGTGGCGCCTAACGCGAGTTCCACAAATGGCGAGGAGGCTGAGTGTATCCGTCGTGCCTCTTAGGACTATCTGTTGCGTTGGTTCATACGGTACAAGTATTCACACTGTATTAGATGTCAATCTCCCGTTACGAACCGCCCTCACGGCAAAACCAACCTTTATTTATTTCGCGACTCCAGTCGAGTGCGTGCTTGACACGAGACCGCCCAATAACTCTGGGACGCTGATAATTACACTGCTGCAAACCAATCACTGAGTCCGGATTGATAAGAACTGCCGACGCTCCTGAACGCTTCGGCACTAGAGCCCTAGGCTCGCGATTGCGCTGTTCGGCGGCCCGTGGAATACTTAGCTGGAACGAAGTTTGTGCATTTTGGTCACGAGAACGCCGTCCTAGTGGAGTGCTGCGGGGCCTTGCAAGCACTCCAAGTCACGGGATCCTTAAGGGCCTGAGGTTATCTCTTGATGATAGACCCTACTCAGACACCGATCAACACTCAAAGTATCAATTAGGCTCACAATGCTTGGAAGTTGGAACTTCGATGCCAATCAAATGAGGGTCGAGGCTGAGTACATGGACGTAAGACAGCCGTCATTGATCGAGATTTCCAATCGCTTACTTCGCGGTTCGTATCCAAAACAGCTGCTTCTATCCCCAGAACACAGACAACGGGCGGATATTTCCGCCCCATCCGAGTTCACACCGCGGCTTGGCAAACGTCGAAACAAAACACTAGCCGGCCAGGTCGTCTTCCCGCGGAGTGGATGTAGCGTTTAGTAGAAGAGTGTGCGAGACGAGTATAAAGTAGATGATAAGCTCTGGCCCCAGTAGGTCCGCCTAGCTCCGAGGTCGGGGAGCTGTCTAATCTGATGTCAGAAAGAGCCGAGATACCGGCCGATGTCTTCAGGTAGGTGGTTGATTCGTGATCTGACGATTCAAGATTGGGTACACACCCTTGCAAATATTGTCCCGTTACTCACTCTAGGGAGGATTAGCAGTTTTTGCCGGAGGAAACCCCGTGTAAATTACAGATAGTGTCATCAATTTCATAGGATTACTCAGCAGTGAAAGCGTGCGGAAAACGTCCAAGATTCTGTACGAGCTTCGCCTCGTGTCAGAACCCCCTGCAAACTATTATGACTTCGCCGGATGTTGGCCACGTTTTCGTTCCATTCTGGGAAGTGAGAAACTCGTGTGAAGATCCGGGGAAGCGTTCACACTTCCCCGAGCTTTCGGTCCCGCGAAACCTCAAGATTTTCTCCCGGGGGGATCGAAGCCGAATGAGCGACAAATGTTGACGTTTTGTTTCCTTTTTCAGCGCATTTCGCTTTAATTTCGCCACACTTTCGCACCGGTAAAATGCGGTGGAACTGTCGAGCGACTCCACAATATCTCAGCCGCTGCAAATCCCGAGGAAACGAGGTGCGCTTACCTTTCACGTCAACTAGGTTTCCCCTCGGCTAAATCAACACGCGTTTTTCCCGTTTTCCCCCGGGTGAGTTTCGCTCACAATATCCAAACTTCGTACATCATTTTTCTATGTATAGAAACGGGTATAATTTCACTTGAGTCAAAAAAAATAGAACATTTTCTCGCCGTTCTGGCGCCCTGTGAGAAACACCTAGGCTTTGTGTAGAGGTATAACTGTATGCTATGATCTGGTAAGGGACAATGAAACGGCGAAAACACCACGAGCTCGAGATTCGCTTGGGACCTGGAGACCCTGGTGAAGGGTACTTCGCACCTAAGGCGTCTGAGTACATCAGGAGTACCCGGGTGAAGGGAGGGCCACGGCAAAATACTGTGGCTCAGAAACCACCCTCTTTGTACCTCTAGCCACCTGGAGGAAAGCAAGATTAGCTTATTCTATAGGACTAGGGCCGGGGTTTTAAATAACAGCCAGGCCGCAGTGGGTTCCATCGCCGCAACGGCACTGGTACTTGGGCAGGGTTACGAGCCGATGGCTATGTAATACATGTTACAATTGCGCTATGACCCCAAGAAGGTCTAATACTCAAACCGGCAATGGCTTCTTGATCAGGTGCCCAATCTAAGTATACAGAGTCCAATTCATTGTTTCATATTGTATTTACAGAAGGACACCACAGTAGCGCGAACATCAGAGGATAAAAGTAGTCCGATCGAGAAAGTCAAAGACAAGAGATAATAGAATTAGTACCTGTCCACTCCCTTGGGCTTTGTCGCCCGAGAGTCAGCGTCCTTGGGTGCAAGAGTCAAATATATGCGCAACATACATCTACTCAAGCAACGGCGTATTGATCACATGAATCACACCGTTGTTGGTTGTCACATCCGAACGGATGACCCGTGACTTGACACACCCGTAAACAACATATAGCTCGTCGCCTTCCCTCTTAAACCTGAGAGTATGTCCTTGACAGTCGAAGCCGGAGTGATCTTGGTGTCAATTTCCTATATGTTGATATTCCTGAAATTCCCGATGGTCTTTGCGGTGGAGTTCCCTGCCGTGCCGCGGGTGGCTCGACGACTGTCAGAGGAGATATAAATGACCTATCTCAGGAAGGTCAATAATAGGTAGATAACTAAACCAACGAGGCAAATTACCTGGACTTGAGGGCGTCCTCCAAGTTTGACAAACTCGGGGTCGTCCCAGAGAGTTGGCAAGACCAAGCGCTGCGGCTCGATGTTGCTGCGCCTTGCAGAGCTGCTGCCATAGTCAGTGGCAGAAAACGCCACTGGTTGTGCGCTGCCGGCCTGTTGGGCCCGCTTGCCATGTAGCAATGCCTGGGTAAATATCATTAGAATGGTTGTACACCACAAAACGCGAAAGCGTACCTCGTTGGAAGCAGCATAAATGGTCTTTCGTTGTGGGTACGCTAGCTTCTTGACAAATTCTTGGCCCTTGTCGGTCGCGCTCCAGCTCTCTAGTTCGCCGGCATAATCGGTAAGGTTATTTTTACACATATACTCTAGCAATCCGGACAGGAAGTCATTGGCACGGGGTTCGAAAGGCGACGCTTGCACCGCGACGGATGAAGCCAGCAGGAGCCCAACGACGAACTTGGCAAACATGCCAGTAGCTAGACAAAGGGGCAAGGGCTGAGTCGCAGAGCAAGCGGATGACTCGATGCAAGTCGTAAACCGTGAGGAGGAACTGCGTCCTCCCGGTAGATCTCATACTCCAAAGGCAGCATGACAATGTCGGTCTCCAACGCAGAGTACATGCTGGAATTGCTTCGGGCGCGGGGAGAAGTGAGGTGTTAGTGTCAAGGGAGATACACGAGGCAGAACACCTAGGGATGTCATGCCCGGCCCTGGATGCACGAGCTACAAGTGAATATAATTATCGTAATAATGTCACACTTGTGTGGGGTAGCTCCAAGGAGCGATAAGATTTGCACAATACCACGAGTACGAGGTGACCTTAGCAAGGCTAGGCGCCATCCAACGGTCGGCGGATCACAATGCATGGGGGAATTATGCCGGTCCTTCAACACCAAAAGACATGTGCACGCTCATCCTTTGATTCCCTCGTTGTTAACTCGGCAAACGATGCGATTTCAAGTGGCAAAAATAGACGCCCGGCTGTGCTTTTCGTGATAAGCAACTCCGTTCCCCCGGCCGTTGACATGTTTCCACTATCACACGGAACCAAGCTCGGCCACCCACCATCCGAACCACGTTGTAATATCCCCCCCATTGTAGCTAATTCACGCACATTAATCTGATAGATTGTCTTTCGAAGCCGAATAGAGCCCGCCACCCAGTTTTTGTTGGGGCGCTTCATCATCTTTGAATTTTGGCGCCTCATACGAGGTCTACGCGCGGTGGGAAAGCTGAGCATATCTGTCGTGCACCTCGGAATCACTTGTTGCCCGCTTCGAATTCCTGGCTCCTGTATATCTTATGGGTTATGGGCCAACCTCACGCCGGTGCCGGCCGTCATTTGCTTGGCTATTAGAGAGCTTCGGCAGTCGAGTCCGTGCTTGGGCACGAGGTACTCTACTGTGCCGACAATCGGGCTCATGTATACTTGATGGATGAATCCGGATCGATAAGAACGCCATCGCTCCCGAACACCCAGAATTGTGATTCCGCTGTTCGGCAGCCTGTGCAATACTCAACTCAGAAGGGTCGATCCGGGAAAGGCTGAAATTTTGGCATTTCAGTTCTGAGAGCACCGCTTCTGTGGAGTAATCCACAGGTCTTGCGAGTACTCGTGTCGCAGGGTTCACTTCGAGCAACTCGTAGGACTCCTAGGCCTTCCGGAGCACTTGGAACCTGGAATTGTTTCCCGATGATGAGTCCCAATTAGACATTGGTTAGCGTCCAAAGTACCAATTAGGCTCGCAATGCTCGGAGCCTAACGCCAATCAAATGAGGGTCGAGGCTTGGTTTATGAACGTAAGGGAGACGTCATGAATCCATATTTCCAATACTTCTAGCGTTACGCACCGGGAAGCGATCCAGATCTGATGGTCAGATTGGGATCCACTGTTCGAACAGAGGGATCACCTCGGCACTTGTGATAAGCGAAGCAGAGGATGGCCGTAGCTACTAGATACAAGTTGGAGATATTATGAGCTCGAAAAGCGGTGGCAATTCACCGAAACCCAGGCAGGCGGCCGGTGTGATTCGCTATGGCTGCTCGTGCCATGCCCCCTCCAACGCCTACGAAGCAGCGTGGGGCATCTTCTACGAGCCCGGGGTTGCAGGCCTTAGTGTATAGGCTCATAGCCAACCAGAGTGAGGATACGCGTTTGGATGCGTCGGAGTGAGGCGCTTCGGTTGGTGTATAGGAAAAATGATATTAGATGACAACTTCAAAACTCCAGTGTGAGACCGTCAAGCAGGGCAACTCAACCACCTGGTGACTCGCGTTCGTAAGAAATATGAACGGGATAAGCAAATGCCGAGCGCTCACGACACATAAATTACAAAAGCTAGAGACGAACGAGCAGTCAAGACGAACAAGTACGAAAAAGGATAAAAAGAAATCAATCTGAAATATAATCTAAGCTTGGGCTTAGTGAGCAAACCAGTCCATACTGAGAAGACCCCGAGCCAGAGTATATGCGCGGAGTGACTGGTTTGGGTATCACCTCGGCTCGGACCGACCCACTCGACAACCCTTACTCAACTTTGCCCACCAACTCCCGCCGCGCTGGGGCCGGTAGCGCGGTTTGGCCCGGGCAAGGTGAGCGTTGTTGAGTAAGGGTTACACTCACGAAACTAGGATCACTCGCGTAATAGCTCCTTACACTCGCCTCCAACATCTCTCACCGCCCCTCCCAACCATCCTGCAGATTGGCATTTCCAACGAACTTCAACACTCCCTCTGACGCATCCTTCCCGCGAGTCACGCCCCCTCCCCTCCCTCTAAGCACATCCGTCTTCCCCGCGACCCCGCGTCCATCACCACCATCACCCCCTTCCCATCTCCCATCTCGTCCTCCTGTCGTCACCATACTTCTGGTCCAGTCTCGGCTTCTGACTCGACTCTCTAGTCCACGCTCCCAGTCGGACTGCGGGAGTGCAGATGTTAGCTCTGTGTTGACAATATCAAAATAAATTATACTCACAACCAATGCCTAGCTTGAACTCCCGGCGCCATGGGCGGCGCCCATCTGGCTTGGCCTCGGTCGTTCTTCTCGTAGCCTGAGGTTATCGCTGAACTTCCAATTGATCCATCTGTAAGAAAGTTGGTGAGTAACGCAAGAAAATGTTGCATTCATACGAGCTACTCGCCTCAACCACGACTTCCATAAGCGGAGCGCTCAGCCCCCCAATGGAGTGTGGCTAGCGCTGTGGAAGCAGGATCGGGGTGCCGGGTATAGTGCTGATGGAATTTTTGTTCGGGGCGGGCTGGGAGTTGGGAGAAATATCTACTAATTAGCGGGAGAAGGGCGTCAATATTACCAAAATACTCACCTCAACATTGCCATGGAGTTGGCTCGAGTACTTGCGAACGAGGTTTCGACGAAGCTGGCAGGTGGGGATAGATGAGCAAGGCGCGAGGATGCAGGGCCTGAATCTAGGATCAATTAGCACGGTGTTCAAGTAGCCTAATGAGGTCACTTGCTAGTAGCGCCACTACGCCATCTCTCAATACCAAGTAACCTTGATTACTCGGTGTTATCGATGTCCACACGTGGCCTGGACACCAAAGGCGGACGTTCCAACCTAACACAGAAGCTATACTCAACTAAAGAGCCCGTTATCAGCCAAGGAGAAAATACAAACAGTATCAGGGCCCTCACCGTGGTGTCTCCCGTTGAGTGAGTTTGGCCTCCCAAACTCGTCCCTTTCGACGACAAAATGCGCCGTGGTCACCTTGACGCATACATCCACCGTCGCTCCGAGTTCGCGGGCCTCGGGGAACCAATCGAGGTAGGCCGTGGAGAACCGAATCTCACGTAGGGCCTGGTACATCGCCTGGTCCAACCTACGGACCACATTCAACTCGAGTCGGTGGTCGAATGTTGAATCCGACCGGTAGAAGAGCGGTCGCTGTGGCTGTCCGGGAACGGTCACGTATGTTGCCGTCTGGGTCTGGACCGATACCAGGTTCCTCATGATACGAATGTGTCGACGGCCGGCAAGCTGCAGAGCAGCCTCTGCAATCGGAGCCCATTCGAGAGTGGTCAAGGGGGTGGGAGCGGCGGGGTTGGATAGGACCCGAATTCTTGATATCGCCGCTAGTAGCGAGATGCCAGCGGTGAGTATCCAGCATCCCAGCGCACGTCCGTTGCGGGAGATGCAGTCGAATGGGTTGCCGCGGCGCCAACCATGACCTGGGCGCGGGACCACCGGTGTCAACAAATCGTTTGCACGGGTAGGTGGGACGTAGCGGGAGGTCGGAAGGGTAGGAGGAGGGTAAGGCGGAAGGGGATCGAGCCAGACACAGGGCGGAGCTGATATCTTGTTTCCGGCCCTCGTGCTCATCAGCCCGACCAGTAGTTCTGCGGATGGGCTAACGAGTCTATCGACCGCTCGTCGGGTACTGTGCTCGACGTAGACGATAAACCTTCGGGCGGCATGGACGATGAGGTGCCGAGAGGCAGCTAAAGAACTCGCGTAAGCCGGTAGCTTCGATACCCATGCGCGACGTACCTTTCATAAGTTTAATCGCAGGCATACCCACATTTGTGGTATGTTCCTGCTTGGTTATTTTCGATGGTTTAGCCCTCGGGCCGTAGGAGGGGAGAGGGGGAGGATATGATGTCGGATTATGGGATGAGGCGGTCGGATCATGCGCCGTCGGTGTGAGTGTGCCTCTGGTGTACATAACCCCGACATCGTCACGGGTCGGGGTGGGACGATTGCATTGGCAGAGGCTATAACTTGTCAAACTCAACACATCCAAGCAGCTTAGTCACGCCACTTACACCCTCAGGTCCCCTGCGTATGCGGGTTTCAGCATGTAGTATACCGCCAGCAGGCAAAGCCAGCTACGCGATGATACACTGCTGAACATCGTGGTGGTAAGAGCTTAGAATATAGTTGTAAAGAAATATAGCAATATACGAGTAGTAACGGTGAGGGACTTGCCTCGCATTTGACGGCTTATGTACCCGTACCCGCCTCCTGTCTTCTCTCGGCCGGCGGGCACCACCGAAGCCATTTGACCTTAGCTACTAAACTAGGAAACGCCAGGCGGGAGGTGGAAACAGGAGAGCGGCCTCGGCAGGAAGGTCTGGGCTCGGCGGGCGGAGTCGGTCAGGGGTTGAGAATGAACAGGAGGATCGCTTGAATATTTCTCTTCATCCATTCGGGAGATGTAGGTTGTCCACTAGGAAGGAGGTTTTATATATAGACTAGGATTTTGTTCTTGAATGCCGCGTTGAAATCGAACGAGTATTGGTGCTTGCGCCTGGGTACACAAGTCCCGCTGATGGCCGACGTGACGCGATCACGGACAGGTGACTGGTGATACACTCGAATGTGTAGTATAGTTGTGCTAATAGAGACATGAGTATAAGCTGCCACAGATCTGTAGTCATTGGAGCGTCTTGAATCCGCAATGATCCAGACCTGCGAAGTGCCAGGTTTGGTTTTGGGCCGTTCCTGTCCCTCTCATGAACACACTGGATTTACTACGCTACCTCCATTCGAATACTATTCCATATCTGAGATTAAGGTATCTTTGGCTTCATTTATGACGTTGATAGACACCTTTGCTTTCGGTTAATTAGTGGTGTGCGTCTTGTGGCGATGGACGGATGGATGTACTCGGAGGACGCGCTTCAAGTCACATGGCCACCTTTTTTCATACGTCATTGACTGGCTGCATGAACATATGGTCAAACCGCTAGCGGCCGAAGCCGAGAAAACACGACACAAAGACAAGGAGGTAACAGCTAGTAGGACAGGGATGAAAAGGTGTACGGTAAGCAGACGAACCAATGCCGGTGGGGTCACGAGAACCATAATAGTCATTGCTGTTAAAATATTAACCATCCTCCCTCTCAATTCACGTGGTAAGTCTTTTTTTTTAAAAATAAATAAACAATTTATACTGGTTACAAGAACCCTAGGCCCAACCACCGAGAGACAGAAGCCGAAGCAGCTACACGAAGGTAACAGATAGTAGCACTAAGCCCAGGGCCTGGGCGGCTCAACGGTCACAACGTTAAAAAAGCCTAAGCTGACTCAACATGTCCTGCTGGTACGTGCAGCGGACGGTAAGCGTACCCAGGAGATCCACCATAATGACCCAACTTCGAACCGACGATAAGCACGAGTGACTAAAAGGCTATATCTCACAAAAGGTTGCACACGCAGTGGTGATGAATCTCGCTTGTTCATGTATTCAAGCGAACTAGGGTGGCGTCATGACCGTTAGTTCAGTTGTCCAAATAGATGCATATATTCAACTCGTTTCTTGATCTATTCCATCCCCGTAATCATTACATATCAAAATATGGTAGTATCCAAGGGTGTTTCAGCCCCCAAAGATAGAGCAATAAATCTCACTCAGGAATTTTTGAGACCTGAAATACCTCTTTTTCGTACCCCTATCATCCAATCCTTTTGCATTTTTCCCCATGAAGGTATCCCTCTCTATTTCTTGATATAGCGTAGGCTTTCTATAGGCGATTATATATGCCAGTATAGCTAGAGCTGAATCGCTTTGTTGTCGGAATGATAGAGCATACAATGTAGTCGGAATGGACAGCCACAATACAATACAAATCGGTCACCACTTTGCGCACTGTTGGGGTCGAGGAACTAAATCTTAGTGACATGTACGCTGGACCGAAAATGGCTGCATTCAGTGACGTATTGCCTTGGGCTTCAGGCATCTTACACATGGTTTGAGTTAATTCTTACCAAACGCAGCAAGTTTGAAATGGTTATGGAGCCAATTTCCCCCCGGTCAGCCCTGGAGATAAGGTTTAGTGAAAATATAGCTGAAAGCGGTCACGGTCAGCGCTTTGGACTATGAGTTCTTGATGTTTAGATCACAAGATTTCAGCCCGTCTAGCCCACACAGTGTGCGATTGCCGTATCTCAATCAGTTTGTGATCTTACAGCTTACATTTACACGCGGTTAATAGCTTGTATGCTGCGCTATTTCTATATGAATAATGCCGAATTTTTCGAATCGAACAAGAGCCTGTGTGGCTCGATGATTGCAATGACATAATCGATTTAAATGGTTGTGATTAACTGTATATAAAACCTTAATAGCCGGAACGAGATATGGATAACCTTTCACCCTACAAACCGACACCAATCGCATCATCGTTCCACCACACCATCAGTAGGTTGACCTCCTCGATCCTTATTCTATTTAGCTTACGGCACTCTTAAAGTGATGACGAAAACACTCACTATTGGTCCCTTGAGACCGTCCCTCATACTTCCAGCCGTTCAACTTTGAGGCTTCCTTGGTCTTCCGAGAAAATGGATGAGGTTTCTCGTATATATATCCTTCTCCCCCATCTAGAGTAATCGCTGATTCTAGCTGCAGACGTGACTCGGCGGCTGACTTAGTAAACGGCGCCTCTTTCTGTGTCTCTTGAAGGTAAACTCTAGCCGACTCTCGAACATCCCTCCGGACATCAAACCCTTTGGAGAGAAATTCGAGTGTGAGTTTCTTCTCACTGGTGCTGCTGTGCATTTTCATGTAGCGATTGATTTCGAAGGCGATGGTTCTAATACTCGCGTGGCTGAGTAGAAGTCGTGAGTAATGAGCCAAGGTTCTGGATAACCCCAGCAAGAAGAGGGCGGCCATGTCGCTTTTCCGGGGTTTCACGCGGCTATATCTCTTCCAGTACTCCTGTCGCGCCGAGTGTGTCCAAAAGTCCCACTCGTCATCGTCCTTTTCGCATGACAGCCCCCAAAACGTCAGAGCGACAGCCAGAGCCGGTCGTACATGGGTTTCTGAATCGGGTGGGAACCGAGATAACAGTTCAAGGATTAGGCGGATGTTGTCCGTCGATATCTTGAGAACCGACTCGGCGGAAGCTGCAATTATTACTGTCGTATCAATGAGAGCCTCCACGGCCTCCGGTCGTAACCCATTGGTGGGGTACCCAGCAACTAAGCTCCAAACTACGTCAAGTCGTTTAGGTGGTACTTGAGCCGAATAATCGCCTTGGTTCAAGGAACAGGCATGGAGATTCCATACGGCTAACCCGGCAATGCCGAAGGCGTAGATATGGGCATCCTTTTGTTGGTCTGCCAATCTATCATAATGAAAATAATTCAGCATTAATCATTCTTGAGTATAACGTGGAAGGGTTGCAGAGCACTAACCGTGTAAGAATCTTCCATACCACGCCCAATCTCGAGAGCCAAACGTCTTTATCTTCACCATTGGTTAGATCTTTCAGCCTTCGAGTAAGGTTGTCGGGGTCCGGGCAGTGCATGATCATCGAAGTAAGAATTCGTGCGTAACCCGACATGGAGAACATTTGTGTACGCTGTTCTTCTTCGTCATCTGATTCTTTGCTTTCCTCGTCATCTACGTCCTCTGCGCCTGGCTTTCCAGGAATTTCCTGTTGAAATTGATTCGTCGACCCTGATTGCGAAGGGGATCCCCTTTCCGCAAACCACACAATAGCCTGAACTACTAGGCTAACCTCGCAATTGCTCGAATGGTGAATAACTGCCCGGACAGCGGTCTCAATGCACTGTGTGTCTGTTGATTGCGACATAAGAAGCGCAAGCGTAGAGCTAGCGAATCTCTCGTCCGTGGGTAGTGGCCCAGGAGCAATAGCGTTATCTTGTGAGCCAGTTTCAGATGTATTGGCATTAACCTGCTCCAGGGTAGAGGGGCCCGGGGGCGGGAACGGCGTTTCGGTATTTAGAATTGACGTGTCTAGCGATTTCAGCTTTTTAACCTCACGAAGGAGTAAGTCGGTAGCGGCAGAGAATGCCTCTGGGTATAGTCTGACTTCATCATGCAGGTGGTCATGGATCAATTGACAGATCCCATGGAGGATAGACTAAGAGTAACCGAAAGTTCCTTAGTATGGTATGTGTATGTATGTGTAATGAACTCACTGGGAATGTTTGATCTGTCCAGTTGGTGCCGTAAATCGCCGCCCATAGAAGTTGTTGAGCTGGGGTGCGACTACTGTACGCAGGAAGTTGATGGAGGAGAGATTCACGGAATAGTGTGGTTGGGATCATAGTTTCAACTAACATATTATGCATGTGTTGTCGGAATGACTCTGAGCTCACAATTCGGGAGATGAGACCTGAAGGGTGCAGGGGGGATGAATAATGCGGGCCAAAGAAGGAGGTTTCATAAACCGCATTGGCGGCGATGTGGGTAGATTCGCTATCCAGACCGAGCTCATTGCTTGGATATAAGAACCCGAGTAGCGAGAATACTATGAGAGGTGCATAATTGGCGTTTTCAAGTGGAATTTTCCCGGTACGGTGATCCGTGACCAGTCGTTCAGCTACAGATTCAAAGTTCTTCCGGTCAAAAGGATAATAGAGCCTCGCCTTTAACGCGAAAACAGCAAGGTTCACTCCTATTGAGGATCGCAGCTGCGAGCCGTCGACGTGAGAAACCTTCCAGAGGGTTCGTAAGAGTGGGGGAATGGCCAGGCTGCTTGCTTGTTCTCGAGCCCTGCTGTCACCAGTCCCTATGTTGAGGTTGAGGTACACAGCTGTTAGACCATCAATAATAGTTGATATGACCTGTTCGCTGAAATATATTTGATCTTGATCATAGCAGCTGATGAATGCAGTCAACCACATGGCAATCTGCTCATATCATATAGACATTAGATTTTAGTTTGATTTAATCAAGCGATCAAGTAGGGCTCGTACGTTTGCGCTGTCGTTAGCTGATAAAGATTTGACTTCACCTAAACTAAAGGGTGCATGACTTAATTAGAATTTCGCAGGTCACGTCTATGAAGGACGTACCTTGCATAGGCGAGTCCTAAATGAGTCACTAGGTTGATTCCGAGAGTATTTCGAAGCTCTAAAACTTGCTTCATGATGCCGTCAAACTTCAAGCCCGCAAAGTAGGTCATCCAGCGACTATAATCCAAGGCCGAAGATAGATGCGTTTTATGGTCCAACAAGTAAACCTTCACGCCGTATTCTTTGTGCGACTTGAAGCAATCCGAGAAATGTTTTACAAGGTGAGAGTCGATACGCTTTGATAGCTCATCCTTGGTTATGGGTTCAGAACTTGTCATTGAATAAACTTTCCCTATTGCCAGTGCCCCGATTGCGATATCAATAGAGTCGGAGTCTTGTGAGTGCGTGATTAACCACGAAAGGGAGTCCTTTACGAAAGGATCAGGCTGAGTATCTTCTCCATCCTCTTCGGACGCTGAAGTGTCCGAATTCAGAGGTGCCGCCGCCGCGCTAGTAGGGATGTATGCTTGGTGTGAACCACAGAGGAAATCCACGACACGAGTCAGCAATCTAGCCTGTGTGGGTCTATTGTCCAAGTTGTTGGGGTCATGCTGCGGTTTTGGGAAAGACGCTGTGATTTTTGACTTAACACCACGAAGCCTAGTGATTATCTTCGCCTCGTAGATCCGTGTGCCCCATTCGGAGGCAATCCCACGGGAATAATTGACGATTGACGACTGGGGGATGTGTTCTCTGCATTTCTTGGTTAAACTGCGCACAGTGGTAAAAATATCGTCAATGTATTCGGCTTGGGGGGTCTTGAACGGACAGTATTCCACCCAAACTGGTAGGAGTGTTGTTCCAACATAGAAGCAGGTAGTAACCATTACAACCGCGGTGACTGTCGTAGCGACCGCAACGTTGATATCCCACAAGAACAAAACCAGGCCAATTGAAAATATAGCTAAAACGAAAGCATTGCTTCGGTCAGATAAACCGTCGTCTGTACTTTGAGAGACGCAAGGCACTACTCACCGAGAGATAAATGCATTAGCATAGGTAGCATCTCAAGGATTCCACGCATCCTCCACCTTTCAATTCCATTGAAACGTTCCTGTCGTTCTTTCGCTCGGGTAATTGGATCGCCTGTTCGACCAGATAAGAAATAGTAGCACCATTGTTTCGCCAACATAGCGGCCAAGGATACAGCGACGCTAAGACTAAGCGAAAAGAACCATAGAGCGTTGACCCATACAGCATTCATTTTAGGACGAAACTCCACATCGCTGGAGGGATTCGGCTGTTCTACGTTCGATGACTGTCCATTTGCCAACCCTCGGAGAACCCGTGTAATGTCCGCGAGAGCTTCCACAGTTTGTTCGGAAGGGTCTGGCTGCAGTGACTTCACGCTTTCGAGTACAAACCTTCGAGAAACATAGGTTTGTGCGAGTACTAGAACTGGAAGGCGTATTGACTTACGCTGCGAGGATGGCAGAAAACAAGGCGGCCTTTTACATCGCAAGTGAGCTTAGTCAGACAATGAAATGGGTTTACTTACGAAGACTATATGTCAACAGAGTCAAGCGGTTGGTTGGTTATGGTCAGTAAACCTATAGCTGGCACCAGCACGCGTCCCACCGACACCGACGCACCCAAAGTAACATCAAGGCTCCTTTTAATACAGCGTAAGGTTTAGTTCATACTCTCGAAAGGCCATCAGAGGGAAACATATATGCATACCGGTTCCACCCATCTACCTGGTCCTCATCATAGTCTGTGCTCTCCTTCACATAAGTGGTCCAGACTTGAGCACCCCGACGGATACCTCTTAAGAGCTCAGTGTCGTCTGTAGGAGCACCTTCCGAGTCTACTGGCTATGCTTCCAGTAAGTGCTTGCCCATGTCTGTTCCAAACTCAAGTCAGCCAACCTTCGTGGGAAGTGCAGGCTTTGGATCCGGGCCCGCCACGCGCTTCGCCGGCCCCTCAATATTACCGGCAGTACCGCTCTGATCAGCAGCTCCAGCCGTGACATTCTGGGGGGGACGTGATTCCGTCAGCACTACCATCATATCAACGAAGCAGCAGGACACACAGGAGCTGTGACTGCCGGCTCTTGCATGGTATTCGGTACCATGCCTCGGGTGGTCTTGAAAAAAGACCACATTAGTTTATTCGGTCTCAATCCGAGGAGCATATTTGTACCTCTGTAACAATTGGCAGAATCTCGGCAGGGGGGTATAACAGCGGGTCCGAGTTGTATGAAATGTCTGGATACCGGCTTTGATTCCTTGTAGCTCTAATACGCCGTTTTGCGGCGGGTAGCATGGAAAGATCTCGGGGTGCGAAGGAGAGGGCAAGCAACTGAGCGTACGAGAGCCGCTGCAAGACTATACGCCGCGTTATCAAGTCTTCGATGCAGCTGCATTGCGTGAGGCGTCTATCGATACCACATGCATCAGCTGTCAAAACGCCCTTGCTTCGGGCACGTGCATTGTAGCTGGCCAAATCTCCTTTCATGGCATCCAAGCGAATTTAGCTTCTGCCCGGCCCGGATGAAGCAACATTTCTAGCATGTATGCCGAGCACTGGTCCACATACATGCCATCCGCTCGCTACAGAACGACCGAGTAGCTCGCATAATATCCAAGTAGCAAGCCTCGTTAAGCGACCCGAGGACCAATAATTGTACAATGAAATCCCTCACACCGAATGATCCGGACATTGCTGAGCAAGACGCAGAGATCGGCACACGGACCCGCAACCCGTCTTTATGAGACCGTGACTCGTATTGGTGCCCCATGATAACTCTACTAAAATCGGAGGAAGCGACACGGCAGCTTTTTGATTATCCTACCCAGCTCGGGGGTTTCGTCCCCGACGAGAACCGCCATTTGCGGTACATCGTTTAAGGTTCTAAATCAAAGCCGAATACGACCAGGCCTGCAGGCGTGAGATAAGGGAACGAAACTCGCCTTCCTTGCGTTTGCCAAGTCTTCCCCCGCATCGAGATAGACGCGCATATGACCTACCCTTCGAGGTGAGGTCTGACCTTGAGTAGTCAAACTCCAAGTCGGTCCACGCGGACACAGTGCACAACCCAAAAAATCCCAACGAGTACGATTTTACGAGCCCTGCTGAATGCTCGTACGCACAAGATATTCAAACGTACCTTGATATGAACTGCACAATTCGATGAGAGCCGCATAAAAACGTGTTCCAGCACTGCAGCGATAAGGTAGCCTCTCGAATACCTGGTTCAGATTCACGCTCGCCTTGCCGGTTACAAACGCACGCTTCCGGCATGAGATTGCCGAGCACGCTGGATAACTTTAATATTTTTTGTAATTGCATACTGATCCACATACAGCATGGCAGACTCGACATTTTTGCCTTGGAGATATACGCCTAAGAGTGCTTTGAAGGCTCTGTGAATTCAGGTGTGGGTGGCGGAACTAGCAAGGAATATCAGAATTCACGTGATGCACTAAGCGAATCTGTTAGTATCGTTGTGCACCGGGCCTTGGAGACTCCCGGTCACGGCGCATACATTCCAACCGCCTGCCAACTTGGTTCATCGTTCGCGGATACTTGACCCACTTGAAAACATACATAGATTCGGATTAAAATAGCAACAGATCAGGAAAGCAGTATTATACAGTTAATTCCCAGAAAATACAGATATCCTAAGCGCCCTACGAGTCGATGTCCATCGCATCGTCGTCGTCCTGCGACGCGTCCATCGGTTTGACCTCCTCAATCACAGGCGCGTCCTCGACCGTAGGAGAATCTGCGTCGCGACCGGCTGCCCACGTTACAGGCCTGAACAACACCACCGCCTTGGCCGGATCTTCTTCCCGGGGGAGGGACACGGCGCTCGGGGGAGGGATATGCGAAAGCAGCGTCGAGTTGATAATAAACTCTGGCACAGGCGCGTCCGTCTGACTCCGAGGTCGAGAAGTTGTCTGACCCGACGAAGACGAAAGCGAAAACGCCGACCGACGTCGACGGGGTGAACGAGTGACGGATTCGTCCTCTGACGAGTCGAGGTCGAGTACGACGATTCCTACCACACGTCAGTCTCCCAACTGGATGCCGGAATTGCGACTCACGATCTTTCTCGGGCTCGTACCACGTACGTTTTTTCGTGTCCTTGAGTTCAGGTTCGTAGAACGTATAGTCTGGTACGCCCTGCCCCTCGACGAACACGCCCTCGCCCATACGTTTTTGGTCCTCCTCCATGGGCGCTTCGTCTTCGTCGCTCGTATTAACCTCGGATACGACGCCCTGCAGCGGTAGGGACATCACACTGCTCGCACCCGTATGCGGCGACGCCCACTCGTAGATACTCGCAAGATACGGCTCTGCATCTCCATCCAACGGCGCATCGTGGATCTGATTCGGTTTCTCCTCCTCGATTTGGATTTCCTGCGCAGGTGTGGGGGCGAGATAGGCCGGATCGGTGTGCAGCGTGAGGCCCGCCAATCCGCCCTCGAGCGCTTTAAGCCGTTTAGCCGGGCGGGGTGCGAGGTCAGGACCGGAAAGCGCCCGGTACGCGCTCGGCCATTCGGATTCGGGGTCGAGTTCGCGCTCGTGTTTGCGTTTGGGGATGGTGGGCGAGAACCACGGGTGTCGGATGGAGTGGGCGTTCATTCCAGTAATACGAGAAAATAAGTTAAGTGAGAGAAATGGAGCGAGACGCGGGGAGTTTAAGTTGTCGAGGTGGGAATAAACAGGAACTGTACAGCGCAGAGAATTCCCGTCTGATCTCGCATTTTCGAATTGGAAATTAGGGTTGATGGTGGCGGCTGTGGCTGCGTCGACGGCGGTGGTTGCTAGTGAGGGTGACGACAGAGGTGACGACCATCCGGATTTAATGGAGAGTTTGTATAGGGGTCTAGCTCGTATCGACGGACACGCGGAGGTGGGGAAATGGGGAGGAACAGAACAGTCGCCCGTTTTGGGGAACAACCTAGATACATTTTCATTTGGATAAACACACGTTCATCACCCCGTGCACCGCGTCGGGCAGTGTTTGGCACCCTCTCCGGGGTCCATGGGACTGCGCAGCCACCTCGGTTGGCGCCCACATTTCATCGTACAATGGTTCAGAAGCGTTTATACGTTCTACGGGTATTCTACATGCACAATACATAGATAGTCCAGTCGATACAGTTAGGAACTGCGAGATGTGAGCAGATGTCGGGAGAGACGGAGAGAAACACACCTTGGTTCCGGGTTTGTGCCCGGCTGAGCGCCACCCTTGGCCTCGAGGGCAGCGATTTCGTCGGCGGTGAGGAAGCGTCCGCCTGGACCACGGGGACGGCGCATGGCATGCTTGTGCCGCGACTCGTGCAGGTACGGCTGCGGGAATTAGCCAGCGAAATCAAGTAAACAAACCACCCACCTTGCGCTCCTTGGACAGACGGTGGACTTCTTCCAGCCTGGCCCGCGCAGACCGCCGCTTGAGAATACGGTGATACTGCTTGGCATTGACATAGAGCGGCTCCTCGTCGAGGGTCTCCTCGGGGTCGGCAGCCGGCTCGGCAGCGCTGGACGCAATCGACTCGGCCGCAGGGGGGATAAACTCTGGCTGGAACTCTGGCTGGAACTCGAGCTCGCTCACCGCCACCGCCTCGGGGTACGCATCCGACGGGCGACGCTTGGGGGAAGGCTTGTAGTACGGCGTCGCAAGCGGGATCAGCGCCGGGTCGAGCTGCAGGTGGGAATGCGCGAGGGGATACTCTTGGCCATACCCAAAGCTGAAATACTCGGGCGGCGCTTGTGCGGGTGCGGTGGACGAGGTTTGCGCTCCGTCGCCATGATTGGCTCCGTCCTGGGTCGCCATTCCATTGGCTGGCTCCATCGACTTGTTGCGCTGCAACCACCACAACGGCACGTGACCATGTCTTCCCTGCTCCTCCACATCCAGAATATCCTCGGTGAGTTTAGCGACCAGAGCTGAATTTGTATTGATTGAGCAGACCTTGCGCCTACAAACTCGGCCGATGCTCTCACTGGCTTCGACCCGGTCGCCAGTCTCAATGAGCTCTTTCCAGACGGTGCGTCTCTCCATATCATTAACTGTCTACTCACGTGTCGCAGAGGCATCCCTCGCCCAAGCCGAAGCCATCCAAGCACAGCTCCACGCCCAAATCACCGAAATCCAGGCCGAGATAGACTCTCTGCGCGCCGAACTCAGGCGGGACCAGGAACCCGCGCGGATGCAGCTCATCCAAGAGTTAATCGCAGTAAGCCCCCACGTCTCTGCTATAATTAATCTGACTCTGGCAGGAACTCTTGGCCCAAATGAGCCGCATTCGTGAAAAGGCCACCGAGAGCGAGGCCATCGTGCGTGACATTACAAAGGATATCCAGGTCCTCGACTTGGCGAAACGTAACCTCGCGTTGAGCGTGACGGCATTGAAGAGGTTCCAGATGCTAGGTGTGCCTCATCGCTACCTACTTTCGCAACTAATTCTCGGCAGTCAACGCGCTCGGCCAACTCGAATCCCTCGTCGCGGCCAAGAAGTACGCGGATATTGCCCAAACGCTCGGGGTACGTCCATCCTCATCTCCCTTACACATTCTTACCGGAATACAGGCAGTAAAAGAAATCGCCGTATTCTTCAAACCCTACTCGGCCATTGAACGCATCTCGATTGCCACGCGAAGGCTGCAAGAACTCCAGGGGACCGTACGGACGAGCGTCGAGCGAGATTTCGATGATTTGTATGTTTCCTGTTTCTATTTTTGCAATTGGATTGACAGGCGGCTAGTTTCCTGCAGGATCCTGCACATCCTGTCAAACCGGCTGTGATCACCGAGGCGTGCATGGTCGTCGACGTCCTAGGTGAAGACGTCCGGTACGCCCCCACCTATCTCCCCAGCACAATCTAACTCTCCCCAGAAACACAATCCTAGACCGATACAGCGCCCTCGAACTCAAAGAATACCGGCGAATCTTTCGAAACACCGATGAAGTAAGTTCCACATCTCCTGCCCTAATCAAACTCACCCGCACCAGGCCGGTCAATTGGACAACATCTCCCGCCGCTTTGCCTACTTTCGTCGCGTCCTCACCGCCCACGACACTGAACGCGCACGGGCCTTTCCACCTGCCTGGCGCGTGGGCGAACACCTCGCCGCGTGTTTTGCGAGTGCGACGAGGGCGGATGTCGTCGTTGGGTTGGACAACGCTGCGGAAAAGGCGGGAAGCCTTGGTACGTAT
The DNA here is from genome assembly GCA_037039685.1 of Ceratobasidium sp. AG-K. Taxonomy (NCBI): domain Eukaryota; kingdom Fungi; phylum Basidiomycota; class Agaricomycetes; order Cantharellales; family Ceratobasidiaceae; genus Ceratobasidium; species Ceratobasidium sp. AG-K. Next base: position 210,064 of record JAWNGF010000003.1, read on the forward strand.
TGGCATGTAGTGGAGGGTTGGGGATTGATGTTGGGTGGTAGGCTCGACGCTGAAGAAACTTGGCAAGGAGGAAAAGGCGGGTGTGCCGGTGTTGACCGTGTCCTTGTTTGTCGAGGCGCTTGCCCAGACGAGGGAATTTGAGTCTGCCATGGCGAAAAAGTTTGGTATTTCGGTGAGGTTTTTTGCTAGTCATTTGGAGGGGCTATTGAATGGTGGGCAGTTCAAGGAACTCGTCCAGCGTGTGCCCGTGCCGGGTCATCAAGGTCCTGGCCAGACCATCTCGTCGGCATTTGCGAAACACATGGGCGTGTTCGTCGACGCTCAAGAACGGTACGTAGATCAGATTCTCAATCGATCCTATTCAATATCTAAATCCCGACCTAACCCACTCCTCATATAGACTCATCTCCGACCAACTCGCATCCCACCGAGGCTCCAACGCCCGCTCCTCCCTTGAAGCCACATCCACACCCGCTCAAACCGACGAGGGAGGCGCGACGACCAACGTCCTCCCGTCCAGTACCGAACTGTTCTACTCGATCGGGCGGGGGATGGACGAGTGTTTGATGTTGGTCGGGAACGAGCCGGGCGAGGGTGGGGTCATGTTGAGCATGTGTGGGATGTATAAAAAGTGGTTGAGGATTTATGCTGGTGAGTTGGTCGGTTTGGTGTGTGTGGAGGTGCTAATGTGTTGGCGTAGAGGATGTATTGATTGCTGGGACCAAACGGTATAGCTAATCTTATTTGGTTGGAACTGGAGCTGATTCGACGACCCAGACCGGAAACCCAGCGAAGGTCATTCGAGGGGCGATTCAACCCTGCGGAAATTCAGAAATTATGTTTGACCCTCAATACGGCTGACTATTGTCAAACCACTGCTGGACAGGTACGGCTATGCTTTCTACCCGTTGAAATCACACGCAGAACTGACGAGTGCATGTTTAGTTGGAAGAAAACATCCGGGACAAAATCTCACCCGAGGAAGGCGAAGAGTTCTCGCTCCAAGAGGAACAAGATTTGTTCGTCAGGTGCGTCCCTCGCCTACACCTTCACCCGCCCCTAACTCTTTCCTAATAGCGTCATATCAACTTGTATCACCCAACTTCTTCGCGAACTCGACTCGGCCACCGATCCCTCATTCAATACCCTCCTCAAGTCCAACTGGGTAGCGATTGATACCGTGACTGGTCCGTCGGCATGGGTCGACGAGTTGAGCAGCGCGACTATGGGTGTGGTCGATGTGGTTCATGAGCGGGTCGAGCCGAAGAAGTATGTGAGGAACTTTTGCGATCGGGCCTCCAAGTAAGTGTTTCGGCTTGCTCTCTTTTTTGGTTTAGGAGGTTGGGTGATGGGCGAGACCACGGTATCCCACGTCGCACCGCTTTCGCGGCCTGTACTGGACTAAACCCGGGCTCACGACCACTCTGAATTTGGGCAAAACTAACTATCGCACCCCATTTTTTTGAATAAATAAAATACACCCAAACTAAATACCATCTAGCGCGTTGATCACAAGGTTTACAAACGCTCTCGTCAAGAGTCGACCTATCAAGGGGCTAGGCGGCGAGCAGGTATGTGGTCCGAGTCGTAACTGGAGATTAGATCTGATTGTTGCCCTGCCTTGTCATTGATATTTGTCCCTAATCATCGGCGACGCGTATTGCTATTCCCGTCGACTCCGACATTGCGCCTTGCCATATGACCTCATTTCGACCATATTGATCCCGACAATCAGCTTCTGCTCGACCTCCAATCATTCAAATCTAGCCTTCTCAGGCTTCCAGGATCGAGCGCGTCAGCGGAGTCGATGTGAGTTTGCAACCAACGTGGCGCGCATAAATGCTAAGCCGAAACTCTCCCCAGGTACGCGCGTAATGTATCGCGAAACATCTCCCGACTCGAAACTCTACTCAAGGTTATTATCACCCCTGTCGTATGTGCATCTATTCTTCTAATTAGGAAACTGCTGATATCCTCGAACAGGATCCACCCGATGCGTTTGTGCTAAACTATATCCTGCTTATCGGAGACTCGTCTTTTTCAAATTTTCAAAAGGTGCGTTTCACCAAGTTCTGTGGAGCGAGGCCTAACTGGGCCCAATACAGGTCCTTGATCTCAAGGGCACACCCAAGGCCGAACAAAACACGTTGCTCGACACGTTGCTCACGATTACGAGCACTCGCACAGAGCTCGCGTCGGAATCATTCCTCACGACGCTCGATATGGATCCGTCAACGACAACCGGTCCCGGTGGATCCACCGCCGCTTTGACAGGGGCTGATTCTCCTCGAACGACAGAGACCCGCCGCGAGGTGTTTAGTGATCTCAGGAAACTCGTGAGCTTTACGATGCGTAGGGATTCCCGTCCACTGGGACGTGATGTTTAATCGATTGGTAGTGTGTGTACATTGGGATCTAGAGTGGTACATGAAGAAAAGTAAACGGGTGTAGGGAGCCGTAACCATGATACAGTGTGCTCGTTTCAGTTCAGACATAACGACACCAAGAGGAGGCTGAGAACCAGCTAGTGATATAATCCAAGAAAATCAGTCTATAAATCGAAATGAAATAACCAAAAGAACGAGAGAAGGAATCGATACCGTCGTGTCAACCATGGCTACTGTGTTGTCGCGTTGGAGGGGTTGGGACGTGCTGGCAGCCCGCCCTCGGACCGTGTGCGCCGAACCTCTCTCCGCTCGCGCTCACTTCTCCCCGGTTTGTCCCCATCCCCGCCTGCAGACTCAGGTCCAGATTCCTCGGGTAGCCGACCTAGCAACCGCAGAATCCGTTCTCGCGTCTCGAGGCTGGGTTCTATCACCTCACCCCGACCCATACCACCGAATGCGCTGCGGGTTCTTTCGAGCACGCCGAGGTCCGAGAGCTGGCTTGCAGGCGTGCGGGGTCCGCGTGGAGTTCCACGGGATGTGGCCGTGGGCAATGGCTGTGGAGGAGATGCGGGGGTTGCTATTTCAAGTTCGAGCTCGGCCACGGGCCGAATAGGTGCCCCCAATCGCGGCGGGACGATAATGCTCAGCTGATGTCGCTCATGGTTTTGTGGAAGGGATGATATAGGAGTAGAGAGCGAAGCCGACTGGTGATGTGAATATATGCGCTGCGATTCAGACTGAGAGCCAAGGGGTGATGAAAGTCGAGGAATGGTCTCTCCAGGAGCCCTGGATCGTATTGCGCGCAGTCGAGGAGACAGCTGTAGTGATGGCAAACTGTAGGTTGATATCGGCGCCGGTTGTGATTGGGAGCGTAAATGCGCCCGTGCCGGTCGGGTCGGCCCAATCCCCAAGAGCTTGAGCGCCTTGCTGGAGCCTGAACGACCGTGCCCTCTGGATGCATGCGTTTCAGACGAGGCTGGGGTGTCGTCCCTCGAGACAGATCCTAGTCCTTCTCGGCTTTTGTATGGCCAAGACCCATCCAACTCTCGGCTCCGTCGGTATTCATCTACCTCCCTACTCCTCCGCCCAAGTCCATGGCCTCCATCCCCGTCACGAGTAGACTCACTCAATCGCCCCGTACTCGGTCCTGCGTCGGTTCCACCACAGCGGCTTGGCTGAGGATGGGCAAACACAACTGTCGAAACATTCGTACTAGCCATACTCGCCCGATCGACGTATATACTTGTTCGTTGACCAGGTTGGGAGCCATTGGTGGGGTGGGCGGCGTAGCGCGTTGCGAGGACTAGTGCTGGTGGTGAGAGATCCTCCACCTTGGCAAGGGTTTGCGCATTATTAGCGTGTCCTGAGTCTGAAGATATGTGTGACTTGATACTCGCAGTATCGGGCTTAGAGTGGCCCCCATTTCGACCAAACATAAGATCATGCAGGCTTAGGTTGAATGGCGAGACGGAGCGGTGGGGGAGAACGGCAAAGGAGGAATTGGAAGGCCGTTGGATCGTGCCCATCGGCAAGTCATGCATCCCCCCGCTCTCATTATCGTCCTTGCCTTTTGGGGCTCTTCGAGTTCGAAGGAGGTAGATGATGGTGATAACCAGAGCGATAATAATGGCTGGGAGGACAGTTGAAAGTGCAATGACGGTTCCCGCTGAGAAGGTAGCCGAGCTATGGGTCGGCTCTTGAACCAGCGTCGTGTTCTGAAGAGTAGGTGTGGTAATGGGAGAACTTGAAGAATTTAACTGAGGTAGTCGAGAAGAACTGGTATATAGGGGCGTTGGAGTAGACGTGGTTAAAGAGGTCGTAGATACGGGTGTTGGAGATACAGTCCAGGATAGAGTCGTAGCGGTCATAGGTATAGGCTTTGGAGGTGAACTACAGAGCATTTTTCAGTCACAAGGCCCACCAAAATGAAAACCCAAGCTATTCACGAACGGCAGTATTGGACTGGGCAGCGCTCGAGCCATCTTCGTCATTCCCCTGCCCCTACTCGGTCTATCGTCACCAGTCGGCAATATCTGAGTGTCATCCGATGATAAACTGAAACGCTTGCTCTTAGCTTGACGTCGATCACCACGCGGCTGCTTTGTTCCCCTCATTCGTGATATGAGCGCTACAATTAAGGTGGGACGTTAGTGAGATGCGAACATAAGTGGGGGACAAAAGGTCGTCAAGAGCATCAAAGGAGTGGTTGAGGTCATTATCTAAATGAGATCTCAGATAGTATCACCTAGCCGAGGCGGTGTAGCGCGCATGCCAGAACGAGCGGGGTGCGCTGCTTCATCCCCAACTCTCCCATGAATGAAATAGGAGTCCGAGAACCCCGAAATCAATGGCTAGACTCACGAATATTGTTGACGTTCTCTTTTCCCGACTCGCTCCCGTTTCCGTCTCGCTCGCGGCTATACTTATGACTCGAATGGGCTTCATCTCTTGGGCGACTACAAATAGTTTTAGATTAGTCTATCAGTTGGACCGGTGTTCGAAATCGAGTTGAAACTCGGAGGGTCGGGTGACTGACCTGGTTGCCAGGCGTACTTCGAATTGGTTGCTGGCGTTGTACGACGTCCCCGATCTGGCCCTGGATGAACGATGAAATAGGGGTTAAAAGTGAGGATTTGGGGCTGCTTACGGGGCAATTTCGTGTAGAATCCTGGCTCTCTGCGTGAAGAGGGGGACAATAAGTTAATTTTAAGAAACGATACTGTCACGGTAGCGGGGCAGTGAATATTTACCTCATCTTTTGAAGAGGTAGCGCCGAGTTGATTTTGAAGATTGTCCTGATTGGAGATGAGGGAGTAGATATTACTCGCGGCCCGCCGCACTGCAAGCGTCGGCATTCAGAGGTCAACTCTCGCCGTGAGGAAAAACCGAGAGAAATCAAGGGAGGAACAAGGTAGGATCGGTCATGGGCTGCTGTATATATCGTGTTCCGCAAGGTCGCGCTCGCCCATGTACAACACGCTTCCCCAAATTTCAACACTCGTTGCACGCCTGCCATGCGAGCGCCACGCGAGCGTGGCGGTGTTTATCAGGGTTCTAAGCGCCTGGCTATGTTTGGCCACAGGGAATTATTTTAAAGAAGGATTATTTTGCCTTGTCTCAACAATAACAGACTGCGATTTAGCCCGAACGTTCACTCGAAACATGATCCGAGGGCACGCATAACGTGGAATGCTTCACATATTGCCCCAGTGTCTATTTCAAATCTGGTTGCACCAATACAATCAATACCTAGCGTCGTAACGAATGCAAACGTGTACGGTAAATGATGAGCGGGTATCATATGGCGAAGTGTGTTCATATCGATCAAGACCTAGGCATACGTTAGCGATAGTTCTCCGAACATCCGAACCGGAAATGCGAGAAGTTGATGTTGTAATGAAAGAATGCGAGAAGGATCAAGCCGACGCACATTTTGTATTGAATAAAATCAGCGGCCGGTCGCTCGCCCTTGGACTCGTACTTGATAGAGATATCCAAATCACGGTTGTTTCGTTGGTTGGGGGCACAGGTAAGCGTCCCCACAATCTCATCTCCATTCTGTGCACCTATCAGCCCCCATTATTTCAGGATCATACGACATGCTTACCTCGACGGGAATAACATCTTTAGTGTAAAACACGGTTTGTCTATTCCAACGAGATGATTAGCCGGCCTAGGTTTGATTGGTACAACTCACTTCCAATGTGTATACTTCGCATGCGGCCCGGTGCTAAATTTGACGGGCTTATGCGCAGCATCGAAACAAATATCAAACCACGCAAGGAAGGCGTGGATATCTGTTAAACCCGTTAATGCCCTCCTAAACTCGAGCAAATCCGCCGATGCGACATACAATCACGCCGCTCGGAAACCAATGTGAAATCCGCCGTAAATGTTAAATCCTCTTTTTTGACGGTACGGAGATCAATGTGCTAAATCAAAGTCAAATCAGGATTAGCATTTTGATGTCTGTTGCAACTTTCAGACCTTGATGGCGCAGGGTTTCGTGACGACTGCCTTGAGGTCGACGGTGTCAACTAACGGCTCGCGAAGCGCAATGTCCTTGATGCAGCTGTAATCGAAACCATAGACGTTGTCCCAGACTGATTAATCACGTGCATGCCATTAGCTGGATGTGGGGGTTTAACATAAGCTGGACTTGCAGTTGATTTTTTCCTCTTTGTAGTCTTGATCCTCGATCGCGGCAAGGTAAATCGTGGCGGTATCAGGGAATAACAAGCCATCGGGCGCCTAAATATTGGACAACTGATTAGGATCGTAGCCACTTGATATGAAAATGAGGGCGTACGAGGTACTTGTCTCGCGCAAGCAACACAGTATCAAGCATGCTCTCATAGAGCCTATCAAGACGCCCGCGTTATAGTCTCGATACCTGCGTTTGCTGGAGATGTACACGTACAAAAAGTAACCCATCCATTCGCTCACAATAATATCGAATTGTTGGAACGGCAACTCGGCTTCTTCAAGTTTTCCTTTGACGAGGGTAATGGCTTCATACGGCATGTGTAAGTCGGGATTGGATCCGGTCAATTGTGCTGGAAATGACTTACTATCCTTGAATCCATTTGCCTCGATGATCTTTTGCGCCTGATCAATAATGTTCGACATGTCGATCTACCAAGGATTTCCCGTCCATCTGTTCATATTTAAAACAGGACGAGGTTCAATTGTAACTTACCCCGACCACATGTTTCGCTCCCGCCTTGGCGGCGAACATGCTCAAAATTCCCGTTCCGCACCCAACGTCGAGGACGGTCTTTCCCTTGAACAAATGCGAATTGTTATACATCGCATTGCGGTACGAGGTGGTTCGGACTGTGTCTTTGAGCATTTCTTCGTGGATTCCTAACGCAACAATAAGTTGAGAACGAATAGTTCAATCGAGAAGTGTAAGGTTGGCGCGTACCAAAGTGGGCGTAAGAGTCCGCGTAGCTAATTAATCAACATCAACTCATTCGGCCCTACTCAATGTCTAAGAAAATGGACGCACTAATCCTTGGAAGTCATGCTCTCAGGGTTGACCTTGTCTTCGTCCATGGCGGATGAGGTTGGTTGGTTGTCTGACATTTTTGTTGTCTAGGGAGGCGGGATGAAGTTGGGGGAGTTGAGGATGGCGATGGGGTTGGCGCGTGATGTGATCGGCAAAAAATACTGACCTGTCCAAATGCAGATCTGCAAAAGTCACGTGGTTGAGTCTCACGGTGTCATCAGCACATAGACAAGTTTGGTTAGTATGACCAACACTTCTTGTCCTGTACGAATCATCAAACCGAAGTTGACGGCTTCAAGTGGGCGACGGTGACGGCGACGACGATGGCGCAGAAACTCAGAGTGTAGGTCGACGTTATTCTTCCAATATTGGAAGTCTCAGATCCTCAAGCTATAAGAACATGTCCACTTGTAGGCTCGACGGTCTCTCTAAGTTGTCTCAGACTTGAACTTCAAGTGCCCGGACTATTTTCATAAGCTTTCCTCGTTTCCGGTTTATCATCGCAAACTTGCAACGGCTTCAATACATACCGGCTCTCGAATCCCTGGAATGTACTTTGCCTGTTGTGTCACGCTTGGAGCTGTCAGCTCACCAGCAAACCGGGTACTGCAACTCACAGCGCATAATCGTAATTAATCTTGTTCAAAAACCTGCAATCCCACTGAAAACTCTATCGATTTCATTTGGGTACGCTCAGAAGTGCCATACGAATTCGACGGTGAGGTATGTGGGTGAGGTATGTGCTTATCCGCTTTGCACCTACGATGCTCAAACGGCCGAGTCTCGCACTGTTGGCATGCGTTTTTTCTGGCTTTCCTCGTGCAACTTGCTTGAAATAAAAGAATGAGCTATTCCTAACTTTAGAGTGCCTGCTTGGTCTTTTGCCATAAACATAAAGCAAGATCTGCTCATCCTCACCGAGTGCCTAAGAATAATCGATAAGGATACTATGGCTGGGTCACACGGGCAACGCGGGATCGGATGGTTGGCTCAGCAATTCGAGGAAGGACGCGACAATGTTATTTTGCTAGATTCCAACCGAAATTAATAGACTGAAATTCGCCCGCGGTCAATCAGGACAGGAAGGAATGGTCAGTGTGTGCTTGCCTGGGTAGGAGTGTATCGGTTATCCTTGGAGGGCCTTATCTTGTGGGAGCGAGAGCGGCTCTGCGTGGGAAGAATATATCCAAACCGAATTTGGAGTGTATTGAGACGCGGATACCGCCATGCCAAATTTAATCGGGGATGAGTATGGTAAAAGAGAAAAGTCATTATTATAATCATAAGTCGAAGGAGGAGTCGACCCCAGGTTGACCTCCAGTTGCTTTTCAACGGGTGCGAGCTCGTTAATTACGTCCCATAGGCAAAACTAGCTGACCTTCCTCTACCCATTAGTTCGAAGGGATCTTTCGCGACTGTTCTAAAGGTACCAAAAAGCTGATTTCCATAGGGCGACCAATCTAACTATCCTTGTTATCAACGAGTTAAAGATTACACATAACATTCTGAACTATGTCCAACGGGTACATGTGCACAAGTGAACATACTTGGTCAAGATCGGGGAGCAAAGCGACACAGAAAAAGCGCGAGTTTGTTTGTGAAAATGTTTATGAGGTGTTTTGTAATAAACCTGTTCGTAGGGGGAATAAGACTGAATAGTCAATACCATGTAGTAGTTACGTGACTACCCACCAGACACACAAAGTCAAGCTATGGTACCCAACCACCATAGGGAGGCCGAGTGCGAGGCTCATACTCATCATCTATTCGCCGAGGGGTTTCGCGATAGTAATCACCTCCAAGCGGCCTGGCATCCAGATCGTAGCGCGCACGGTCCGAACCTGGGCCGCCGCGGGGGGGATACCCGTCGTCAGGCCTCGAACGCTTCATAGGACGGATCCCTTCGATCTCACTTGGCCGACTAAACCCAGCGCGCAGTCCGTCTGAGTATCGTGGCGGACTTGGCTCTCGTCGATACCGTGACGTATAGTCATCGTTTGGGCGGGGTGCAAAGTCATCTCGGAGCGGACGAGGTGCAAAGTCATCCCGTGGCCGAGAGTCAACCATGTCACGAGACCATGTCGAATCCGCTGTGAGTCGATCTTGAAGCTTGGGCTTGGAGTCGGGGAGACGATTAGGGGCAGTCCAATCGCGAGACGATGGCCACGCAGGCTCAAGTCCTGACGCGGGGTCGTATGTATCGTATCGAGAACTAGACGGGTCAGGTAAACCGCGAGGTCGATAGCCAGCAGCAGGATTGGGAGGTAGACTCGACGATCCAAATGGTGTTCGGTCGCGACTTGAATCGCGGGACGGTGGGCTGTTTCGAGACGGTGGCGGAGCAGGTCTGCCACGTGCCGATCCAGCCCAGTTATCATTATCCATATTGTAAGATCCAGCCCGGGGCCGATCGGCGAAAACTGGAGATGCAGGTGGCGGTCTAGAGTCAAAGCTGCGAGATTCATTCCGAGGAAATGAGCTAGGGTAGTTGTCTAGCGACCGCCGATGAGGGGCGGCTCGCGGGACCGGAGGCTCGCGAGGAGGGGATCCACGAGGAGGGGAAGAGACAACGGGACGAGGCCGCGATGATCTTGGGTCGTCATACGGAAGATACTGGGAACGATAATCACGAGGTGGACTATAGTCTCGTGGTGGCGGTCGAGAATATTTTCCTAGGGGAGGAGAAACAGCTCGTGTGAATGATGGTGCCTGTGGTCGTCCGCGAGGACTTGTCTGAAAACTCTTAGGCGGGCGTTCGTTGGCCGCGGTTGGTGGAGGAGTGCGTCGGGAATTATTAGAGCCTGCCCCCTGAACGTTCGCATCAGCCGCACGGGAGGTTGGTTGTGTGTGTGTCCGCGACGGATGGTCGCGTCCACGCACGGGAGAAACATTTCGAGCATCACTATGGCCCTCTCCATTCTCGGATGGCCGAACCGGGCTTTGCTCGGTTGAGTGTTCCTCTGGGCGATTTGCTGAGCGTCGGTTCTTCTCCTCAATGGAGTCGAGCATCCTAGTTCGAACCTTTTGGCGTCGTAGAAATTCGGTCTTATCGCCATATTTAGGGTCATATCCAGAACCATCCGCGTCAACGTTGTGAGCAACGTCCGACTTAACCCCATCCTCCGACGTCAACGTAGTCGACGCACTGGAGACAAAAGAGGCAATTGATGAAGAAGATGGGTCTACGCCTTGCAATTGGGATCCAAGAAACTGATATGGAGACGATTCGCGTTTGATCTCTATTTCTAGTTCGCCTTTCTTGTCGCTAGCGTCAAGTAAGGTTGGCGTATCCGATATCTTCCGCTTATGCCCCGAATCTAGTAGAGTATTTAATTTCAGGTGAGTTATAAAAATGAGAGGAGCGTACGCTTAGTCGGAGTCGATTCAATGGGGCTGTGTAGAGTATAGCGCCCAAGGGTATGGGATGGGCCACGTTGGTTGTTGGGGTCCAGATCTCGGGACAAACCAGCATGAGCATTACCCTCGACCACTTTCGAATCAACAGGAGTCTCAGTCTGGTCCATGTTGACGTCCTCCGCGGGTGCCTGAGTTGCGTTACGCTGAGGAACAGTGCCAACTCGTAGGTCCGAGGCGCCATTCCCCTGTTGATTTTGAGAGTCCAAGGTTGAGGTGGCTGTGGATCTCGAACTGTTAGCGTATGTTGAGGGTAAATTGTGAGCAGTTTGTTGCGTGGCAGTCAAGTTGAGTGTTCCAGGCGAGCCGATTTGTTGGCCAGTCGCGAGTGGTATGGTAGAGCGCGAACCAGAGGTTAACACGAGGTCTTGCAGGTTGGATAAATCTATGTTGGCTTTGAAATACGGATGTTGGCCTTCCAAAATGGCGTGCTTTAATCTTCTCAAAATAGTGATGTCTTTTGATTCGGTCAAGTGGTGTCCAGCTTTGTCGTCGTGAAGGAGTCCAAGCGGTGGGGGCCAGCTTGCCGAGAAGGGTCATTCCCCGAGTACGTTATGCTAGTTGTTGATTCTGAGCTGGAGTGCTGAGGGTTATTTTGATGCCCTTGGCTTGCATCATTCGAGGTCGATAAGGAAACCATATCTGCAATCGAAGATTATGCACGTTAGGTGAAACCAATGCCCAATACAACAGAATGACGCTATTGAACCTGAAAGGAGGTTAATGATAGTTATCCTATGAGGGGTTTGCTTACAAGTTAATGTCGAAGTTGCAGGTTACTAAATCCGAGCTAGTAGACGTAATATGCTCGCGCTTAGTACTGACTGTCAATAATCCTCGTAACCTATATCTAGATTTGACTTACCGCAAGAAGTTAAGTGATCTAGAAGTAACTTAGGCCAAATGAGGTTCGATGACTTGGTGGTTGTATCAATGGTCGCTGGTCGAACCCCTGCAACAACGCTGTTCGCACGTGTTGGTGACTCAGCCTCGAGTCTGCTCAGAACAAGATATCCAAAGGGAACACCCAGAGACTGTTTGTGTTCAAGCGGCACAATGGCAAAATATGCCAAACAACCTGCAAAGATCCAGTCGATCGAGCAGGATGGGTGAGGGAGGTTAGAAACGGGCGTTTGATTTAAATTTGTCATATAACTTGAGATAACGTAGTTCTTCAGGGCCGGCCATGAAATGTTGACCTCCAGGGGTCAAACACCCCCCGTTACCGCAATTGGGAAGCTTCGAATCCACTTCACAAGCCTCGAAGGTTTCAATATTTACACATAAGTATGATTTTCTGAGGAAAGACACTATCCATAGGGATGCTTTGAAACTGGTTTCACCACGTGATTGATTGCAATACCGTATAGCCTAAGTAGCAAAAAAAAGAGCGGGGTTCTGTAATCAAAGGTATATTTTTCAACTGCCTTCACGAAGTAGAAACACGGAATGAACCGTAACCACTTGTAACATTGATACGATAGGCGGTCCCCTCGATTCCGGCCCAAACCACACCTCCTGGCAGAGTCATATTTCTGTCGATTATGATTTCAGCTCCATTCACTTTCACCGTTTTTTCCACAACTTGTGGTATCACAATCTTCCCATTGGTGCCAGCTGGGGCTGTGACATGCATATCAAACTCGGAACCAATTTGCTTCCAGGATGCAGTGATGGTTCCCCATGGTGTGGGTACGCGACCGTTTGCGAAAGTTAGATTAACTGGGCGAGGGGCAAATGAACACGTTGAATAGTCAGGGGAAACAGGGGAAATTCCGAGAACATAGCATGGTAGTTGCCATGTTGGCCCGCTGCCCCACCCGCGCACTTGGGACGAGTATAGGGCTCACCCGTAGTTCCATCTGGGGATGGCATTTAGTTGTGCGTTGCTCCAGGAAGAGGACGATATACGTACTGATGAGCTCCCAGGTCATGCCCTTATACCAGGGGTTGTTCACGTCAGTTTGGTTTTCCAAACGGTACGCATAAGGTCGATTGCTTTACCATTCATCCCGTCCTCAAATGCTGCCCATGTGTGAAATGCCGATGCATATGGTAAGATTATGGGAAGTTCTCGAGTTGTGTTTGAGGAGGAGAATAGTCCAAATAGCGTGTTCAGGATTCGCATTGATTCAACGACTGATTGCGGCGACGACAGAGCGTCGCTCGCGCCTGCGATTCCTGACAAGATAGCACACTAGGATCAGCAGGATTAGCTCTGTCAAGGCGTGCATGTATGATTGCATTACGTACCGCGTTACCGTCTTGGCTGACTCCGACGCTGCTGTTGCCCTCGGTGAGGATGTATGCGTCCGAACTGTTATTGAACAAATGCCGATTCACTGCGCTTTCGATGGCCCCGCAGCCTCCCGGTACCCGGGTCTCACGGAATCGCCCAGATTTTCAGCTATCAGGGCTGCGTTACGGAGAGCCAAGACCAGAATTGCATTGGCACTGATATGTGTACCTGGCATGGGCCCGCCGTGGCAATCAAAATTCAAAGCTGACTCGGAGTAAAGCGTAATGAGACCAGTAGTATCGTCGAGGAAAAAAGGCCGCAATCAATATTGCGCTTGATTGCCGGCCACCACTTGGAGAAAAACCCCGTGTCGCCGGTATACTGAAACCATTCATACCATGCATTCGCCGAGGAGATGGCGTAACCAGGTAAAATAAATCAGATCAGCGCATCATGATGACGGGATAGCTTACATGAAGGAATAGGAATTATTTGAGTTCCAGCTGTCCGTCGGCACCTCTGATGGGTTAACACTCGCCAAAACGGCGCTAGAAATTTGACCCCTGGTATCTTGTACTCCAGTGAAATATACGAGACTCCCAGTCACGGAATCGAGATCTGCCGTTGAATAAAACTTCATACGCTTTAGATTTGGCAACTATCTTCTAGAATTTAAAACCACAATCACTATTGTAGGTCCAAAAATCAAGAAGTCTCCGGACCAAATAACTCGATCCCTCTGTGTTCCATCTAAGGTAGTGTCAATTGTCTATATAATTTATGTACATTTACTATGCACTTACCAAAGCATGTCCCATAACGGTTCGTCCCAGTCGCAAAGCCACCCAGCGCGCTCATGCTAGTTAGACTATTATGGTAGATTGTATCACCCTCTGCATTCTGTACGTGGAGGTCCTTGATTATAATTACCGTGTCGTTACCAGCCAAAAATCCCAGCGGCCAATCGGATGAGACATTATCTACCCAAGCGAGCTTCTTGGATGAGGGCGGCGTCTAGATCCCTACATTGCGAGCCCTAAGTGGTGAATCAGCTAGCAAAAAAAATCAATCCCTCAACTCTAATCTTCACTAATTGTAACTATAGCGCACTCGAGACGGAGATTTGCCATACTCAGAGGTTTTCGGTCCGACGATGCCAGTATTCATAAGCCTTGAATATAACTGTAAATATTGTAATGGGCGGAGTACGACAAGATGAGTGTTTCGATCAGTGGGATTTTCCAAGCAAAAGAGATGTATCCCAGGTTGTGCTACGGAGCAATAGAGAATTCAGGTTGAAATGACATGGTACGACAGCCTTGATAAACCAACGGGAACAGATTCCGGTCACATGACTATATGCATAACCGAGTAGACTGAAATTCCAACGGTGAGGATGTCATTGAAATTCTATTAGGGCCTCTCGGGACCTAACTGCATCGGGGCAATTTCCAGCTTTCCCCGTGAAATCATCCGAGATCTTGCGCATAAAATCACTCCTACCAGTAATCAATTGACCTCACGACAGTCGTAGCAGGAAATAATACGCGCACACGCTCCTTCCCCGCTTATGATAGCTTAGAAGCGCGGGTATTTAAATAAACAATATCGCATTCCACGTCCTAAAGATACAAACGCCACTCTTCCAAACGATACAATCGGCTAGGGTTGGGGCACAGCATACTCGGCGCTCTCTCTACAGATCCAAGTCTACGGTATATGTCTTGGGCGTTGCACTTGCTTGATTCCGGATTCATCGCTCTCCTGCCTTTTTTACGCAACTAAAGCCCATTCCTTCGAATTCAGATTGTATACACTTCCAGAATAACTTTTCCCATCTCGCCTGTACCATCCTTTCCGCACTCAAGCTCAAACACGGCGAACTATAGTAAGAAATAGCTGAGCAGCTTGACAAAACGACACGTACCTGTTGTAACACTACTGGAGTTTTAATTAAGATTAGCTGTCAACCGATCAAACCCAATCTCCGCGACCCACAGCGCTCATTTTCAACCATAGCCTCCGAAGAGATTACCGTATCAGGGTCTCATACATACTGCCCATATTTCGACACCTTGGTACATGTCTGTGCTTCGGGAAAGGCGCCCACTCCAAGTGAACCTCCGAAAGGTATCGCCTGGACGATGTAGACATCGGACGTGCCTTCCTGTCTTGACTTTGCCCATTCGACCCGCCTCTGGTCGAAATCGAGTAGCAGTACTGCTCAAGTCGTACCATCCTAACCGAAGTGTAGCGTACTGCTTGAATCGGGGAACCCTGCGACTCGTTGACCATGCACGTAATCTGCACCAAGCTCTCTGAGTCTACCTCCATATTTTAGCGTCAGTGGGTGTCCAAATGAGTCTTCCCATCTTGTTGTTTATGCATATTCGTTATTTATATACCCAGCCTGAGTGGAAGGAAGTGCGCGGTGGTGATATGATAGAACAGCAATACAAGTCCCATTGTCTCCACGTGATCACAGATTGGATTGGATTTCTTTGGATAATTTATGTTTATTGAATGTGATCACGGGCGGGTTCACAGGCGGGTTCGCGTTACGCGCGTCTCGAGCACCATTACATCCACTATGGTGGCAGCACGATTGGCAAGTTCAAACACTTTTTATAGTGACATCATGCATATACTTGCATTAATTTCAACCCCATAGACCCGACTCTCTACACATGCCGGCTTACGGACTTGTGCGTACTGCCAAACTTCTCTCAATGCTCAACCCCCCGAGCTTTTCATGGGCAGATACGACTCATCCTCGGTCTTTCCCCATATCACCGCCATCACCGGTCCCGATAATATCTCACAAAGATCTAGATGACCATCTAGAAGTACTTCAATCCCACGGTTGGCATTTCCATCAAGCCAGCCGGAGGTTTGACGCGTTGAGATGCACGGCCGAATGGTGGGAGCTTTGTCACCGCGCCCAGTTTCCATCGTTCAAGTCTGCAATGGGCTATGTGAATGATGTGGCCGATTTAGCCAAAACCGAGAAGGTACGGACCCGGCTTCGTAGCGGTCACACATCAACTAAGTGCAACTATAGCATCACCCTACCATCCTAATATTCGATCGGGTTCACGTAGTGATCTCTCTAGACACGCACGATACGGTCGAGCGACCAGCGACATTTTCGGATAGTTCGGATACTCCACTTGTCTCTCGTTGGCCGGGAGTGACGCTACGGGATGTTCGCATGGCATTGCTAATCAACCCACTGCTCAGCCGCCATAGAGTTGTCGAAAGTATGCCTCCTATGGGAAAATCTCCCTCTAGTTACGACGATGTAATCAGCGTTCACTTGAAGAATTAATTGTATATGGAGCATAGTAGACTACTTTTTAGTACACTATCATTGTCCAACCAACGCCCTCAAGTCATTCAGATGCTCGCCTAGTTCTACTTTTTCAGTCTCTAATCCATCCTTCATATGTTTTTCATTTGTGCTCCCTGCCAAAGGGATGATTCCAAGGGACTGGGCAAGCCGGTAGACGACTTGTGCGTTCGTTACCTTTTGCGCCTTGGCAATATTGTTTACCAAAGGATGTCGGTACAAGGACGGACTCCCTGTGAGCGTCCAAAACGATCTGGTCACGTAATCGGTTGATCGTAAAATCAGTTGGTATCAATACAGGGTGCTTACTCGTACGCTATCCCTTGCTCCTTACAATACTTGTAGACCTCAAGGTCCCATGCATTTCCCTCATACCAGCGATTTTGAACGACATCGACCCTCCCATCCGCTTGCAACAGCTGTAAAGTCTGTGCATCGTACGTGTTCGACACTCCGATGCGACGGACTAGACCTTCGTTGCGTAATTCGCACAGCGTTGCCCATGCTTCCTTGGTGCGGGTCGAAGTGTCTAGCGGCGAGTGCAAAAGATAGCTATCAAGCCAAGTGGTGCGGAGATTTTTGAGGGAACGCTCAAATGAGCTTCGGATCTGAGTGGGGATAGGCGTCGATGGGTCATAAGGGAGAGGTTGGGATTTGTCTTGACCTCCGATTGGGGTGTATCTACAAAGATGAATATATTTTGTATGCTATCGAAGCAACTTAGGGTCACATACTTGGTTTGAATGAATAGGTCATCCCGTGAAACCCCATGCTTCTCTTGTACCTCGGCCAAGGCTTCGCCAACTAGGTCTTCACTATACAAAAGCATTAGCCACTGTCGCATCAGCCGCTGAAAAGAACGCAGACCGATAATGTTTGGGCTGGCAGGCGGTATCAATCGCTCTGAACCCCTATGCATGCCGGCCTGTAAGCAACACACCACGAATCTAAATATAGCACTTGCTTGTAGCACTGCCTGGATCACAAGCGCCTTGGTTTGCTCTTTTTTCCTAACCGGGGAGCGGAGGTGAGGCCCCATCTACTCTACTCGGGATCGCAATTACCAAGCTGTTCCATAGATAATTTTGGGCATTTTAGGAAGCGACATGTTGCCAATCACTAGACGGCGGGGTTTGTTGTGGTCGCAGAGTTGGCGAGGTCATGGTCATCATTTTGATGACACTGTAATGACGGCAAGCTGAGATAAGCCACTTCCGGAAATCTAAATCGAGGACGCCGCGTCAGGGATCAGGAAGCAAGGGCATCTGAGCGCGGGGTGCCAATAACTTCCGATGTCGGTTGCTAGGCGGCGGGAACTGTTTGCTCCGAGCACCTGAGCATCCCATCTGTGCCGTTCAAGCCTTTAAAATAACTCCACTATCGACTTATAAGCACCTCTGATCGGCTGGGAACGTGTTGTATGAGTCGTCGTTGTCAAAGCCGAGGCCACCGAATGCTCTGCTGACCGTGCGCCCATAACGCGACTGGGGCGGGGTTTGTTTGTCTACCCGTAGCACATGGCATGTGTCGTTCTATCAGTCTATATCGGTTCATCGATGAGCAACACGCTGATTGGGCGTGCCGGATCGCGGGCCTTGACGACAGCAATCTAGACACGGTCACGTGAGACTCCGGAGCCGAGTTGTAGGTGCACTCACCTGGCCTCCACCGTCCTCAACATCGCCGCGACTCTGACTCTGTAAATAATCAACGCGGACACGAGCGTATAAAAACCACGCTGGAAAACACACACTCTTCACTCAATCACCTCCAGTTTTCTGCCAGACTCGCGCGACTGCAGCCACCGATTGCATTTTACCATGTCCACCGCGTCCTCCAGTGAAAAACCAGTTTGGGCCACTGGCTCTGAGCAAGTCGAGGTCGAGGTTGTCATCACTGGTGAAAACTACAATGTCGACTTGGACATTGCCAAACGCATGAAGTTGGTTCAGGGTACGCATATACATTCGACCGTGATTGACGCGTTCTTACCTCCCTTGCAGAAGGGATCCAACACGAGACTCCTATCCTACTTACCGGATGTAGCGCGCGCGATTTTGAACGCGTGAGTCTTTCACTTTTCACAAAATTAATATTAATCCTTTCCAGGCGCTTACATTCTGCGCCAACGACCGCGAAGAGAAAGAGTCTCCCTCTCCAGAACTTGTCCAAATAATCAAAGAAATGGGTCCGCCTGAAGATTCCACATCCCGCATCACGCGAGGACTCGCAAATCTAATCGTCGATGACAATGATGATGATGATGATGACGACGAAGAAGAGGATGAGACGTACGAACCGAGTAGCGACTCGGAGGCCAGCGACAGCGGGGAAGAGTACTCGGACACGGACTTGGCGGATGCCGGAACGGAAGCCATTCGGGCCGAGCGGGCCGAGTTCCGGGAAAAGGAGAAGGAAAAGGAGAAACAAGAGTCGGGTGCAGAGTGAACGTCCTGGCCCAGAGCCGTTGGAGGGACAGGGTAGACTCGAGTTGGTCCTAGGAGTGACGCGAGTCCACGTTATCCCACTGTCGATTCTCAGAGCCTCGAATCACGACCCCCAACTGAGCTCAGAGTATATCCCTAAACCTTGTACGCTGAACAACATGTAAATACCGATAATTCTCACCGGACATTTATCACGATAGCCACCCGACAACAAGCGCTGCTCCACAGAGCGAAAATCGCGCACGCACCACCCCGGCCAAAAAGGAATCTCTCATTTCGGTCACCTGGACTTGCTCTCATTGGCCACTAGGTCTCGTTCTCGTCGACGTAGCCCGGTCACCATGGCTTGTTCACCGAAGTCTAGACCGGGGGCGGGCCCGGGGCGGACGCGCCTCACCTCAGATGCGCCGATTCCCAAACCCGGCCGCGTTTTACATTATCCTGAGCGTGCAGCGAATTGAGACCGGTCGTCGACGGCGTTGGTTGATTTACCGGTTCAGTTCAGAAGTCAGCTATTCACGTCGAAGCTTGGTGCACTTTTACAAAGCCGGCGCCACTTTGCTCGAAGTTGGGGCCAAGAACGTCCAAATCGAAGATGGGGTCGTTCTCGAACAACCGGGCGCTCATTTACCGAAAGCCAGCGAGGTCACTCGCAGCCAGGAAACCCATTCACACCGCACTCGAAACAAGGGTTCACATCATAACATAGTACCATTCCGTAAAACAAAAACAAAACAAAAATCACAACAACAATCATGGTGGATACATCTACACATGCGTGTACAAGAAAATGCTAAAGGAAAAAACATACGGGATGCGTGCCGTTCGAATCGAGCGCGTCTTTCCACTCGGGGTGCGTGCTCAGCATCGAGGTGCGTTTCCCGTCAGACATCAAAAAGTCCCTAGACCATGCCCATACCCACACCCAACGTCGCTGTCCGCGCCGTTGAACCCAACAACCCACTCGTCGACTTGACCTTTTCGAATATCCTAAACAACGAAATCACAAGATTCGCGATATACGACACTACTAACGTCAGGACCAGCCCATCTCATAAACAACGGGACTCACAAAGACCAAAAATGACCAACGCAATCAACGCGCGCTGGCAGGAACACAGCTCGTCCCGGATCGAGGCGCCGTTGGGGTTGTGTATTAATGGGTCGATCGCGAGGTTGGGTTTGAGGTGGGTCCACCATCGGGTGGCGGAGGCGGGGGCGCAAAGGATGGGGGCGGTGAGGTAGTTGTCTAGGCATAGGGAGAGCGAGGCGGACCACATGCAGATAAAGAGGGTTTCGGCGAGAGTGCTATGACCGAGTTAGCGCGAGTGGGTTGGTTTGGGGTTGGACTTACTGGAAGAGTTTGGACGAGGTTCGCCATAATCCGAGTGGCCTGCCAAAGTACTCGGCCTATGCAAGTTAGCATGGGCAACGCATACACCTAGAGTACTCACATAAATCGCAATGATGACGTGCACCAATGTCAACGGCCCGAAAATAATTACGAGTGTTCTAGGAAATCGTTAGCATCAATACACGGGCGGCGAAACTAAAAAGATCAATAGAACCAAGAATCAATGGAACCGAAAAGGATAATTAAACCGGAAAAGAAAAGGAATCGGTAAAAGATAGGAGAATTAAAACGCAGAGTGTGCATGTCCGGAGACATCATCCTAAACGAGCGACCGTGGGCGAGGCGAGAGCGAGAAGACCTAACCGCTCGGCTGAGCTAAGCCAAGCAGGCTGCCAAGGCCCAGCAGGCACGGGAAAAATCCCTCATGAGCGGAGTTTGGAAGGCGTGGACTACCGGCGATGATGACTTGCGCCAGGCGGAGCACACGTCGAGTGATGCCCAGTATGAGCATGCGTTGCACCGACCTCCGCAGTATGACAAGCATTGTGCAGTCCAGGTACTGACGTGCGCATACACCCAACTCCAACGCCCAACCTAGTACCCCTTGCTCCAACCCTTGAACGATTGGCCAGCACAAATAACTGCGCTCCAAGCAAATAGAAAAAAGCGCGCAAGCGCCATGGGAATGCCGAGGCAAAAAGGCCGCAACGGCAGCCGATTGGGCGTGGTGTGCCATTGGACGGGAGATGATGGGCTATTAGTCGGGCATAATGTCCATGAGATGCTAGATGTGGACACTGGGTTGGGTCGATAGGCTTCAGCGATCATTGGACGACCGCCGGTATCAACCCATTGTGGCCGAACAGCCCCGGATGACGAGCGGCCAAGCCATCAAATCGAGGTCTCGCCATCCTCGTCACTTGCATCGAGTCGAGGGCTTCGGGCCAGCGGGTTCCATCCCAGGCGTGGTTCGAGCGCGGTTTCCATCCCAGGGCAGACGGGCTAGGCCCGACCGCCAGCGCTATACCCGACTGGATCAGAACCCAACCACGTCACACGACCAACTGAATGCCAGCAAAAGCCACCCATTGAATCCGGAGAGCGAAATCCGAAACAATAATAGAAACCCGACTCACGGCGAGGAGCCAATGCTACCCAGGATGTTCAACTCGAGCTCGACGTTGCGCATGTGTATCGCCAGGGCCAAAGTGGAGGTGGTGAGGGAAATATTGAGCAATCGAAAGAGCTATCGGGCGATCAGCGCGAGTTCCGTACACGAGGCACGACGTACGAGGGGGACGTAGACCTGGTACAACAAAAAGTTCATCCATTTGCTCCGTCGTTGGGGGACGGCGACGATTTGGGTCTGTGCCTGACTCCCGTTGGAGGTCTTTTTGATCTTGGGGAGGGGGTTGGTGGAGTGTGAGCTGCGGGACATGCTACTCGGTGTCAGAAGCGAATGGGCAAAGACAGTCGACGTACCTGCTCACGCGGCCGTCCAGCTCGCCGCCCTCGGACATTTGGCCCGGTGTGCCTGCGCGCTGCATTGGAGTCGTGTGGGGTTCCCACGCAGTCCCGCCCCATGAGCGGTCCCGGCTGTGAAAGTTGTCGCGGTATGTGCGGTCCGGTGCGCCTACGAGTAGTTAGCACACGACAGAGAAATAGTGAGAGACGCACCAGGGAGACCCTCCCAGCGCTTCTCGTCCTCTTCGCGCTTTGCCTTGCCCCTCCGCCAGCCTTTGCGCCCACTCGGCTTGGTCTTGACCGACCCAGGAAACAACCGCGCAGGGTTCCACGGACTGGCCCACCCCGGCGTCTTGCTGTGCGCAACCGTAAACATGTCGATCCGGGGGGTCATGGGGGTGCCGAAATGATGGGGGTCCTGTGTCGGCGGGGTCGGGGCACGGGCCAACGACGGCGAGGGCGACACCATACGCGGAGGCGACGGGGACCGCGACAGTGACCGGCGTGGAGAATCCTCAATGGGCGACTGGACCTCTCCCTCCTCCTCCTGCTCATGTCCCTCCTCCGTCCTCTCCTGCTGCTGCTCCAGCTGTTCCGCCAGATCCTCCAACTGTGCAGCCGTAGGTCCACTGCCCAAACTCCCAAGCCCCGCCATAAACGGCCAATGGAACTTTTTCCCCCCGTCGTGATCGCGTTCTTCGTCCACGGGCGAGGGAGCGTGGTGCGGGGCCACACCCCACCTGGGTAGCGCAAACGAGAACCACCGACTGGGTCCCGGTACTGTTTCAGTAGACGAAACAAGCGACGCATGGTCCGTCAAATGAGGTCTGTGCGCGCGCACCGACGGAGCCGGACTCGCCGTGGGCTGTCGCACCAGCTCGGGACACGACACGAGCGGTGTCGGTGTAGGTTCAGGATCATCCTCGTCGGCAGCATACGCTACAACCCATGAGCCAAAATCACATGATTTCATCCGACTTACGAGGAATGACCACTACCCGGGGTCGTTGGGGCCGAATGCGCGGACTCGAGGGAGGAGGGGGCGGGGATATAATGATACGTGCGCGCGAGGCTAGGCCCGGCGAGGTGGGTGACCGCGGGCGCGTTTTGTTTGCGCCGTCCGGGGCAGCGCGGCGGGGAGCCATCGACCAGGGAGGGGTGAGGTAACCTCCCGTAAGGCCTCTTTAACCCCTGCAGCTCGTCACGTGACCGGAATCGGGCGTTTACCACGCATGAGATATATTCGCCACGGAAGCCGACGATGCGAGCTAGGGTTGCTCTGTAGCGCTTGTTTGGGTTGCTCAGATGTTGGGGTTGCGCAGACCGAGGGTGTTCGAGCCAAGGTTCAGCGGAAACTACCGGCATCGACGTTTGCCAGCGTTGATGCGAGATGACCACGAGATGGCCCGATTAACTGCGATATCAATTGCACATCCCCAAACGTTCCCATCAGACCAAGACCCGACTATGGGCGGAACACTTGTTAGCTATCAGGATCCGCATGTGCTTGCACTTGGCGTACGTAGGACAACTCGATCGTCGACCAGCGCACAAAATTCATCGACCGTGATCGAAAAGGGCAAACAACGAGTGCCTAGACGCCACAGATCTGGATCGCACGACCGCCAGATTGTCTCACCTCGTGGATAACAGCAGTACGTACGTCTGGGGAGACATGATAAATATAGGAAATGGTGGCCGAGGCAAGGAGCTATGGGGCATCACGGTGAGGATCCTGGTCCGCATCTAAATGCCAAGATGGAAATTCTCGAACCCCAGGCGACAAAAACGCCAACCCGTCCACACATGTTGTCCTTGTTCGTAAATTGTCATAATGTACCTGAGAAATAGGGAAAATGAATTAACAAACTGCCAACCACTGTCAGCCGACGACGTGGGGGAAACAAGGTTTCATCCGGATCCGAGTCGTCAAGTTGGGAGGCACGCGACCCTCCCCGCGCCAGCGCCAACCTCAATTGGACTCGTACACATATTTTTAACCACTTCTCGTCGACAACATAGGTCGCGCCGCCGCCAAACAAATATAACCGCCTAAATATTACCTGAAACCACGGCTCCGGGGCTCACTCGCGGCGGTGGCGGCGGGACCGTTTCGCCTCGAGATATTGGAAATACGAGGGTCCAGTGCATTCAGTTGACCTTCCTGCCAAGCACAACGACCTGCGGGTCTCACGTTTGCTGCCGCCGGTAACTTATGTCTAAAACTTTGAATTATACAATGGTGTACAAATTACATATCAGGGCTTGAAGACTCGTTCTCGAGGGGAACGCCAGCGCCCTCCTCATCGCTTAACCTGATTGCTCCGCGACGGTTGCGCACAAGGCCATACGCGCTCTTGGCCATGCCCAGCACCGATATTATCACGGCCGCCAGCGCTGCCCAGTGCACAAACTCGCTCGAGCGCTGGCGTACGAAAATCGCAAACAGCGACCATGTGATTACCATATTGGCCACGAGGTCACCGTCGTCTGAGGACGCATACACCTCGGACGCTCCAACCAAAAACAATCTACAGGGTATTAGCACGAGTTTGGGTGGCAAAAGGTGTACGCACAATCCTAGACAGACGGACAATTTGGTGAATATACCGGCCGGGTGATCTTCGGCGGATACACCTAGTGCCTCGAACCCTGCCACGACGACAAGGACGGTCGTCCATGCGTGCCATAGCGAAATCGGAATATGAATCCAGACTGGGAAGTTGTCAGCGGATATAACCGGGAACCGATCAACTTACGTCGATCATGGATGTTCTCTGCGGCGTGGTGCTTCTTCAAAATATAGTAAATCTGGGAAATGAGGGCCCAGTTCAAGGGCACAACGATTAGTGCAGCGACAAAATGTCCCTATAGTCAAAATAAGTCTAGTAAAGCCTGGAGAACTATTCAGCTACTTACCGCAAGGCTGACGTAGAGGTAAACATAATTTAACACGATGAGGACCGGGAGCCGCCACCCAATCCCCTCAGTAATCGTCTTTCTACCGCTTTCTGTGAACTGGTACACCATCGATCCCAGCGGAAGAAAACAGATGAGCACCCAGACGCTAAATGCGTACGACGCAGGCGTAAAGTATGTTTGCCTGACTGAGGGGTACGATTTTCCCTACAACGATAGATCAGTCAGGTTCAATGTAGTGGTGTACTAGCTTACAACAATAGTGATCAAGATACTCGCCCCACCCAATGCAAATTTCGGGCACAGCACCACGTTTGCAACCTATCCTCATCAGCCACATAGTCGACAACGTCCATCAACTCACCTGCACTGCTCTCCCCCAATAAGGACCAAGTATAAGCGCACGTAGACTCTTGAACACTCCAAAAAGCGACAAGACCGCAAACACCAGCGCGGGCCAGCGTACGAAACCGCTCCACCATTGTCGTAGTAAAATGGCAATCAACGAAAACGTAATTGTCATGGTTGCCGCGACGTCGCCCCCATCCGACTGGAATGCATACGCTTCTGAAGCTGCTTCCAAGAACAACCTGTCGGAGAATTGAGCCTTGAGCTATAGGAGTTGAAGGATTCGTACAGTCCGAGAAAGACAAACACCTTGGTCCACACGCCCGCCGGGGTGTAGTCGCTTGCACCAAACGCTTCGAACGCTGCTACGACAATAAGTACTGTCGTCGAGCTATGATATAGCGAGAACGGGACGCGAATCCACACTAGCCATTCTGTTAGACCTGACTAACCGGGAGCAAACAACTCACATTGATCATGAATACTCCGTCCGACTTGATGTGATTTCAACATGTAATAGATGCGGGAAACAACGCCCCAGGTTAGGAGGGCCAAGATAAATGCTATGGCATATTTTTCTGTTAACTAAACGATATTCGTCTAACCGTACCATACATTCTAGTGTGTTACTCACCCAAACTATGAGATAAGCCGCATTCAGAGTTGCAAGCAGTGGCCACCACCAGCCAATCCCGTTGATAATCGACCTCTTGCCGTTGTCCGTGAACTGATATATACTCAATCCCAACGTGAGCGGACCGATAAGCCACCGGAGGATTAACCAATACGGTGCAGGGGTAAAGTAGGTTTGTCTACCAGTGCTACGCCATTCGTTGTTCCAGACATAAGGCTGTGTTCTGAGCTTTAGCTGCAGAGAAGGGGGTAACTGTGGGTGAACTTGCATTGATAGAGGACATAACGATTGAAGTGAGAAGCCATATCAGTATATTTATAATCTACTTTCGTAAGCCACCATAATGCAATCTCAAATGAATGCTGACATACCTTTAACCAGAAACCATCAGTCCAGTCGCTCATTGTGTCAGTAATACAACTCGAGGTCGTGGTCGTTGCTCTTGTGAACCAGCTGAGGTCGCGCAGAGGGTTTGTCATCTTCGAGGCGTGGAATTATCAGGGTCCGGCGACACAGCATTGAGCGGCGGCTTGGCTTGCACCTATTGACCGGGCTCGCAGGCTGATTTCGGTTGTATTGTAATTATTGGTAGTTGAGATTGCTCCGATGCGAGCGAACGTCCACATACAGGCGACGTCCAACCAGAATGGGAGTTGGAAATATCATCGGTGTCCAGTAATGTCTTTCTGGGGGCTCGATCGACTCGAGCCTACTCAGACTTTAGCATACAACACAAGTATGCAAACTAGAATCCAGAGCGACAGAGTTCGACCTCCATATTGTGGGATAGGTTTATAGGCATTCTTGTGTCAGATTTATACGTACCCAAGAGCTATATGCTCTGGACTGGTTTGGTTCAATTTCTCACCTCAATCTCCTGGGAGTATAAAAGCGTATTTCCATGTATTTTGTATTAATTATTATTAGAGTCTGCTGTGGGGGGAACGTGGTACTTGTCATCCATCCCTCATCCCGTGAACCCGAACCTTCGACGTCCCCCCGACTCTAGTGAGGTACGAGAACACCTCGCAGCAGGATCAAGACGCCGTTAACCATATGACCATTCAGCCCAGTGAGTCTAGATGAAGAGCTGGCCGCTACATAGGAGGAACTGGCGAGGGGATCGCAGACAGGCCTGCTATGGGGTGGCCTGAAACCGCAGTTCGCTCAGGTAAATTTCAAGTTTACAGTGTCATAAACTCTTGAAAATATCGGGGACCGTGACCTTAACGTTCGAATGAAATTCGAATATGAGGCTGGCCAAGTGCCAAGAGGTATGTTCACGTCAATATTCTGTTGCAACATCACTGCGGCTGGGAGTTTTTTAGGACCCTGGATTGATTGAGACCTCTCCGTCTAAATGTGTACATACATGGTAATTGCAAGTTCTCCATCGTCTCAAACCTTCACAATAACCCGAGGTTCAAGCCATTCTGTATCGAGTTCAAGGCTGGTTAGTGTCCCCAAGTCGGATGGGTTTGTATGGAACTGATATATGTAATACGTCTCCCAAATTCAGGAATCAGGCTAACAGGATTACTGCCTACGATTTTTCCGATCCACCTCGGGGAGGCTGGGAATCAAACCTGTCCGGGATTGAAAATATATGAACGAGCTAACGTAGACTACATTACATTCCCTTACGACTCAAGGCGCACTCACAAGTGGTACGCTCTCACTCTCTTCATCGGGTAGCCTAATCACTCCACGACGAGCGGGCACAACGTCATACACACTCTTGATTACACCCAGGCCCGACACGACTGCAGCCGCAAGTGACGCCCAGTACACAAACTTGCTTGAGCGCTGGTGTACGAAAATAGCAAAAAGGGACCACGTAATTGCTACGTTGGCCGCAATATCGCCCTTATCTGGAAACGCATACACTTCTGATGCTGCATCCAAAAACAGCCTTTGAATTGTTAGTCTGGTTTGTATGAATAACTGCGATACTCACAGTCCGAGAAAGACAGACGCCTTTGTAAATCCGTTCTCTGGTTGGTGGTGAGACTGTGCGTCTGCACCAAATGCCTCGAACGATCTAACGACAAGGAGGACAGTTGACCAGCCGTGAAAAAACGAGAACGGGACATGAACGCATACTAGTTGCCTAGTCAGACAGGAGGGAACCCGGAGCCTATCAACTCACATTGATCACGGATGTCCTCTGCGACGGGGTGTTTCTTCAAAATGTAGTAAATATAGGAAATGACGCCCCAAGCTGAGAGTGCAAGGAAAAACCTGGCGATATGATGACCCTGTGGGTACAGTACCATTAGTTAAGCCTCGGAGAGCTATCACGGTACTCGCATAGTAAAGTAAGAGGGGGACAAAGTTCAATACAATAAGAAGTGGGAACCACCACCCAATCCTATCGACAACCGTCTTTTGACCATTGTCTGCAAACTGGTACGCGACTGGCCCAAAAAGGAGCAGAAGGATCAGCGGCCAGGCAATAAACACGTATGGTGCAGGGGTAAGGTAGGTTTCCTTTCCTACTTCGTACGGATGGCGTTCGCTGTAGGGATATTGCTACAACAATACATTAAATCAGCTTGGAACAGGGTTGTGGTGGGAAAGGCGTACGATGCCGAGGAGCACAAAATGTAATAAAGCCAGGGCAACCCATGCCACCGCATTTGTAATCTACTTTCATCAGTTGTACCACTCGGCAACATGCGTCAACCCACCTGTAACACCTTTGTCCTATTAGTACCAAGTGCAAATCCCCAAAGGTTCTTGAACAAGCCAAGCAACGACATGGTTGCAAATACCAGTGTTGACCAGTACATAAAGTTGCCCGACTTGTGCTGTTGTACAAAAATGGCGAATAACGACCATGTAACCGCCAGGTTTGCTGCGACGTCGCCCCCATCCGGTTGGAAGGCATATGCTTCTGACGCCACTTCCAAGAGAAACCTGTAGAAGCATATATAGTCCTATTCCATGCGAATAATGGTGCGTGATCTTACAATCCAAGGAAGATGAACAACTTGGTGAACACACCCGCTGTATCGATCTGGGTGTTTACACCAAATGCCTCGAATGCTTCAACGACGAGAAGCACTGTTGTGGAGCCATGGTACAGTGAGAATGGGATGTAGATCCACACTGGGCATTTTTGTTAGACACAGCTAAGGGGGGGAGGATTCAAATTCACATTGATCGTAAATGCTCCGCTTGACGACGTAACGCATCTTCAATAGGTAGTAGACTCGGGAGACAACACCCCAGGTAGAGAGTGTCAAGATAAAAGCCATGAAATAGAGTTCTCTGGTCTATAATAACATCAGTATGGCATACAGAGATATGTAGCACTCACCCAAACTTGGAGATAGACAATGTTTAAAGCGCCAAGTAGCGGGCACCACCAACCAATCCCATCAATAATTGTCCGCTTTCCGTTGTCTTTGAATTGGTATATCATTGTTCCACAGGAGCAAAGAACGATGAGCCACCTGAGGACCGACCAATATGGTGCAGGGGTAAAGTAGGTTTCTACACCACTAAACTTGAAGGGCCCTTCACCATCCTTAGGCTATGGCTCAAAACGTTAGCTGCGGACGATGAGACAAGGATAGAAGAATTGCCTTCATTTTGGACGTAAGAACCCAATTGAGGTACCCGATTACTACATTCACGATCTACTTGCGTTGGTCACTGCAACTAAATCTCAGATGAATGTCGATCTACCTTTAACCAGATGCCGTCCCTCCAGTCACTCATTCCGGCACTGGCACAACTCAAAGTTGCAGCTGTTGTTAAACGATGCTGAAGCTTTTCGAAACTCTATCGAGAATAAGTTGTGGTAGTGGGCAGGGTGATCTTTGAGACAGCCATCAGGGTCTGGCAACACAGCCTCGAACAGCGGTAGCTATGAACTTAATCTTTTGACTCGCAGATCCGGTCCGGCAACGCCGCAATCGTTAGTGGTCAGGGTTACCCCTATGTAAGAAAACGTCGCCTTTTACCACATTTATCTACGGAAGATAGCTCCGCTGCTACAAGCCAGTCCATTATAATTGACTATGAAATACTACAACTCCAGTAAAATAACCAACATCTAAGCGCCGGCCATAAGCGGGACAGTCTCCTCATCCTGAGCCCTTGTCCCCCGGATACTAAAATTATATCCATGCACATACAGACACTTGATCACGCTAAGCAGCGACATGACTGCGAATGTAAGTGCTGACCAATGTATGAACCCACTTGAGCGTTGATTCTCGAAAACGGCAAACAGGGACCATGTAACCGCAAGCGCCGCAGTGAGATCGCCCTCGTTTGACTGGAACGCATACATCTCTGATACTGCTTCTAGAAATAATCTACCCTGAAATTAGTCTTGCGTCACGCGGGTAATGGTAGGTGCACGTACAGTCCCAGAAATACAAACATCTTGGTAAAACCACCGACCGGTGTTTGCACGTTTATGCCAAAGGCTTCAAATAGTGTCACAACGAGGAGGACTATTGTCCAGGCATGATACAGTGAAAACAGGTGATGGACCCAAACTGGCCGTGGTATTGTCAAACTGATCACAAATGGGACCGAACCACTCACCCCGGTCATTAAGACTTCTTCTGACACTAGGTTTGTTCAGAATGTAATAAATATGGGAGGTAATGCTTGACACCCAGAGAGCAAACACAGATGCTATGATATAGTGTCCTTCTATCTTTAAGAGTGTCAGTCTTGTCCTGCAAGGTGATGTAGTGTTTACCCAAGCCGTGTTATAAAATATACCTAAAAACGCAAGCAGCGGGAATCGCCAACCAATCGTATCGATGACTATTCTCTTGCCCTCATCCGTAAATTGATATATGTTGTACCCAAGCAGGAGCGCATGGACAAGCACTGAGATACCAGAAGCATGCGGCGCGGGGGTAAAGTAGGTCGGTCTACCCAGCTGGTGCCAGCGGACGGCACCAGTCTCGGGCTACATCTTTGGACATAAGTTGCGAATGAAAAGAAATAGCCGAAGACTCACATCAAATACGGTCAAAGTACTCGAGCCGAGGAGCGAAGAGAACATGACCACGTTCACAATCTAATCTCATGAGCCACCGCAGCAGAATCACATGAAGGTCGTCAACCTACTCTGAGCCAAAAACCGTCTGTCCAGTCACTGTACGTCCAGTTACTCATCATCCCAGTGGAAGTAAACAAGTTTGTGGTCGTCACCAAATCAGAAGGACCAAAAGGCGGCCGGTTGCCGGGCTATGTCTTTGAAGCTTCTCGGTTCACTCTAGATCTCCATCAAGGCCGAGTGGATTGCCCTCGTGTCATTGGAGATATCAGGGTCTCACGACCAAACAACTCACGACCTGCCACTGGCCGCTCTCGAGCTGGTTTAGCCACTTGTTGAGTCGTAAGATAACGCACCACCTTTTGGGTGTCCATTTAGGTTGGACTCAACCTAATTGAGAATAGGGTCTTAAACTTTTGTTAGAATAGGGTGAGTTGTTGGAAATATATTCATCGATGAGGATGTTACATCGTCCCTATGCCATCGGTGGGTACCTAGGACTCTTCTATGATGGCGCGTACTCCTTGTCATCCAACACGCTCGTCCTACCAAGAAGAAACGGGTGAATGAACCACTAGATGATAAAACCATACCATGTAGAGTTATACCAGGTTACAGCAAAGAAAGCAAGCGGACCATTTTAATGTCAGTTTGTGCCTAATAGAACTAGTTGGGGCAACACAACGAGAGCGGATGGCCTACATTTACGATAGCCAAAAATTTCGAGAGGAGCGGGGGTAGGCTCCCACGCTCACAAGCTACTCTTGCCAGCTACCGCAGCCAAAAGCTCCTATAGAATATTAACCAATCTTGAGACAAAACATACCTGCCCAGTCACCTCTGTCCAGTCACCCATCCCGCCGATCATAGAGCGTGAGATCGTGCTCATCGTGAGGCGGCAAGAGCCGAGGATAGCTTGCTTGAAACAAGGGCTTCTGGGCGTCACTTGTGAATACGAACACTTACCGGGGCTCGGCGGCCGGAGACCAGCTGCTCTCGGTCCACTCCCTCATCGAGTCAATAGCATAATGCAGGGGCGTGGTCGCTGCCGGACAGCAAGGGCCAAGGGTAGCCACTTCTCTGGAACCAAGGCCTCTGGCGGGACGATGGCCCTCCAGAAAGATTGCATTTACCCACATGCTGAGAGCACAACCATGCACTTGGTCGCTCTATATCAATTACCGTGGGAGAGTCGTGGCTCGTAGGAAGCGTGGCTATGCTTCTAAAACGGATCCGCAGTGATCTGTGCTCCAATCCTGCAACGTGCGTTGTGATTCGTCGACTCATCGACCCATCAATATCCCATATTCGTCCTCGTGTACAGCGATAACAAACACAGGAACGACTTGACCCTGACAACCACCGGACCATCCGTGTTGTTAAACACGGTGAGCGACTTCGTTGCTGGCCTGTGAATATGTTCCTAGTGGACCAATAACACCCTAGTTTGATCGAGACGATTGTAATTCCGCGAGTCAGAATGGTAAGCCAGATATAGTTTATTCGAGTTAGGTTAATGCTCGTTTATGCCAATGGTTTATCCGGGTACAGGCAGTGAGTCGAGTGTGGTCCGTTTGATCCAAGTGTCGACTTACTTCCCATTTCGCGGTTCCAATGATATAGTTGGTAGGTAAAAAAAACGCTACCAATGAATCCAAGCTGACAGCCGACGCTTCTGCTATTCAGGTGGTAAGTGAGATAGGAAAGCCGCCACTGGCACTAGGCTAATAATTACTCGGGCTATATCATGGGATTAGATGGTTAGTAGAGTGCTTTCGCTCGACCTAAACTGACCAGCTTGTGACCCCGACGGTTTAGATGGTACGTAGGCTACGGTATGACCCGGTCTGAGTTGACCCGCCCTGCTTACAACGTCACGAGGATAGATGGTGAGTGGCGAACACTAGATCGAACTAGCCTGACTTCTTTTTATCGCGATTTTTCGGGAACAGAGGGTGAGTTGAACGGAGAGCCTGTGGAACGTCGGTATTTGACCTCGGCCCCATGTTCATTGATGTATACAGGCGGTAGGTGGTGTCTATACTGGTATCATTCGAGCTAAGCTGAGTGGACTCGCAATGACATCCCCAACGTAGATGGCAAGTCGAACAACGTGGCGCCCAAGCTATACTAATATGTTCCCGGTATTATCTTGGGACGATAGACGGTGGGTCAGGGAAACGCCCCTCGAGCTAGGCTGATCTCCTTCCAACTCAAATGCCCTCTACACAGACGGTGAGGCCACTAAAGTGTTACGTGATTCTGGCTAATCTTCTTTCTTTTTCTAACGGCACGTCGTGGACATAGCTGGTAAGTAAGAGAGGTGATATATCGACACTCGGACCAGAATGACCCACTTTATCACTGTATTTTTATCGCAGATCGTAAGTCAGGTATAATACTGCTAGACGCAAGCTGACCACCCTATTTATAATTTTCGAGCGTAGGATGTGAGTATGAAGCCGTACTGCTGAGCCGATGCTGATCGACCATGATAAAGCGGATATGGTCCGGACGAGTGAGTCGGATATGTCACGATGTGATTATTCTAACTTCAACTTCTGATAATGACCCCATTTCAGGCGGTGAGTCGGGTGGAGCGTTGATCGAGCTAGTCTAATTCGTATTTCACTCGACGCGTGAGTTTAGCCGGTTAAATTCTAATTTTAATTATATTGATCGGTTCAAGCTGACTTACCTTGGCTCTGGCGATTCAGATACGGATTGTAAGTTGGACTGTGACGTTCGTAATACAGGCTAAGATAGGGGTTTTTGCTTGCGGCCAACGTAGGGGAGGCGAGTAGGGCTCGGCCACGCACGAATCAAGCTGACCCAGTATTATCATGACGTTGCAAATATAGGATGTGAGTTGGGTGCTGTTTTCCTTGGGTTGAAGTTAGGCTTAACACGGTACCCTACCACCATGGTCGTGGCATTCTAGGTGAGTCGACGATAGAAAAAATCAGTTTCGTGTGGTCTTGAAATCCAGAGTGGCTGCTAATGCGTATCGCCACAAAATACGACAAATAATGTTCTTGACTTTTCATTAGATATTGGGTAGAAGTAATGCGGATTGTGTATTGGACTTGTAATCGGAATAAGTGAGAACTTGTAATGGCTGATAAGTCTGGACTTGTAATCAGCTATTTGTTTCTGGGCATAATCTGGATTAGTTCTGACTTGTAATGAGCATTAATCTGGACTTGTAATCTGGATTAGTGCTGTTGCTTTGCAAAATTGCCAAAAAATGTTTTGAGAATTCATTTATCCTGAGTTGTAATCGGCATTAGTCTTGACTTGTGATTTGCGAGTTGCTGATGTTTAATGGGTTCCGAGTTTTGGGGGCGGCTGCCACCCGCAAGCGGGTCCCGTCAGCCTTATTATACACGTTAAAAACCACTAGTGGGTGGGTTTAGTTGGTGCGCTGGGTGCATAACCTAACAACCTAACTTAACAACATAACCTAACTGCGTGTTTTGCTGATTCAGAGCTGTGTCGGAAGTTGATTAACACAAACTTTGTAATCAGCGTTAGTCCCAAATTGTAATGGCCATTAGTATTTGGGAGTAATGGCTGAGTATTTATCCCTTGTAATTGTCATTTATACTTGGTTGGAATCTCAATTAGTCCCGACTTGTAATGCGGGATTAGTGTCAACTTGTAATCAGAAGTATTAGTCCTGACTTGGAATTGCTCATTAGTGTCAGGGGTGTTGCGTTGCAAAGTTGGCAAAAATGTTTGGAAGTCGGGATTAGTCTTGTGTTGTATTCTGGAGTAGACCTCATTAGTCCTGACTTGTAATTGGGATAAGTCGGAACTTGCAATATCCATTGGTCTTGACTTGTAATCAGCCATTAGCACTGGATTGTAATCTGGATTAGTCCTGACTTGTAGTCTGGATTGGTGCTGTTGCTTTGCAAAATTGCCAAAAATGTTTTGACTTTTGCATTAGTCTTGCATTAGTCTGAGTTGTAATCACCATTAGTGATTGGTTCCAATGGCCCTCACTTCTATTTTCTAATGATCTATTGCTCTGGAATTGTAATCTGGATTAGTGCTGACTTGTAATGCCTGATTAGTCCAAAGTTGTAATAAGCAACTACTTCTGACTTGTAATCAGCATTATTGATGGACTTGTAATCCAGAGTGGTGCTATTGCGTTGCAAAATTGACAAAAATGTCTTGACTTTTCATTAGTATTGGGTAGAAGTAATGCGGATTGGTATTGGACTTGTAATCGGAATAAGTGAGAACTTGTAATGGCTGATTAGTCTGGACTTGTAATCAGCTATTTGTTTCTGGGCATAATCTGGATTAGTTCTGACTTGTAATGAGCATTAATCTGGACTTGTAATCTGGATTAGTGCTGTTGCTTTGCAAAATTGCCAAAAATGTTTTGAGAATTCATTTATCCTGAGTTGTAATCGGCATTAGTCTTGACTTGTGATTTGCGAGTTGCTGATGTTTAATGGGTTCCGAGTTTTGGGGGCGGCTGCCACCCGCAAGCGGGTCCCGTCAGCCTTATTATACACGTTAACACCCTCTAGTGGGTGGGTTTAGTTGGTGCGCTGGGTGCATAACCTAACAACCTAACTTAACAACATAACCTAACTGCGTGTTTTGCTGATTCAGAGCTGTGTCGGAAGTTGATTAACACAAACTTTGTAATCAGCGTTAGTCCCAAATTGTAATGGCCATTAGTATTTGGGAGTAATGGCTGAGTATTTATCCCTTGTAATTGTCATTTATACTTGGTTGGAATCTCAATTAGTCCCGACTTGTAATGCGGGATTAGTGTCAACTTGTAATCAGAAGTATTAGTCCTGACTTGGAATTGCTCATTAGTGTCAGGGGTGTTGCGTTGCAAAGTTGGCAAAAATGTTTGGAAGTCGGGATTAGTCTTGTGTTGTATTCTGGAGTAGACCTCATTAGTCCTGACTTGTAATTGGGATAAGTCGGAACTTGCAAATATCCATTGGTCTTGACTTGTAATCAGCCATTAGCACTGGATTGTAATCTGGATTAGTCCTGACTTGTAGTCTGGATTGGTGCTGTTGCTTTGCAAAATTGCCAAAAATGTTTTGACTTTTGCATTAGTCTTGCATTAGTCTGAGTTGTAATCACCATTAGTGATTGGTTCCAATGGCCCTCACTTCTATTTTCTAATGATCTATTGCTCTGGAATTGTAATCTGGATTAGTGCTGACTTGTAATGCCTGATTAGTCCAAAGTTGTAATAAGCAACTACTTCTGACTTGTAATCAGCATTATTGATGGACTTGTAATCCAGAGTGGTGCTATTGCGTTGCAAAATTGACAAAAATGTCTTGACTTTTCATTAGTATTGGGTAGAAGTAATGCGGATTGGTATTGGACTTGTAATCGGAATAAGTGAGAACTTGTAATGGCTGATTAGTCTGGACTTGTAATCAGCTATTTGTTTCTGGGCATAATCTGGATTAGTTCTGACTTGTAATGAGCATTAATCTGGACTTGTAATCTGGATTAGTGCTGTTGCTTTGCAAAATTGCCAAAAATGTTTTGAGAATTCATTTATCCTGAGTTGTAATCGGCATTAGTCTTGACTTGTGATTTGCGAGTTGCTGATGTTTAATGGGTTCCGAGTTTTGGGGGCGGCTGCCACCCGCAAGCGGGTCCCGTCAGCCTTATTATACACGTTAACACCCTCTAGTGGGTGGGTTTAGTTGGTGCGCTGGGTGCATAACCTAACAACCTAACTTAACAACATAACCTAACTGCGTGTTTTGCTGATTCAGAGCTGTGTCGGAAGTTGATTAACACAAACTTTGTAATCAGCGTTAGTCCCAAATTGTAATGGCCATTAGTATTTGGGAGTAATGGCTGAGTATTTATCCCTTGTAATTGTCATTTATACTTGGTTGGAATCTCAATTAGTCCCGACTTGTAATGCGGGATTAGTGTCAACTTGTAATCAGAAGTATTAGTCCTGACTTGGAATTGCTCATTAGTGTCAGGGGTGTTGCGTTGCAAAGTTGGCAAAAATGTTTGGAAGTCGGGATTAGTCTTGTGTTGTATTCTGGAGTAGACCTCATTAGTCCTGACTTGTAATTGGGATAAGTCGGAACTTGCAAATATCCATTGGTCTTGACTTGTAATCAGCCATTAGCACTGGATTGTAATCTGGATTAGTCCTGACTTGTAGTCTGGATTGGTGCTGTTGCTTTGCAAAATTGCCAAAAATGTTTTGACTTTTGCATTAGTCTTGCATTAGTCTGAGTTGTAATCACCATTAGTGATTGGTTCCAATGGCCCTCACTTCTATTTTCTAATGATCTATTGCTCTGGAATTGTAATCTGGATTAGTGCTGACTTGTAATGCCTGATTAGTCCAAAGTTGTAATAAGCAACTACTTCTGACTTGTAATCAGCATTATTGATGGACTTGTAATCCAGAGTGGTGCTATTGCGTTGCAAAATTGACAAAAATGTCTTGACTTTTCATTAGTATTGGGTAGAAGTAATGCGGATTGGTATTGGACTTGTAATCGGAATAAGTGAGAACTTGTAATGGCTGATTAGTCTGGACTTGTAATCAGCTATTTGTTTCTGGGCATAATCTGGATTAGTTCTGACTTGTAATGAGCATTAATCTGGACTTGTAATCTGGATTAGTGCTGTTGCTTTGCAAAATTGCCAAAAATGTTTTGAGAATTCATTTATCCTGAGTTGTAATCGGCATTAGTCTTGACTTGTGATTTGCGAGTTGCTGATGTTTAATGGGTTCCGAGTTTTGGGGGCGGCTGCCACCCGCAAGCGGGTCCCGTCAGCCTTATTATACACGTTAACACCCTCTAGTGGGTGGGTTTAGTTGGTGCGCTGGGTGCATAACCTAACAACCTAACTTAACAACATAACCTAACTGCGTGTTTTGCTGATTCAGAGCTGTGTCGGAAGTTGATTAACACAAACTTTGTAATCAGCGTTAGTCCCAAATTGTAATGGCCATTAGTATTTGGGAGTAATGGCTGAGTATTTATCCCTTGTAATTGTCATTTATACTTGGTTGGAATCTCAATTAGTCCCGACTTGTAATGCGGGATTAGTGTCAACTTGTAATCAGAAGTATTAGTCCTGACTTGGAATTGCTCATTAGTGTCAGGGGTGTTGCGTTGCAAAGTTGGCAAAAATGTTTGGAAGTCGGGATTAGTCTTGTGTTGTATTCTGGAGTAGACCTCATTAGTCCTGACTTGTAATTGGGATAAGTCGGAACTTGCAAATATCCATTGGTCTTGACTTGTAATCAGCCATTAGCACTGGATTGTAATCTGGATTAGTCCTGACTTGTAGTCTGGATTGGTGCTGTTGCTTTGCAAAATTGCCAAAAATGTTTTGACTTTTGCATTAGTCTTGCATTAGTCTGAGTTGTAATCACCATTAGTGATTGGTTCCAATGGCCCTCACTTCTATTTTCTAATGATCTATTGCTCTGGAATTGTAATCTGGATTAGTGCTGACTTGTAATGCCTGATTAGTCCAAAGTTGTAATAAGCAACTACTTCTGACTTGTAATCAGCATTATTGATGGACTTGTAATCCAGAGTGGTGCTATTGCGTTGCAAAATTGACAAAAATGTCTTGACTTTTCATTAGTATTGGGTAGAAGTAATGCGGATTGGTATTGGACTTGTAATCGGAATAAGTGAGAACTTGTAATGGCTGATTAGTCTGGACTTGTAATCAGCTATTTGTTTCTGGGCATAATCTGGATTAGTTCTGACTTGTAATGAGCATTAATCTGGACTTGTAATCTGGATTAGTGCTGTTGCTTTGCAAAATTGCCAAAAATGTTTTGAGAATTCATTTATCCTGAGTTGTAATCGGCATTAGTCTTGACTTGTGATTTGCGAGTTGCTGATGTTTAATGGGTTCCGAGTTTTGGGGGCGGCTGCCACCCGCAAGCGGGTCCCGTCAGCCTTATTATACACGTTAACACCCTCTAGTGGGTGGGTTTAGTTGGTGCGCTGGGTGCATAACCTAACAACCTAACTTAACAACATAACCTAACTGCGTGTTTTGCTGATTCAGAGCTGTGTCGGAAGTTGATTAACACAAACTTTGTAATCAGCGTTAGTCCCAAATTGTAATGGCCATTAGTATTTGGGAGTAATGGCTGAGTATTTATCCCTTGTAATTGTCATTTATACTTGGTTGGAATCTCAATTAGTCCCGACTTGTAATGCGGGATTAGTGTCAACTTGTAATCAGAAGTATTAGTCCTGACTTGGAATTGCTCATTAGTGTCAGGGGTGTTGCGTTGCAAAGTTGGCAAAAATGTTTGGAAGTCGGGATTAGTCTTGTGTTGTATTCTGGAGTAGACCTCATTAGTCCTGACTTGTAATTGGGATAAGTCGGAACTTGCAAATATCCATTGGTCTTGACTTGTAATCAGCCATTAGCACTGGATTGTAATCTGGATTAGTCCTGACTTGTAGTCTGGATTGGTGCTGTTGCTTTGCAAAATTGCCAAAAATGTTTTGACTTTTGCATTAGTCTTGCATTAGTCTGAGTTGTAATCACCATTAGTGATTGGTTCCAATGGCCCTCACTTCTATTTTCTAATGATCTATTGCTCTGGAATTGTAATCTGGATTAGTGCTGACTTGTAATGCCTGATTAGTCCAAAGTTGTAATAAGCAACTACTTCTGACTTGTAATCAGCATTATTGATGGACTTGTAATCCAGAGTGGTGCTATTGCGTTGCAAAATTGACAAAAATGTCTTGACTTTTCATTAGTATTGGGTAGAAGTAATGCGGATTGGTATTGGACTTGTAATCGGAATAAGTGAGAACTTGTAATGGCTGATTAGTCTGGACTTGTAATCAGCTATTTGTTTCTGGGCATAATCTGGATTAGTTCTGACTTGTAATGAGCATTAATCTGGACTTGTAATCTGGATTAGTGCTGTTGCTTTGCAAAATTGCCAAAAATGTTTTGAGAATTCATTTATCCTGAGTTGTAATCGGCATTAGTCTTGACTTGTGATTTGCGAGTTGCTGATGTTTAATGGGTTCCGAGTTTTGGGGGCGGCTGCCACCCGCAAGCGGGTCCCGTCAGCCTTATTATACACGTTAACACCCTCTAGTGGGTGGGTTTAGTTGGTGCGCTGGGTGCATAACCTAACAACCTAACTTAACAACATAACCTAACTGCGTGTTTTGCTGATTCAGAGCTGTGTCGGAAGTTGATTAACACAAACTTTGTAATCAGCGTTAGTCCCAAATTGTAATGGCCATTAGTATTTGGGAGTAATGGCTGAGTATTTATCCCTTGTAATTGTCATTTATACTTGGTTGGAATCTCAATTAGTCCCGACTTGTAATGCGGGATTAGTGTCAACTTGTAATCAGAAGTATTAGTCCTGACTTGGAATTGCTCATTAGTGTCAGGGGTGTTGCGTTGCAAAGTTGGCAAAAATGTTTGGAAGTCGGGATTAGTCTTGTGTTGTATTCTGGAGTAGACCTCATTAGTCCTGACTTGTAATTGGGATAAGTCGGAACTTGCAAATATCCATTGGTCTTGACTTGTAATCAGCCATTAGCACTGGATTGTAATCTGGATTAGTCCTGACTTGTAGTCTGGATTGGTGCTGTTGCTTTGCAAAATTGCCAAAAATGTTTTGACTTTTGCATTAGTCTTGCATTAGTCTGAGTTGTAATCACCATTAGTGATTGGTTCCAATGGCCCTCACTTCTATTTTCTAATGATCTATTGCTCTGGAATTGTAATCTGGATTAGTGCTGACTTGTAATGCCTGATTAGTCCAAAGTTGTAATAAGCAACTACTTCTGACTTGTAATCAGCATTATTGATGGACTTGTAATCCAGAGTGGTGCTATTGCGTTGCAAAATTGACAAAAATGTCTTGACTTTTCATTAGTATTGGGTAGAAGTAATGCGGATTGGTATTGGACTTGTAATCGGAATAAGTGAGAACTTGTAATGGCTGATTAGTCTGGACTTGTAATCAGCTATTTGTTTCTGGGCATAATCTGGATTAGTTCTGACTTGTAATGAGCATTAATCTGGACTTGTAATCTGGATTAGTGCTGTTGCTTTGCAAAATTGCCAAAAATGTTTTGAGAATTCATTTATCCTGAGTTGTAATCGGCATTAGTCTTGACTTGTGATTTGCGAGTTGCTGATGTTTAATGGGGTTCCGAGTTTTGGGGGCGGCTGCCACCCGCAAGCGGGTCCCGTCAGCCTTATTATACACGTTAACACCCTCTAGTGGGTGGGTTTAGTTGGTGCGCTGGGTGCATAACCTAACAACCTAACTTAACAACATAACCTAACTGCGTGTTTTGCTGATTCAGAGCTGTGTCGGAAGTTGATTAACACAAACTTTGTAATCAGCGTTAGTCCCAAATTGTAATGGCCATTAGTATTTGGGAGTAATGGCTGAGTATTTATCCCTTGTAATTGTCATTTATACTTGGTTGGAATCTCAATTAGTCCCGACTTGTAATGCGGGATTAGTGTCAACTTGTAATCAGAAGTATTAGTCCTGACTTGGAATTGCTCATTAGTGTCAGGGGTGTTGCGTTGCAAAGTTGGCAAAAATGTTTGGAAGTCGGGATTAGTCTTGTGTTGTATTCTGGAGTAGACCTCATTAGTCCTGACTTGTAATTGGGATAAGTCGGAACTTGCAAATATCCATTGGTCTTGACTTGTAATCAGCCATTAGCACTGGATTGTAATCTGGATTAGTCCTGACTTGTAGTCTGGATTGGTGCTGTTGCTTTGCAAAATTGCCAAAAATGTTTTGACTTTTGCATTAGTCTTGCATTAGTCTGAGTTGTAATCACCATTAGTGATTGGTTCCAATGGCCCTCACTTCTATTTTCTAATGATCTATTGCTCTGGAATTGTAATCTGGATTAGTGCTGACTTGTAATGCCTGATTAGTCCAAAGTTGTAATAAGCAACTACTTCTGACTTGTAATCAGCATTATTGATGGACTTGTAATCCAGAGTGGTGCTATTGCGTTGCAAAATTGACAAAAATGTCTTGACTTTTCATTAGTATTGGGTAGAAGTAATGCGGATTGGTATTGGACTTGTAATCGGAATAAGTGAGAACTTGTAATGGCTGATTAGTCTGGACTTGTAATCAGCTATTTGTTTCTGGGCATAATCTGGATTAGTTCTGACTTGTAATGAGCATTAATCTGGACTTGTAATCTGGATTAGTGCTGTTGCTTTGCAAAATTGCCAAAAATGTTTTGAGAATTCATTTATCCTGAGTTGTAATCGGCATTAGTCTTGACTTGTGATTTGCGAGTTGCTGATGTTTAATGGGTTCCGAGTTTTGGGGGCGGCTGCCACCCGCAAGCGGGTCCCGTCAGCCTTATTATACACGTTAACACCCTCTAGTGGGTGGGTTTAGTTGGTGCGCTGGGTGCATAACCTAACAACCTAACTTAACAACATAACCTAACTGCGTGTTTTGCTGATTCAGAGCTGTGTCGGAAGTTGATTAACACAAACTTTGTAATCAGCGTTAGTCCCAAATTGTAATGGCCATTAGTATTTGGGAGTAATGGCTGAGTATTTATCCCTTGTAATTGTCATTTATACTTGGTTGGAATCTCAATTAGTCCCGACTTGTAATGCGGGATTAGTGTCA
This sequence comes from Ceratobasidium sp. AG-K, assembly GCA_037039685.1. Taxonomy (NCBI): domain Eukaryota; kingdom Fungi; phylum Basidiomycota; class Agaricomycetes; order Cantharellales; family Ceratobasidiaceae; genus Ceratobasidium; species Ceratobasidium sp. AG-K. The sequence goes on from JAWNGF010000003.1 coordinate 252,330, forward strand.
ACTTGTAATCAGAAGTATTAGTCCTGACTTGGAATTGCTCATTAGTGTCAGGGGTGTTGCGTTGCAAAGTTGGCAAAAATGTTTGGAAGTCGGGATTAGTCTTGTGTTGTATTCTGGAGTAGACCTCATTAGTCCTGACTTGTAATTGGGATAAGTCGGAACTTGCAAATATCCATTGGTCTTGACTTGTAATCAGCCATTAGCACTGGATTGTAATCTGGATTAGTCCTGACTTGTAGTCTGGATTGGTGCTGTTGCTTTGCAAAATTGCCAAAAATGTTTTGACTTTTGCATTAGTCTTGCATTAGTCTGAGTTGTAATCACCATTAGTGATTGGTTCCAATGGCCCTCACTTCTATTTTCTAATGATCTATTGCTCTGGAATTGTAATCTGGATTAGTGCTGACTTGTAATGCCTGATTAGTCCAAAGTTGTAATAAGCAACTACTTCTGACTTGTAATCAGCATTATTGATGGACTTGTAATCCAGAGTGGTGCTATTGCGTTGCAAAATTGACAAAAATGTCTTGACTTTTCATTAGTATTGGGTAGAAGTAATGCGGATTGGTATTGGACTTGTAATCGGAATAAGTGAGAACTTGTAATGGCTGATTAGTCTGGACTTGTAATCAGCTATTTGTTTCTGGGCATAATCTGGATTAGTTCTGACTTGTAATGAGCATTAATCTGGACTTGTAATCTGGATTAGTGCTGTTGCTTTGCAAAATTGCCAAAAATGTTTTGAGAATTCATTTATCCTGAGTTGTAATCGGCATTAGTCTTGACTTGTGATTTGCGAGTTGCTGATGTTTAATGGGTTCCGAGTTTTGGGGGCGGCTGCCACCCGCAAGCGGGTCCCGTCAGCCTTATTATACACGTTAACACCCTCTAGTGGGTGGGTTTAGTTGGTGCGCTGGGTGCATAACCTAACAACCTAACTTAACAACATAACCTAACTGCGTGTTTTGCTGATTCAGAGCTGTGTCGGAAGTTGATTAACACAAACTTTGTAATCAGCGTTAGTCCCAAATTGTAATGGCCATTAGTATTTGGGAGTAATGGCTGAGTATTTATCCCTTGTAATTGTCATTTATACTTGGTTGGAATCTCAATTAGTCCCGACTTGTAATGCGGGATTAGTGTCAACTTGTAATCAGAAGTATTAGTCCTGACTTGGAATTGCTCATTAGTGTCAGGGGTGTTGCGTTGCAAAGTTGGCAAAAATGTTTGGAAGTCGGGATTAGTCTTGTGTTGTATTCTGGAGTAGACCTCATTAGTCCTGACTTGTAATTGGGATAAGTCGGAACTTGCAAATATCCATTGGTCTTGACTTGTAATCAGCCATTAGCACTGGATTGTAATCTGGATTAGTCCTGACTTGTAGTCTGGATTGGTGCTGTTGCTTTGCAAAATTGCCAAAAATGTTTTGACTTTTGCATTAGTCTTGCATTAGTCTGAGTTGTAATCACCATTAGTGATTGGTTCCAATGGCCCTCACTTCTATTTTCTAATGATCTATTGCTCTGGAATTGTAATCTGGATTAGTGCTGACTTGTAATGCCTGATTAGTCCAAAGTTGTAATAAGCAACTACTTCTGACTTGTAATCAGCATTATTGATGGACTTGTAATCCAGAGTGGTGCTATTGCGTTGCAAAATTGACAAAAATGTCTTGACTTTTCATTAGTATTGGGTAGAAGTAATGCGGATTGGTATTGGACTTGTAATCGGAATAAGTGAGAACTTGTAATGGCTGATTAGTCTGGACTTGTAATCAGCTATTTGTTTCTGGGCATAATCTGGATTAGTTCTGACTTGTAATGAGCATTAATCTGGACTTGTAATCTGGATTAGTGCTGTTGCTTTGCAAAATTGCCAAAAATGTTTTGAGAATTCATTTATCCTGAGTTGTAATCGGCATTAGTCTTGACTTGTGATTTGCGAGTTGCTGATGTTTAATGGGTTCCGAGTTTTGGGGGCGGCTGCCACCCGCAAGCGGGTCCCGTCAGCCTTATTATACACGTTAACACCCTCTAGTGGGTGGGTTTAGTTGGTGCGCTGGGTGCATAACCTAACAACCTAACTTAACAACATAACCTAACTGCGTGTTTTGCTGATTCAGAGCTGTGTCGGAAGTTGATTAACACAAACTTTGTAATCAGCGTTAGTCCCAAATTGTAATGGCCATTAGTATTTGGGAGTAATGGCTGAGTATTTATCCCTTGTAATTGTCATTTATACTTGGTTGGAATCTCAATTAGTCCCGACTTGTAATGCGGGATTAGTGTCAACTTGTAATCAGAAGTATTAGTCCTGACTTGGAATTGCTCATTAGTGTCAGGGGTGTTGCGTTGCAAAGTTGGCAAAAATGTTTGGAAGTCGGGATTAGTCTTGTGTTGTATTCTGGAGTAGACCTCATTAGTCCTGACTTGTAATTGGGATAAGTCGGAACTTGCAAATATCCATTGGTCTTGACTTGTAATCAGCCATTAGCACTGGATTAGGTTCCACTGGATTTTAGTGTTGCAATCTCCATTAGTGATTTGTACCAATTACCCTCCATACTGCTTTTTGTCCTACTCCCCACTCCCCCTCATCCCTCTATGCTGTGTTATTTGTCACCATCTCTAGACTTACCTCCTCCCATATCCCTGTTGGACTGGCTCATTGAGATACCCCCCCAGCCCCATCAGTGGTATCATGATTAGTCATTGCCCCAACATCATTCTGGACCCTGTCAATTTTTTTTGTCTGGTTTTGTTTACAGCCCTACCTCTATATAATAAATACCTCCCTCCCAGTTTTTCCTCCCTTGCTTTCTTCCCCCCCTCTCCCAGCCCAGTCTGTCCCACCAAACCTCCAATCAGATTCCTCCTCATGCTTACTCACCCAGCCCCACTCCTCAAGCCTCTCCTTGACTGCAATCTACCTGATATCACTAGTGGCTCACTTTTGGAATTCCAAGCTGTCTATGAGGATCTAGCTGCCTCAGAAGGCCTCTTGACCTCAGAATATGGAGCCCACACCCACTTTGCACTCACCGGACACTATGCTAAGCTTGGTGACAATCATCGGATGAAGATCCAGCCCCAAACCTTGGAAATACCTGCCTATCGTCTTGCAAAGCATTGTGATGTGGATTCAGCAATTGGCTTTGTCTATGAGGACGACACCTTCCCTTTGCTCCCAGGGCACACAGTTTTCCACCAGGTTCTCAACAATTTTGATTACACCCTGAGAGCCACCCTCCACCTTCCTCCATGCAGCATTCCCCCTTCAGGTGGTCAAGGAGATGACACTGTGAGTCATTGCAGTCAATTGAATTGTTTTGACTCAGCCAACCATCACTGTCTCTGAACCCAAACCTTTTGGCAGTGGATTGATCATGGTCACATGCCTAATGCATCCATGGCCTTCATCAGTGGTGCCAATGTCCAGAAAATCCAAATCCGATACATGTTTCCATCAGCAGTCCACTACCGACAGCCCGGCAGAGGGAACACTATTAGCCATGACCGTATGGCCCATTTCTATGATCTTGGTGTCCGACCTTCTGTCCTTGAGGTTCTTCCTCTTACTTCACATGGTGACTGGCCCATTGATCATCAAGATGAGGTGTTCCGTGCCACTCGTTCTAATGGGCAAATTGTCTACACACCACGTTCCATTCCCTCAACCCACATGAGTGCATTCTTGAAAGCACTGCATAAGCATGTGCGGGCTTCTGATGAGCTCAGTTGGGCAGTGGATTTTTTTCTTCAGATTCAGATTCAAGGCTGCAAACAAGGGACCAAGCATCAACCTCCTCCTCCAGTTTCTGCTGACATCGATGCTGAAGCTAGCCTTGAGACAGAGGATGCATTTGACCAGATGCGTGGTGGTGCCGTCATGGATGCACTTCATCCATTGAATGCCCTGGAATTGGTTCCTGACAACTGGTGGATTGATATTGCAACAACAGTCCACCTTTCAGACCGTGGATATAGCCTACTCATTTCAGCCACGCAGCACGACTGGCTCATTGGTGAGCTGACTGGAGAATCAGTGGTGGAAGCAGCTGCACGTATCAGGCGCGGCAAAGCTAGCGGTTATTTTCTTGATGAGACAGCACACCTTGGATCTGTAGCTGGCTTTCGACTGCGCTCCGAAGGAAATCACCCAAACCCCAACGGAGTGACGTATATACAAGCTTACACAACTGAGAAAAGCTTGACGGCGCTCAAGGATGGGGGCTACTTCGCAAAGCATCTCGAACCAAAAGCAATATTCAGGGATTACAAACAGGCACTTAACAACCACCTCATGAAGTTGGAGAATGTCTTTCGAGAGGCTAGGGGTGTTGCACATTCGGTAGACGTGCGACTGGAGTCTCGAGTGTCATACTGGGATGCATACAAAGCTCACCGGTACATCTCCAACAACCTCCTAACGTCGTGTCTTGTAATGGTGAAATCCAAGGACTTCTGGTAAGTGGCAATCGACCGGCGGTCGATTTGTGAAACACAGGAGGAGCTGACACATGCACAGGCAATGGAAGATTACACGAGTGGAAGCAATTATAGCAGCCCTTTCTGAGCTCCACCCAAAACTCCCGCAGGTTCCTGCACAGAAACTTGGTGCACCAGCAACTCTGGCTATCGCACTCTGCTGGCTCACCAATGCCATGGTTAACCGACCTGAGCAGGGCAGCGACTTTGACGTACTCGCGGATACGATCAGTGTGCACGAAGAGCGTCGCAGCGTACTCACACCCATCCGACCGCTAAACGCATGCTTCCTCCACTCCCTCATCAACGAGCCATACCTTCGCATCTCCTCCCACAGGTGTCTCGATATTGCCTACATTGCTCGGCTATGTGGGATCAAAGGAGGGGCACCAGAGGGAGAACTCCGTACGTTGGTCTTACGCCAGGTGCGGACCCTCGATGCGCTCTGGGGGAAGCCGCTTCCACAGTGGGGGGACAATCCAGGAAGTGCGAGTGGTAGTCAGGCCGTTGCCAAACGCCCAGCAGGTGTCGGAAAAGTCAGTCGTGCTAAACGGTTGAGGCTCCATGTGTCGGCGGACAACGAGGCGGTGATTGGCTCAGACGAAGAAGGAGTACCAGAAGGACAGCCAGTAGCTGGTTACGCATCCGAAGAGGAAGACCCCGAAGTTGCTGCAGTTGGCATCGGATACCGGGAGTCACTCGAAAGCATTTTCCGTCGGATGGCGGGCGAGATGATGCTCAAGGTCCCAAGCAACAAGCAGCACGGGAGTTGGAGGCTTGCAGGGGATGGCCAGTGCTCGCAGCTGACATTCAAGACACTGTGTGATTCAAAGGAGCTCCCCCAGCTATTTACAACGTGGCGACAGGTATCATCAGTGACCCAATGGAACAACACGGTCGAGAAGTTGTTCCCGACACCAACTCAATTTCTTCACGTATCTACGGACCGCGACGGCCAGCCAAAGGGCACCTACTTACAAGGGCTTGCACAATGCTCGTGGTTTCAGAGCTGGACCACACTTATTGGTACAGTGGATGCACCGAAACAGGATGTTGATGCACTGGTTAACTTCACACGCAAGAAAATACACAGCCAGGTTCAATGGTTACCGCTCGGAAAATGTGACCGCTTGTGGGCGGCAGATGGGTCAGCACGGGGGGTAACTGTGCACGGAGACAGCACGGGGGGCAGATTAGGGGTGATTATTGTCCTCAACCCTGTACACTGTACAAATGTAGATATACCCGGAGGCAAGTTGTAGAGTTTCTTATCAATGTTTATTTTGGTACTGTCTTAATTAGTTCTGAAAGCGTGTATCATACTCCACGGCTCAAGTCATTTGGGTTGGCACACTTTCATCAACACGGTTAAGTTATCTCACAGCCAAGGGATTATTCACCAATCACCACTTATTGCAGCCTGGAGGTTGTAAGCTGCCGTTTCTGAGCATGGGCGGAGTGTCTCACAATGGGTCGCAAGGTGCACAATGCGAACGGCGGTCGGGAGCTGGTCTCAATCTCAGATGAACAATGAGTAGGGCATAGCGCCCTCAGGCAATCACCATGCGCATCACACGAACTGCGGTCGAGAGATGCCTTATGGGTAGAACCGCTCCAGCTGGAGTACAATATGCGACCAAGGGCATCAGATGTACAATGGGTTACTGCGGTCGAGAGGTGCTTGCAGGCAAACCCACCCCAGCAGGAGTGGAAGATGTATCCTGAGGTGCCTGGCGCGCAATGCGTACCGCGGCCGAAGCATGCGTGTGGGAACGCTTCCCGCATCAGGGACAAAACGGCTACCATAGACATATAACGCATAGTGCATATCGTGGTTAAGAGGTGCTTGCAGCCGACCGCATCCTTACGCACCAGGCGCACAGTGCGTACTGCGGTCGCAGCATATGTGTGGGAACGCTTGCCGCATCAGAGACAAACCAGCTACCATAGACATATAATGCATCGTACATATAGTTGTTGTGAGGTGCTCGCATGCAGACACATTCGTGGGCACCGGGTGCACATTGCGTACGGCGGTCGCAGCATGCCTGTAGGGACTCTTGCCGCATCAGAGACGAAACGGCTACCACAGATATGTAATGCATTGTCCATACATTGGTTCAGGGGTGCTTGCAGGCACACACGTCTTTAGGCACCGGGCGCACATTGCGTACTGCGGTCGCAGCATGCATGTAGGAATGCTTGCCGCCTCAGAGACAAAACGGCAAACATAGCCATATAACGCATGGTACATATCGTGGTTGAGAGGTGCTCGCAAGCAGTCCTACCTAGACAACCATGGACTGTGCTTCACTACAAACTAGGCGGATAAAGCGAACTGCAATCGGGGAATGCTCGCGACCCTTCTTTTGCAGCTCCGTCATAGGAGCTCCAATAAACAAGACATGTGATGCGAACTGCGGTCGGGACCTGCTTGCGGGCAACGAACGGTCCCCGATGAAGAACTAGATGAGGCATTACTCTAGGAGAAGGTTGCATTCGACATATGGTGGCCGTGAGATGCAACACGGTTCAACTCTGTTCTAAGGCTTACCCAAGAGCTGAATGTACACAATGATATATGTCTACTAACTGCGGTGTTTGTTTCACGTATCTATATAATCCCCTCAGTCTTAGAAGGACTCCTCCCGACCCCCTCCATCACTTTTAAATGCTTTATTTGTAGCCAGCGGCAAATGGCTCTCTGCTCGGCTGATACCCGAGTACTTTATATATATAGTGAATGCGTGCAGCAAACTCTTCGTTGATACATACAATCCACCGTCTATTCACTCGTGTGATTATATACATTGTTTTGCCACAGCATGTTTGGTAACGGGAGCTTTGCAATCAATCATCTTCCTCTCGAGCAGCTGCAGTACCGAATTATGCAGGGCACAAGCGTTGGGCTTTGCATTCTGGCTTATCTTCGGCCAGGGCTAGATAGCAGCCTAGGAATAACTGATTGGGGCGCTTTTGCGGGTTGTGCACATCACCTACCTGACGGTGATAAATGTATATGTGGCGTCGCTCCGACGATGCGGTCAGCCTTTGGACACGCATATAGTCGCCATTCATACCAGGAACCCAGCTCCCTAATTGTCAAATATGATTCGGCGGCTTTCTTGTATTGTTGATCAGCCAGAAGCGTCCATGGGAACTCGAGCCCTGATTCCGGCTCCCGAATGGAAAGCTCAAGATGCCGCTATCGTTAGCGATGAGTCGAATTAACAACGAAGAAGAAACCCACCCTGTGCCAGGGTCGGTCAGGACCATTTTTCGACTCAGTTACAGCCTACCGAGCACTGAGTCAAGCGATGATACACCCTTCACGCATGAGCCGAGTACGATACCACCATGCCAGCTACACTACCATTGTCCAATACATAGTTTGAACACCTGAAATGGACTTACAAAGCCCGTCCGAGCGCTCGAGCGCGATGCTGAGACCCCCGCGGGAATTGTCGCACGACAGCCCTGTAAGAGCCCAAAGAGACGCACTCTGACTCGGCAGAATAGATTGTGAATGCTGAAGGCTGACCTGAGTGGACTATGTCCTTGCCCGACGTGGACTCAAGTTTGATAAAGCCAAATTGTTTGCAAAGCGACCCAACGATCTGAAAGTGAAGGCATCGAACCCAACGGGTTAATATGCGAGCTCGATGACAGCTAAGCGTTCAGCGACAACCAATACGGGGACGTGCTAAGGTACTTACGAGACGGAACATATAGTCCCGAGGTGCCGGGGCAGGCATCAGGAGCCACCATCGGGTCCTAGACAAACCCCTCGTGTGATCCTCAAGGAAACCGACGACGAGAACGACAATAACTCGGCGACTCGGTTCTTTCCCAACAGTGATCTGAGACCAGTAAGAGCGCTACACCTTCGGGCAAGGGTAAAAAAGGCAACACATCCAAGAAATCGAAGTAACAATCAAGTAAAAACGTACCAAAAACGTACCCGAGCCAGGCACGGAGCCCTCGAGGCAACCTGATAGACACCGCCAGGCCCCAAGAGCGGCGGGTACCTCGAGCTATTAATAGACGGCAAGAACGCTCGTCTTGCGAGTATGCCTACCGCGAGAGGACGGATCTGAACACTCACTGTCCGAATCCCAGGAAATAGCCGCCAATACTTACTAACCTCGTCAATGGCAACATCAGCCAGATTTCGATGTGATTCGCAAACGGATCGAGCAATTTGACGATGGATGTAGGCGGAGCAAACTTAAAACACCCCAGTCACTGGTTGAATAATCGCCGAGAGCAAGCCCGTCGCAACATGAGTTTGGACAGTCTAAACGAATTTTCGGGTGGTGGTCAAAGCGGTAAGCACGGCCGTGATCGAGCAGAGGGACAACGCACTTCCAGGAAGTTGGGTCGGGGTCAGAAAGAGCTGAAGGCGCAGCGGCCAGGTTAAGACTGACCCTGTTGACTGCACGTCAACAGGTACTAATTCGAGCCCAGACTCAGAACGAGCCCGTTGCAATCAGGGTTCAGACAGTTGGAACAAGTTGTTGAATGGTCCAAGCAGCAAGTGCAGTCGCAATCGAGCAGAGAAATTGCGCAATTCCAGGGAAACAGACTCGCAGCTCAAACGAAGCCAAGAATGCTAAGCAACGAGATGATTACCGAGTCGAAGTGAGAGCTGCCAAGTTGGGACCCGAAGAGAAGGTCCAAGTATTGTTAGTAGTTGTAGTGTGGCGCATCAGTAGGGGATTGTTTAAGACCGAAGCTGTGCTAAGGCGCTAGCGAATAATGACACCGTATCTGATTGAGTGACACGTGCCATATCTCTTCTCCGAATCGATCACGAGCCGACATTGGGCCAGGTATGGCAGGCTTCTACATATACTGGAACATGGCAGCAGTAGCAGGCTCCTCCCTGTTTGCACAGAATCTGTATATATTAGTATCGAAGATATACATATTGCATTTTGTATAGAAGGAATTGTGCAGAATTACTCGAAACGACGAAGTCTGTATATAAATGGTAATACAAGCAGAAGGGTGTGACGCGGCCGGGTGACCCCGAAGCGCCAAGCAGTTGGATACTAAGTGCTTGCACCCACTCGTGTGTCCCGTACGCCGTATGCAAGACCACTCTGTGATCATCGGCCGGACCTTGACCAACAGCTCAACGCCCTATACGTAAGAAGCCTCATGCAGGCATCAAACATGCACAATCAATCGGGCAAGCCATTGCTTTTTGAGCCTCCTCGAGTGGATGTATGCGTGATGTTTAGCGAGGTTGTAACCTCCCCTGTTGACGATCTGGGGTAAGATCAGGTCGCGTACAACAGTCTAGAATTGGTGTGTGACGTTGACGACTCACGGTGAAAGTCGCTGCGAGAAGCCGCGTGAGTTTAGCTACGCTGTGCCTAGCTCGTGAGCTCCACGACTTGGGCAGCGTGTCTTTTCAATAAAACTTTTGTATGCTAATAGTTCGGCGTACGATCTAAGGCATTACACGCTGCACGGAGTGGGCTTCTCGAGCGAGAATTGATCAATACGTATGAAGGCCATCTAACTTGCATCGGAGACGTCCAAATCGGGGATTGGCCTCCCATAGATACTTTTCCCCGTGAGCGAGCTTGGTGGTTTAAAGAGGGAAAATCCTCTCTCGCAAGCTTGTTTCGACATCCCCTTCTGTGTCGACTTAATGGCGCCGGTTAACCTCACGTTTGCGACACTGGTACATCGCTTTGCGGAACACGAAGTACCCCCCGACGACCAGCCATGGAACTTCTTTCCATTCTCCAACCCCGTCTTTTGTGAGAACGCCGGTATTCCCTCCGTGGAGATTGGCCTGTCGCAACCTCCTAGCGGCAAATTTGGTAGCTTAGTCGGTCCTGCTGTGCGTCGGCAATGGCCAAAGAGAGTTGAAGGCGCGCTGGAGTTCCTTAGACATTGCGATGAACAACGGCGCCGAATGAAGCAGGCGAACAAGAAGTTTTCGATGGAGTCATTTCAGATCATTATGAGGAGAGCACCGAGGGTAGACGACTGGAACTGGCTCGCCACGCAATTTTTTAGCGTACCGGGCGGTCTATATGCGAAGCTCAAAGACCTCATGCGGGACCATGGATGCGATGCGGAGGAAGCATATCGGGCAATTCGAGAGGACAAGGTGGGTATAATTTCAAACAAATCTTCCAATAGCTTACATTCTACAAAATTACTACTAAGATATATCGATTGGGGGACAAATTTAAAGAGTCTGATGTGAAAGAAACTACAAAATACGACGACGTGTTCCTGGCGGCTCGGGAGCCGCTCGGTCGTTCGCTGTTGGGTGATATGAACGGCAATGGGCGTCTTCCGGTTAGGTGAGTGAGCTGGTAACGCGACACTGTTTGAGCACTAACTCCTTGCCGTCCGCCCGAGCAGAGCGTTCCCGCTTGTTCGTGCGCTGACATTCAGGTTCTTTGAGACTGGGTCCCGGACCTTGAGGGGTAACCTCGGCAAGCTCAAAGAGTTTGAAACGATGCTTGTCCAATGCTATGCCGGTGAGTAAACCCAAAATAGCACGGCGATGATGGGCTCACAGATTCCAGACGCGCAAGCTAAGCCAGGCTACCGGATACTGCAGAAGGCGATAGGCTTGTTCGGCAAGGTCGTCAGCCTGCAACGTGTGATGGGTATCACCGAGAAAGAAGAAGAGGAGGTAGTGTGGCGCCTCAAGCTTGACACGCTGATGGAGACCTTGGGTCGAAAACGAGAGGGGAATAGAAGTGAGTATGGTCGCGTTAACCTACATACCAAAGCTGAGCGACCTTACCAGCGGTGCGAACCAAGGCGACACACCCACTGGCACGTCTGGTCTCAGAAGAAGACCTAGATAAGGCGTGGAAGTTTTATCGCGAGCAGATTTGGCGACCGAGCGATCCGACATTAACCGAATCGCAGGTGGATGCCTGCACTGACGATCTGTTCGAAGGGCCGCTCAAGGGAATGAACGACTTCCCGCTCAATGCTGGAGTGGAAAAGTGGTCCAGCAGGTCGCCGGCCGAGATCAAGACAATGCTTGGAATCCCCGAAGAGGGATTGCCGGGCTGCGCTCGTGGACCAGATGGGAAGTTGGCAAGGGAGCCGATGGGGCACCAGTGGGCTGCTGTCCTTGAATTGGTCAACCGATCGTTTACCGAGGATGGTGGGGAAGGCGATCCGACGGTGTTGGCGGACGAGGTCGGTATGGGGAAAACGGTCCAAGTGATTGTATTCATCCAGGTGCTTTGGCATCTAAAGTCGCTCCAGCGGCTGGACAAGGAGCAGCCGCTCGAGGTGGGAACCCGATGGCCGGCATTCCTAGGTAAGTGATCCCCCGGGATGAGGAGCATATCGTGCTGACAGAGATTGTCACTTGCCTAACCACAACTCGCGTACTCCGGTCGCATCTCTCACACGGAACACCGGTTTAACCTGTTTGGCCACGCATATACCCCCTCCAACTGCACACCATCGTCACAACCTTTGTACTCCGGTCGCAACCCTGGTGTCAAATATATCCGTCCAACTGGTTCTGCTCGGCATACTGACGCTTTGGCGTGGTATCAAATTTACTCACACATAACTGCCGTACTCCGGTCGCAAACGACGCAATTGGCCATGGCATTGTCTGTGGACAGGCTCCCGCACGTCGTTCATGGGCCGAGGTGCTATTCCCGCCCTTCCGACGCTAATTGTCGTACCCCAGACCTTGCGTGTCCAGTGGACGTCCGAGCTCGATACCTGGCTCTCCCCGACAGCCTGCCATATCCTCAACTATCGCGGTAATGACACTGAACGCAAGATCTTTTTCGAGCCTCGATCCCTGTATGCTCAAGCAATGGAGCGAGACCATTCCGAGAGGACAATAATTCTCGCCGAAGCCCCAGTAAGTACGTCCCTTGTTCAAACGGCAGAGCGCTGACTGGCCATCCAGTCGGTGCAATTCGAGGGTCGCTCGCTTCTGCTGCAAAACGGCAACCGAGCACGGGCAGAGCCAAGTACGGGCCCCCGCAACTTGATCACGAAAACGATCTTTGCCCACAACTACTTGCTTGGAGTGTTGGACGAAGCACATATGTACCGAAACTGGGGGTTCAATTACCGTTCTATGCTGACACTCATGTCTCGATGTCGCCAGCGTATGTTACTCACTGCAACGCCGCTATTCACGCAGCCGCGGGTAAGTAAACTTCAGTTTTGACTCGGGATGTTGATAATTATGCAGCTTCAACTAACCATACTATATGCGTAGGATCTCCTCCACCTCGGCCGCATCGCGAGAGCTCGACGCTTCATTGGCTCCGCCGGCGAGGAGCTCACCAAGGCCGTCGAGAAGCAGTTCAAAGAGAGCGGGAAGCAGTGGGAGACAGAGGAGGAGCAGGGAACCCTTCGCGAATTTCTTCAGTCACTCCGAGGGTCGACCGCCTCCGATTCTGAGTCCGACGCCTCAATAGTTGACATAGACGTGGCGGGCCTCGACTTGCAAACTTACCGGGCGTTCTGGGCCACCCGAAATGGCTTGATTCTGCTTCGCTCGGCTTTACAGGACTATGTCATTCGGCGCGACGATCGATCCAAGGACTGGGAGGGCAAGCCGCTACTGGGGCTGCAGCCGAAGGTCGACATTATGTCTCCAATCAAGTTGACCGAGAGTACCCAGGCGGCCGTCAGCCGTGAAACAGATACAAAAGAGAAAAGGTACGATCCCCACCTGAGTCTAACACACTGTAATGGTTCCTGACTTTCCCAATTAATTCAGGAAGTCTGCTCGCATGGATATGAGTGTGAGTTCATTTGCATACGCCCTTGTTATCAGCTAATTGTCCTCGCAGGGCTTTTTCACGCGGCTCAAGAAAATCCTTGTGCATCCTGCGCTGGCAAAACAACGGCCGTCCCACGTTTCGCCCGAAGAGCACGTCCAGAACCTATTCCCGACGTTGGAGGATTATAAGGCGGACCCTTCTGCCAAGATCGACCGGCTCCTATGCATCCTACAGCATCATCTCGGCGAATCGCAGGCCGATGAACCCCCGCTGGCTTGGGACGAGGAAGGCAACGAGGTTCCCTCCCCGGTGTTACCCCAGGCCGGCCCGAAGCCGACGGCACCGTCCCAACGCCGCAAAGCTGTAGTGTACTGTCATCTCTCATCGAGCTGGGTTCTCGTGGCGCATGTAAGTTTATGTTCGCAACCTGATCAGTGTGGAGCTAATACAATAACCGGGCATAGATACTGAAACTACAAGGCATCCCAAGCGTTCGAGTAAACGGATCGATGGACGCCAATCAGCGAGCCGCTGCAGTTGAAGAGTTTCAGTTCGACGATGGTCCTGATGTTATAATGCTGAGTGATGTCGGGGCTACGGGGTTGAACCTCCAGAGAGGTTCGATTGTTGTGTATGTGGTAAGTGTAAATTTACTTTCATTCATAGGCTATATGCGTCATATTACAAGCTTATAACTGACTACAATCTGACAGGACCACCCCTGGTCTGCCTCCGAGGCGCAGCAAATCGAGGGCCGAGTCCAGCGTCGCGGACAGCTGCGCCAGGTTTACGTGTACCGAATCATGGCCCCGGGTACGCCCGACGAGTATCTCCTGGGCTATGCCAGCGGCAAGAAGATGATGATGGAGATCTTCACGAAACACCTGGAGACGGAGGGGATGCCAGGCTTTGAGTTCGAACTTGATGAGGTCGGGTTAGGAGATTGCCTGGATCTCGAAGCAGAAGAGGCACCTGCACGCCGGTCAAGAGTCGAGGGCCGCCCATCGAAAGCCGAGACAACTGATGACGAGGGGACAGTTGTTCCAAGCTCCGACGACGAGGAACCGACGCTGAAGCAAACGCAAAGGCCAAAGCAAAACCAAAACCAAAGCCGGAGCCGGAGCGAGAGCCGAAGGCCATCAAGACCAGGGCGAGCGGCAAGGCAGCAGCAGAGATCGACCCCGAGTTCCCGGAGCTAGGTAGACGTCCTGGGGAGGGCACGAAGTCGCGCGTGAAGTGGGATGCAAAGCGCGAGAGGCTCAAGGAGAAGAAAGCCGCCGAGGAAGCTGTTCAAGAGCGCGAAGAGGTCAAACAACAGCGCCTGAAAGAGCGGGAACTTCGGACGGAGCGCAGCCAGCGCCTCCGAGACCAGCCGCCGTCCGAGTCCCGGCCGAAGGTCCAGCAGCAAGAAGGGGAAGTGGCATCGGCATCAGTGAAAGTCCAAGGCGCGAGCAAGGACAAGGCCAAGGGCAAAGCCAAGGCGACAGACCCAGCACCCATGACGCCTGCGGAACCCGCAGAGACCCCTCAAGCGTCCGAACTGGTCAGGCCAATGCATGATATCATGCTGGCAATGATAGCGGAAGGCCGATTGGACGTCGAGACCGCACAAGGTATGCTCGCGCAAAGTGGGCAGGCGCCGCTCGATCCCTCGCTCCTCCCTTCTGCGAATGCGGCTTCTTCGTCTGCTGGGCTGTCTAGATCTGGGGTGCAGAATGAGGAACCCACCGGTACGTGGCACAACGCTCACTGGTATGATCGCACTACTAATTTTGAGTTGGGCGATGATAGATACAACGGCTGCTCTTGACCCAGACGTCGAGATGTTCTGGTCGGATTCCCCTCCATCGATTCGTTCCCCCCCACTGAAGCGTCCACGTCGTGAAGACGATGGACCTGCCAGTGGACTCAAATTACCTCATTCTCACGAATCGTTCATAACGCCACCCCCACACCAAGCGTCAACCCCTCGCCAAGAACCGACTGTCACGAGCTCGCAGATAGCGGAACCCGGCCATCTCTACGCCCCGAGTACGCAGGGAGGCGATGTCGACCTTCCACCGTCGTCACCAGTCCCGCTCACGCAGGGCACAAATCCTCCCTCGACGCAACCGGAGTTCAATATCGGGTTCTTGCAGGGCGACAGCGATGGCCAGACCGACACATGGTCCCCGCAGTTGCAGGTTCTGCCGTCGGAGATAGCGGGCCGGGACCACGTCCTGGACAGTGTCGGCAGCCTTTCGATTACCCCCCGAGGCAGTGCTCCAGCACCGACGGCTAAAAAACGTCGACATCCCACAAATTCGAGCCCCTCGAATCAGCAGCCGCCATCGGAGGGAGATGACGTTCAGCAGACGGATGAGGAGCCCGTCGTCGAGCTCACGGCCGCAGACATACGTGCTGCCCAGGCACGAGCATTGAAGGCAAGTTTGAATCGTGGCGGGGGAAAGGGCCGAAAAGGACCAACGAAGCGACGATAGGGTCATGGAGATGTCTGAGAGCATACGGACCTGAATACTGTACATAGATTGTGAATAAGTAGTACACTCAATGTCCTCATTCACTCTCGCCTGACTGCCGAACGTGGCCTTCGTACGGCGTACGCGACCAACGAGTGAAGGCCTGTATGCACCATGAGCTTGATGCATACCGCTTCTGACCGCTTGCTTTGCCAAGTACTCGAACCCCTGATGTTACCTGCTTCTGACGGCCCTTCATGATCCACACAGATCTATATTCTAACTCACGGCCGGAGTACGTGCAAGCCGGCTCGAGCCCAACGGCATATTAGCACTTACACATCCCGTCGCGAAAGCCAGAAATCTCAGTCACGTGACTCGTTACATTACCGCTACCAATCTCACACGCTAATTCAGAACTTCAACCACCCGTTTCAAACACTGCGACCCTTGCCTCATCCCTATGGCTGCGATCCCACCCTTCGTCCTCGCTATCGAAAACTCTGCCCCTTCCTTTGATGACTACGTGCGTCGAGTACTTGAGATGAATCCTGACCTCCCAGCCAACCAGCTGCCCCCGATCTGGGCTCTTCAGCCCATAATCACGCAATGGCACGAAGAGCGTGTTCGGGAGATTCGTCGCGGGGGATATCTTGCGTATCGCAGGACCAGCTTCTGCCTTGGCTACGCTATACACTGTGTGTCCGGAGAGCTCTTCCGCAACGGCAACGAGGCGAACGAGATGTACGACTTGGCGTATGCACGCGCCGTCCAGCTGATGCCCTTCTTCCGGGCTCGTATCGACCAGGATATCGAGCAAGCAATCGTACGCGAGGTTCGGCGATTCGAGATTGATTGTAAGTATCTTGTCAGCTTCTCTTGCCGCCGTTTTGCGTGATTGAAACCAATGATTCGTTAGTACTCGTCGCGCAAACCCTCTGCGAAGATACTAACGATGAACTGACCGATGACATGGAGTCTGTCTACACTAATGAGTCGACTGCTGTCTCTGAGTCCCTCGACAGCAACGATACGATTAGCGATGTCGATTGATTTGGTAGGCTATTTTTTTTTGGCTCTCGCGTATACTTTTGACTAATTTTTTTGCGGTTCAGTCTTACTGCCTTGGCCTTTGCTTTGCTGGTCCCAACGGACAAGTACTCGTTTTTGTATATAGTATTTACGCTGTTGTTCATTGCCCTGATGTATATAATACCGTTTTAGCAAGTCTACCGATCGGATCAATCATTCCGTATCATCGACTGCTGTTGACTCTCAATCGGTCAGTCGGGCTGCTCCACCTCCTCATCATCCAAAAAAATTAAACAATCAAGAGAGTGCGTTGATAACACTACAAAAGCTGGGAAATTCCCCCTCATTACCAAAGATTTTGTTCACGTTACGATGTTCTTTATGATGTTGGATCAATTACTGCCAATACATACATGTGTGACTAGGCTCTCCCTGACATGTGTGTATGCGTGCCTGCTAGATCCTACTGTGCTTGATTGCTCACCTCCGAGTGGTAGCGTATAGCCTGTATATACTGGTTTTTGATGCTACTATACATTTTGCACGTATTTATTTATGTATCTACACATGTCTCCTGCATAATTCATTACTCGCTCCGTCTGTCACGTTGGTCGAGCACGATATCCACTCCTTTGCTTGTCGAGGAGTTCTCCTGATTGTTTTGGATTTGTTTTAGGCGCATATATGCGTGTATCCTTGCAACTTTACTCCACTAGGATGTACGTGCGCATATTGGCCATTTCTCAATTCCAGTTGCTATATTGTTTTCTTGGCCACTAAAAACCGTTATGGAGCAGACCTGCTCCGGGATTGTTGGGTAATACGCACTGGGCGCCAGCACAGCTGGTAAGCTCCGCTTTTGGGCACGCCTCGTCGAGTCGTGCCAGAGGCTGCGACCGGAGTATGCAACGGGTGAGTGGTTGGTACAATGGTACACTACACGAATGAGTGTGTGAGTCGGGCCAGGATTGCCTAGAAGTCCGCTTACTCCGGTCGCAAGCCATCTGAGGAGGAGGGGCGGTACGGCCACTGGCTGGTGGAGTGCTACAGCTGGCGACCGGAGTACGCGAGTTGTACATGGGGCAGTAGCCAACAGATGGTGTGAAGACACACACATGTGTGTTCTGCTGTCAGAGCCAGCAAGATGACCTTCAGACACGCCTGGTCCAGCCGTGGTGGAGGATGCGACCGGAGTACGCAAGGGGCAAGTGGTCGGCACAAGGGCCCACCACAGAGATGACTGGCTTAGTTTGGCCAGCGGCTATGCAGCTGTCTGCATACTCCGGTCGCAAGCCAGCAAAGGGGGAGAGCGGCAGAGCAACCGGCAGGTGGGTTGCTGCAGCGGGCGTACGGAGTACGCGAGTTGCCCAGGTGGCATTGGCCGATGGATGTGTGCAGACACACACATAGATAGAGTCTTACATGTACTTAGTAAATAAATAACTGACGATGCACGTTAGACATTGTATATGCGTGAGAAGTAGATGCTTAGAGGCATGGACCAGTCTGCGTCGTCCGGACATAAGCTGTAGGACCCACACGCATGCGCGTGTGCCGAATGCTGAGTTCCAACCTACAGCTTATGTCCGGACGACGCAGACTGGTCCATGCCTCTAAGCATCTACTTCTCACGCATATACAATGTCTAACGTGCATCGTCAGTTATTTATTTACTAAGTACATGTAAGACTCTATCTATGTGTGTGTCTGCACACATCCATCGGCCAATGCCACCTGGGCAACTCGCGTACTCCGTACGCCCGCTGCAGCAACCCACCTGCCGGTTGCTCTGCCGCTCTCCCCCTTTGCTGGCTTGCGACCGGAGTATGCAGACAGCTGCATAGCCGCTGGCCAAACTAAGCCAGTCATCTCTGTGGTGGGCCCTTGTGCCGACCACTTGCCCCTTGCGTACTCCGGTCGCATCCTCCACCACGGCTGGACCAGGCGTGTCTGAAGGTCATCTTGCTGGCTCTGACAGCAGAACACACATGTGTGTGTCTTCACACCATCTGTTGGCTACTGCCCCATGTACAACTCGCGTACTCCGGTCGCCAGCTGTAGCACTCCACCAGCCAGTGGCCGTACCGCCCCTCCTCCTCAGATGGCTTGCGACCGGAGTACGTGGACTGTTTGACACTCCCGGACCCGACTAACCCACTCATGTATGTGTTGGACCCTTGCACCGATCACTCGCCCCTTGCGTACTCTGGTCGCATCCTCCACCACAGCCGGACCATGCGTGTCCGAAGGTGATCTTGCGAGCTCCCACTACAGAACACGCATACATGTGTCTGCAAACGTCCATTGGCTAATGGCGCTTGGGCAACCCATGTCCTCCGGTCGCAGGCTACTGCTGGGCAAAGGACGGTAATGCAACAGCATTGCAATGTACTGCAGCGTGCGACCGGAGTACGCGGATTAGCCAAGCGTCACTTAGCTAATGGATATCCGCAGACACATGCACACATGTAGTATCATACAGGCATCTAGCACATATATGCATGTTGATGTACATCATATACTCTACATGTGTGAGAGATGCAAGGTTGTTTGAGCCTTGCCCCGGCCTGCGTACTCCGTACGCAAGCTGCAACATGGTACGGCCAAACTGTATAGGTTGTTGGTGCCCATCTACAGCTTGCGTACGGAGTACGCAGACTGGTGCAAGGCTCAAACTACCTTACACCTCTCACACATGTAGAGTATATGATGTACTTCAACATGCATATATTTGCTAGATGCATGTATGATACTACATGTGTGCATGTGTCTGTGGATATCCATTAGTTAAGTGATGCTTGGCTAATCCGCGCACTCCAGTCGCCACGCTGCTGCCCTGTGCAATGGCTGTTGCATTGCTGTCTTTTGCCCGCCAGCAGCTTGCGACCGGAGTACGCAGACTGCGGCACAACTCCTGGCGTGCTTACCCGGACATCACAGCCCTGTCACGCTGACCACTTGCCCCCTGCTCAACCTTGGCTTGCATACTCCAGTTGCATGCTGCAGCATGGAAGGGACAAGGTGGGCAGATGAAGTTTGTTCAGTGTAAGTAGTATGATAGTTAGGGTAGGTCTCAGCACATACCACACAACCTGACAGTGTAATCATGCCAGCTATGTAGCAGGTACTTAGCTGCTAGGAGTACAGCAATAACAATTCCTTACCTGTACGTTAGGTTTGGTATTTGTCTGTTTCCGTAGGCAAAGTAGAATAGACAATAAAATAGAGAGTTTGACAAGAGGATAGTATAGACAATAGAATGGGTGGGATAAATCAGTAGACATGGATAGAAAAATATGCTATAGCCAAATGACTGTCCTACCCATGTTGGTGGGGAGTTTTATGGTATGAAATGATATGGTTGAGACAAATTATGAACTCCTTGGTGTTATGGCTCTTACACTATATGCATATATGTTGGGTTTTTGGAGATTTCATATATGTTGGTCTAAATACATGGTTGTATGCTGTGTTTCAGGGCTATGTATGTAAACCATCTGTATGTATTAGCTGTGATATCCCACTGTCATTTAGCCAAAACCTGGGACCTAGTAGGGCTCATACACCTGGCCACCGAGCAGGTACAAGTGTACAAATCACTGAAGACATTTTCTCCAGGTGGTGAGCCTTGCCCCAGTCTGCGTACTCTGTATGCAAGCTGCAGCTTACCTACAGAGTATGCAGACTGGGGTAAGACTCAGGCCATTTTGCAGAGGATCACGGCTGGGGTAGGACTCGGGGCACAGCATACAACCTGGACCAACAACCACACTGATTATGTAGCAGGTGCTTGGCCAGTGGTACTGGAGCCAGGATCATTGAGCCCATATACTAAATAATGGTCTTTCAGTGTATATAGAATAGAATAGGGGTCAGGATGAGTAGGATACAATCTGAGACCTAGATGTAATCCTATGCCATGGCCCAATGATCAAACAACCGGTATTGGTGATGTGTGTTAGGGTGTTAAGTGATCTGGCTGAGACAAGCTGTGGACTTCTTGGTGTTCTGCCTGTTACATTATGCATATATGCAGTGATTTTGATGATTGTATATATCTGTGTCTAAGTACATGATTGTATGCTGGGTTGCAAAGCTATGTGTGTGTCCCCTACCCATATCTGTAGACTGTGGTATCCTGGTGCTGGTGTTCCCAACCTGGACTTGAGTGGGTGACCTAGGGCCTAGGTTGGGCAACCTGGGACCTAGGTTGGACCACCTGGAGCTCAACCTAGCCCAACCTAGTAGGCCTTATAACCTGCCCACAAGCATGAACAAAGCTCATACAGCCACCTTGAACTTTAGTAATGGGACATCAGCTTCCAGCCTCTGCGGGCTTGCCCTCCAAGAGAAAGTAAAAACAACAACAACAACAATAACACAATAACAATAACAACTGTGCCCACTCCACATGTGCACAAATGGCTGCAGGCAATTGCATCAGCACAATGGTTTGTTTACCTCTAAGCTGCCAGCCACACTTGTCATTAGATGATCATTAGCTACAGAGTCCTTGACAGCTTGGCAATATCTCACAATTCAACAGTTGCTTGGCATCATTGCATGTCAGCTTTGTAATCAGTTAGACATTTGGTGTTTGACAACCCAACCTAATTCTTCCTTTCAAAATGACCTTGGCATGGCAGTGTACAAGGGTTATAAAGCTTGAAACCTTCCACAAAGTCAATTAACTCCCCCTTTCTCATCCCCACTTCTCACCCCAGCCAGACAATGCCTCAGATTATCCACAATCCAAACTCAGCCCCCATCAAGCCCTTGATTGACCAGGGTCTACCATCCATTGTGAATGGAACACTGGGAACATTTGTAAACACATACTACAATGAGGCACACCAGGCCAGCCTTGAGACAAGTCTACTAGGCCCCCACACAAAGTTTGCTCTCACTGGACATTTCACAAATGCTCAAGGTCAAGCACGTCGAATGCGTCTAATGCCTGCCAAGGTGGAGCCAAGACTCCTTGATCAGGTGGCAGATGTGGACTCGGCCATTGGTTTTGTATTTGCAAATGACCCATTCCCACTTCACATTGGCCACTCCATGTTCTATCAGATGCTGAACAGCACTGATTACACCCTGAGCAAGAGTCTCCATTTACCTCCATACACTACCAGGGATCAAGATGGTAACATTGTTGAGGTGAGCCCTCTTGTTTCCTATTTTCTGTTGGCATGAACACCAGGTTAGCACAACAACAACACTTACCACCTGCACCTAGAGCTTTCAGTATCACAGTGTCCCAAATGCCCTGCTAGGACACATTGGAGGAGCCAACGTTGCCCGAATCCTTGTCAGGATCATGTTCCCAAAGCTCAGGGGCATGCGCTGTAGCCACAACAGTAACCATGTTGAGTTCCACAAGCTGGAGCTGTTCTATGATCTAGCCATCCGATATGCCGTTGAACATGCTATCCCGCTGGAGTCCCATGAAGCATGGCCTGGCAAATACTCCCATGAGTTGCTGCGTGCTCAGCGTGAAAATGGAACTCTGGTGTACTCTACTCGAACTATTCCCTCCGAATGTATGGACCAATTCCTACGATGTCTGCGGCAAGCCATCAGTCAGCACCAAGACCTTGCTTGGGCCCAGGACTTCTGGTTGCAGCTTCAGGTGCAAGGGACCAAGTATGCTGCTCAACACACACCTGGCCCAGCTGAGAAGCCAGAAGAACCTTGTTCAGCTGAAAGAGATGCATTTGAAATGGCTCGGATTAATGCTGTGATTACTGCGGTCTATCCAATCAACCTTGACCTGGTCAAGGAGGACTTCTGGTTTGTTGACATTGCCACAACCATCCATTCCAGGGATCCAGCAAACGGTTTCTTGCCTAGGGACTCAAAACATGGTTTGCTGCTTAGCTTGGTGACTGGATTACCCCGATATGATGCTAGCAAACAACTCGTAAATGCCAAACACCTGTACCATGTGGATGAGTCATCCCACCTAGGATATGCATCTGGCTTTCGTCTCACACTGACAAACCCACCACCATCTGGAGCATGCTACATCCAGGTATACACTTCGGACAAGCACCTTACCGCACTGAAAGACGGATGGAGCAATGCCAAGCACCTCAAGCCCCGCAAGGTCCTGGACAAGTTCGAATCAGCTGACCGGTACCTCGACAGGATTATGAGTCTGTACAGGGATGCCATGGCCGAAGGGGAGGCCGGGAGACGGATCAGTGTCAGGATTGAGTCAAGGGTACACCTTGCTCGGGTCATGGACTCGCACCACTGGCTGCCCGAGCAGGAGCTTGCTCAGTGCATCACCTTGACTTCGAACCGCATGTTCTGGTATGTCTCATGTGCTCCTCATACGCCGTCTGACCGCGACCCGACTGAGCTGACTGTGGCCCCAGGTTCTTCAAAATGATTCGGATTCAGTCCGTCCGAGCAGCCCTCCAGGCCATAGATCGCAACCGCTTGGCCATTGTTGACGACATGAGCCGAGCATTGCCAACCATGACTTTGATTGCAGGACTGTGCTACATGGCAAATGCACTCAACAATCGGCCGGATGACAGTACAAGCTACCAAATCTTGCGCGACACACTTTGCATCCACAAAGTCCAGGATGATCACACAGTGGCCATCCGTCCGCTGAACGTATTTTTTTGTCACTCGCTCAGGCTTGAGCCGCATCCCCGTTGTTCCAGCCACCGAGTCCTCCCCGGGCAGAGCATGTACGACATCTTCCACTTTAAAAACAGAACATCGGCCCAACTCGATCTCCAAGGTGTGCTCACCGCCTCCAGACAGAGTGAAGCACCACTAGCTCGAGGTGGTAATGGTGGCCAGGATTCCGAGGACAACCAACAGGAAGAACGGGATGATGCGGAGCCCAAGAGCAAAGTCAGCCGGGCGGCACGTATGGTGGTCTTTGTGCCAGAAGAAGCTGAGGATGTCATCACAGACGATGAGCTGCGCAGGTTGCCCCAGCTGAGGGCCGCCGGGCCTGGCCAAGGCTACGAGTCCGAGGAGGAAGACCCCGAGCCAAGGGAAGTCATGGAGACCCTCGGAGAGATGATGAACGGCATTTTCAAGGAGATCCCCATCTCCATCATGAAGAAGGTGTCCGAGACTGGTGGAAAATCCTGGAGGAAGATTGACGACAATCTTTGCAGCCAGCAGACATGGAGGAATTGCCTATGTGATGCTACCCAACTCCCCGAGCTGCTGGTTGCCTTCAGGCAAGTGTCCAGCCAAGAGCAATGGGAAGGGGTGGTGAAAAGGATCTTCCCGACCCAAGAGGAACAAGCTGTCCTGAAGTCCAAGGGGTTGCAAGGGTGGAAGCAATCTCCTTTCTGGATAAGATGGGAGCAGCTACTTGCCATTCCAAGCTGGACAAAAGCTGACAGGCGGAAGATTGTTGAGTTTGCTAGAAGGAAGATGAGGGAAGAGGCACAGTGGTTGCCACTTGGGGCTGCTGATAGAATGTGGACAGATAAAGGGCCCAGAGGCTTGACAATCTATGGGCGAGCCATGGCAGGCAAGCTTGGGATGGTTGTGGTGCTCAACCCCAAGTTTGCAAATGACATGAAGAAGCCAGGGGGACATTGATCGTTTGCGTTTTGGCCAAGCTTTTGCAGTTGTGTATTCTTTTCTGAGTTGGTGTTTGTGATTTTTCTGTAGTGTGTGGCCGGGCCAATAAGCAAATATGATGATTGTATCTAGTTTACAAACAGTGGGCAGCTCTTTCAGCGTCATCGTGAGAAGAGCCTGCAGCAAACCGGTCTACCAGAGGATGAGGCTTTGGGCAAATCAGCTTCGGCATGCGAGCGTCATACGGTGTATGACCGCGGTCCTGTAAGCGAGGAGGCGCATTCTACGAGTTGAATGACCTGGGTGAGGAGGTGTGGGCCAGGTGACACGTGTTGAGCCCAGCAGACGCGAATACAAGCTGCTGAGCAAAGCCGACCGCACTCAACCACGAGCGGAACTGACTCTTCACCCATCCTGGGTCGTACAACGGTCTGACTCCCGCGGGTGCAAGAGCAGTAGTCAAAGCGTGTTTGAACCGCCCACAACCACACAAAGCGCAGGCTTGCCTCGACCGTTCTAAGATGTCGGCTGTTTGAGGTGCTGGCCGCCGGCCCTTCCCCGTGCGCAAGTCGTACGACGTCTGAGCGTTCGGCAGGCAAGCCCCCCTTCGCAGGGCAGGTTTATCTACGCTTCAGCCGCTGGCCAGCAAGTTTTTCCCATCAAACCGGTCATACGCCGTCTGAGTCGCTGGCGGCCAAGGCTCTCCCGCGGGGTGGTTTGAGCACTGCTTAAGCCACTTGCCGGCAAGCCTCTCCAAGCAAACAAATCATACGCCGTCCGACTTGCAGGCGGGCAAGTCCCTCTCGGCGGGAAGCGAGTTGTACATGGTCAAAGCTGCGCATGGGGAAGCCTCCCCCGCGTCGCAAGTCATACGCCGTCTGAGCTATACACGCCCAAGGCCCTCCACCCCGCTTCCATTCACTACCTGGTTTGAACCCGGACAGGCTTTTTGTTTCATGATGTAAGCAAAGGATGAACGGTGATTACGTTGAGTCTTGGCGCACACTGTGGGATGTGAGGATAATGATGATGCATACGTTTATGTACCAAGGCAATTTGACTGTAGACGTAAGAAAAAGGAACAAAAAATATACACATGTAGGGCAAGGTACAAAACTGGGCAATGAATAAGATGGACGCAATCGGAAAAAGGTATCAACAAAAAGATACAAGATAACAAGATCAAAAGATAAAGACGATACACTCCGTCCGATCGCGGTCAACTCAAGACGCAATCACTCCGATCCTTCGTCAATCGGCTCACCATCTGGGCTCGGTTCGGAATACTCAACGTCAACAGTGCTGGCACTCGACGACGCTGCACGCGAGGGCCGTGGGGCTGGACCTGCGCTGGTAGAAGAAAGAGCGCCCGCGGGGGATGCAGGAGGCCCGCCAACCGACGGAGCCCCGGATCCACGATTGCGACGCGACGCATTAGCAAGCCGGTCGCGAAGCGCTGAAGTGTTACAGCCGTTTGCAATTTTGAGATGCCGCCGCAGGTGCTCAAAAAAGAAAAAAGCCGAAATCTGGCGAACTCGCTTCACAGCGAGCGGGGAGATCGGGACCTCGGGGGAGCACTTGATCGACTGTTGCTCCCCCAATTTTGAGTGTTTCGATAAGCGAGTTATACTAAAATAATCGCAGAGCTGAGGCGCAGGTGCAAGTACTTACCGCATATCCGTATCGTAAAAACTCAGCGAGATAGACCGGAATGTGTATTTCGGTCATTCTGAGCTCAAATCTGGGCGGATTTTCTTTTTTTTTTGACCGCTGGGTTCGTAGAGTGATTTCGCAGGTGCAAACATTTTTTTCTAAGCGACGCGGTGACATTTGGAGAGGGCAATGGCCCAGACCCTGACGTTATTTGTTTTTCGAGGCAGATTGACTCGATTGATCGCGTTTTCTTACCACCATGGCCCCAAGAACACTGCCCTATTCACAGGATGCTCGGGACATAGTCATACAAATGTCTGCCTTTTTCAAACGTACTGAGATTGCTCTCTATACTGGCATTAGTTTGCGCACTGTCCAATCCATTCTTGGTCATTTTCATCGAACTGGGTTACGGAGTCGTCCCAATTCCAAGCAGCGGCGTGGACGGACAAGAATGCTTACAAACATTGACATCCAAGTGTGTGACCACTGTATTTCAGTTCATATGTTAGCTCACACTACTATCTCAGTTTCTTCTGGGTGCAGTTCGTCAACGACCAGATATTTATCTGGATGAGCTCCGATGTATGCTCCGGGACCGGCGAGGGATTGATGTATCACTCAGTACAATTTGGCGGAGCCTAAAGCGTGCTGGTTTGTCACTGAAGAAAGTGAGCCTGAACAACTCTTTTTTTGATGTGCGTACTCAACTTTGCAGGTCACCAAGCAAGCTGCTGAACGCAATGAGCGGAAACGGCTACAGTACATGACAAGGATTGGAAAGTATCAGCCTGATCAGCTTGTGTGTGTTGATGAGTCAGCGGTGGACCGTCGCACCTCTTATCGAGGCTTTGCCTGGAGTATCAGTGGGAGAGCAGCATTTCGCTCTGCATTTTTTATCCGGGGGACAAGGTACGTTTGGTTTGCTTGCTTGGGAATCTCATGGATTGGGGGCTGTATTGACAATGTAATAGGTTTTCAATTCTTCCTGCATTGGCGCAAGAAGGATTTATCCATGTTGCAATCAAAGAAGGCTCATTTACCTCAGCATCATTTTACGACTTTATTGAAGGTTTACTCAGTGTCATGAACCCTTATCCTGGGCCCAAATCAGTAATTGTCATGGATAATTGTCAGATTCATAAGGCTCAGAGGACGTTGGATCTGATTGTTGAGCGGTAAGTGATCTGGTGTTGTCTCCCTTTTTGGAGCTGTTGTTCACTTGACTCCATAGTGGGATGCGCTATGAATTTCTTCCACCATACTCTCCAGATCTCAACCCAATCGAACTCTCTTTCTCTGCGACCAAGGCATATATTCGTCGGCATGGTGAAGAGGCACGGGAGATAATGCGCAATGGAAACCCTGAATTTACATATGAGTGTGAGATGTTTCTGACCAAGGCAGTATTCAATGCCACTGGTGAAGATGCAGAAGGGTGGTTCAAATCATGTGGCTATTTTTAGCAGTCTTTCCAATCCTTGTATTCAAATGTTCATCCTACTTATACATGTCACGAAACTCTTGGCATGCCTTCCTGCTGAGTCGCAAGAATGCTGACGCATCAACAAAACGCATTCCCATAACCCGAACCAAGATCTCCACTGAGAGATCAGGATTCTCAACATCAGACAGCTGGAGCACACCTTCAGCTTCCAACTTGTCTATGTACTCCCCGAGCTCTGGACGCACATCCCGGATCGACCAGAGCCAATCCCGCAATGAAGGAAACCCCATTCCAGCAGGATCAGGGAGTGCAGGTGCAGGAGCATGTGGCGCGATCAAAGGAGGCACCCCTGGTGCAGGTGCTCCAGAGTCCCGGGACATACCAGATACCACTGCTGTAAACAGCTTCAACAGATCCCCAGTCATGTTTCCCCCACCCTGCTCCGAAGTACTTGACTCAGTGTCCAACTTGCGCTTCACACCCCGCGGCTTGACAGGGCGGTTGAACAACTTCAACTCTGGTGGTGGCTCATCGAGAGTAGCTTTGTGATGAAACTAGAGGGATAAAACCATAAAATATCAAGCCAAGTACAATTGAAACACATCACTTACAATGACGGTTGCCCAAGTACTCAAATCACCATGCGATAGCAGATAATGGGTGCCATCATTCAACAAATAGCAAGGAGTTCCTGGATGATCTGCGCAAGTTGACCACTTAGCTCGCAACTCTCCCACAATCCGCCATAGAGGTGTCCGCCCATCGCCCCCCCCAGCATCCACCCCTGAATCTTCAGAGTCAGATTTGGCATGACGAAGGGGACGTTTCCCCTTGCCCTTGTCCTTAGCCTTGGGCTGCAAAGAGCATAAGAAATAAATCACCAGTATGTCTTACTAATACTCACCTTGTCTTTCTCCTCACTCTCAAGCTGCACTCGCACTGTGAGTGGAGTCGCTGAGTTGGCACGCCAGGGCTTATTCAGCTTGTAGGTAATGGTTGCATTGAGCTCGTTCCATTCGTCATAAGACTCAAGTGCGCACCAGGGGTCCCCGGACTTTGCATTGCTGAGTCGGTAACGAAGTGAGAGGCCAGCTTGGTCAGTACAGAGGGTTTGGGCAGCAAGACGGCGGAAGTGGGGCCAGCCGGTGCTGTTGAGCACCTTTATGGACTTGCAGGTGTTGCTAGCACCCATGGGCACCAAGAAGTTGACATGCCAAGCTGTGAAGAGAGTGAGCAAATTGTAAACAGGAAATCGGAAAAAATCGCATCAGTGAACATACCTTCTGGCATTGGAGACCCCCTTGGGCTATCCTCAGCTCCCATCCTCTCCTGATCTTCCTCTCCCTCTCCCCTCTCCTTTCCCCCTTCCTCCTTGTTAACACCACTGAATGAAGGAGGTGCAAACCGCATCACTTGGCTCACGCGGCGTGTGCTGTCCTCGCCGCTCGAGCTAGCCATTTGCTCATTGGTCCCCGAGGAATCGCGGCGTCGACGAGTCGAAGCCCGCTGCGTCTCGGGAGACCTGCTTTCGGGCCGGTCTCGCTTCCTGCCGACGTCTTCTGGGCGCTGGGTAAACGGCGGGATAACCGCATCGCGGGTCCGATCTGCGAGGCCGAGATCGTCGAGCTCTTGGGAAAGCCGTTCCTGAGCATAGGCACTTGGGTCGTACTGCGAATGCTCCGTCGTTTGAGCGCTGGTCGTTGCCTGTGACGCGCCGGTACCAAACGGGATCTCGCCACGCCACGAGTCAACACGCCTGCCCGTCTCCTCGTTCGACTGAGTGTCACGGACAAGCACTTCGTGCTCAAGCTGACTGGACGTCGTATCCCCGATCGGGTGGTCTGCCTGCGCTGCGATGACGTCTAGCACAGGTACACCGAGAGGCGGCATCGTCTGTGGCTCACCAGGGCTGGGAGAGCTCCTTGGCATGTAAGTCGAGCCGCTGCCCTGCGTGGGCGGGATACGAGGAGTAGCCGAGGAACGGCGTGCTCCCGCCGGCTTGGGGGGGGCTGGAGGGGGCATCAGGCCGACGGAGCGAGGCGAGCCTTGGATTCGGGGGGTGGGTGTCGGCGGAGCGCTGGCTGCGTCAGCAACACTGGCAGCGGGAGGCTTCGCAGGTGGCGCAGTGCGCGCGTCATCCTCGGATCGTGTGGCAGTTGGCGCTTGGATTGCCGAGGTAGCCGTCCCGGTGCGGTCGTGCTCGGACAACCGGAGGCCGGTGCTGGGCCTCGGCCTGGCCTTCGGTTTGGGCTTCGGCTTGGAGTCCGAAGGCGGTGTCGATGTCTTGGCGCTCGCCGATGGCAGATCGATATACGGCTGTGGACGCTTCTTGGGTGACAGCTTGGCCGGAGTGGACGCCGAGGTAGTCGCTTGGACCGCGGGAGCTACCGGGAGCGAAGAGTGGTCTCTCAGCGACTGAGCACCCAAGGTGGGACGGACAACTCACCAGTGCCTGACCCAGACGGCGCGCCACCCGTAGAGCTTGGGTTAAGGTAGTCAGGCAAAGGGCGCTCGTTGAGGGCCACGAGCATCCCTTGGGCTGCCTCCCAGGTAATCTCGCCCTCCCCCGTCCCGATTCGCCCGAGAACAGTCGCTTGGATTGGGGACAGCATGTCCGGCTGGGTGTCAATATCCATCGACTCTGGCTCGGGTTCCGAGCCAGAATCGTCTTCAATCGGCAGCTCGGTTGCCTTGCCCTTGCCTTTGCCCGTGGTGGCGCCCTTACCCTTACCCCTTGCCTTGTCTGCCTCCTCGGGCTCGTCCTCCCAGTTCTCGAGAATGTGGGTGACCTGGGGTGATGGCACCAGAGGGCGAGTTGCCTGCTCGTCCCGAGCCCTGAGCCGAACCATGATCGCCGCTTGCTTCGCGTGCCGCTCCTCGTTCGTCCGGACACTGTCCTGGTACTCGGCCCGTGCTTTCTCTGAGGCGGCCTGTTTGGCGGACTTGCGAGGTTTCGGTGCCGGCGGGCCGGCATCATCGGTCTGTTGGTCCGAGGGGGTCTTTCTACTCTTGCGACGCTTTTTGACGGGCGGGGCAGCGGGATCCTGGTCTTCGTCTTCGGCCTCGGGATCATCGGTCTGGTCCTTGGCCTCGAGCTGGCGTTCGCGCGACTTCTTTGGTCTGGACTCGGTCGTCGACGACGCTGTCGGCTGCTGACCGCCGTTCGATGGCTCTCGACCAGTGGATGTATTCGTCTTGGCTGTACCCTTGCTCGTCAAGGCGCGGGAGTGGGCCGGAGGTATGCGGACCCCAGTTGCTCTCTTGGCCGGCTTGTCGGCGGTGGTCTGAGCGACGTCGGTATCCTCGATTTTTGTCTTGGATCTCGACTTGGCCTTGGCCTTGGACTTGGACTTGGGCTCGGTCTTCGCCTTGCCGCCTCCACCCGCCCGGGGTTTCGCTTTCGACTTGCGTGCCGGCTTGCCGCTCTGGTCGTCGTCGTCGTCGCCGCCGTCAACGCCGTCGTCATCCGTGCCATCCGAGTCATCCGAGTTACCCCAGTCGTCGTCGTCAAAGCCGGGCAGACCCCTCGTGACGCACTCGAGCGTGAAACACTGCATCATCAGTTTCTTCCCGCTGGCGTAGGTGAGTAGATATTGGTCGCAGGTGTTCCGGGTAATAATCCTGTAGACAAAAACCCGACGAGTCTGACCGCGACGTTGCGCCCGACCTTCGATTTGCTGCACCTCAGAGTCCGACCAGGGATGATCCTGCGACGGGATGGTTTGTCGCATTGAATGAATCCCACGCGCAGCCCAAGAGTGCACGGCCGGAGCGTTCGGTTCGTCCGAGGTCGGACCCCGTATGACGAATTTGACGCGCAGGAGGGCCCGTACCACGGCGAGTGATTAGCCGACAATCGGGCCGTCAAACCGGTTGTGTCGAACGCCGGATGATACGGAAGCACCGAGCACGTGATGGGGCACGGTCAGCGTGTTGAGGGCAATGTTATCATGTGCCGTTGTGTTAATGGCATATGAGATACATATGTGATATAGTATATCATATAGACCGTTTAATCAGATGGTGCTCTGGATGTCGGGGTATATGACGCCGCTCACCAAGAAGATTACAACTGAACCTCGTTGGAGGTTTAGTCCCTGGCCACCGACGTCGCTCAGCAAAAGGACGTCGGTATCGTCGTCCGTCTGGAACTCCTTCACTACCACGTCGCGATCCTCCGGTTCCATTTGGCCGTTGATCTGCGCGCTTTTGATGCCGTGCAGATCAAGAACCTGTGCGCGTTGCATCCGGTCAGTCATGGCTATCTCGCCGGAAGCATACCCTCACATGAGCAGCCAGAGTCCAGCTCACGGACAAGTGACAATAGACGATGATTTTGCGTTTCGGAGTCTTTACACCCGGTGTCTTTCTGGGGGAAGGAAACTCCTCCGGCGCGGGGATTTCTTCGCCATCCTCGTTCCAGTAGAGCGGCCCCTTTTCGGCGTTCTCCTCTCCTCGGTGATGCCCGATGATTCGGATCAGACGATCGAGCTTGGCCGAGGGATTCTTTTTGTAGGCCTCCCTGTCCGGGAAGTTTTTCTCCCACCATTCCCGCATCGACGCATTCTTAGGAGGCTTCTCCTTTAGTATCGGATGCACGAGAATCTTCTTCATTCTCGTGAAAAATCCCTGAAATTCGCAGTCAGTCAGCATCATGCCATGCAAGTTGAGAACTTGCAAGCACACCTCCAGATTGACCGATTTGCCACTGTGCGGAGAGCGTCACTCGTCCGTCAGTCCATCCGATAATAGCTTAACAACAACTCACCGGCGACGTCCTTGCGCAGTTTCCGCGCCCAGAAGCTCATTCGTCTTGTCGTCGAGCTTGATCCAAGACATACTCTCGACCTTGGGCTTGAGATCGAGAACCCGCACGCCGTTGTTGTCGAGCGAACGATGGTCACGCCGTATGATTACTCCATGCAAGGACGACCGAAGTGGCCTGAGAATCCTTCGGGACACCCAGAAGGCGCGAAACTCGTTTTCGCTGTCCTGGTTTGCCACAAAGTCCGAGATTCGCAGACGCTCCTGGCTGCTCGCCTGAGAACCCGCCTCACCCGACTGCGCGAGGAACTCCCGCAGCTCCTCCTGCGTCACCTCGCTTTCCCATTCTCTCGCACCCGCGCTCAGCGCAGATGTGATTCCCTTTGTCAGCTTGACTCCCCGACCATCGACGAAGAGCCTGGCCCGGAGTAGGCGGCCAAGAACGAGCAAATTCTGCAAAACTGGCGTGATCAGCATCTCACGGACTCGTGCGCTAGACCGTACTGACCCGTGGGTGCGTGAACACCGGAGTTGCGGTAAGAGCAATGCGCTGAGTGCAACGCGAGAGCAACGTGAGCATCACGCGATAGTTGAAGCCGACATTCCGGTAGGTATGCGCCTCCTCGAGTATGCCGAGCAGAAAGTTGCGGCTGAAAATTCGCTCTTGCTGCTTGTAACGGGCCTCACGGTGGGCACGACGGCGCGGTTCGTCTCCTCGGCAGTGTAACCTTGTTTCTTCATCGCGACGACACCTTCCTTGATGAGCGACTGGGGGACAAGTAAGCAAAGAGCCGGTCGTTGGACACGCAGCGGGATAACGGCTTACCGGGGCCTCCACCAGTATGATCGTGCGAATTGGGTGGGACGACCTCATGGCAGCCGCGTAACCACTCGCCTCGCCCTGAAACCAGCGCTCTCGCTCTGCTTCACCGCCCCTGTAGACCAGGACGTGACAGTTGTTCGGGTCGATCCAACGCGAGATTTCGGAACGCCATTGACCGATCAAGGACGTCGAGCAGATGATAATGGTCGGCTGATCGGGGATTGTCGCATGACCCATGAAGCACTTCCGGCGGCCTGGCGGAACCCGGGCATCAGGTTGGTCGAACCGCGTTCGAGCATTGCCGGTTGCAGAGTGTTCGTGCGACGTTGCGAAGGAAACAATTATCAGCGGGACGTCATGACCCAGGGGCACCTGTACTCACCCAGCATGGTCGGCCACTCACGCGTGGATTTCGTCGTTGGCCAGGCGGGATTCGAATCCTGGAGCGTCTTCAGGTGCCAGATGACCTGCAGGTAGCCGATGACCTGGGCCGTTTTTCCGAAGCCGACGTCGTCAGCAAGCAGCGTTGGCTGACCGGGCTGGCCCAACTCCACCGTAAAGGAGCGATCGACCATCTCCATGATGCTGATCCACTGGTGCCAGGCGAGCTCGAGGGATTTGCCGTCCGGGTCGACCTTCCGTCCAGGTAGCGCCCCGTCTCGGATTCCGAGGCGCTGCCAGACCTCCTCGACAGTCAGCTTCCCGTGCTGAGCAACCCCGGCGTCGACGGTGAACTCCTTCATCATCTCCGCGCCCAGCTCTTTCGACCCTTCCTCCCCCTCGCTGTCGTCCTCGCCCAGTGGATTATCCTCCGCTTGGCTGGGCCGCCAGATCATGCTTTGGTATTCGAACCAAGCGGCGACAAGATCGGGCTCCTCAACGATGTGCGCGGCGCGCGACTTTTCCCGGACAACTGCAACGGGTGAGTCCTAGACGTGTCTCCTGGCAATGTGTACTCACTTCTGCCGTTTGCTCCCCGCACACCCTTGCCGACGGTGAGCATCAGCTCGTCGATCCGTTTGCGCACCGGCATTTGCTCCTCGTCACGCTCCGTTGCGCCCATCGCTCGATAGGTCTCGACAACCTTTTTGGCGAGACGGATGCCTTTCTGCAAAGCTCGGGCAGAACGCTTCCCGCCAGCCTTGGCGGCTGGCGACGGGAACGGCAAGAACGTGCATAAGTCAGTGTGTTCTTTCCTTGGGAACGCGTAGCGCTGTTACTCACCGTCCAGTGCTTCCGAGAGCTCCACCTCGGTTGCCTCCAGCTTCTTCACGTTGTTGCTGAGGGTTTTAGCGCCGTTCTCGAATAGCCGGTAGGTGAGGGCCCGCAAGAGCGGGTAGTAGTCGGGATCCGCACGTCCATCCGATAGACAGCATGAGTTACCGAAGACCGCTCGAGCGAACGGCTCGCGGCAGTCCGGCCAGACGTCGTCGTACTTCGTCCCACCGGTAACCATCGACTCCTTGAAGTCGGCCTCGTGCGCGGCGCACTTCTTGATCTACTCCCCGGTACGTAATTAGCTCGGTCTTGTTTTTGTTGCTCACCGGGGGCAGACTGCTTACCGTCTTCTCTCGTAATCGCCGATAGGCTGCCTCCTCGCTACACCCGATGTCCTTCATGAGGGCCTTAAGCCTGTATCGAAGACCCGCACGCGTGCCGAAGAAGTTTTTCACGATCCAATACCAGTCCTCGCGACCATCTTCAACGGTGAGCAAGACGCTCGACTGGAAGACGTCGAAGGCGGTCGAGCCGCCTGAGGACCGTCGCCAATGATCGTCGCACGTGCGGAGATAGCGCTCCGCCCCCGCAACGTGCTCGGGCCACTCGTCAATAATCGTTTGCGGGAGACCGTCTCGTGCGCGCCCGATGGGAGGGCGGGAAAGCCCAACCTCGGCGGACTCAATGCCGGCGAGGTCGCGAAACTCGGGACTCGTCAGCGGGAAAAAGTCCCATACCGATTGGTCGGGCTTGGGCGGGGGGCCTTCGGAGTACCGGTGGACAAGAATAGCAAATGGCACGTTGACGGCGGGCATGTTGTCGACCTCGTCGGCAGGATGTGGGGGAAACGGGGGGAGAGGGGAACAAGAAGGGTGAGTCACGTCACGCCGGTATTCTCTTTTGCGTCCCATTGGTCAACTGACTCATGGCCTCGTGACGTAATTGTCAGGGTTCCCGCCCTTGTAGTCGACTCCGAGACCAGTGCACCTTGTGTTCTGTCTAGATACAGTCCCGGCGCACCTCTCACAGACTCCCGTACATAGTCCCGAATAGATTTCATGATAGGCATCTATCGTTATCGTTTTATCGTTTGTATCGTTTACAGTTTAGTCGTAATTGCTCTCGTCTCACGCGCTAGCACTTATCGCGCAAGCGGCCCCAAAGACCGCGAGCTTTTCCTCAACGGCCCTAAGCGCACGCTGTGGCATGGGCTTGCCCTGTGCCCGTAGGCCAAAGCAGCAACCTTCGGGCGCATTGCGAGTCGGCCGCGGCACGGTTGGCCAAGGACGGCGAGTGACGCCCCGCACGTGCTGCCGCTCAGTCGTCCGCCGTATGAATGGGCGCGTCCCTGTGCTGGTCTCAACCGCGTGACCGACGTCCCGTGGGACCCTGGATACCGTCCGGAGTGCCACTACTCGCTTCCGTTGCTGACAAACCGTTACTCATCCGATAACTGATCCGAGCAAGATCCGAAAGGTCACGTTCTGCCAGCGAGTTCGGAAAGCACGTGTCCAACGGTCTGCTCACGCCGCGGTCGTTGCTTCTCACGCCGTCCGACTGCTGCGGCTCGCCTGTTTGTGTGCCGCGGAATCCCGACTCCGGTCCGCTCTTTGTGTCTTCAGACGCCGTTTAACTCCGCTCTCCCTCGCCCACTCTTCTTGTTTTTTTGCTCGGCACCCTTGGCACTTGCCCACTCGCACGCCGTCCGACCAGTCTGTCCCTGCCCCCACACTCTTCTCCTGCCGTGAGTCACTTGCGCCCTTACCCGGCTTATTTTGGCGCTTGCGCTAACCCGGTCGGCAGTCATGCCGCCCGATTTTCTTTCTGACTATTGGTCGCCACTTTCCTCCTCGCCTCCAACCTCCGTCTCTCTCGGGGTTTGGATCTCCGATCCCTCGCCCCTGCATGACTCGAACCCCCCCACCGGCAACTCGCCCGCTCTGTCGCCGTCGTACGCCGCTGCTCCCTCCGCCACGAGCTCGGTTTCTCTCGGCATCTGGATGTCCGACTCGGCTCCCGCGAACGGCGCGGACTCGACGTTTACCGAGCTGTCCCCGTCTTCGCCGCTTCTGTCCTCCCCGGCGCTGTCGTACGCCGCTGCTCCCTCCGTTGCCAGCTCGGTTTCTCTCGGTGGCTGACGACTGGCTGGGCTCCCGCGAACGGCACAAACTCGGCGTTGACAGAGCTGCCCCCGTCCTCGCTCCTGCTGTCTTCAGCCGGCGATGCGTCTCTATCGACTGCCGACTCGGTCTCCCTCGGTGAGTCCGTAGCCAACCCCGTCCGCTCGTCCTCGCTTGAGTCGGTCGCTGGATCGACCTGGTCCCGAAGTTCACCCTCCCTCGGCGCTTGGATCTCGGACCGCTCTAGGTCCGTCCGTCACTCGTTCTTGGGCTCGAACTCGGACTCGGAACCTCCTTCCCCTGCCGCTTCGCCTCGCTCGTGGATTTCGAGCTCGGTCATCGGCGAAGACTTTGCCCACGCACGGGAGATCTGGCCCGATCTCTCCGCCGCCCTCTCCGATGAAGGTCGCCGTCATGCCGACGCCATCGCTGACCTGTTCACTCGCCGCGGGTTTATTCCCCATCTGTCGCTCGACGCCGAGTGGAATGACTTACTTGCGGATCACATTGAGCGTGTGAATGTGATTCAATGGTAAGTGACTTGTATTTACGCGATACTCGGTAGCTAATTATCGCGTAGTGTGTTTGAGTGATCCAGGGCTCCGTGGCCTTTATGTATGCATGTAGATATATGACACCTTTGTACTATAAAAACAATTGGATTACTTTTCAGACCCCCGAAGTAGCCACACATCATTATTAGCCCCGTTGAGGTGCGCACAATTGTTCGTATGTACCGCAGGCTCGCAATATCCACAGCAAAATTACTCAAACCTAGTATGCTTTGCTCTCGGCTGTTGTTAACCATCATCTGGTCGAGCCCGGACTGCTGCCTTACATGCTATGAGTCCAGGCACATCGGCATACGCCGGTCTGAAGACTCAGGCTCCGCGCGGTCATACGTGGTTTGAGGCTATGCATTCACGCGCTCACCCTTATTCCATTGGCTGCTGCATCCCTGTTGAGTCATACGTCGTATGGGTCTCCACATTGGTCCACCATTCTAGACCAGCTGACATCACGTGATGCACCTCACCTCGGGATGTCCAAGGATTGATGGTCTCCGTCCGACGATCCTAGCTCATCCTACGTGAGCCTATAACCTAAACATAACTAAGAACTAGGCCGCCGTGCCGCTTAGCGTGGGAGTTCCTTGGCCCCCAGCAGATATATAAACAAGGGGATGAGCACTGATGAGGTGTCATACCGAAAGCGCTAGTTCACGTTGTGTGCTAGCCCTTTGCTTTCATCCCCACTTCGCTCGTGCTCGCTGCGCTTTGCACTCGCTCCGTTCCATCCCGTTTCTAACCTAACCTAAAAACTTGGTAGGGCTCGACGTGGACAAAGGGTCTCGACCCTTGGTTCTGTCGGTCCGACTACTCCGAAGCCCGAACTCCCCGGCTCAGTTCCCCGCACTTGTTGGCGGGTCGAACTCTGGGGTCGAGGCTATAAGCGTCCTGTTACAGGCCGGGCCGGCGTCGCTGTGTCTTCCTGCTGCGCTTAGCGCCGGGGATTCGCAGGTGCCTGTTGTCAGGTGCCTAAGTGACGTGGAACAATTTAGCATACGTGGGCTCGCTTAGGCGGACACGTGTAGCCGAGGAGTGACGTGGCCGGCTGCCAAGGATTCGTTCCTTTGTACCGTGCCGAGTGGCGTGGTCTTGGCTGTTGACACGTGTCAACTTCGGCCGCCGAGATCCATGTTGTCATACTATCATTCGCTGATAGGTTATCTCGCTTAAATCACCAAGCCGGCCGCCGTGCCGCTTAGCGTGGGAGTTCCTTGGCTCCCAGCAGATATATAAACAAGGGGATGAGCACTGATGAGGTGTCATACCGAAAGCGCTAGTTCACGCTGTGTGCTAGCCCTTTGCTTTCATCCCCACTTTGCACTCGCTCCGTTCCATCCCGTTTCTAACCTAACCCGGCTGCCAAGGATTCGTTCCTTTGTACCGTGCCGAGTGGTGTGGTCTCGGCTGTTGACACGTGTCAACTTTGGCCGCCGAGATCCATGTTGTCATACTATCATTCGCTGATAGGTTATCTCGCTTAAATCACCAAGCCGGCCGCCGTGCCGCTTAGCGTGGGAGTTCCTTGGCTCCCAGCAGATATATAAACAAGGGGATGAGCACTGATGAGGTGTCATACCGAAAGCGCTAGTTCACGCTGTGTGCTAGCCCTTTGCTTTCATCCCCACTTCGCACTCGCTCCGTTCCATCCCGTTTCTAACCTAACCCGGCTGCCAAGGATTCGTTCCTTTGTACCGTGCCGAGTGGTGTGGTCTCGGCTGTTGACACGTGTCAACTTTGGCCGCCGAGATCCATGTTGTCATACTATCATTCGCTGATAGGTTATCTCGCTTAACTCGCCAAGCCGGCCGCTGTGCCGCTTAGCGTGGGAGTTCCTTGGCTCCCAGCAGATATATATACAAGGGGATGAGCACTGATGAGGTGTCATACCAAAAGCGCTAGTATACGTTGTGTGCTAGCCCTTTGCTTTCATCCCCACTTCGCTCGTGCTCGCTCGCTGCGCTTCGCACTCGCTCCGTTCCATCCCGTTCCTAACCTAAACTGAGTGTCATGTAGATGCAAGTCCAGAGTAAAATGGTGGCTGGAGGGAAAAAAACATGGGCATGTGACCAAAATTGCAGCATGCCAAGGATGGCAGGGTGAAATTTTCGATATTTGGGGAATAGCTCAACAACCTACTAGACAACTTGCCTTGAAATTTTAACTGAAAGATCTGATAGCTATGACATATCGTATTGATGACCGCGATTCTTCGATTCCCATCATGAAAAATATTACATAGCAATATTTCTCCACCACCCTGTAGGTGTTGAATCTACTATGCTTATCAATCACACTACGGAGCATTATCCTACAGTTCAAGACACGAAATTCATACCAAAGAATAAAACAACGTTGCCCCTTGCAGCACTAAGGCCAGGCCACCTCAGTGAGATGACATCGCCGCTTGCTCTCCGCTGATATGTGCATCTGCAATTGTTGCAATCGTACAACATCGCGCATGTAGTCGTGCGTCATCCGCGGCGTCGTGCTTGGCCTTATCATCACAAGGTCTACGCTGCCCCATAAAGCGGTGAGGTACCTGGTACAAGCGTTTCAGTCGGTCATTGCTGTAGCAACCAATCAATGATTGACTCACATTGCAAACAAACGTATCTGTATCCTGTCAACCTTACCAAGCACGAAAGTACCTTCAAAGAGTAGCGTTTGACGTGATACTGGGCGTTCGAGCACTTCTCGCTGAAGGCCGACATAGACCGAACTGTCTTCGAGAGGGTACAACGCTACGCCTAGCGTGTGTAGCAAAGGACGGTCTCTAGCGAACAGTAGCAGGTCACGCATCGTTGCGCGCTGTTGATGCAACACCAGTGTGTGCAGCCCCTGGAGTCTACCATGGAAAACTGCGCAGTCGTCTGCACCTGCGATGTTGAAGGCATTAAATACGAGACGCTTCAGTGGCAGGCGCACGATTTTATACAGGCTTTCGGCCCTTAACGAAAAGACACCAGGCGCATCAGGATACGTGAAGCTGAGGTCGACGAGGTGTGTCGCATTGGTGCCAAGGAGCTCTAAGCACCGCTCGAGACGGGTGACCTCACGACCAGCGGGGTCATTCAACACCGGTGCCATAACGACATTAAACAACTTGACGTTGCACACGAGTGGACCACAGGTGAGAGTCTCGATGATTTGACAGGGCGTCGGATTTAGCAAGTAAAGGGATTCGAGGGAAGGAAAGGGATCGCTACGTCGGAAGGCGAATGTCGTTTTGTTGCGATAAGCCTCCGGGAAGTCACTGTGCCTGAACACAAAATCAATCGTGAAGCTTCTCAAACGCCCAAGGTTGCCTATGGTGCCAACCATGACATCGTCAATGACCGTACAGCTGAGGGCGAGATCTGTAAGTCCTGCGAAACTATCGGTCGAGAAGGCAGTGCGGATAGAGATAAGAGGATTGTGACCGGGGTAATGGCGGGTGCCCCTGCCAAATATCTTCAGCGTCGTTGGCGATGCTTCTGTCGTGCAAAGGCATTGCAGGATAGTGGCCACGTCGGTGAGAGAGACGTACGGTACACCATACGCACTCGGTGAGTCGGTCTGGAAGACGAGAGATTGGAGCGTTGGGCCAATCAACCAGCGTAACCAGTTGACGATACTACGGTCGACGGTGCCGTCGGGCCCGTACGACGAGAAACAAGTGCCCGGCTGCTTGCGCGTGACCGTCAATGATCGCAATTGTGGGAGCGGGGAGGGCATATTGGCGAACGAGGCGGCTTGGCCAGACCACGCATACCTGACAACTGGATCGGCATATAGCTCCATGGCCATGCAATGTCTGCCGAAACGGTTCTCGAAAGCTTTGATAACCTCTTTAGATATATCTGGGGTAATGACCTTGACGTCGTAGTTACCGTTAGCACAACAATCGATACCAGCTCACGCGTGAATGACGCACCGGCACAATAGGATGCCTACCCGACAGTGGCCGCGAAGGTAGTCGAGGTAGGGGATGTTCGATTATGCTGGCCAACAATGCGCATACGGAAGGAAATCTCTTCCAGAGGACGGGGCTGAGAATCTCGTGCATCTCTCTGCTGACACGGGTAAAGTTGGCGAGATCCTTCAAATCAATGTATGATACGATGATCAGAAAAACATCGGGCATCGTAATAACGGATGTAGACAACATGTCGGAGCAAAGTATGCCACAGATATCGGAAATTTGGCAAGAATAACGGGCGAGAGCGTGAATAATGGCAAGAGCAGTAGTACCTTGCTTTTAACTAAAGTAGTGCTGCCAAGTGGCTTCCGCCCGTATGGTCTGTTTTGACGCGTGCCGCATGGAGGTGTTCTTGGGCCATTGAACAATAAATATGGTCCAAGTGATGTGGAGGTCCTCCTTATCGTACATGACATCTTTCCGCGGGCACATTCGATTGGCTATTATTCATTGTCTTGGCCACTATGATTTGGCTCACACTACAAACCACTTGTGTGACGACGGCCCTATTGATTAAAGTGTGGTCACGGAGATTCTTATAATCGCGTTGTGTTCTCTTAAAATCCCCCTCCCGGCCACCGTCCTACCCGCACGTGCCGCCCACCTCCCGCCACACCAATACTAGTCTACTCGACAAATAATCATGAATATCGCTCGTGTGTTCAAGGATGCATCATTCATCCATCAGCTCTCGCTTAACTGCTCCTACAACGACCAATGCGCACTGTCTCAGGTCAACACTGTCGCTTGGGATGTACTACGGTTGTGTGTCGGTCGCCGCGTTTCTGGCATCGAGCATGTGCTCCGTGCGCTGTACGAAACATCGTTACCACCGTTGGAAAATGCAGGCGTCCCGGTAAGTCATCCCATCACTTTTATCGAACGTTCAATACGCTTACAGTCACATCAACTCTCAGGTGCACTTGCTCTCAAGCGTACCCACGAATATTTTCAACTCCTTTCGCAACAATGAAGCACCATACATTCTTGAGCTCTAAAGTATTACTCTCACTCCTGTCACTGGTACCAATACACGACCGATCCCTGGAACAACAGTCTATTTTCTTCGCCGTTGTTACCCAATCTCGAGACCTTGAACTTTACTCGCAGCTCGCATCGTATTCACAACCTCGATACTGGCGAGCTCGATAACGATCCATCGATCGCGGGCGCAATCCGGGCGTTGGCCGGCCGTCGGCTACGCTGTCTTTTGATCGACGGTCCGATTAACGGAAGTCGTGCTTTCCTATCCTTGACGCAGGCGCTCGACGTGCTCGACGCCATACATCCCAGAGCACGTCTGACCGATCTGGAGCTACTCGCTCACCGGACGATATGCGACTCTATGGATGGCAGGACTCCTGACGGAGCGATCGCGGCCATCCGTTCTAAATTTGCCACGTCAAGGTCGCTCGC
Source organism: Ceratobasidium sp. AG-K (assembly GCA_037039685.1). Lineage (NCBI taxonomy): Eukaryota > Fungi > Basidiomycota > Agaricomycetes > Cantharellales > Ceratobasidiaceae > Ceratobasidium > Ceratobasidium sp. AG-K. The sequence goes on from JAWNGF010000003.1 coordinate 294,595, forward strand.
GCATATAACCAATCTGTGCCTGTGCTCAACGTCGATAAGCTACGACCTGCTGTTGACGATCGGCCGACTATCCGCACTCACTTCCTTCACGATCAAGTTCCCACACTGTTCCAGCCGCTCGTTTCGCGACTTTGTACCTTGCGAGCTTGATGACCAGATCCGTCGCGAATATTTCTGCTCACTTAAAAGCATACATCTCGAGGACGTACCCGGCCACCTGCTCATTCGGCTCCTCCAATGCGGTATCCCAGTTTTCAATGCTGCTTCGGCCGATTTTGTTATGCGCACCTCTTTCTCGTACGATCAATACGACCCGATATTCTCTTTGCTGGCGAAAAAAGCCAGTGACACCCTCGAGGATTTCACGTTCACGTTCCCTCGCGTTATGCTAGATGGTGTATCCTCGTGCTACCAGATGTCGACCGAATCGCTAAAGAGTCTTGCAGCGCTGCCACTGAAGCGCCTGCGCTTGAACAACGTGCAGTTCAAAGGATATACGAGCTTAGCCCCTCTTCGCGGACTGTTCGGTGGACTGGTAGAGCTCCATTGTCGGCAGCAGCGTGCGTCGATGGAGGATATAATAACCATCGCACGCGAGCGCAAATCGCTTCGCGTCCTCGCCGTCACGCTACCCCTACTCTCGCCGTCACTAGAGCTGCCCATCTGGCACGGCGAACGCTCTTCAACGTCTCTTCGTTGCGAGGCGAACTTTAGGTTTCAAGGCGTGACGCATGAGTGGGTTCGTCGCTTTTCACGGTAAGTCCATGCTCCCGATGCCGGCTTGTATGTACTGAATTGATTTCACAAACATCAGCTGGCTGTTGGCCATGTTTCCGCACTTTGAGCCGGTCGCAACAGCGAACTTGAACCTGCCGACAACAAATGACGCGCCGTCAAGGGAGACGGTCGATGACCTCCGGAGCATGGCTGCGTTGCAATACATGATTATATTCATCTCTCACACGACCGACGTGGTTGTTTCCGACGATTCCTTGGCCTTTGCTTGCTCTGTCAATCGATAAGAGTGTACATAGGAATAGTCTATACATTGATAATTCGAAGTATGTGCCAACTGTATCCTTACACCTACTAGACAGCAAAGTTTTCGACGACAGGCGGGTGGCATGGGTCAGCTTTGAATTTGAATTATAAAGTGGGCGGGCCGTCACAAAAAACCCGCCGGGAGTAAGTAGCGCTGATTGGCGCCAACTAGCACGTTAGCGCAAGTATCAACCCGGGCCCTTGTTACTAGCCGTGTTCCAAGCAAATTAGAAGCCAGTTACAGCATGGGATCCAAATCCGCGTACATCGATCTAAGTAGGACCTCGTATATCTCCCGTGCAATAACTAACAGAGGGTAAGTGTCAATTGGCGTCGGTTCAGGCACGATTTTTGGCCAGCTGGCTCTCGGCCACTCTGTGCTTTGCAATCCTTGTAGCATGGAAATTCAATCATATTTACTTGATATAATCATGTCTGCACATAGAGGTTTTGACAACTCAAGCAAATCCGTCGGTTCTCTTTTGGGCTCGTGAGCACCGATTTGCTTGTGCGTGCTCGCTTAGGTGGCATCTATAAAACTGGATTTTTCTACTGGGAAGAGGGAAGTGGACGGAGCGCTCCCGAGTCCTCCCAACTCCTCCCAAGTTTACATAACATCTCCCGAGCTCCTTGGGAGAAGTCACGTGAATCAGGGAGGGCTTGGGAGGACTCGGGAGCGCTCCCTCCACATCCCCCTTCCAGGTAGGAAAACCCAGTTTTATAGATGCGTATAGGAGCACCAATTGCACAGCACCACTCGGGTGCTCCTGAGTGCTCCTTTACCCAAGCGAGCACGTATGAGCAAACCGGCGCTCGTTAGCGTCAGAGGATTTTAGTGACGAATCAAAAGCACAATCAGCGTCATTCACGAGATTCGCCAGAGCAGCCACGTTCTGCCGACAACACTTGCACTCAGTATGAATCCATGGAGCAGATCTGAGGCTCTCTTACCCTATAACAACGCGGCCGTGCGCAGGACTTGAATTTCGCCACTAAACGTGCATGTTAGCATTTTTAAAAGCGGGGTGCGTGCAGGTAAACACACCAGGAGGCTGTGGCTTATTGAATTCTTAACAGAGTTAGTAACTGAAGCGCGGGGGTGAGGATATGTCTTACTGCGGAGGGGATCGATTGGCACTGGTGATTGGGGACGTTGAATACCAGTCCCCGAGGGGTGATGCTTTAAGCGGCCTGCGGTAGCTGGCCCGTGCGCATCAGACCCATGGAGCGTCCAGCGTCTCCCGAGGAGTCATCGGCCACATGGCGGCTTGGTCGTGAGAGACTTAGTCGAATGACCCAACGCTTATCTTCGAATTCCCCTGCCCTCCGAGCTCGCCTGGGAAGATACGGGGCCTTTTGCTGTCACAACGGTAACTTGAATATGCGTGAACACATCGAACAGGCCACAGTGAGTGCTCCCTATTGACGCACACTTGTTGTTTCTCAGCGAAAACCGCAGTGCTAATTGAGACTCACAAGGGCTCGTTTACGCAAACGAGCCCTTACTAGCACGTGCGGTTTTTGCTGAGTTGGCTGATGCGATCAAATTAGATTCCCTTTTGCGAACACGACGCCGATTAGCACCATCCTAGCACGAGACCCTGTTGGTTAGGCCGAATTTGTTGTCGAGAATTTACCGTGCTAAGTTAGCACTTGACATATTTGTGACGTCACCTGTGTGAGTACCTTTGTGCATCGTGCACTAACCACGGCCCCTTGTGTATTTAGCTTTGCTTCGAATGCGCCTCGTTCCGTCCGCTGTACAGTTGGCCAATCGTTTACATTGAGCCAAGGTCGGTCCCGAAACACAGCTTTGAACGGGAGTTAAGATAATGTTCATAGCCCGCGCGTGTCTAGCAGTGACACGGTAAATCACTTACACTCGCACTTGCAGCTTTGCTTGCAATGACAAACGCACCTTGACCCCTCACGTCCCTGCACGCATGCATTTGTGATAATATAACCGCTAAAAAAAGTGCCAGCGTTCTCAATTACCTACAGCAAGGACTGAGAGAACTATATACTGTAGCTCGACATACAAGGACTACTGCCCGATACATAGTGCGGGTGTGTTACATATTAAACGGTGTCAAAAAGGCATCGAACGGATTGCTAGGTGGTGCAGGATGATGTGGCCATCGAAGTACCTTGAGGTCGTTGGGCACGCCGTTGGGTGTCGCACAGTGGTCGTCGCCCTTGTGTTTTACGTTGACAAGTGTCATGTTGATACGTGGTGCACGCTTAAGATAATCAAAACAGCTATCATCGAGCGGATACGGTGTGCATGCAAGGGGATAGCCAAACCACAGGTGCACGAGCCGTGATAGCTGCGGTTCCACCAGGCGCCGAAATAGTATCGGGAGCCTAAGGTTGGCCTGCAGGTCAGTACCCAAATCGATGCGTGCTTCCTCGAGACGTGTCGCTAAACCCGGGTACCCAAGCAGGTTGGTGACATACACCGGTGACGCGTTGCTAAGTTCAATCTTGCGCACGGACGGGAAGGGAGTATCGTAATCATGAGAAACAGTGGCGAGGTCGTCGAGCGCGTAATCCTGTTTCGCCAATGGAAAGTGAAGAATGAGATGACGGAGAGCAGGCAAGGTCGCAATGGCTTTAATGGTGTTGACGTTGATCATGTTGAAACCAAGGCCCAAGGTCGTTAGCGTGCGCAACGCCACCTTGGCGCGCAGGTGATGAGCCAAGGCATGCAACTGGCTTTGACGTCTGGCACTACGAGGGTCGTCAAAGTCGTCGTCAAAGTCGTAACCAAAGACTTGAAGTGTTCTTCGCTCATGATTCCCCGTGCAAAATACCGCAATGGCTGCCACCGCGCTGTCAAAAGCGAGCCAAGGAACATCATCCTGCCCTGAGCCACTAAACACGAGGTGCTGTAACCCGGTGCCGGCCAATGCCTTTACCCAGATCGGTATCGATTCGTCCATAGACAACGTGCCGAGTTCGTCGACGCTCTGAAAAGCCAAAGTATGGAGGTTGGGGAGCACTCCACGAAGCAACTCAGGTAAAGGCGATGTTGCCGTGCTGGTAGAGTGGTAATTGCGATGGGGTAAAAGGGGTACCTCAACAATCCGGATTTGTTGACCAAAAAAAAGCAGACGTTGTCGTATGCGTGCCATCTCTAGTTGAGTCGTGTTGAAGGGCCGAGGAATATTTATCTGCGTCATTGTACGATCATTAATCACGCGATAGCCTATAGGATGCGTTAACACCCGAAACTTACCAGTGGCTGATGGCTGTCGAACAGTGGAAGTTGGTATTGTAAACCAAGCTGTACAAGTTTGTCAAAGCCTCTCACGCGATCATGGGTTATACCGGCGAGCGCCCTGTAAAAGACTTTACAAATACGTAAAAGTACGAGGCGAGTTGGTAGGTCACTGTAGTCAAGGATGAGGGCGAGGAGCTCAGGAGGCCAAGTGAGCAAGCTGCAGGCTGACTTATTCATTGCGATTAACATAAGCGGGAGTTGGTTAAGGAAGTAAGCGATTTTGGCGTATTAAGTATAAGCAATACATGGGTCGCAGATGTCTTAAACTCTTCGCATAACAAAGACCTTGGTCAAATAGAAGCTGCCCCTGGCCACAGTCGCAAACGAAACAATAGCAATGTGGCCAACAAGGGCAAAAGGTCCAACCGGAGCAAGTGGCCCAAACCACAAATGACTATGAGGAAGCGAACAACTGGTGCGCGCAGGCAACCACCGCAGCCACGCAGCCTTCCCATGCACTAGTAAGACTGTGTGCGCTTTTCCTGTTTTATAATCATATATCCGTCGACCACATTATTCTTATTCTTATATATGACCGATTGGCCTTGCACCAGACGAGCCAACCAAAGTGGAAGACTGCCAAGGAGCATACAGGCACAGGCAAAGATGTAAAAAGAAAGAAGGAAAAAACAGGAAGAAAAAAGGTAAGTGGGATTCCTAAGCGCGCGCAAGTGGCTCATATCTGATTTGGATTGCCTCACCCACGACTATCCAACTCCGCGCTCGACATAACTAGCACCTCGTTTTGTCCTTCGCCTGCTTCGTCTCACTCTCGTCTTATTTCGCTTTCCCCTTCTTTCTATCACTGAAAGCTTATTTATATACTTATCTTATCAATCCTTCACGTGACCGGTCGACGACTCAAACGCGCGCTCGAACAACAAGGCGATATACTCATCGGCACCATGCCTTTTTTGTTTTCAAAAAAAAAACAAAAAACAAAAAGAAAACGAATATCATGACCCCGGGATTGCTCGAGAGCACTCCCCAGCCGTGGAGCGCCGGCCCATTTTGCAGACAGGGACGTGTGATACATATTTAGACCAGGAACCCGTCACCTTCGGCCTGTGTTACGTAAAACGCATGGTGGCCGTAGTTTGATATTCTCGACCATTGCGACCACCACGACCATGACCATGACCGCGACCACGACCACGATGCGATCGTTCCCTCACGAAGTCGTCAAAACCCTTCGCGCCCACAGTCGCGCATTCCCGTGCTTGAATAGTAAAAGTTCCCGCAACGACGTGGTCGTGCGTCGACGGGCCTTTATTCGAATGGTTGCATCACTCATCCATCAGGGCTACCCAGAGGTAGCGACAGATCTTCCCTCGCAGACGCAAAACCGCTTAGATATTGAAAAGGTACGTCATGTGTCGCTTGCAGACAAGGCCACGATCACGATCATGACCACGACCACACTCACCATAATCACCAACCATGTAGCGCGTCCTGAACTGGTTCAATAATAATAATAGCCACGATCGGCGGTGCCGGCGCTCAGGTGTAAGTATTACACCCCAGATGTCCCATCATTTACTCAAAGCTTCGCCATACGCAGCTCCGTGGATATATTCCAAAAAAGTCTCATCAGACGCGGGCTGTCGTGGCAAACCGCTCACGCCCGCTATCACGCGTGTCGGGCAACAATCTTCAGATGAGGGCTAAATTGGCAAGCACAAGAATATACCTTGTGCTTAGATCAACAATATCTAACGTCTGCTACAGGTGATGATTGTTGAGATTCCGGTACACAGCAAGATGCGTGAACCCGGCGTTGCAAAGTGAAGGGAGGGTACTTGAATGTTTTATACTGGTGCATCAGATGAATATATACAACTCAGCTTCGTCTTTGTGATCCAGGCAAGTATTTACGTCGACTGGTTCGTTGTAATGGTGGCATACAGAGCGTCCTGTGAGACACGCTCTACAAAAAGCCCAAAATCTCGTTCGTCTCGTGGGGTCTCGGGATTCAGGGGAGGTGCGCGTCAGGCTCCCAAGCGCTCGTGATGTCTCGTGAGCCCTCGCGAGATAAGCGCACATTTCGCTATTGATTGCTCGCGAGCCCTCAGGAGCGCTTGGGAGCTGCCACGAGCTCGACGAGCACCTCCCATTGATCTCGAGACCACACGAGATTCTTGGGTTTTGCTGACGCGTTGCGGAACTCTAATTGAACAGTCGCATGTGATTTTTCTTTTTTTGCTTACCTCGAAGAAGGTGGATCCTGACCGGCATTAGTGTAGGTGGACTTGTGCTTGACTGCGACATACAAATAACAAGCCAAACGCATAAGTGCATGCCAATTGCCCCTATACGCGAAGTTTTCACCTCTATCGTTCAGCAACACTTACCGCGATTGATGTACGTACCTTACCATGTGAAAAAATGCAATGGACCAATGCCAAGGCCGCAGACAGCATAAATATATATAATGCAAGAGGGTGGGTTCGAGTGTCTCGTCTACATAATGGTCGTCAGCAAAAACCTGGGATCTCGTATGGTCTCGGGATCGGGGGACCTTTCTCGTCGAGCTCGTGACAGCTCGTGAGCGCTCACCAGCGGTTATGAGCGGTTACAAGCAGTTAGGAGAAAAATCGGTGCTTATCTCTTGGGTGCTCATGAGAGGTCACAAGAACTTGGGAGACCAACGAGAAAGGTCCCCGAATCCCGAAGCGTCACGAGCCCGACGAGATTATCGAATTTTTGTAGAGTGTACTACACTGCTTGTACTAGTCGTGTCTGTGAGAACACACAACCATATGACAGGAATACAATGTTGTTTGCCCAGGCGGGCCGGGGGCGGCCGTCAGGATCCGTACGACAAGGTCGAAGCAATGATCAAAGGATTGTGCAAGAAAGCCGTGTGTGGTACATCGGCAGGCGGAGCAATGAAAGAAACAGTACGCACAAAAGACGATTGCCGCAGCAACGATCGGGAAAAAGGATACTTGTGGCACACACTAATTCAGCGTTCATTGGGCGTAGATGAACTTTGCGTGTCAGTCACTTGAGAATCGAATCAAATAGTCACTACGCTTACCTTGGGTTATTTGAATCGAATCGCTTGGGTAGTTCAAGTGCAGGCGATTTTGCTTAGTGTGAAAGGGGGCACACCAAAGCGCGGGTTGCAAGGAAATCGTGAATTGACCAAGGTTTGTGGAGGCAAGGGACAAGAGACAGGCAAGAGCTTGAACGAGCGCATATTGCCAGAGAACAATCGCAAAGATGGCCAGCCACTGACATTGTGACTCACTCGGTGACTGTTCAGGGCCGGCCAAACCTGTCGACCACTTAATAGCCTCACCACGGCTGATTTCGTTCCCATTTCTCCGCTCAACCGCCATTGTACACCGCTTGCCATCTGACAACACTGTGCGACTTCCTATCGCTCTTCGCCAGCAGGAGCAATCGTCGTAAGTTCTCCCTGTTTAATAACATCTCAATGCTCACCCCGAGTCACACCTTGTGGCTGGCACTGCTGCCCATTCACGCCCGTGTCCACCTCACCGTTGCTCCAGGCCCTATTTGGATACTTCGGCATGATTGTAAGTACGCCTCGCCTTGGCTGTACTTGTTCCAGACCTCTTTGATACATCTCTCAATCTAGGTGGGAGCGGGTTTTGTACAGTAACTTTATGGTAGTATCTCGTTCTTCATGTGTATGGTTATTCTCTTTCGTGTCAGATTGCATGTATATTACGGGATAGATACAAATATACAATATTCAATTCGTGCCATCAGATATCCACGCAGACCCGGATAAGAGCCTGCAATCAATTGCGTGCCTCAGCACAAGGGCCACATCTCTTCCTGCTCGCGATCAAACGCCCCTTCTCCTCGTGCGCTAGCAATCAAACGCCACATTTCGGGAGGGCTCACTGAAGGGGGACTTGGGTTCTGAGCTTGTCGTGCTCCAGAGCGCTTCGAAGCACTCCGAAGAAAGTTCAATTTTTGCTGAGATCCGCCGCTCCTAAACCCCTGCGGCGTCTGCTCATGTTTCGACGCGTCGAATCCCCCGCTCTGGCGCCTACCAGCCTGTCTTGGTTGTTCGGAGCCTCGGAGCCCAGCTCGATAATCTTACCGGTTCGTTTCTTCTTCTTCTTCGACGCTTTACCCTTACCCTTGCCAACCGGGGTTACACTCCTCTCGGTTTCAGACGACTCTTGACGCGCGATCCAGTCCTCGTCGTCCTCGTCGTCAGTTTCCTCGACAGTTACTCGTGGAGTTCGTCTGCGGGCAGATAGGCCAGCTCCAGATGTCTGGCTTTGCTGTCCAGGACCGTATGTCTCGTCCCGTAAGTGCCTTAGTACTCCCCCGTATTGATTGTCGCTGCATACTTAATTCGCATCGACCTCGTAAATCAATGCGTTCAGCTCGACGTTCTCAGACCCCTGGGCGTGTGTACGTTCGGTCTCAGTATCCGGGCCTGACAGATAGTCGCTGCGCGACCAGTTCAGGTTGGTCCAGCTAGGGTCAATGTCTGGGAGCGACATCGCTCGACCAGGTGAGCCTTCAGCTCTCATAACCTCGTCGGCACAGCGCAATGTACGGCTGACTCGTCTAACCCTCGCTGGGCTGTTATGAGACGATGTCAAGGGTTGTTTCTTAATAGGTGCCTTGCGTTCGGACGGGCTAGGTGGGTCGCCGTCTGCGTTTTCAACTATGTATTGAGGGAAGCTAACTGCACTCTCATCATCGCCCCGTACACGACTAGTGCGAGCGGCCAAGAACGGAGGATTGTTGTCGTCCGGCTCCTCATGTTCTCCTCGGGTCTGCCCTTGAGGCGTCGAGGTAGGTTGAGGCGCATCAATTGCAGCCGGCGCACTGTAGGCAGCAACCGAGTCGGGAGCTAACCCCAACCTTAGCGCACTGTAGGTAGCCTCTTGATCCCTAGTCGACTCTTCGTTGACTTGAGCAGCATCTCGCTGTGCGTAGGTAATAGCGAAGGCTTTGATGCTCGCTCTCGGGCGCCGCACTGGGGATCGAATAGGCGGCGGTCGACCGTACACCTTCTGGTACATCGACAGGGTCAGCCTTACCCTGACTGCGGCACCTTGGACTCAGCCTGACCCCATCCCAACTACTTCGACAGTCGGGGGAACTTCCGGGAAATTTTCAGATGGGTTAACGGACCCAAAGGTAAGATTGTTCTTCCTCGATACCACTGCTAGCTTAACCTCAATTAGTTCTTCAGTGTCCTTGTCCTTGCTTTTGCGAGCTCGGCACTTGGTAACACTCGGTATCTTGAGGGGGTCATACCAACGACCGCTACGGAGTTCACGACTCATAATGTGTATATAGAGGGGATAAAACGATCGTTAACAGGTAGAGGATGTGCGAACGGAGGCCAACCTGTTGCATGAGGTATTCGGAGACTCAAGCAAATCCGTCGGTTCTCTTTTGGGCTCGTGAGCGCCAATTTGCTTGTGCGTGCTCGCTTGGGTATAAGAGCACCAATTGCACGGCCACTCGGGTGCTCCTGAGTGCTCCTTTACCCAAGCGAGCACGTATGAGCAAACCGGCGCTCGTTAGCGTCAGAGGTTTTTGGTGACGGAGATAAAAGATAAAATTTAGTGAGTTTGACTCACTGACGGTAGGTGTATGGGGGTGTCAAAAAATGTTAGGTTCTCGTCACCGATGTATCTTAGTTAGCCAAGGCAACGTAGTCGTCGTTAATGAAAAGCCCTAACGCAATCAATTTGGTAGTATGAACGAGAACAGGGGAAGAGGCGGAAACCCGGGTCCTCTAAAGGACACCGGGCCGATGCAAGCGCATACAAGGAAACAAGTCGCCACGCCACGCGTGGCACCTCCACTCCATCTCGTAACCGTTACAGTCCACTCTTACATAGTTGCGAGTAGTATTTATTGTTAGCGTCTCTTACCTTACGCGCTGAGTCGTCAGTTTTGTAGTGTTTTGGTTCTCTCTCTTCTCGCACCATGTACTAGTACAGATGTTATCGCATAGAGCTAGCCCCCACATCAACTATATACACTTGATTCAAAAAGAAAAAAACAAAGCCGCCACCCACTAAGTCGACGGCGCTCGTCATCTCGGATCACTCTTCCTCTCCCTCTTCTTCTTTGTCTTCTTCGTCGTCTTCGTCGTCCTCGTCTTGATCTTCGTCTTTGTCTTCGGGAAGCTGAGCAAAGAAGTGTTCCGACGTATAGTTGATGTTCTTTAAGAAAAGACGTAGCGCTTCGCTGCCAACCTCGTCTGTCATCAAAAACTTTAGGTTGAAGAACTTCTTTTGGCGGTGGATTCCTAGGTAAGCACCGCGACGCCAATTGTACCGCGGGCACTCCAGAACCACATGCTCAAAGGTCGCTTCCTGCGGCGCTACAAGAGCGTTGCACAGATCGCATCTTGGACGCGGCCAAGGCTCAGCGGTGATCGCGGCGACCCGTGCATGATAGCGACGGCTGGATGGCTGAGGCTGCGGGTCATCATAGTGAGCAACATATATGGACGATACGTTGACTGGTGGGAACTCACCGGCGTGGCCTTTTCTTTGCTGCCCTTGGCCCCCCTCACTCTATCGGGTCTGGATCGTTTGGTGTCGCGTCGCTCTCCCTGGTCGCCGTTGGCGTACGCGCTGGGCTGGCCTACAGTCAGCCTGGCTCCGCTACCACTTCAGACACTCGGTACGTACCACAGAATCATGGGCTCGCGGTCGTTTGGACTCGTTCCTCTTTGGTGGCGCTGTCACACCGTGGTTGTCGTCGATGTCGACGCCATTGTCAATGGTCTATTATGGCGTTAGTTCAAGGTGTTGGTGTCTGAAACGGCGTACGTACCTTTCCAAGACGAGTATCAGTTGCCTCTGAGCATTCCTGCCACTTCTCTCCGTCAGCACCGGGAGTTGTCTCGTTGGCGTGCATCATATCGGTCGGTACGTCGGGTTGTCTGGAGAGGAAGGAGAAGTGAGGTGCCAGCTTATAAGGTGGAGCTATAGCGAGTGGTTGAATACGACTGTTTGGGCCAAGGACAACGAGGGCGCAAAATGGACCACAGGAACCCAGGACAAACCGATGTTCACAGGTCCAAACGGGGGCCAATTGATCAAAGCGGATGTCTCACAATAGCATTCATAGGTCTATCGAAGGTAGAGCCTCAGAAATGGTTTGAGCTTGTTTAGGTTTCGGGTAGATGTCTTTCCGTCTTTCCTAATGCGTACTGTGTCACCATTGTATGCACATGAACAGGCCCACGCGTTGATTTGACCACACCAGACCCCGGCGGGATCCGCCCATCTGGCTTCGTAAGCACCTAGGTCCCAGAGGCATCCGCTCACCTCGTTGTTCGTTGCTCCGGGCTCGAGTCTGTTTGATCGGGGCCAAGGTCGAAGCCGAAGCCAAAGTCAGAGCTGGAGCTGGAGCTGGGGGTGGAGAGGGACGAACACGAGTAGCGGCAACAGAAACAGGGGCTGGGATGGGGGTAATGACAGCGGTGGGGGTTGGGGTGGGAGTGCAAGTAGCGGCACCTGGGGGAGCAGCGGGAGGTATGGGAAAGGGACCTTGGTTCTTTCGTGGGCGTCCACGCTTGCGTGCAGCGGGTACCGGGGCCTCAACTGAGCCCGTAACAACCTCTGGAGGAGGGGCCGAGGCTGAGGTGGGTGTTGAGGTGGTGGTCTCGAAGGCAGGGGGCTGAGGTGCTCCCGGTGTGGCGATGACAGTCGAGGGCAGGGCGGGTGCTGAGGCAGTGGTAACAGGTGCAGCAACTGTTGGAGCAGGTTCGGGGAAGGGATCAGCATGCGTAGACTCGTGGGATGGAATGTCGTCTATGTAAATTGTTAACGAGATCAAGAGCAAGCGTTGGAATAACAAAAAGCTGGACGTACCGCGTGAGATTGAGATTACACTCAAATTTTGAACTATGCTGTCGAACTCTTCATCTATGCCGTCCATCTCTGCGGTTCCTTCCGACGCGGTTGCTTCCAGCGCGGCAATCTCAGCTGCAGCCGTTGCCGCGGCGATTTGGGCTTCCAGTGCAGCTTGAGCCAGCTCCGTTTTTTTGACTGTGAGCTTATACGTATTGTTTGATGCTCGTAGGATCAAATGCACGAAGTCCTTGATCGGCCAAATTGGGTCACTGAAACCGCCAAATTCGGGGAACTCCTCAAAAATCTAATAACAGACGATTAGCATATACTCGAATGCAAACCCGATAGACTCCGACAAACCTTCCTGTAAGTATGCCTAAGATATTTCGGATCTTGGGGGGTAATTGTCTGACGCATATCAAGATAACGGCGACAGTGATCTTTTGCTGCACTCTATGAGAAGATGACTCAGAGTGCAAGACAGGGTGGACGAAAAAGGAAAAACCCACATAAATCCAGCTATATGCTGGTTGGGTGAGTCCGAGCGCGTCTCGCAAGTTGTACCCACAGCGTGCACTCGAATTACCTCTCCCCGGTGATCCTTTAGGCTTTGAGCAGAAGGAAAGCATGATAGTCGGTCGCCTGCCAACCAAGCATGATGCCCGAGTCCGTGTTTGAGTTAGGGGGGATGGGGCGGTATTTGATGGGGGCAGACTGGGAACCTAGCGCGCCACAAGTGTCCTAGGTCACTGGCATGCAGTGGTAATCGCCCAACAACTTTGCGATAGGGTTTAGCAAGAGTAACGTCATATTGATCACCTTGGTGTAGGGGAGCTACAAGTGAAGCTTAGGTCCAGGCGGCGCTGTTGGCGCAGCTGCAAGTGTTGGGTATATGCGCGTCGTGCAATGCATGTGTTGAATTGGGGCCAAACATGAGGCGGTTGCGGCAGGAGTCACCCCTAAGAGTGCTTGCCATGTAGCTAAAATGATTAATGAGCAAGGTATCCTCACACACCAATAACGATTGAGATAGGCCATCATGGCACCTACATCAAACTGGCTGAAATCGACATCCAGGGTTGGAAGAGGCAGGAGAGGGTGGACACAGGTGGAGGGAGCAACACAGAGGAAAGAAAAGCGGCGAAATGCCTTTAATATCCTGAAACGGCGCTAAGGATAGTGACAGTATATGGGGAAAATGCCGCTAGAACGTCTACTGGACACCACTCAAAATAAACTTATTGACCAAGGTTACATTCAAAAGGGGTAGTATTCAAAACACATTGGAACAACAAAAGATGTAAAAACATCTGTTGACTTAACATTATGTTGTTGTTTCAGTTGCAAACCTACGACCTTTTCCCTTCCCAGGTCGTGTTTTTCTGGGTTTCTTTTCAAGAGGTTCCTCTGGAACCAGTAGCGTCAATGTATCCGCGATCTTCTGCCTTTTTTTTTCAATCAGTAAATTATTTGTACAGCGTTGCGGGGCATACGCCCTATGGTGCGCTGCTCTAGAGGTGGGGTGGCGTAAGCCCTACAAAACACAACCAAACGGAAGAACCGAGACAGTCATAGGCAAGAGCGAGACGTATACACTACTTGTAAATACCGAGAAGGGGAAAGAGAGCCAGACAAACGTGAAAAAGAAAAGCAGAGTATTAGGCCGAGGGGCAGTGACTATGAGAGAGCAGACGAGAAAGAAAACGAGAATAGGGGCCTGGGCCCTGACGGCGCTGGCTGCGCGGGCAGCTCACTGAGCAGGGTCCGAGAACCTGCCAGTGGCCTTCACGTACTCAAAAAGCGGCCCCTAACGCCTCCGACGAGAACAGAGGAAGTCGAGTCGCGCGAACTCGTGTCCTTGGACTTCTAAGCATAGGTGGCGCTCTAGAGCGTACCGCGGGCAGTGCAGTAGAATGTGCTACTGTCCTCGTCCTGTGTTGCCACAGTGAGCACAGCAAGGGAGTTTTCGACCTGAAGGCGATGGAGGTTCCGTCGAACTGACGTGGCCCGTGGTAAGCCGAAGAGGAGTGTGCGGGGATCGGGGGGAGACCGTGTGTGTGAGCAAGGAAGTCGCTGGCGCGCGATGCTGGGGAAGCGTGCAACTGAATCAAGGCGCCCGTTTAGAAGCGAGCCAGTGTGCCGTATCCGCGTCCCGCGATTCCTCCGCTGGTGTTTTGGCGCTTGAGCGTCGTCGGGTGGGGTGGCGGGCCTGTAGTTGCGCAGCGCCAGGGGGACCAAGGCAGCTGGTAGACCTTGCCCCCGCATCGCCGCCCCCGCCTCCGGCGTCCGCCTCCTCGTTTTCCGGGTTTCCCACATGCCCTGGACACCATTGAAGTCCGGACGGTGGTACCTCCCGCCCTGTCGCGCGCCCGCTTGAGGGCCCTCCAAGTTGCCTTGAGGAGGCCTGTGTGGCACCCTCTGGCTGCCGTGCCCGTGATGCACGAGATGGCCTCCTGCGAGTCCGTGAAGATCGTCGCATCGTCCACCACCTGATGACGAGATACCAATGCGTGTGCGAGCAGGATGCCCGCGAGTTCGGCATCTAGGGACCGAGTGGCGTCCGATCCCCAAGCCTGAAACCAGCGTGGGAATGGACGGCTGACCGAACGTGCGTAGTATGGCGGCTGCGGCCACCCCCCCTGCGCAGAGCAGTTCTTCTGCCTTGCTAGGCTGTTCATCACCATGGTTTGTTGTCAGATCGGCAGAGTTGAGTCGATCCCAAGCTCGTGGAAGACTGATTGGTGGAACAAAAAAATACTGATGAAAATCCGCTGAGGGCCCTCAAAAGGCTGGATGGCATGGCGCTGGGCTGTACCATCAAACGCCACCAATGTCCCGGGCTTGAAAGGAATCCGTACGTTCATGTCTTTGAGGAACACTTCGCCACACCGTGGAAATCCCCAGTTGCATACAGGATATCCCATGCCCGACAAACACCATTCACATCCAAATGCTCGCCTGATTGTTTTTGTTCATAAGTAACGCCTGGCCAAAGAAATCAGAGTGCCAGATGTTATCAACAGCACGGATTATTGATCTTCCCGAGTGGCTTAGAAGCTAGCGAGAGTTGAGGGACAGGGCAGGGAAAGCTTGTGCCACTAAGTCGTTGGTACGGAACGCAGCAGCTTGGAGAGCGTCGATGTATAAGAATCGGTTGGCTAGTTCGATGTTTGATTTGCTGCCCATCACTCACGAGACGGTGCCGAAGTGGTCATAGTGCTTGAAACACAGCAAATGATTCAGCTCATACAACGCAGCAGTGGATGGGAGAACATACCTGATGGCCTTGAGCATGCCATGCCTTACAAAAATGGAGCTCCCCAAAGTTACCATCCATCACAAGATAGCGGTCCTCTCCCTCTCATGCCAACTGACAGAGGTCCCGGGATTGAGATTCTTCCGTAACTTTCTCCATGGCCTTTGCTAACTCTAGTTTTGCGCTAGTGTAGTTGCATACAGTGACATATGGGTCTGCCAATGATTTGAGCAGATCATATCAGTACAAAACTGGGTCGTACTCACCAGGCTGTCACCCTTGAAATACATTGGGAATTACCAGGCCTCCAACAATGCCATCTGCATCAATAATAAACGTGGGTTTCTTGTCGGAAATTTCGATTGTCCCTTTCCGCCGCCCCGCCAGCTCTCCTCGTCTGGCTTAGGAAGATGTCTTGTCGGCCTTTTTTCTGGTGAGCCACAAAAGAGTACTGTGGTAGTGTCACGACAAATGGGCTATAGCTACAGGAGGGGGTACCACGAATTGATAGAGAACAAAAGGGCATACCTGCATGACCAAGCGCTAGACGCAGGAAGTTTTCGTGTTTTCTTGATGCCAACCGTCCTTCATGTTTGGAGTGATTGGGTCGTCGCACACAATGAAATTCGGCGTGCGTCTGGTTCGGGTGTTAGTCGAATACCATTGAACCACACGGGGTGGCTAGTCGTAGCTGACTCGGGCATGGTGGTCACGAGTGTATGGTGTGTGGTGCGTTTCCCGAGAAAAGCAGAATAAATGGAGGGAAATTGTGGGGTATTGAAGCACAAATATGCGGGGGAATGCCGTGGCTCGGGGGAGTGGACAATGGTAGCAAACCACTGGAGCAACCAGTGATCTGTCACGGAGTGGAACCACAATATCCGAGGGCCGCGTCAACGTTTGGCGTATTGCCACCAGCTGCTGTACTCGGCCGATGTCCTATCTCAAGCAACGAGTTGCGTAGCCGTGTCAGCCTCGAAATGCATAGCTGCGTAAGCCTCGAGCTTGCTCGGCCAAGCAGAATTGATGGAGCGATAAGCGATTCGTTTAACGGGTTTAGGACTGTACAACGTTAGCACCAGCACAGGCAGGATATATGTACACAACAAACATTGATATAAATAAATGAAGTGTCGGTTAGTGCCAGGTCAATGCAATGATGCAAGGGTGAGTCCGAGCGCAGCGGGTGCTGGTCAAGATTTGACTCTTGTCTTGGGGTGTAACAATACTAAAGGCATTGAAGAATTAGCTACGTCGATAGGGTATGGAATCGACTCACATTAGAGATGATTAGAGCGGCACGGAAGGCCCCGATTTGAAACCTGTTTACGCGAGTACGCTGTTAGCTGTGTGCTCTACAAAATCAGCCATGCACAATGTCCGATTCATTGGACTTACCACTCGTGTGCAATTTGTGGCACATGTATTTGCGCCAATCGGTCCCCGAAGTGGGTTTTTGAGGTTGGAGGACGTCTATGGGCAGGTTTTTTTTTTTTTTTTTTTTTTTTTTTTTTTTTTTTTTTTTTTTTATTAGTTAATGAGCATAACAGAAACTGACGGTCAGGCGCACCAGATGAGAAAAGAGTGGCATCCAAAGTCTTTGAGATTCAAAATCGAAACAGAATATGCACCCGCAGACAGAACCCAAGATCGTGAATGTTGCATTGGCACCCTACCGCGCAACCCTCAGAATCACGCACAGCATTGGGCCAGTGGTATTGCGCAGCCCGCTAAGACATTATAGTGAGTGTAGGTTGCCAATGGTCCGACTCAGTCGAGCAAAGAGCGACTATGTGTGGTGGAGGGACTTTGGAAACACTTGCGCCAATGATTGCCGAGGGAAATCGAGGCTCGCAAAGACCCTCAATCTACAGATAAGCAATATCTCGGATTAGCGACTCCAATCAAATTTGTGAGTTTGGAATTGAACTCACTTTACATGCTTAAGGAGCAGGCG
This sequence comes from Ceratobasidium sp. AG-K, assembly GCA_037039685.1. NCBI lineage: Eukaryota > Fungi > Basidiomycota > Agaricomycetes > Cantharellales > Ceratobasidiaceae > Ceratobasidium > Ceratobasidium sp. AG-K. Next base: position 311,955 of record JAWNGF010000003.1, read on the forward strand.
CAAGCGGCGAGCACCCAGCAAGCGCATGTTGTGCCATTGTTGATGGGCTTGTGGAACTGGGCCAAGCTTGCAAGTGCTTCAGCACTCGACCAAGGAGGAGGGCTTGCGGTTCGCGCCTGTAAACAAATACTTGGGAAGGTGCGCAACTAAATCGAGGCTCTGCTGGCACGCTTTGAAGTGACAGGCCGTAAATCAGATATATTGGCAATCACAAGAATGTCATCGTTAGGATAATACATTCGACGAGTGTGTAGGATTCCCATACTCATGTACAAGGGTTCCCTTGGTCCACCATCAAGAAGGTCAATATGGCGAGTGAGTGGAAGCCGGTCTGTAGATGTCGGGTCAGTGCAATAGTCAATACGGGAGGGGGGGAGACCAACGAGTGAGCAGCATGGGTACCACGCTTGGAACCCGTGTTGTTGAAAAGACCGTTGATGGCACGCGCGATCGCCGTGCGAGTTGCGATTGAAGTAGGCGATCGACGCAATTCGGGGGATAAGTGAATAAGATAACTAAAAATAACGGTTAGCCGGCAAGGAATATCTCAGATGAGAGTGGCAGATCACAAACAACAGATTACACTTACTGTTGACGCAGATTGTCAAGCCGCCCACACTGAGCCACACAATCAGGGAATGGGCACTTGTAATGTTGTTCACCCGTGTGAATACTGAAGCAATACGTCTATGAGTCAGGCACAAAAGTCAAGTAAGAGAACCTACCGAGTGTGCCTCATAAGAATGCTGTTTGTCGAAAATGTCCGAGAACATATTTCGCAGATTGGTTTCTTCTTTGTTCGAGCAATAACTACAGTTACGAGTTGGTGGGTCACTGGGACCCAGCCTTGTGTGTAGTTGGTTGAGGTAGACTCTTGTGCCAATGCAGCGTCAGCTAGTGGAGCCAGCGGATGGTGGGACGTTGTGGGGGTCGCAATGGGGGACTGAGCAAGGGGCACACCAAGGGGCGAATCAAATTTCCCCAAGACCGACCTTGTGGGAGACAGTTCTCCAGCGGCAATTAGCTCTGAGTAAGCCGCTAAGTTGTGAGTTGGAGAAGCCCAAGGTATAGACGACGGGCGGCCTTTGGCTGGGGAAGCAGGTCTGGAGCAATCAGGACAACTCATCTGCGACTTGGAATCCAGTAACTGAACACAGGGGTCCTTTGCTGGTGCGGGGAAGAGGTGATGCGACTGAGCAATAGGTGGAGTGGTAGCGAAGTAAAGCCGTGTACAGAGAAGCGAGTGAGTTGGGGTGCTGTCTGTCAACGGGATAGCACTGAACCGGACTAGCTGAGTACGTACTGGAATACGGCGTGCGGCGCACGAGGCCAACGGGGATCAGACTTCCTGCAAGGTTTCTGTTGGAACCTGGGGCGCAGTGAACGAATTGGAAAGGCTCCATTGACAAGAGCATCTTGTCTGGACCAAATTGCTAAGTTATTAGCTCAAAAACGTTGCATCAAAATCTTGACTCACCGGAAACCTCTCCAGATGCTGGGGTTCTCACAATAAATGTTGCAATTCCCTTGCCGCGTGTGGTACATTGCGTATAGAACCTGTCGAAGAAAACAGGTAAGTTGATCCAAAGTCGCTGGGACACCTACGATTGGCGTTTGGTTGGGTGCGGTCGTTTGGATCCGCCGTGTGCGATTGCGCACTGGATCATGTGACAATGATTCGAGCGAATTTCACCACCATCTATAAACCCCAAACCCGATGGATTTGCCTGCTTGACACTCAAACTACCAGCCATGGCTCCTCAGCCCAGATTCCGGTGCATTTGTGGCTGCGACAATATCCTGGCATTACAGACAATTCGTCTACACGTGAGGAACCTCCTGCCTTCGGCTGCTCACGACGATGGCGACACTGGCGGTATTGACAACAGCTATGCTGGGAGCATTGGAGGCATAGAGCCAGATGGAAACAACGGTAAGTAATTCAACGCAAATGCAAATCATTCTCTCCATTCATGTTGACGCGATGATCACTGTTCAGCACCACACGTACAAACACCTTTGGAGACCGATACTTACCAACAAAATCCGATTGGCGCCCCTCCATCCTGTGAGTATTCATTTTTTATCTCATTTAGAGTCTTGGTGTCTTAAAGAGTCAAGCAGCACATCCCCCGCCAATATTGCGCAACCAACGGAGGTACAACGCGCCCCCCCTGTGGAGGGAGGAAGAAATGTCGCTGCGGGCCTCAGTGTTGGGTTCAGTATGGATGTAGACGATATGGACGAGACCCTCGGTGAGTCAAATCTGCTGTATAGATATTTTTGTCTCACCCATCCCTTTCAAGATTCACCACCAGTGAATCGTCGTGTCCATCGGAACCCCCCTGTCATGATCGAGGATTGGCCCGAACCATACTGGGAGCCCGAGTTCGAGTCCGATGAGTCCGGTGTTGACGAAGGCCCTATCCCAATTGACGAGCGCGACCCCGAGTACATCGAGAATACCAATATCCCCCAGTGCGACCCGGTTGACGAGCCCGAGCTCGAGGACGAGGAACTACGTTCACTGTTAGAAGCTGAGCTCGGTGAACTAGACGATACTGAATGGATTGACATGTGTAAGTTTTGTTCCCAGTCCTGTTCTACCGCGCTGATTTGACAACTAACAGACCAACGCATACTCTCAATGCGCGATCACCACACCCTCCGCCTCTTGGCTACACGCCTTCACGCTCATTTCTCTTGTAGCACGTACGATGACCTTCGTTACGGTGTTTGCAAAAGCCTCAATCTTCCAAGCGAGTTTGTTGCATGGCGACGGCTTCGTATCCTTGCACAGTTGGAGACTCGGTCATACGACTGCTGTGTCAACTCGTGCTGCTGCTTCCTTGGCAAGTACAAGGACGACGTGACGTGCCCGTACTGTGGAGAGAGTCGATTTGGCCCTGGTGGCAAGCGGCGACGGCCTTCCGCTACTCCCCGTTGATCCCCCAGCTTCGAAGTTTATTCCAAAGTCCCACCATGGCTTCAAAAATTTGGTACCGAGCTGAGGTCGAGCACGAGGATCAAATGACAAACAATACACAAGCGAATGGCGACGACGAGCAAAACGGCGAGGATGGACCAGTCAACGACAATGACCAGGGTGGTGACCGGTATATTCAAGATGTATTCGATGGCGAGCACTACCGTCTGCTGCGAGAGACCAAGGTCAATCCAAACAAGGAGTACCGTTTTTTTTTTGACAATCCAGAAGACATCGCACTTGGCCTGTCCACTGACGGATTTACGCTTTTCAAGCGACGACGACGTGGGCTTTCTGCTGCTTGGCCGATAATCCTTGTTAATTATAATCTCCACCCTAGGATCCGTACTCGACTTGAAAACATTATCTGCATCGGCGTCATTCCCGGTCCCACCCAGCCGAAAGACCTTAATTCATTCCTAATCCCGCTTCTGGAGGAGCTTTTGGACCTCGAGGAAGGTGTGGAGACCTGTGGATTGCGACCTGATGGAACCGGGTACGATTTTGTGCTTCACGCATTCATAATCATTATCTTTGGCGACATTCCTGCAGTCGCAAAACTCCTTATGATGAAGGGCCAGAATGCGTTCTCTCCCTGTCGCACCTGCTATATTGAGGGCGTGTTGTGTAAGCTCGCCAAATCGTCCGTTTACTACGTGCCTTTGCTGGCCCCTCGCCGAGAGCGAGTTTGGGAGTGTCACGACCTCCCAATGCAATCACACAACTATCTTATGGCTCATTATGACGAACTCGACGAAGCAGAAACTCAAGACGACCGGGACAAAATAGCCAAACGCTGGGGTGTCAACGGTGCGCCGATATTTGCTCACTTGATTGTCAATCGACCTCTCGACGATTGCGCCATACGACATCATGCATCTACTCTTCGAAAATCTCGTCCCCAACCTCATAAAACTTTGGACGGGTAAGTTCAAGGGCCTTAACCAAGGCACGGGTAACTATCAGCTATCCAAGGAGCAGTGGAATGCCATCGGCCGATCAACTGCAGGTGCTGCTCGCACCGTGCCTTCTGCATTTGTCGGCACGCTCCCGGATATCGCCCAAATGGAGGCCTATACAAGGCAGAAGCTCACTCGTTTTGGATCCAATTCGTTGCACGGTTGTACTCAAAGGTCGGCTACCGGAAAAATATTACAATGTCGAGTGGTTCCTTTGATACGTGAGACATTATCCAACTAAGATTAACCAGACAGTTCCAAACTCCTTCGCGAGATCATTCATGCGGTGTCTCCAATTGAAGATCACAACAACCGAAGTTGACGAGTTGGAGCACATGGTTCGGGAGTGGGTAACGAAATACAGAAAGAGTGAGTCAGGTTTAGTTATAACCGACAGTATACTCACATAACATACAATACCTTTAGATATTTGTTACCAATATAAACAATCCCGTCTACCAGCCTGCCCTCTCACCTTCACGCACTCCTGCCATATGCCATTTTTACATTCGCAAAACCGGGCCACTTTGGCGTCCTGGGCATTCGTCATGGAACGATTCTGTGGGACATATGCTACCGGCATTAGTAAAAAACCGCATCGCGCCTACGACCACCTTGACAACTACATTCAACGCCGAGCGCAAATGCAGATCGTATCAGCTGTCTACAATTTACCGTCTCTGGCCAAACCGTTTGTGCGGTCCCCGCATTGTGGAAGGTGTGGAGATTTCATCTCACGAGGTGGTTTATCCGGAGTGTAAGTTATCTTCCCACTTACACTGATAATACTAAAATATTTATTACCGTAGTTCCAATGATTGTGCTTGGAAGACCGCAAAACAAAATTGAACCCCGACCAGCTCGCTTTTGGCCAAGTTCTCGCAATACTTCGGTGTAGCCCATAACCATCAACCAAGCAGCTCTCATCCGCGGCCGGATTGATACTGACTCGGTCATTCGTTATGGGCGGTTTCCGCATGGCTATTTGGAGACGGTGACGAATCCGTACTTTCAAAGCAAGTTCCAAAGGGCTGGGAGTGCACGCGATAATTCCTTTGTCGAGTAAGTGCACTCCCTTACGCCTGTGTCTTTCGATATTAACATAGCTGCCTAACCACAAGTACATACTGTTCCCCGATGCTAATGCAGCCTTCCGAAACCGGCCTGACGTTCGGTTCGACAGACCCAGTATGGCCAGTTACTCGACATCTACCATGTAGTATTCATTGAGGAGTAAGTAAATTGACATTCCACTCGATACATTATACTCAAATATCATTCAGCGACGGCACTCGTGCTCGGTACATTCTCGAGCATATACAACCCTGCGACACGCGCGGTCAGGACGCATCGGTTCCTTTGCGCCTCCGGTCAAGTATAGCCGCATGCTGAGCACGCATATCGTCCATATAGGACACCATTGAAGCAGTTATTGGTAGGATCAAGATTGAGAGCGGCTGGGCGTCTGTTTGAGCGCGCATATACCCCTTTTTCCGGACCGCTCGAGAGATGTGGGTAGCGGATACTGATCGCTGCCGATCGTTCCCACCTGGTTTCGCAGCTCCTGTAGTCCCGGGAGCGCTCGCGAGGCTGCGTATTATTATCAAGGGTATTTTGCCGACACCACACACATCTCCCTGCCTGGCGCGTCTCTCGCAGCCGTTCCAAATTAGTCACCCCGTTGGTAAGTACAGTTTTGTTTCATTTTCATTATCATTTATTGTCTTTCAACCTTTCCCTGCTCATACGCAGTCTCGGCGTCAACTCGATGCGCTCAAACCGGTGCATTCACTTGTGCAGTCTAAGCGCGAGAACCAAAGTTCTCGGCGCTTAGCTGCGGTCTCGCTCCTCCTCGCCACCATATTGTGTACGCAACCCGCATCCGGTAAGCCCCTCCATCCTAGACCTATTTCCTCTCTTTTCTGACACCCAAACCAACCTGTCGCCGCACACGCACACACCGCGCCCGCATACGCTCTGATCTAGCCCAACGTCACTCGAAACAACCCACCCGCCATGAGGAAACAACGACTCAAGGAACCGTTCCGCACACGGTTCGACGACGGTCACACTACGAGTGGAAACGTTGGTAAGTGCTCCTTTATTGCGCCGTCGTGCCATCATTGACCCTGTTCGACCACCTGGCAGGCCCTAGACGCAATGCCCTTCATCAACCAACGCCTTGAGGGGAGGGCCTTACCCACCCATTGCTAGTTCACGCGGGATCTCACGCTTGACCCCTATCATTCGCAACACGGCGCTCTTGGGTCCATAAACCCCTGTTTGACACGGCGTCGTGCGGCGATCGATCCTCATCGATCTGCTCTGTACCTATCATCACCCCGCTGGCTCTCCTCACAGCCCCTGGTCACCAATCTCTCACCCCTGGGATTACCGATCCACCGATCCGCCCCTCACTTCATCCTCTACGCCCTTGGATGCCGACCTCGAGCTGATCTGCGTCACCGATCCGTCCCCGAGCCTCTCTTTGTGGCCCCGCTCGACACGACCGCCACCGCCTTGATCACTCCTGGGCCACAAGCAGCCGACGCGAGTGCTCGCCCCACAACTCGATGTGACTTGCAAGGTGCTCGACGCGGCTGATGCGAAATGGGATTTGCCTTCTCCAGCTACTCTACGTCGAGTCTCGCCGCCCACACTGTCTTTGGGCCACTGGGGCCTCAACACAGGTGATCCCTCGTCCCTCGGCATCGTCGACCTGCCCCCTCACTGCTCGTATAGACGGCTGATAAGACCCTCGACGGGCTACCATCATCCCAAGGCTCCCGTAGGCGACCTGTGGTTGTCTTGAGTCTACGCAACCGCTGCGAGTACCAGTCGCGGGCATCGATAAGACCCACGGGCACTAGACGCGGTCGATACGGCGTGGGCTTTGCTCTTCCTAACCCGCCAGCCTATGCCATGCCAAATGAAAGACCACCTACACCGTACCCGAGCGACCTGGGAATCGACGCGTGTGTCCTTTATCCCTCGGTGTCGTCGATTCGCCCCCTCCCCACACCAATGGACCGCCCACTCCCGCCCAACGTGTGGCTCCTGGTCGCATGTGCGACCACATCAGGATCCCAGATTACCCCTAGGATATACGCAGCCGTCTCGAGCCACCACAACATATGCTAGTGCCGTTCCCACACCTCGATATGACTTACAAGATCGTCGGGGACGTATCGGGCACTTTGGGTGCATGGCGGGACTGGCATAGCGAAGGTTCGAAGCACGGGGGTTCAGTAAGTGCGACTTCATCCTTTTGCAACCGGCATTGACGAATCTCGTGTCAAAAGTTTTCATTCGAACCCGTATGATTTCCCAGATTGTCCGCATGAGGGTGTAGATCGTCTTGGCCGTCGTGTCTTGGACATGTGACCACCATCTATGGGATTGAATATAATAGTATACAATTATCGCCCAGAAACTACAACGAACCCCGCAGAACAGTGCCGTAACAGTGTCAGGAAACACCCGGGCAATGGGAGGACAGCGCCAGTCCCCGCAAATCACCTGGCGCTGGCTTGTCGCTGGACGCGCACCTTGTCCTGTCCCTGCCCTGGCGTTTTTGGACCCGACAAACGCCAGGAACATGCCATCCCAAACTGGAGTAAAGTGCGGTGTAGGTGATGATCGTTGAGATTCTGGTACAAAGCAAGCTGCGCGAACCCCGCACTGCAAAGTGAAGGAAGGGTACTTGAATGTGTTATACTGGTGCATCAAATGAATATCTAACTGTGCTTCGTCTTTGTGATCCAGGCTAGTATTTATGTCGACTGGCTCGTGGTAATAGTGGCATACGAAGCGTTCTGTGAGCCACGTTGCAGCACTCTTATCGAACAGTCGTATGTGATTTTATGACTTCGCCAATGTACCTCAAGGTTCTTTTTTTTTTTTTTTTTTTTTTTTTTTTTTTTCTTTCTTTCTTTGGTTTCTTTTTTCTTTCTTTGGCTGGTGCGGCAACTGCTGTTGCTCGCCTGTCTTATACAAATACGTATTGAGTCTCATCTAACATGCTTTCAGGCTCATCGGCGCGATTGGCAAATTCAATGCAGTACCCAACCATTTCGTCGTTTGTCCTTTGGTACAATGTTTCTCAGGGACAAGGGCACCGTCAATGCTAGTGCGAACTCATTTTCATATATTGATACTATACAGATTTCATAGTAATATCATAGTGAGCGATAGACCATGTTTTGCGCATGAGGTCAAAGGAAAGAACAGTCGCATACTATCAACATACACCCTTACCGGTCCTCACGGGACCCAGTCATTAAACAATGGACGGGAAGCGATACATTTTTTGCGTTGGAGATAAACACCTTCATGTATTGGAGCGCGGCCGTACTCCGGAGATCATCGAGCGTCTCTGTTCCCGGCGGTTCGCGGGCGCATCAGGAAAACCTGCCCAGCAAGAAATGCGGTGATAATGCATTGTCTACTCATTGTCTAGCTCACATTCACAATAATTCAAACCATAATTATGAGCCAATTACAATGGTTTCGCGCGAATGATAATGGCCATAACTTCAAAATACAACGATCGTTCCCGTCATTCTGGCGGGAGTCACACCTCTTTCATCAGTTAGACGAACCATATCGGGAAGTGGTTATAATCGCATTTTTGGTTCACTTATCTCATTTTGGTTACAAGCGAGTGGTCAGAAGATAGCATATATTCGTTTCCCATGTATATACACTTTAATAACTAATAGCCGGAGCCATATCCCAGCCTAAAGCAGGCCACGCAATCAGATCCCTAAAAGCAAATCACAATAAATACTCGAGCTGAAACTACCCATGAGTTAGAATAAGTCATTGGCCCTTAAAACTTTCCCAAGCCGAGACCAACCTAAGGTGACATTACCTACTTACCGGGCTTCTAACCCTCCCGCGAGGTAGTCCAAATAAATCAAGGGCAAAGGTGCGGGTCAGCCTTGTGGCTCATGGACTAAAAAAACTTACGAATGCGACAGTCCTCACGGACAGTAGGTTGGTGAGGTTGAGCGTATAGTTAATTGGAAAGGAAGGGCTGCAAACAGTAGGGAACGTATTGAAGGGAAGGTGAAAGGAGGGCGAGGAGATGGTACGTAGGGGAGGCGTTAAATACCTGACAAGAGAACATGCATCATAGATAACGAATGGTTCTCATGGAGCCTTGACAGCTACACTAAGACCCCGAGAGTAGCCAAGGCGCATAGCGCTGGTTGAAGATCGAGGAACCGCAGCCTAGCCGATCGTGGCCGAATCTGTGACAGCGTTACTCACTTGAGTAACTCACCATCGTGAAATGCAGCTGAGAATACAATTCAGGTAGAAAGGGCTGGATAATTAGAGCCTCAGCCTGAGAATCAATTCGTCAGAATGAGATGTATTACTTTGGATCTAAGGCCCAAATAAGCGCAATGTGATTTGATCAGACATCTAATCCTCATCAGGGCCGGCGGCTTTTCCTGATGCCGCCTGTTGCGATCAGTTCAAAGTTTGAAAACATGGCCAACAGCCAGCTGAGGTTAATGCAACCGATTCAGTACATACTCAGGCCACCATGGAGAACATGGACTTACCATGAGAATTGGCGAATCCACTCTTGGGTCGCGTCTCGAAACCTAAAGTCTGCCTCGCATAGAAGTGAAATTGGCGAGCGTTCACCGTTCCAGACGGGTAGCTCGAGTGATGGCGAGAGTATCGGTATCGCGACAGCAAGAAGGCGCAGCGATCTGTGCTCGCGTGCGATGGTCATTATATCCTCCATCGACGCGTGTTGCTGTCGACAGTGGAGCTCCACCAAACCACTAAACAATCCCCGAAGAGGGGACAAGCTGTTATACCCTTCGAATTGAACGTTATCCAAGCGCAAGCGCTTCAACGGAAGCGATGCAAGACGGCGGTGCAGGGAGTGGGTTGGTATCTTGTAGAACGATGACTCTTCGTCCGATGGACTGTGCAGAAGCGTGAAAGTAAGATCTTCCAGCATTGTCCGCGCATGCACTACAAGCTCGGGGAATAACGCGTCGTATTGATGGTGGGAAACGGTTGTGGCGCACATGCGAATCTGGATCGAGGGAGCATTGAAACATGGTGCGCCGCACGAGAGGAGACGAAGGAGCGCCGTCCCATTGGCAAGACCTCTTCGAGAGTCGAATCAAGACGCAGGATTTTGAGCGAGCGGAAGTATTGGCAACGCGTGCGGTCGTCAAGCACGCGAGGTACGAAGTCGCAAAACGAGCTGCCGGCACAGGATAGGAAATCTATGGTGAAGTCGACGAGGGCATAAAGTCAGCCAACGGTGAACAGCAGTTCGTAGCTGATCGATGTCGAGCTTAGAGTCAGGCTCGTTAGATGAGCCAGTGAGCTTGATTTGGCGAATCTCGAACACATGGCGGCGATGTCTGCCTGAGAAGTCCCCTCACTTTTCGTGTCGGGTCTTGTCGTGTGAGTCAGCAGCTCGAAGTGCGTCAAACGAGCTTGGGGATGGACAGCATCGAGAACCTCGAGTCCCCGTGTCAAAGACAGGCAAGCGTGGCCCCCGTTCCTCGGACCATCGAACAAAAGGCGGCGTAAGTTTTGAGCAGCTAGGGCCCGAACCGCGTGTGGGATCGATGCGTTATGATCAAGCTCGTTACCAGCATCATCGTCAAGCTTGTTGCTCCGCCTCCCATTCAGCTCAGGAATACGATGCTGGCTGCGTCGGAACGTCAACACCTCAAGATTGGGTAGCAGAGGCGGAAGCGACATCTTGATCCAAGAACTAGCCGCGAGTTGGTGCCAAAGATAGGGGTCGGAGTAGTAGTAGTCGAGCTCGGTGATGTACGGTGCGTAGTCGTTGTGAAAGGAATTTAAGCGATCCTCTGGTACGCTTGGAGGCAGGTGAGCCTGAGAGTTGGCATGACCTTGAGCATCCTTTTACACCCATATCGGCGACAGCATGACTTACCTCGACGCCCTCTGTACCCAACGGTGGCAATCTTGTACCATATAACTCGTACAGTACTTGTTCGATGCCACGAACGCGACGACCGACGAGCGGCTTTAGTACTCTCCAGGCGACGTAGTTAACTTGAGACAATGCATGCCGATCTTTTCTGTGGACGTAGAGGCATAGCCGATGGATGAACGAGGCATCTTGAAAGACACGAGCGGCAGACATGATCGTTCGCAAAGTTGACAGGAGATGCTATGGATGTGGCGGGAGGGCGAGCCGTTCGTGCGAGCTGAAGAGTGTAGGGGCGGAACGGTAGAGTGATTGACGGTAATCATTAGCATCTCGAACCATACCGTGGACGTAAAAATTGAAACTTATTTATTGTGTGTGCCCAATTGCGGTCGAGTTAATGGGTAACAACCAATCCGATTTTTTTTTTTTACGAAGAGCTGAAATGGGCCGCAAGGAACATCCGCATGTCACTTGGACCACGTTATTGTTGAAAGGCCCAAGCGGTGCTGTGGTGCGAGTGGAAAACTAACAATACAGACCGACGTCAACTTGGCAGCGCCCAGAGGGATGAAACCTAGGTGTTGTATGCGCGACACCTTTGCACCCTTTGCTGTTACCTTTCCGACCCTGCCCACACGTTCGATATCCTTTACTCGACACTCTGTGATATGTCGTCGAACTCTCCATTCGAAGTTCCCGAAATTCTCCTCATCCTTGCCTCGCACATGGACGTAAAGGATGTGGGCAACCTTGCGCGTGTCAGTAAGCGTTGGTATCATGTTCTCAACGCGGTTCTCTGGCGAGAGGTTCCCTCTTTACATGTGGTCTTGAATGTCATGATCAGAGATACGTTACCGTCTTTAACTCCAAGAGCATGGGATGCGACAATCGTCCCGGTGAGTCATCGAGGCATCAGCTGATTTAGACGACAGTGCTAATAACAGCTACGGCATCAAGGTCCATACACCAGAGATCGACGATCAGGTTATCGAAGACTTTCGTGGGTGCATCGGCTACCATTGCAGGAAGATGGAACTATATTCCAGCGAAACGGCTCGGTACGGGTGGCACGACGATGCAGCGCCCTTCGTCGACAAGCCACGGCCTCTTGCGCACCTGCAATCGTTGACAGTAACCTCCAATCAGCCGGGCACTTTCTTCGCTGTGGGCAAGGCGGACAGGAGTGTTTGTAACTGGTTGCGCTGGTTGATTGCGCCGACGCTCGAATCTCTTGTCTTCCGTAGTAACTTCTCGAAGGGGCTTTTCGTACCCTACGTGACCATCACTGACATGGCGCCGGTCATGCGATGCATTCGCGAGGTGAAAGCTTCGCCCTCAACGTTGAAGATATTTGCCACGGGCTGCGATGCGCCTCATGGCTCAGCCAACGACGAAGCCCTTACCGATATCCACCACGTCTTCGCGACCGATACATTTGCGGGGCTTACGGACCTCGCCCTTAGTTGTGTCATCATTGACAACTTGCTGATGAGTATCATACGCGGTCTCGATCAATTGAAAACATTCACGATCGACTTCCCTTGGCTATTGACGCGCGAGGGCTTCCCGGATTCCTTTCACGACACAACGATATTCGCTTTCGAACGTAACAACCCTTTCCCTTCCCTCGAATCCCTGTCCCTGCGAAACCCAACCCTGGTTCAAATCATCGAGACGCTGAGATGCCACGGACTTCTGAGCAACATCAAGTCGTTCGAAGTGACGATGGCACCAATGTTGAACGACATCGAGGGAGTTACTGTCTCACGTATTGAAACGTGCCTAAAACTTATCGGCGACAAGGCCCCAAACCTCGTCGACCTCAGCTTCACATGCCCAGAGCCGAGTGCAACCTACTCGTTGAGGGCCGAAAACCTGTCATACATTTCGCGTCTACCGCTGGAGAGCCTCGTATTCAACTGCTTCGACATCGCAGGCGGCCGTGATTGTTCGGTTTTCCATGGGCAGTTCGAGAACCTACACACCTTTGTGTGCCACGAGCAGCACGCGTCGGTTGACGACCTGTTCCGCTTCGCTAAGGATCGACCGTTGCTTCACACCCTCGGCGTGGCTCTGCGCCCTCTCGATGGCCGTGCGGGCATCCGCGAGGTTCTGCAACGAGTTGAAACCCGTCCGACGTCACGCCAAACCTTACGTTTAGAAAGCAGTTTCGAGATCGGTACCACCGGCAGGGTGCATCTTCATTTGTTCGCAATGTGAGTTCATCGTTGAGGAGCGGCTACGGCAATAAGCAGCTGAAACACGTGTGTAAGGTGCCTCGCCGCTCTATGGGACGACGTCAAACTGGTGATGGTGAGGCCAAGCTACTACCCGGAAAGCATTGAGTACGTGCGAGACGTCGTGCAACTACAACATCTGCAGATGTCGATATCAATGGAGGCTCATCGTCCATGGCAACTAGTTGAGGCGCCCCGGCGTAGCGTTGCGAGGTTAATTCGTTGGTGTGCCACCATGTATCGTATCAATGTGAATGTATATGCCTACGTTATTCTCAGCGTTTCTGACAATCATCCGTGGCAAAGCACGAATATTTCGTCGTGCGAATTTATTTCAATCAGGAAGCCGCCCTTCTCTAAATAAATGTAATCGGAGTCTCATATTATTGGCATCGAAATACATTTCTGGTTGGTTGTACTTCTCGTCGGGCCGTTGATACAAGCATGCATCCACACACACGGTGCACGGCAAAATCGCAAAGGCAGGTTCGAACTTGTCGCAGTAAAACATATTCGGGTATTTCTTTGCGAGCTCCCGCAAGCTTGAGCACCTTCTGTGATTTGGTGAGTCCGGGGTTGATTGAATGCGCATGCGACCCACATTATTAACCCTTTTCTTTCTCTGAACGATTTGCCGAATTTGGTCGGCACTTAAAACGCCCTTTCTGCCTTTAATCTTCCTTCATTCGGCTGCGCAAGTGGTCCACGGCCCGGTAATTGTGTATGCGATAAGCACCTTTTCTGTCAATGTGTGCGCCAGGACTGAGGGCTCCAATGAGTCAGCTGCCGTCAAACGAATTCGCACAAGGACAAGGTGTATGAACTCGGCGTTAGATTCTGGACTGCCGGAGTAGTTGGGATAGGGGTAAATGAAGCCATTTGGATCAGCGACCCCCAGGGGGAACATGATGTGATTGCCGAGGACGTCGAAGAATGGCGGGTTGATGTCTCTCGCCTGCGATACGTTCTCAAGGCAAGAGTAGAATGACTCACGGATGTGTTTCTTGGTTTCGAAGTCAGTCATCGAATTCATCATGATTTAATGCACTTACTTTGAACGTTGAATCTGGGACAAATCTACTGTCCTTCCCGCGAGCTACATGCGTCGCAAGCAGACCTCAAATAGACGCCAAATCACCAATTGGGACGTAGTTCTTGACGTTGGTCTTGGGATCCCAATCGATATCGGGGGTGATTAATGGCTTGGTATTCGGCGCGGGCCGAGCGCTGGTGGACAAGGCGCCAGGGGCAACTTGCTGGCTCTGTTACAGTGTCCGAAGTACGCTGGTTTGCTGGGTCACAAAAGCGTCGAACCTTGAGTCAAGTTCTGGCTCGTACTCTTTGAATCTTTTTATTCTGCGCTTGAGCCCGTCTTGTAGGTCCCAGACAATTTTCTCGTAATCTTCCTTGCACATACATTCGCCAACCAACCCGTTCAAGGTCTCCAGCTCAAGTAGGAATGAGCGGCGAACGTTGAGCTGCGGCAGACCAGCGGTTTGTGCCACTAACGCCGGTAATTCTGGTCTGCGTGCAGTTCAAATAGATTGCTTACCTGGCTCTCGTACGTGTTGCATCTCCTTTGTGCGTGTTACGACCGGGCTTGCTGGAACGGGAACGTCGGCTAAAAAGAGCGGTAAGTAATTGATCAGTGTGAATTTATGCTACTTAAAAACATCTTCTGATAGCTCAAGCGTGTTACCTCGAGCATTCGGGCGTGTCTCAGCAAGACTAGATCCCCGAACAGGAGGGTTGGGGGTCGTACGCGGGGTGATCAATGCGGTACATTGGACGTTGGCTGACGGTCCTTTGTGACCGCGGTTATGAGTAGCTTTCGAGGCTTTGGCTGGTTGAATGCCGGAGCCGTTAGTGTATTCGAAGCCACGTTGGGGACTACCTTGGCTTTCTTGGCGACGGGAGAACTAGGTAAGTCTTCCTCACTCTGCTGTCCGTGCGATGCGTGTATATACATATTTGTATCAATGGTCCGACGAGAAGTGCGACGGAAAATAAATGTATTTCGATGCCAATAATATGAGCCTCTGATTAGGTTTATTTGCAGAAGAGCGAACAGATCATTGAAATAAACGCGCACGCCATAAAGTTCGCATTTTGCCATGGATTATGGTAGGAAACGCCGAGAATATCTGGGTACGACTTGCAGTGAAGTTACGCGTAACTTCTATTCGCATTATTTCCCACAGAATCCGCTCATAACGGGCACATTCTAAGTGGAGAATCCACCATCGACTTCCTGCGAGTACGACTTGTGAGTATGACTTGTAGTATATGCACAAAAAATATATTTTTCATGGTATATACACCGCGCACATTCATGATAGAAAAGCGACCGCAAGTTGGGTGCCAACGATCAGCCGCTTTTGGGGCAACCCTCAACCTTACTCGCTTGGTCGCGGTGCGGTGTCGCCGTAAGACGAGCTGGATGTATTAATGCGTGTATCGTGTCCCCTCCCCTACATAATCATGCTCCTCCCCTGATACCACATATGATGATAACTCGCCTTTAGCCGCGCGGTGGCAGGTCACACCATGCTGGTTACCAACTATTTATTGATGGCCTTTTCACGTCGTGTGGCGCGAGCTGACCTCGATGACGCGACAACCCAAGTGTAGGAGCCGGCGAGATAATTTGCGACCCTTTGCATAATTCGCTACTCGTCCCATGCGCGCGTCGTGGATGGGCGAGCTAGGAAAAGGTACGTGTCGAACAGGAAGCTCTCCTGCGTCGCATTGCCTGCCGTGTCGCAATAGTTCGGAAGCCAGGAGATTTCGCAAGGCAAAGTTCATGGGGAATTCCATTGTCGGTGTCCCTACCCGCCGTGTAATAATCGGGCGCCGACTGACAACGGAGACGCATTATGCATCAGTCGACGAAGAAACGCCAGATGGGCATCCATGGGTCAGCGACGATCTTTCGGTGGTGCTATTTTGCTGTAGGCCAAGTGTACGCACATGCGCAGGCGGTTCCTTCAGTACGCGTGTAACGGTCAGATCCCACTGCGGACATTGTTTGGAATAATCCCCGGCCCCTCCTTGCGCCATCGATCGTTCAAGGCGACGAGATGCGGGTCTGACGGACACCAGCGCACACGCAGATTGCAATCAAATCGGAGGCCGGAAATGCCCAGACAGGTTAGGTAAGCAAGTGAACGCACATTCGTGTCAACATCGTTTGTATGTGAGCTTGTACATCGACGATCTTGGCTCTGTTCCTCTCGTCAGTGTTGATTCACGTACCACCAGCCAGGAGAGTAATCGCATGATAACACATGACGAAGACATACGCCGAAGCGCCGAGCCAGGGAAGAAAAATCAACCGCCACATTCGGCTCAGGCCGTTGTTGTCGACATCCTTGTTGCAATTGTCGATTCGCTTGCCACCGGCTAGGAAAGTATTCGCATGATAACACATGACGAAGACATACGTCAACGCGCCGAGCCACGGTGAGGCAAACGACCATTTGAGGTGGAGCGCAACGCGCTTTGCGACGTCCATAGCGCCTGTAGCCATCTTCCTGGTTCCGCTCGCCGTCCGATATGAATCTCCAAATCACAGGCCAGGAAAGTAATCGCATGATAACACATGACGAAGACATACGCCGAAGCGCCGGGCCAAGGAAAGAAAATCGACTGCCGCATTCGGGTCAATCCGTTGTCGTCGATGTCCTTGTTGCTGTTGTCATCGTCGATTTGGTTGCCACCGGCTAGGAAAGTAATCGCATGATAACACATGACGAAGACATACGCCGAAGCGCCGAGCCACGGGCCATATCGATGTTCGTGCTGTTTTCCGAGGTAGGACCACCCAACCATCGAACCGCGCTCGCCTCTTTGTGCAGTCCTTTGCATCCGTCTTCGGTACGCAAACTCTCAGCTCGGCTTTGAGTCCACGAACGTCATGAGACATCGCATCGGCATCGAGGCGCGGGCACGCGTCCGTGGTGGCGGTCGGGAGGATAAGCCAACAACATCGTCACGTGACGTTTATAACCCCTGATGTCACATGATCCTGTCAATAGCAAGCGCCGGCGCTTATCTGTCCCTGTCATCATCTTTGCCATTCGTGCGACGGACATTAAACCTCGACAAGCACATAATATGCGATTTATATACTAAGGCTGCACGATTTAACCATACCATTGAATTAGAGGAGGAAATGGCACAATTGTATGTATGTATGTATGTATGTATGTATGTTTTTTCGTTTCTTGGTTTTTTTTTGTTCGCGCATTGCTCGTTAGCATGTCTTGAAATCTCACTTGTATTACCTACGCGTCATATAGTATTGAATTATGCGCTCAATTTAACAGGAGACATCAATACGACGGCTCGGTGAGCTTATGACGCGCATTTGGGCGGCAAAACTGACCGTTCCGAAACTTGATTGTGCTTTTGCGCGAGGGATTTGGCTGGATATTCTTGATTTCAGTCGGTCGGTGCCATTTTACGTGCTGCTGATAGTAGAGTAATTTCTACTATCCGATATACTCATATGACCTATACCGCTGTCGGGCGCTGGCACAACAATTGTATCCAAACTGACCGGTCTATTCCCTGCGGGTGGCTGATGGCCGCTTTGTTGCCGAAACACACAGTAATCGTCACGTGCTCGAGGGTCATCCGCCGGCCACGTGGGTATTCCAAACTCGTTGTACCGGCCCCCTTCAACATGTCGACGATCTCGGACAATACCTCGTTCACGCACCCTGAGAAGTGCGCGTCCTTCACTGAAGTTACTCACGAACAAAGCCCCGCGCGCAAGGACGATACGCAGCTGGCAGTCCTCGTTGAGAGCGCATGCAAGTGGTATAAAGAGGGTGCGGAAGGGCCATTGTCGATTGGTGAAATCGCGATCGAAGATTTACTCCTGCTCGAGACTCGATTGAAGGAAAAAAATCTGAAGATACGGTGGGTGGTATCATTGCGGCGGGTGCAGCAATACGTCCTTGAACTAACAGAGCCCGCATTTACTAGGTGCCACTGGTCGCGCCAAACACAGAAAGCGTCTCTCAACATGCCAACAAGGCTGCATGAAAAAGTGGGGGTCAAGCTCGTGGAATATGCGCCAACGATATCGGAATGGCTGGAGCGCGTCGCGATCTGTGGTAAACCGTATGTTGGCTCATGCGGCACTGCTGCCACTCGCATCGGGCCATCAAGACTATCGCCCGATCAAAGCTTATACTTGATGTATAAGGGTGATAAAATAGGAGACGGCGACATCCCACAGCGATACACCATACCCCGCGTCGTTTTCGAGACCGCATTCAGCGAGCCAGCAGATCATGCCGTGCACAAAGCGTGGGAGTATCTGACCCACTCTGATTTATCTGTACATGCGGTTGTTATCGTATCTATGACATACCCTGTGCCCGACGAACCCACTTTCCGAGCTGAGACAACCGTATGGATCAGGGCAGGGACAGGTGACATAGGTAAGCCATGTAGCATGAAACTTCCATCAGACGAGTAGCTGATATTGATATACGTGTAACAGAGCATGACTTTCCACTCGACCCCTGTGTCCATCCGCGAGATGAACCACACCCACACGGGGGACAGCACGCTAGCATTGTCAATCAAAGCGGTACCAGCGGCGAACAACGAAGCCCGTCCACGAGCCCCACCAGTTCCGCGTCCCAGACAACATGGGATTCAAGCGCCACGCTATACGAACGCTCAGGATATGAGTGCGGAAGATATCGCCCCTCGGCAGGTGACGGGGAATGGATTTTGCGGCGAGGTGCGCCTTGTGTACGTACACACTGCCTTGTTGGTTGAAAAAGTACCTGCTAAACGCACATGTTATGTTAGGTGATCTATGATGAGTCATTGCCAGGCTCAGACGCGGAGAGCCTTACGCTCGACGTATACGATTTCCTTCGGCCATGTGATGTAGAGCCCGACATGTACATTGGGGGCGATGATGCTACGATCCACCTCCCGCTGAGTGGGCTCAAGGAGGAGATCGAGTGGTTGGTGCAGCTGGATCGCAAAGTTAGACAAGAGACAAAGGCGGAGGCGGCGAGGGCAAAGGAGGGGCAGGCAGCACCAGCACTGATGCCGCCGCGGCCACGCATATACCCAAAGGGCCTGAAAAAACGACCAGCCGAAGACGTACTCGACCAGCCGACGAATAAGACTCGATACCATAGGTAGAGCCTGTCGGCACCATACGGTTTACCCTGTCGCGTAGCTTTCACTGCTCTTTTCTTTCTTCTTATTTTTTGTTTCTTCCTTTTTGTCTTCTTGTTTACGAAATCAATACATGCGTCCAACCGTTTGTAATACTGTTTGCCGGTACCAAACTCGATGTGAGATTAGGATTCCTAACGCATTTCATCTAAATGTGCTATCTCTGTGAACACACACTTTGACAATGAGTCCAATCATAGAAGGTAGTGTATACGTGGAGGTGAATCAATCTCGCCAAAAACAAAAACGAAAACACGAAAACACGAAAACGTGAAGTTTAGAACATGGGCAAGCTTTTGTTACACCAAAACCCAGAGACTATTCAGAAACATGGATACATGTCAAAACGTGAGCTCAGGCGGTCCCAGTCAGTCTATACAAAGAAGAATGGCTATGCCAAGCGACAGTGAGCACATAAACAAGGAAGCACTCTTTTTTGGCATCGTCTGTGGCCCATCGGTTGGGTCAACTCAAGCAAATCCGCGCCAGCTGGGGAGCACTTAGAAGCGCCCACAAGCGCGGGAGTACCGGAATCTAGACCCCCCCCCCCCCCAAGCGAGCACGTGAGAGAACCAATGGCTCTGCTAACCATTACCTTATCTTGGGAGCACGGGACACGCTCAGGAGCTCGGCGAAGTGTGAGGACCATTAAAATCATCTCTTGACGGCACACGGGTAAGGGTATGCAGTCACAAAACATCCTTATATTATGCTAGTATACATGGTGATACAATACATATGTAGAACCAAAACCCCATCACGTCACATAGTACAAATCTCCTTACAATAGACCGTTATTGAGGCCGTCCAAAAACACGGCATGCTGTTTCGCACGTAGCCCAGCTAACTATTCAATAATTGGTTAGGTTGCAGCTCCGGTTAGGGTTAATGTACTTACATGCGCTAGGTAGAGAGTGAAGGATGTCGAATCGTAGCTACACTTATATCAGTAAGCAGTGCAGGCATGTCTGTACAAAATAGACTCACCGGAGTGGTTGCTATTATTGTGGGATGTCGCCAGCACAAAGTAGACCTTGTGTCGAGGATGGATCTAATAGGTCTTAAATGTCGAGACGGAGTGTTGTTGGTGCGGCAAGATCTGGTGGTTTGGTGCAAGACGAAGCAAGGCCCTCCGCCATCGATAAAGCAACTTGACATGGGAGCTAACTCGCATGACATTATTGTCCTCGCTCGTCGTCGGCTTCGCCGCTCCGACCACGCAATTGAATAACTCCAGCGCGTCACCGCGTCAAGTGCAACCAAGCGTATTTGGCCTGGTTGCATTACTCTAGTGGTGCCTCGAGACAGGCCACAGCCTGTCTTGACAGCCGCGGCTCACCTGCAAAATTAAACAAACCCCGAACACACCTTGAATCCCCGAGTCACTTTCTCGACGACTTGAAACCACAAGCAATAGCCCTGGTCAGCTTTATACAGCCCAAGCCCCTTGGTGAGTCATTCACAGCCTCTCGGTGATATGATATGTACAACCAAGGCTGTAATATACACTTTTCTTACAAACAAATATTATGTGCATATAAGATATGTGGGTTTGCCTATAATGCTTTTTTGTCTTGATGCTTGTGGGTAAATCCGTCGCTGGTGTGCGTTGAAACGGTTCAGTGCTCCTGCGCGCTCCTCAAGCCTGACCGGTGGTCCTTTATCTAAGCGAGCACGTATAAGCAAACCCGTGCTCATTAGCCCCAGCCCAATTTGGTGACGCTTACGGGCGACTATGAGGGTATCTCTCAGGCGGTGGCGGCGGCGACGGACTGGACATAATAATTCGGCCACCGCTGCGTCTCGTCGCTATAGGTGGACTACTCAACGTGAGGGCTCCCGTTTGGGATCGACGGTCAGCCTCCTCCATAACAAGCATGCGGGAGTGATTGATCGCTGCCTTATCAGCGTGCTTCTTCCTTGCCACCTTGAATTGACCCTGAGAGCGAGCGACAGTACCTGCAAGGCGCGGTGCAGGCGCGCGTACGTGCTCCTGCAACGGACGAGAGCTAGAAGCTGCGCTATCACTTGCGCCAGACACACCACCGTTAGATGACGTCCTCACAGCCGGGAATGGCCGCGCTGATGCCTTGATCGTCGTCGATGAACGCCATGTTTTTGGGGGTACCGCCGGTGCAGTGACGGTATGCGGCGTGGATGCCGGAGGCGATGGAGTACGTGGGTAGCTCGAGGACGTACTTTCCTTTTGCACGTGCTCTTTGTCTGGCATGAAGTCGCCCCAGTCCATTGTAGCGTCATCGGAACCAATCCAGGCGTGGAGAGCAGCTTCCTCCATCTGCGAACGCGGTGCCACTCCCGCCTTCGGTCGCGCTGTTTGGTTTGGTAAGTCCCTCAATATATATCCTACAGGGAGGCGAATCGACGGAAGGCCGAAAGAAGGAAACTCGATGCATAGCAGGAGAAGGCGGAA
This sequence comes from Ceratobasidium sp. AG-K, assembly GCA_037039685.1. Classification (NCBI taxonomy): domain Eukaryota; kingdom Fungi; phylum Basidiomycota; class Agaricomycetes; order Cantharellales; family Ceratobasidiaceae; genus Ceratobasidium; species Ceratobasidium sp. AG-K. Next base: position 333,724 of record JAWNGF010000003.1, read on the forward strand.
GAAGGCGGGGGAAGGGGGACCGGAGGGAGGGGAGGGGGGTGGAGGGGACACGAGCGGGGACACGAGGAGGTAAGAAGCAGATGTCTTACCGGGTGTTCTCTTGTTGGGTTGCGTATTGTCATCCATTACGGCCGTACGCTTGCCAAGGATCTTGTCTGACGGTAAAAAAGGTGCAGCGATCGATGAAGCCGATCCAATATCGATGAGCGAGCTTGTCACCTCAACAAGTGTTGGCGTTGCCGCCGCGGGGTCAATGTTGGATGTTGTGGCGCCTGGTTGCAACGATACAACACCGCACCGGCGGGCGGCACCGGCATCGGCATCGGCATCGGCATCGGCATCAGCATCGGCATTGGCACTGACGGTGTCATTAAGGGGCGTATCGGCTTCCGCAGGTGCGATGGCTGGCATTACCGCGTTGCAAACGCCAGCGGGCATCGAGTACGGCTCTGCAGTTAGGACGTCGTGAGCACTCATCGGAGTTGATGACGTTAAGATGGCTGCTGTACCTGGAGCCTTACGAACCAAAGGGCCGGGAGAGGCGGCGCTGCTAGTAGAAACGGGCTGGCCGACAAGTGGTTGTGAAGTTGTCGTAATGGTTGTGGCAGTAGGGCTCGACGTAGGTGGTTGTCCCCCAGGCACATGGGAGAGGGCATCGGCTAGTGATGTAACCGAATCATTGCACAAAGTTACCTGCGATGCCTGGATGATCTCGGGCGCGGGGTTCAGGCGGGGCTTGGCTTGCTTGCGTGCTATTGATGTCGCTTTGATCGAGCGTGACGTTGGTGAGACATGATCGTGCTCGACGACCGTAGCCAATGAGACGTGCATAGCTATGCTTCCAGACGTACGCGCCTCGTTCGTCGACGACTTCTTGCTGCGCGCCGTCGTTGTTGCCTCCTTGGCCGTCTTGGGTTTCCTCTTTGCCTTTGGCGCCTTGTCCTTCTTGGCCCTCCGGCTCGCTGTCGGCTGTTGTGGAAGCCCGGCGACCGCCTCGTCGTAGTCGAACGGTCGAGCGCCGTCGGCTGCATCCTGTTGCTTCAATCGGCGGGGGCGCAACACGTGACCTGCCGGTGCGCGTGAGAGGTCGCGCCTGAAGTGGCTCATCGTCGTTCGAAGCGGCGCGGCGCGAAGGATCGAAAAGTTGTATCGCCATCGCTTTCATTTGTGTGAAGTGGTCCAGCATGAGCAGTTTGCCGTTGGCGATTGCCGAAAGGATCTCGTCGACCGTGCCACGTATGTAAACAAAGTACACGTGGACAATCATCGTCTGTCCAGGTCGCCGTGCACGCCCAATCATTTGTCTGATTTCCATCGCAGACCAAAGACCGCTCTGGTGCGAACGATTGTTAGCATACGTTGTGAAAGCTCATTCGTACTTCTAACACGAAACGTACGAGGAAAATGACGACCGATGCCATCGTAAGATTGAGGCCCGTTGTACCGACTTGACTGAGAAGCATGACGTGAGTGTCTTCTGATTTCTCGAAGTCGGCGATAGCCTTGTCGCGGGCAGTCATCGACATATTGCCATCGTACTCGATACACTTGTGGCCGCGTATCGATAATGCCTTGTGTAATAAAATATGCATAAGCATGGAGTAGAACGCTGCATGAAAAAAATGAGGCGGGGCCAACAACCAGAACTCACTTTCTTCATGATTTGACGATGCAGATCGTATACGATGAAGACAAGGACCTTGCGCCGCTTCCCCGTTGGGTTGGACCCGGCGGCGACCTCCAGCCCAGTATCTATCGTCCCATCCTCGCGGTTGAAAAAGAGGGGTGGTGCATCGGGATCATCGTAATGTTCGATGAGCTGGAGGGTCTTGAGCAACTTGGACGAGCCCTCGTCTTCCAGGTTCTCCTTGTTCCATTTTTCCCAGAACCTCTCTGGCGTTTGTCGCGCGGATTTTCCGTCAGTTTCTGTGCTGGAAGCTGCAGTCTTCAGCTGCCAATGGAATAATAGGTGCTTGTAGTCGAGGAGGAAATTCTATAAGGTGGTAAGGGAATCAGCTCACGACTTCAAGACCGCAATCGACCAACGAAAAATCGAATGCGTCCGATTCAAACATCAACTTACGCGCCATACTAGTGGTGTCTCCTCGTTCGTACTGGATGGAAGGGTTGATGGCAAACAAAAAGAAGTTGTTGAGCGCGTAGGACACAATCGCCAGGTGGGGCTTACCTTTCTTCCTTCTCGGCCATCAGCCGATCGTGCAGCCCCTGTATAGCATCCAGCTCGTCCTGTTTCGGACATGTCCACATGATCGACTCGATATATGGCTTGAGGTCGAGCACGAGCGTGCCATCGGGTGTTCGGGACTCGCTCGTGCGACGTATCACGTAAGGTAGTAGCAGCCCTCTCACCATGTCGATCGATTCTTGCTGTACGTAATAGTTGCGGTAGCCTTTTATATCGCCCTCTAAGACGTATTGCGACACCGCCGGGCCGTGAGGATGGTTTTGCTGTTGCTTCGACACCCCGGCGATCTGTTGCATGATATCTTCGCTGTTCTCACGCCATTCCTTGCCGCGTGCGCGTTCCGACCGCATCATGTCCATGCAGAGCTCGTACCCCCTCGCGCCGATCATCGATGACACCCGAAGAAGACGACCCTGAGCAGCGAGATCCTGATAGGGCTGATGAGCCATGTCGCAATACGGAAGATGAGAAGGAAAAGTGCAGAGGTCTTGTCGCGTACCTTTACTCCAGTAAATATCGGTGTCGCAGTGGCACCGATTCGCACCATCGATTGCGACGAGATTTTCATAACGCCTGTTTGCGCACTATTCGTATTACGGAGTTGATGCAACTCATCGCACGCCATGACGTTGAAGCTTTTGCTGAAAATCGTCAGATTTGGGCTTTGGTGCGGCATGATCGATGGCGCAGCACCACCAAAACGTTCGTGGCGCCCGGCAACACCTTTTTCCGGTTGCTCGAGGCACGCGATGCTCTCCAACATGATTGTCTGCAACATTAGGGTGCGTGTGAGCGGCGATTTGTGCTTGTTGGGAAATCATCGATTTATATGCACGTACAGACGTCGGAACGAGGAGAATAACCCTTTGCGGGTGGCGCGCGTTCATGACTTCTTTGGCAAAGGTGCCGTCGTCGGCGAAGAAAGCCAATCTATCGTGTGTATCCTTGTTGTACTCGACGATGCGGAATCCGGCCGCATACGTGAACCGCTTCAGCTGGCTGACCCATTGCGCATTGAGAGTGCGTGGCCCGATTATGACAGAAGGTAAACGCGGAATCCTTTCTTGACCGGCGAAATATAGTCTGCCTGACACTAGGTGCGCGAGTAACAAAGAACATGAGTCGACGGCAATGCGTCTTGAACGGTAGTTAAGATGGACACTCACCACTTAGAAGCGGTGGCAGTGGCTCCTTGCGCTCCTGTAGCTCGATCAAGTGGACGAGCATGGCGATCGTCCCGATCAGCTCGACGGTCTTGCCCAGCCCAACCTCGTCGCAGAGGAGGGTCGGCTCAGTCTCCTCGCCGAGCGCAGAAGAAAACATGCGCTTGAGCATTACCACGATACCGACAAGCTGATGCCACTTGATCTCCATCTCATCGCTCATGTACGGTATCCTCTTGGCCTTACTGAGACCAAGCAACCAAAAAAGCTCCTCGGTCGAAGTGTCGGCAAACTCCTGGACGCCGAGGTCGTTGTTCGCCATCCCATCGAACAGTGCAATATCGTCTGCGGATGCGGCTTGCAACGAGTTTTTCATAACAAGTGTGATTTCCTCGATTGCATCACCATCCGCAGGGAAATGCAATGAGCAATAGTCGACATATGCCTGAAGCATCTCTTCGTCGGTTGCAAGGCGGGCAACCTTCTTGGCTTTGCTTCGAACCACTTCACATAGGAGCCACGGTTAGCTCACAGCGCCTGTATGAAGGACGTGCAAGAGAGCTCACCGCTACCATTATCTGCACGCTGGAACCCAAGCTCCTGCCAGAGTTTCATCACGGATTCGTTGTATCTCTGCCACATCCCAACCGATTTGTCGCCAGCGATCTTGGTGAGGTGTTTATATTTGTTCAGCAAACGATTGGCACGACGTAAATGGATTGGGCAGGGATCCTCCGTTGCATCTGGGGCACCCCCCACGTCATCAGCCGGACGTAGAGCCACATTGTCGTCGACTTGCCTTGGATCGATCGCTCGAGCTCGACCTTCGTGTTCTTCATCTTGGTTATTGTCGATCTGACCTCGCGCCGTCCGCGCTCCCAACACCTTTGAATGACACAAATGACAAAGCGACGATAGGGCGCTTTGAGTGTCCTCGTTGCCACAGTAAGCACTTCGTGACCCAAAAGCTCGACGCCAACGGCGTTAGCGACCTCGCCGTAGATTGTGCTGCCAGGAGGCGGGACGGGCGTATCGAATATCTTCAACTATCTCAGGAGGTCGACAGATATGCCGTCAAGGTGCAATACAATATCAGGAAACAAGATACTCACGTCGTTGTCGGCATCTTGAATGGCATCACGCCATGCGTCCGCAGGACTGCGCAAACAATTCGCCATGATAGTGGCGATGGTGGACATAACACCTCCCGGTTGATTGAACATAGCGAGAATCGCATCGGTGTATAGTTGCTTGTCGTCCGATTGCTTGGCGTGCGCGATACAATTATTGTCATCGTCGTCCGGGTTGTCGCACGGCGGCGGCTTGCATCTTGTGGCCCTATTGTTGCCCCCTTGCGTACTTTTGCCGTCAGCGGTAGCCGCTGCCTCGTATCGGCGCTGCTGGTGTGCATGGACGCGCATGTCATCAATGAAACGAACCATACGCGGGAAGTTGGCTGCGTCGAAAGCATATTGGTATCTTTCCGGGACGTGACCATGTGCCGTCTTGGTCAGTACAAAGCCATCGTCAGCCGCGGCAAACCGAGCATCATTATCGTCTTCGCCGTCATCGTCGTCCGCGTCGTCTTCAGCAGCAAGATCCGGCGACTTTGTAGGTTTGAGACCGCACAGACGACGGAACCGCTGGTTCGACCATGGTAGGGTATTAAACGGACCGCCATCGATGTTGACGTTGGCATCGTCATAGAAAATGAGGGGGGAAAGACCGAGCTGTATCACTGAAATTGGTGTTCAGCGTCAGCTGTTTATCACACATCAGCGCTTTGTATATGGCGAAGAGCTTACTTGTATTTGCCGGAGATATTCACCTACTTTTCAAGCGGGACGATTGCGGTTCAAGAACGCAAGGCAAGCGAGGCGGAAACTTTGCAGATGGCAGCTTCGTAACGAGCAATATATGATTGCACCAATGTACATCAATCGCGTTGTCTCATGAGCGATGTCCGGCATCTTGCCGGGTTAGGTACCGTATATTGATTAGTTTAGCACCGGCGACGCGACCCACGGTGGCACGATACACGTGCAATGAATAGAGGGCAATGAGAGAGCGGCCTATGCTCGATCAGGCGGCCTATGGACCGGGAATATATTGCTCCCGGTGCATCCAGCCGCGCACCATGTGACACTCTCTTACGCACCGGAACTGTTGCAAATTATTCGCCAAACTGACGCAAGCCTAATTTTCCATTCGGATGAGAACCGCTTGCTGCGGCGCAAAGCTTGTGTTTGCGTGAGAACCCATGGGCCTTGTGCTCGAGACATACCACAGCTGCCATACGGGTTCACTAATTACCGTAAAATCGAATTCGGGACTTCGCACCAGTCATCGCGCACCATCTTCCCTCATGACATACGGCATCCGCGCGTGGTCATCCACGAATCGACTCTAATATGTGGCCGGCATGCGATGAGTGTCACGAAACAAAAAAAAGCGCAACCCAAATTCAGCAGCGGATCGCTCATAACAAACTGATCGAAGTGAGCACTGCTCCACCAACAATACGGCGTGTGCCAGCGTCCCTCTTGCGCTTGATCACGTGACTCTTGCCACCACTGGTGGGTTTAGGGTTTGACCCTCACACTCCCCACTATCCCGTCCCGTCATTCGTTACTCCTGCCCTTGTCTGACCGGTTTTCGTTGTCGCGAACCTACCCAGTTTACTCCCATCCTTAACTGTCCTCCGTGGCACACTGGACCCGGCGACGTATTGGACGTGTGAGCTCTAGCGCATACGCACCCTCTATCGCCACCTTACCTCTATCCCGACGGCCTTAGTGCCAAACACTGACCTCCTATCCTCTGCCTCGGCTTGGGCTTCCGGACGACCGTCAATACGGGCGATGGTGCCACTTCCATGAATACAGAGCTCTATCGGACCTACCACGCATCGACAGGGACGCCTGGCTCGTGCCGGGTGGTGTCAATTGATTAAAGATGTGTCCGGGTTGTTTTCGCGCTCACTCGTTTCCGCTCCTCTTTTCCGCAGGTTCCTGTCTCGGACTTTTCATGACTGCTGCGTGCCGTTCTCTACACCTGGGTTGTACTTATGTCTGGCTTTTGTGCGGTGTCCTCGTAGAGGGCCGCCTTGAAAATAGTATCAAGAAAAGAAAAAGTTGAATCATGTGAGGCGCTGGCACGAAACCACTCACGAGCTCACTTAATTTCGTTTACTCGTATCGCGCACCCATCCAAGAAGGAATACACGAGATCCGGCATATACGATACATGAGATAAATCACCGAGCTTTACATGAGCTCGCGGTACACCGTGTGGCATGTCCGTTTTGCTTGCCGCCCGTATGCGCGGCACCAGGGAACTCCCAAGCTTTCATGATATGCTCCAAACTCCAACGGACTTCTCAAGTCCATTTCTGAAATATCGAGTCTGCTAATAGTCACTTCCCGGTGGCCCAAAGGCGGGCGCAATACACGTGGAATGCCCGATAGGATCAGTTTCACGGATGGTGAGCGCGACCAAAGGCTGCGGGACCATGAAGTTGGACCGGGAAAAGGATGGTACGATCGACGGCATCGGAACAGGTGGGATACCAAAAATACGGTGACGCGCTCGGCCATTGAACACGGAACGCAAATATAATTCCCCCATCGGGGCTAACGAACCATGGCAGCGGACGTCCTTTCATCAATTGAACAAAAAGCACATAACCCGGCAGCCGAAACCAAGAACGGAATCGCTCAGTCATATGCGTATGAACACGCAGGCGTCGATCTCCGGTTTCTTTAAAGAGTGTTTGAATCGCCTACTAACCTTACATAGGTATATGGTGCAAACTCCTCCATCCGACACTCACCGATTGCCGACCGGTGAATACGACGCCTTTATGGATCTTCGGTACATGAAGCCTGCATAGCTTCAGAACGTACCGTCGTACATGGCGCAATCAATGGTAATGGTAATGAACACAGGGCGTGTTGGCACACATTCCTTACGCCGAACGCGTCGCGCCAACGCGGCTATCGATTGTGGTGTGCACGAGATAGCCGATGGTTGACGGTGCACCGTAGCGGGGCAGGAACAACAAAAGCGAACCCTTGATTATTAGGCTCCATACAAGCGCTTCTTCGCCACGTTTGACAGTGTCCGGGGGAACGGAGGCGCACAACGTTCCGTGCTAGATGACGTCCGGAAGACATTCTATGACGAGCATGGGCGTACTATTCGCTTTGATGTTCTGTAAAGAGGACGCAAGCACATGATAGATTGCTGGAATGCCATAGATATGGATATTCACGTATTGTGCACGTGCGATTGTGTAATTCATTGACATGGATAGTAGGTGGCGAGGATTACATCCAGCAAGAAGGAAAGAAAGAAAAGCAATATTTTTCTCGCGAACAAAAGCAAAAAGAAAAAAGATGTATCAACGTCGAAATCGAGGATTGAATATGATCCATGGACCGCTGCCCTTGCGACCTCTGTATTCGCCCGTTGGCCAAAGTTTACCTTTCGTCATCCACGGCAACCACCGGCATCGCCTGTTTAGAAGGTCATGCGCAGCTGAAATAACATTTCGTGCTGTTTTTGCATCGCAGTCGAGCATCAGCATCTCCCAATCGGCCCACGAAGACAGCTGCGTAAGGCCTTGAATCTTGCCCATCATCGCCTTCTCTTCGACCGAGGGCAACCACGCATGGACCGTCGTATCCCATCTACCAAACTCGCTCCCACAGTCGACGAAAGAAGTAAAAATACGGCTTGGCGTCTTGGCATCGGCAAAGATGTCGAGAGTGATACTGTGAAGCTCGTTTTCACCAAGTCGGCACCAGGAATTGCCACGGCGCGCGCTGGGAACCTTCGCAAAGACCTGGACGGGAAAAGCAAAGACGATATTCGTCATCTGTTGACTTAAAGGGAGGCCGTGATCGCGCTCTTCCGGATCGAGCTCCTCAGATGCGTAACGGACGATCGCCCTCGTCGCGGGCACCGCACCAGCAAAAGCATCGTCAGCATCGTCGGCTGGGAGAACGGTGACGCGCTGCTGTCTGTTGCTTCGTCGTGCTGCGCCCGTCGTGGTCGGGTCATCGCCACCGCCCACACCCCATGGATCAGCGGGAGGTAAGGCTGCTGTCGCTCTGTTCACGATGCCGCGGAATCTTCGGAGAACCGCTAACTCCGTGCGGCCCTCCCTTGTGTCGGATGACAGGTAGACAATCGTGTGCCTCATGGCCGTGCGATGACTCGATTTACGTGGTAAGAGCGACTTGTCGGGTAAAAGGCGAAGGCCGCTGATAAAGTAAATGGTTTGGGGACGAAACGGCAGCACCATGCCGTCGAATTCGCCATGAACGCATCCGACGTCTCGAATTTCGTCCCACGTCCCGCCATCTGCAGGACGGTTGATAAGCGCGTTTGACATCCAGGTGAGGAGTATGATGAGCGTGCCAACTTCTGGAAGCTGACTGGTGGTCATATGTTGCCGCGCGTCACTGGTGAGTATCCGGTTAAGGACGTTGTTGATCGCCATAAGTCGACGCCATTTGAAACCCCTGCGCATGGTGTCAACCCATCGTTGACGCGGTAGCTGATGACCTACCAGTAGTGTGTGTTGCGCAGGACGTAAAACCAGTTGCAAACTTGACGCATGGTTACAGCCAAATGGACGTGCGGATACCATTCGAATCCCACCCGTGACTCGAAGCGGACTGCCACGCTGTGAGTTGATGCGGCATGGCGAAATGCCTCCTGCAAAGGTATGAAATGATCTCTGCGTTGCGCCGCCCAATCGTCGAGGACCCGCTGTATGGAAGTGTTCTTGGCCTTCTTTGTTCCTCCGCCACTGAGGTGATACGTAACGCTCTTGCTCGACGAGTAGGCCTGGAAATAACGAATTCCATCCTCTGGCTCATCGAGTTCCAGACGGAAGCCGGCAAAGTCTCCGAGGTGCGCTTCTTCGTCCTTGACGTATCCACCGCGGCGCATCTCAACCCAACGCTCGCAAACACCCGTTGGGACACCGGTGAAATGATGCATAATGTCGCAGTGCGCGGCGTAGTTGGCGAAGAGTGAAATAGGCCTGTCGTCTGGGCCTTGAAAGGCACTGAAAGTTGTGGCAACATCAATAAACCATTCGCCTTGCGTGAAATCCTCGGGCGTAAAGTCGGACAGGGCCGCCAAAACAGCCGCCGTGCGAGGGTTATCGTCGTCGATAATCTCACCATCTGGGCCGTTTGTTGTCAGTCGAAGTGATCGAGAATAGGCACTGGATGTAGATGAAGCGCTAGCGCACCTTCTCCTGCAACGGGCTCCAAGGGCGGCTCGTGCGGCACACCGGCCATGTTCTTCAGTCCTTTGCCCTCAACGAGGAAGAAAAAATCCTGGGCAAATTCAAGCTCCAGGTTCTCTTCGATCCTGCGCCGGATAGCGTTGATCCAGGTATTGACATCACCTCCATGGACCTCCCGGCCGGTTGCCTGCAGGCGATTACCTTCACCAGGCCCAGGCGCCGCGCGAAACATTTCGCTACCATAGACTGCTGGCCATGTGCGTCTAACGTCGTCTGGCAAGGCTTCGATCGCCGCTGGTAGCACTGCCAAGTCGTAGAGAAGTCGCAAGTAGTATTCGCCAACGTAGTTCGCATTGGTGCCACGCGTGTTCCGGTCGGCCTCGTGACGTAGTTCGGGTAGAATCAAATAGACAGTGAAGTCCCCGATGGTAGCGAAACGAGTGTTTGGGAGTTTATGGATTTTTACCTCCTTCACTACACCGTCAGTACGAAATGGAACAATAAGTGATGGACGGCTTACCTCGTCTTCACCCTCGGTATCGCTCAGCCTCACCTGCGGCAGGTGGAGATTCGTGTTCAACGTGTATCTCTCGTCGTGCAGCATGAAATATTTCATCGTTGCTGTGTCAGCGATAGGAAACTGCCCCATCACGATGCCGAGCACCGAGTCGATGTCACAGATCGCAGATAGCTTCATGTCGTCATCCAATGCGCACTGCGTCGTATCGAGACGCATTCGGTATTCATTCATGTCGTCATCATCCATACCTTCGCTGTAATGTCCCGTTAGCGCAAATATGTCGCGCTCGATGAGGTCAGTTTTCCGCGCCAAGTCGTCGAATTTTGTGCACCACTCTTCAATCGTCATATCGACCAGTGGAGGAAGGTTCTCGTCGAGGGCGGGCTTCAGAACCGCATAACGTGGTTGCCCTTGCGCCATGGCACTACTTCACTCAACGGATGAAGTGACATGGGCCAGCATAGGATGACTCACCGCGTGGTTGATAGAACAATGGACTTTTACGTTTGTAAGGCGCGGTAGAATACCCACGGTGAGAGACACAACTAATCGTCCGTCCGTCTGAAAGGGCAAACACGGAGAATGGGGGAGTGAGGTTAGGCAAGGCCGATCGATTATATAGCTACCATATTATGAGCGTTGCATCCTCCGCCACCATCCTTCTCGCGCTTTTTTGTGCTTCGCCTAATTAGTCGCAGGAAGCAGAGCTAGCCTCATTTAGGTCGCTTACAGAAACGGACCGGGGAATCGAATATGCCCTTGCGAGTGGCGCCGGTCGTGCACCTACGTAAAAAATGCGCATAGCCAAGGTGGGACGAGCAGTTGAAATATCTCACATGACACCATGAACACCCGGACAGGCACGCGATTAGCCCGAGTGTTGACAAGGTTGAAAATATACCAAGCTATCGTCGCCGTGCAAACAATGACAGACGCCTATATAATGGCGCGTACCCGTCGCCGATAATCCTCTTCGACACACACATGAATCACCCGACCTCCCCGCGGTTCGGTTGCAGCATCGCAAACCGCACAATGTCAATTCCCAGTGTATGCATGAACGAACCATCTCACCTCGGCATATTCCGTCGCTTGCTGGACATATTGGCAACAGCGCAGCGGATAACAGTTGTATGCGGTGCAGGGATCTCGGTTAATGCTGGCATTCCGGTGCGTCTTTTGCTGTGCGGGCGTCGAATTAACTGATCCCTCGGGTGCCTTGCAATCATTTTCAGGACTTTCGCTCTGAAAACGGGCTGTACAATAAAAGTTTTGGTGGCAACAACGGGCTGAAGGGATCCGAGCTTTTCGAGACGCGCACCTTACGCGACCCCGTCAAGCGACTTATTTACAGCCAAACTCTCGCACGTTTACGCGTTTCGGCACGAAATGCGACGGTTACAAGCTGCCACCGATATATTATGTGCTTATTTGACGCGGGTCGTTTGCTGCGCTGCTACACGCAAAACATCGATGGCCTACAAACCCGCGACCGCCCGGACATGGTGGACATGGTTGTCGAGATGCACGGTACTAACGCGCAACTCAAATGTCATAGTTGTCGGCAGCGACCACCACAGCCTTCCGCTGACTTCGATACCCAGCTCCTGTCATCGGGATACGCAAGCTGTCCTAATTGTACGGCGAACAAGCAGCGTAAGCTCCGATCTACCCAATATACCTTCGCTGTTGACCGGGCAATGTGTCATGCCACAGGCCAGACATCGAGGAGTATGAAGTTGCGCGATCGTGTGCCGGGCGAGCTTCTCCCCGACATCCTTCTGAATGACGACTCCGCCGAACTGTGGAAACGCGGGAACTCGCTCGACGAGCTTGTTGCAAGCGACGGCCAGTGCAATGTCTTGCTCATCGTCGGTACGAGTTTGAAGTCCAAAGGAGCCGCCCGGGTCGTAAAAGACCTTGCGAAGGTCACACACGGCTCTGACGGTGTGGTTATCTACGTCGACAAGAACAACCTCTCGCCGCACGAATGGTTGCCGCACGTGGACCTGCATCTCGAGGCAGATATCGATGAATGGGCTAACCAGTGCCTCAAGACGCCCCCTCACGTGAGTACAAGTTGTCGCTACTGTGTGGCGGAAGTTACGGCCGCCCAGCTAACCTGCACTCGTTCCCGTGTAATAGAATCAAGACGGCCTACCGCAGCAGACGATCTCGACCCAGGTGATATATCGTGCCACGCCGAAATACCCCATATCGCGCTGACCTCTGGCATATAGGTTGCGTGTATTCTCAATATGGTCCGCCAGCTATCGGGCGACCATTCAGACCTACCTCGACAACGGGATTATCAGAGGAAAGTGCGTGGACGGAAACCCTGCCGCCATCACGAGAAGACCGCTGATTTTGCCTCGCGTTCCGCGCACGGAACGCCAAGATGCGACACCGAAATGGCGTACAATCGTAGCGAACCTGCAGACTCTCCTCAGCTTGTTCGCATACTACTCGTGGTATGTCATCACAGTTCGGCAAGGTTCGAGGCGAGAGCTCTTGCCGGGATAATCATACGTTTATATGCCGAGAACAAGTGGGAGGTATGTTGCGCGCACACCAGAGCAGCTTCAGGTTGCTTAAATAAGCTACAGTGCCAGCAGCATGTGGTGGAGTTGGGCAGGAAGGGGGACGTGATTCATGTGCCACCGCTCTGGTGAGCCTGTGTTATTGTGCCATATGTATCGAGTGGCTCACATCGCACCGCGCGTGCAGGAATACCTTTTATCTTGTCACTGTGTATATCTCACGGTATGCGCAGTACTTTCAGTCCGAGACGTACGCCCGGACCGGCGAGGAAGAGATCGCCAAGGTAAGCCAGCGGGCATCCGTCGGTCAGTATGTCGCAATCAGCTTTCACTGTTTCGACTAGTTCCTTCATCAATCGTTGCGCCTTGTTGGCGCCGTATCACAAAGGGCGGAGTGGTGCGCCCTTGTGATGGTATGCGCAGAGGAAGAGCTTCTGGACAAAGGTAAATTTCACGCTCTGGAAGATTCAATCACTCGGTAAGCGTTGAGTCACGGATTTTAGAACGCCGGGAATAGTGCTAAATTATTGCACTGCAGGTTCTATCCATTTGACATGGTGGTGGCGAACATTGGCCTAAGACGGTTTCGGCTGGGTGGTTGGGCCTCCTTCATTACGGCGCTCATCATAACGCACCCACAACGCGCGCAGCCGTCGCCTGAAGTCGTATCCGTGCCTTGGATTGGCAATAGCGACATGATCGATCATACCGACCTCATTGTTCTCTTCAAGCTGCGGTCCCCAATTATGCTTCTGTCCTCGTCCTTCACTGAACGGCCGCTGGGAAAGGCGCTACCAGATATACACACCGTTTGCAGTTGTCATTCCATGGCTCGGTCAAGCCGGAAGCCAAAGCATCATTTAAATGAGTATCATGGCAACAGCGACACACTAAGTTCGAAGTGGTGGGTTGTGCAGCATGACGCTTTGGATGGAAAGGCAGTAGCTGAACTGAGTGTGACCGTCTCTTGCTCTTCCTGTGGACGTACGTGGGCTCTCCCTTGCCGGGATATGCATGGAACGATTATTCACATGAATAGTAGATACGGTGTGGAGGTCCCTGTGTATGTCTAATATTTTTGCATACAATTCAATATCTCGTTCTTTGATTCCCCGCCAACCGGTCACATTTAAATTGTGTGTTTGGTGTTGAGTTTATGCCCCCTCAAATATAACCGAGCACACGAGTCATTATTGCTTCTCACTAGTGCAGAGCAACCGGGTAGGCCATCTGGCAAGTCCGATAAAAGTTAACATAGTTGATTGGTTCTCTGTGCCTCTCAGCGAAAATGTCAAAAGCTACAGGGTGCTCCTGAGCTCGGTTTTGCTCGGGAGCCCTCCTTAGGCTCCTTGAGCGCTTTGGAGCACGTGATCACAACGCTCCGGAGGGCTCCCGAGCAAAACCGAGCTACAGAGCACCCCGTAGCTTTTCACATTTTCGCTGAGCTACCGGCATTTCATCACAGCGAAAAATCGCGATTGCGGCCCATAAGCGAGCTCGCATTGACACACCAAGGCAGTCGATCTGTGAGCTTTAAATAGAGTATTGGCCGGTAATGATACGTCATTGCCTTATCCCTTGCGAGCACCATTTCCCGATGCGAGTCAACCCGTGCTCGATGAACGGCGAGGGAATACACGACGAGGTCGTGACCTAGCTTATGTGATCACGCGGGAAATAGCGGAGCCGGGCGAGCTGCGGAGCGGCCGCCCAATGGAAACGGAGTGGAATTGGCCGAGACACGAGCAAAGCGCGAGGGTGGGTGGGCCATCCGAGCGCGTACTACAAATACATCAAAGCGTGAACGAAAAAGAGGCAGCGGCGAGGACATCGAGCAGTAGCGAATAGACGAAAGATAAGGGTCAGACAGGAAATATCGAATCTGAAAAAGGGCCGTGAGGGAAAGGCCTGAAGGTGAAGCGTCACCGTTTTTGGGTCCGAGCATGAGAGGAAAGCGTATGAAAAGGCGGTTCTCAAAAAGTTAAAACTGGGAACAAGATAAAAATACTAGGAAGTGACCGAGAAGCACAGAAAAGACGGAGACAAAGAACCTAGGGAGAGGAGAGGCGGGTAACGCGAGAAAAATGAAATCAACGCCAGCGGGCGAGCGACAATCAGCTGAATGCTACGGACGTGGTGCGTGAAGCGCGAGCTCGAGAGAGCACATACCTAACGCGAGAAAAATGAAATCAACGCCAGCGGGCGAGCGGGGCATTCGAGGAATGCCCCCCTTCATTTTTCTATGCGCGTCGGTGAGTCGGTGTTTGTATGCGACAAACAGCCACATACCGTCAGTTATCCCAATGCGAGGTCCCAACTGCCAAAAAGCATCATACACGGACCGTGCGCTTAATGGCAATATCGCATTAGGATACATCAGGAAACACCAACGTGTCTATGGTGGCTATGGAGGTCTATACTGGAGCCTCATTTTCTGCAAGGCGCTATAGATCACTCTATAGCCTTTCATAGAAAATGAGGCTCCAATATAGACTACTATAAACACGCTGTTTTTCCTGATGTAGATGACGATCTGCGCGAAGGGTTCGGACGTCAGGAAGCGTCCTGGTCGGCTGGGAGAAGCAAATACGGAATGTGACCGAACGCGGCGGTGATGGATGGCTGGCGAGCCGAGAATGGTGCCTGCGGGCGGGAGGTAAGCATGCGGGCGCGCATACAACGAGAAAAGCGCAGCGCTAAAGCTCTTCGAAATGTCTCACACGCGTAGAACCCGTGAGATTACATCAAACAAGGAGCAATTGAGGTAAGCGCTGCCGCTTAGCAGACGCATTGGCCCAGTGTTGTCAAATTCGGGGTCGTATGGTCAGGTTTGGCAAAAAGTCAGGTTATGAGGTCATGACCTTGACCAAACCTTGACAAGTCAGGTCACGTGATAGCCCCCGATGAGAAAGAGCGAGCGGACACGGAGGATGTTTTACGAGCAACGCAGGAAATAGGTTGGGTAGGGTGGCTAGCCAACTAGGAAGATGAAGAAAGCAAGAAGAAGCCGTGAACCCGGACATGTAACCGCCAATCGGGAGCCGGTTTATTCAGCATGTTTGGGAGCCCTTTCTTGACGTAATAGCTTAGTGGGTACCACGCGAATAGGCCGTGCGTTCGAGTCCAGCCTGCGGTATCCTTTTTGGGTGAACTCCCCCGATCGGCCGATTTTTTGCCCTCACGCGATTTGTGTCGTTTCTAAAGATCCTTCGAGTACTGTCTATGTTTAAAATATGGACTTAGGCTGACTAGCGCGGCTACAATCGTCACGACATTATACCCGCCACGTGAGCTGACGGGTCAAAGGTCAGGTTAGGGATTGACCTAACCGTGGGGTTAGGTCAGCAGACCCATTTGACCATCAGGGTCCCGGGGGACCGCTCCATGACAACACTGCATTGGCCATTATGATCATGTGACGTGTTACTAGAGATATAACCGCCACGTGACTTGGCCCAGGTTGTTCGTCCTTTCTACCGCCACTACCACCGCCGCATGCACCAGCTCGCCGCACTGTTGCGCGCTTGCCGTCGGACACCCGTATTCCGAGGTAGATTTGGGGCTTATGGAAGGTGGACATTGGTGCTACGTGACGTGCGGTGAGGACTGAATGTGTTTTTACCCGATTTGGGACAACTTTATTCTTTCAATGGTGTTTGGTGTACGGTGATCATTCGATCTGACCTTGTTACGTGGCCCGGCGCTGCGGCGTATGTCATCGTCATGTGCTATCATGCGATAACTCTCTGGCCTATGAAAACAACGCCATGCCATGATGCCCTCCCTGGCCTGGCGCTGCGGCGTATGTCTTCGTCATGTGTTATCGTGCGACTACACCCCGGCCAGTGGACGCATCATTGATGAGACGACGAAGTTACCATATGATCAACTGAGATGACTTGGCGCCGTACCTCTCG
The DNA here is from genome assembly GCA_037039685.1 of Ceratobasidium sp. AG-K. Classification (NCBI taxonomy): domain Eukaryota; kingdom Fungi; phylum Basidiomycota; class Agaricomycetes; order Cantharellales; family Ceratobasidiaceae; genus Ceratobasidium; species Ceratobasidium sp. AG-K. Next base: position 350,335 of record JAWNGF010000003.1, read on the forward strand.
CACCCTGCTCATACACATGCAACTGTTACCTTAATTGCGCCGAACAGTCTGGGGCATTATAGTGCGCACTCAGGCTGACGCTGATAAATAAATAAGAAAGAAAACACAAAAGAAGACAAAAAAGAAAACGAATGAACAGAAACGGGTGATTATATCTTGCCGCAATCATCCTTCACGATGGGATGCGGTGGGTGATCAGCGCGGCCTTTTCCGGTGGGGCAGTACGTAACGAGATGCGACCCTGCGTGCGGCACATTTGCCCGTATATTGATCAGTGCGATGAATCAGAGCACATGCTACCACAAGCGAAGCATTCCCCAACATCCGTAATGTCCGGATGAAGCGATTACTTCAAGATCACGGTTGTTTGGCGAACTTCGCTGGCGGACAATAACAAGTTCTTTCACCGTAAGATGGTACATGCCTTGCTGTAAGAATTGAACGATGTATCGCTTGCAAGGTAAGACAGTGACGATGCGTGTAATGTGAATAGTGCCGCGCGGCGAAGACACAGTAACGATCACACGCTACGTCGTTTGTCAGTGTTGGAACCCACCATGTATAAAGCTGATTGGTGGTGCAAAATTGCGTGGCAGCTTCGATACGTCTAAGTTTCGATGATAGGACCTCGAATACCAATCAGTGTTTGCAGAAATCAATGCCTGTGATTGATCCTATTGTCGTGCAAATCGAGAAGCAATCGCGGATGATTGCTGCGCAAATACAATACGACACCAGTGTTATTGTTCCTTTGCTATAATTTGTACACGCACAGTCACATTCCCAGCAGCGGCTTGTCGCCGTGCAAACCTACTTTCACTTCATCACGATGCCACCCCGCATCGTACTGCCTGCCGACGCTCAAAGTTACAGCACCTCTTTGTCTATTATCATCAACAGGATCGACGTGTTGCGCAGGACGTCGTCCTTCTTGCTAGATGTCGACCTTTTACCCGATGCGGTTGAGCATGTTACACGTGTCTTGCGGCCTATGGGTCGCCATGAGCCACCGTCGGTGCAGCTACTTGAGGAAGCACGCGTGTACAAGCAACACATTGATGCAGCGATTTATGAATACCAGCACGGACGGGACTACGCTCATTATTATGACTATATACTGTACGTCACGATTGGCTCGTCAGGCATCTCTCTTGTGTGCTGACACTGTTCTTTCCAGAGATATTGCTTACGATATGAAATACAACGACAGCAACGAGACATTGACCACCGTTCTTGGTAGGCATGGGGCGACGCTAAAGGTTAGAGAGGCTCTCACTGCTTCTCATGGTGCGTATAAGTTTACGGGTGTTTATCCGCATGCAGGAACAACAGTTGGTGCGCCGCCGTGCTAAAAAGAAGCGGTCCCTTGTTGAATTGAATAGTAGGTTACGTTTGATGCTTTTGCCTCGCGATGTACTTAGCATTGTTTCCTCAGCGCGCATGCGTGAGCTTGCTCTACACAGTGCACTAAACAGCGTTGGTCGTACCGATCAACCTCCTTCCGATGTGTACTGTTTTGACGCGGTGACACACGAGAAACTTGATGCTCGAAAGGTACTCTTTAACAACGCAGATGACGCAAACGACGCTGCACCGGTCGTTACCGGAGCATTCAGCCTGGCCGACGAGGATGCAAACGTTCAGAAACCTGTGAACCCCAATCCATCAGTACCACTACCTGCGACGAACAATCCGTTCGGCACTGGCTTCGTCAATCCTGATACCGTCCGACGAACAGAGGGCATCAAGATATTGAACAAGGGCAGCGTCTATGGATTCGCCCGTGCACCCAACGGTGCCTATTCCATGGTCTTTGCCGCACAATTTCCTCCACTAGATACCTTTGATGGCGCACCCAGACAGGCCGTCGACACCTTTGCGGATTTCGTGCCGAAAGCGGTGAAACATGCCTTTGAAGTCAAAGGAAACAAAGCCCAGAATGCCGAGGCTGTACGTCGTAGGTCTCTGCGTTGCTTTTCCGTTCCAGTACTCACCCTCATGACAGAGGGTCACCTCTACAGTGCTGGCTGGCGACCCGGCAGGACGCCGGGCGAGCGCCTGGGTGAATATACCGCTCAGTCAGAGCGCGATAAACACAATCCCGACGGCTACATTGATTTGTACGAATGTCAGGAGGCTGTTAACGTAAGTGAACGATTACGGCCGGGGACCTTGTTATGACGCCAGTAACACAGGTTGCGTGGATGATACTACAGGAGAGGTTGTCGCCCCGCGCAGTTATGAGAACGGTCGAGACGCTGGCCGACACGGCGGTGCCACTCTTCGGATCGCATGATAGCGATATTCGCGTATGTAACCACACCGTTTGCTTAATTCCATTCGCTCACACCACCGGCAGACGCACGGCCCAAGCCTGGGCTCGAATATGGCGGTCTCGCATCATGGCAAAGATGGTCGCGGGTTTGCAAACGGTATGCATGTCGATCGGGATATGGACTCCCTACCTCAGTACTACGGCAAGCTATTCACTTTCGGTCAATGGCTTCACACCGACCGTGACGGCAACATCGTCACTGGCGAATGCATCAAGAGAGCCATACCCGACGGGCTGTTTGTTTTGCCGGGATATCGAGTTGCCATCGATATTGGTGCAGCCAGCGTCGTGACTGCGATTTGGCGTGGTGGGATGGATGTGCACGGCACGACAACATCGAGAGTGAACCTTGATGATGGCATCACTAGATGGGGGATGTCGATCCAGACCAATCGAAACCTACCAAACCGAATGCGCAGTAACAAAGGTGAAATATTTGGCGTTTATGATCGCCTGCGTACGTATTACGACGTGTTGAATGCAGATGAATAAAATTCTTGGTGTTTTTATTTTATTTTCTTTTCTTTTCTTTTCTTCACACATATGCGCTTGACCCTGCAGCTCCGATGTGCATGATAGGCATTAGAAGCGAGCTGTAAGCACGTAGATGGAGTGAGATGAGGTTAGGCCGTGTATCATGATAAAATTGAGACGGTCAGATTGAGAGCCTCACTAAGGCATGTTATCATAAGCGGATTTACTGATTCTGTGTCCGACGACATTGCGGGCAATCGATAATATGGCCGATTCCTGTTAGCTACGTTTGGCGTGCTGCCGCGTATGACACATGAGGTCAATTATGCGCGTTGTGTATCAACACCAGCTATACAAATTAGTGCCAATAACACATTAAAAGATCGATGCGAGCCCTAGATCGACCTGGGTCAGACATGAACCGATAAATTTGGCTTCCGAACAAAGATGTCGTGTTATCTGCAGGGTTGCGAACAATTCATCGTTCTTGCTCTCACGTTACCGTCCCGCAGCGCTTGCTATTGGAGGTTGAATAGTGCGGTTCCATATGCAGGTTTACATAACCTTTACGCCGCGCCGCCTCAGGATTTAAGGTATGACGTCACAACGATTCACACATTAAATCGGCATTTGCGGCGCGATACAATCTAACGCGAGCGATGCAAAGTCACGTGGCGCGCACATAGGCATCTATCTGGCGGCGAACTTCTGGCGGATATAATTATATGATTGTCACAGATGGATGGATATACATATAGGAAGTGAATATATCGTCGAGTGCTATCTATATACAGTCTAGTATACAATCTAATGTACAATTCAATATATACATAATAATTATACAAGGCTATCAAAAAGTGGTTCGTCGGTGTAGGGGATGAAAAACAATGGGGATATGGTCATGGGAGATCCGTACAGTCGTTGAACAGCTATTCAAAACGCGCCTACAAAGCAGTGCGTGCACGATGCGCTAACCGTCCACTACCATCTTATCATTAAACTCCTCGATATTCTTCATTTGGCGGGCTACCTCCTCTAGCGTACTTGCCATCATTGCGCGCTTGACACCAATTGCCTCGATCCGGCTCTTGAGGCGCTGTAGTTCACTTCGCAGCGCCCTGTTCTTCCGCCTGCCGTCCACGTCAGTGCGCTGATCGATGGCACTGGCATGTTACTATACGCGTAACATACCTTTCTTCAGCTATATTGTCGCCTATACCCGCAAGAGCAGCCGACTCGTCGAGTGGCGCGGCCTTAAAATCGACGGGCCGGAGCTGGCCGCGGGTCGACCATTTCCTGCACTGCGGGCATGGCCCATCGTCCATTTGCCTGTTGTAACGACGCATAGCCCTCTTCACGCAATCTTCACAAAAAACATGACCTTTGCGACAGAAACATATCTCGGTTCAGTCTGGTGCAGTAAAGGCATAGACGCTTACCACACAACAGGACCTTTGCCTCGTCGCTTGACCTCTCATAGAAACATATGTTACAGTCGAAGAACTGGTCGTAAGACTCGACGGACTCGATGGGCATGCCATTAGGATCGGTATCGATGGGAGCCATCGTCGTCGGTGTCAGCGCAAGAAGTGCCTCGTGACGGACGATAACAATGCCCTGATCACGTGAGTGACAGCAGCGGCGTGTTGAAGCTCAGTCATATACTCGCAACTATTATGCACAATTACCTCCCATGCTCATTACTTGGCCCTAACAATGTGCAGCTCGAGACGAATTTAAATTTATTGTTCCACATTGAGGCGGGCGATCTGACCGAGGGTCCTGCGCCCCATCACGTGGCGCGTATTGTTCCATCAACGTTGTCTTTTCCACCATCACGCCTGCGTGTCGATGTCGCAGGTATCCATAATACTCTGCAGTCTGTGCGACAGGAAGACACCGACGGACGAAAGTAGCCTGCCCGACGTCACTAATGGCCCCTACGCTACGGAGACATGGCTGCTGCCATGCTGTAGGTCTTCCTAGCCCGCGTTCTGGGTTCTAATTCACCAAGTTTTCGTAGCTCATACGATATGCGAGTACTGCCGGAACGGACTCGAGTTGCAACAGACGATCAAATGCGGGAACTGTAGCAACGCGCAAAATGTGCGCAAGAGCAACATCATCCGTGTTTACTTGACCAGGACGGTGCCGCCGGCGATAACCCCCAAGACTATAGCAATGAGGAATGAGTTGGCGAGGCTGCGGTGCGTCACATTTTTTTTGTTCGCCAACCAGCCACAATTCATATCGATATAGACAAGAGAATAGACAACTGCAGGCGGCGCTCGACGAGCTAAAGCCTAAGCATGACGATGAAGAGCGTCGACTGGAGGTGGCGGTAGAGGAAACCGTGATGAAGCTAAAGGAACTCGCGAGCGCCGTACAGGCCACGGAGGACCGGCTTTGATGCTTCTATAAACCACATGCGTTGTAGTGCTTGCATAAATTAATGGATAGAAAATATGTATGGGAAAACAGCAAGAATAGCTATGAACGAAACGTGAACATCAGCAGCTGGAGTGTGCACCTGCGCCTCCTTCATATCTGAAGTACGACCGAGTTATTCTGTGGACTTCCTGCACATGTACCATGCATAGGGGCTTGTAAGCGTATAACCTTACTTGATTGGATTATTGCATTCTGTACGAGGTACACGAACTGTCCACACGCGTGACCTCGTTGCCCGCCTGAGGTGTATCGTTGGGCGCTGTGCACTTGACTTGCGTTACTCGCCATACCATTTCGATCACACCATAATGGTTTACATTTGCGTTTTGACACGGGGTACTGTGTTTGTTCCCGATGATAAATCAGCTATAAATGAGAGCGGTATATCGAATATATTGTACAAGTCAAATCATAATCAAACGAGATGAGAAACTACTGTAACAAAATTGACATGGACAATAAAAGATCATCAAATCATGTCGCAAAATATGGAACAACGGCGGCATAAAGCCCCGCATGACAGTGCACGTCCCCTACCAGGTGCTCTGTCGGTAAGACCCACATCTGCCGGCAAACCGAGCAAGATGCCTTGACTACAACATCCTTCAGTGCCGCGCCGTCCGACGCATTGTGTGACACAACCCAATACTTCCGGCGACCTTCCGAGTGAACACCACTCTGTCGTCGGTCGTGCCAGCAGCTACAAACGCGAAGGAGGTGAGGCAACTCCTTTCCCAAGGGCCGGCTGGCGAATGGCGAGAAAAGCCACATCAGGGGGCGCGTATTTCTCGCCATATAAATGATGTCAGTGTGGTTGCAAGCCACTCCGTCGCTGAGCCAAGCGTTCAAGATACTGTCGGAGGTAGGCTGCCCCGTCCCGGCGAGAGAGGTGCTGATACGTGCCACAAGATTAACGAGGAATGCGGGCATCAGCTTCTTATTGAGGCAACCGACGAGCGAGTCAAGAGCACCACCACTGCCGTTATCGTGATGCCATTGAAGAGCGTAAGTAACATCAATAAATAAAACGCGTCACTGTAAATGGAGCCCACTCACGTGTTCATCCACATCTGCATCTCCTTTGTGGCATTGGGAGAATCGAACGGGTGCCCACAGCATATAAGGGTACCGCACGTAAACTTCGAGCGCATGATGATACCTTGCGCTGGTGCAAGCGTGCGGTTGAAGAACTGGTGGAGCGCGAAGCACATTGGTACAATCCATACGCAGCGGCGACCTAGTACTCACCTCCGGCGGTGCATAGGATGTTGTATGCGAGACTTGATACGCCTTTGCCTCTGAGAGGCCGTGCGTGATGTATACGACAAGCAGCGCGAACGTGTTATCGTCCCAGGGGCTTTTAATGCGTCAAAGCACGATAAGAAAATGGGTCACCAGGACAAACTATCCCACTAACCAGTCTTGCAGGATATCACGCGTTTCGGCGAGCTCCTCAAGCTTCACCGGGTGTATATAACACTAAGTCATGGGCGATTTGTTATTGGTGCCGCCAGTAAACATAGCATTTCAAGAAACTCACCAACCACCTTTTTGCCTTCCAGCGGCCAGCTACCAACGCGCACAGATGTTTTGCTTGCGGCCAGAACTGGTCAAGGAAATAAACAATCATCGCCAGACGCGGGGCAGGTTGATCACGTTGTTGAACGGTGAAACGTGGCGCAGGTCGCATGTAGTACTGAATAAGATGTAAAGGTTCAGAACAGGCCGCTGAGTGGCATAAAGAATATACTAATGAGCGTACATACCGGATAGAGGCCTTGCTCCGCATGCTTCCAACAATAGGCACAGGTAAAGTCCGCCAATATACGTGTCATTGACGAAGTATCGGCCAAGGTCGAGAAGTTGGTCAACACGATGCATGACCTGCTGCTGTTTGTGTTATACTCTCCCGGGTGGCAGAAGTAGTCACCGCAGCTTTGGCATAGCACAAGGCATTCTGCAATGGTGAGACCGCACAAGCAGCAATGTGCAGCTGTGACATTCGGCTGCTCCTGGACCGTCTCGCGCTGCAAGTCATTATTAATGACCTTGTGATTGCCTTAGTTACCGGTAACAAATACTCAATATGTCAACAATAACACCTACCTCGTACCACACGTCCGATGTACCGTCGTCAGTCATGGATCTCATGTCAATATCGCTGTCAACAGTCTGCCAATACCGTACAGTTAATACGATCACCATCATACACATCGCAGATGTAAGAACTTGCCTCATCCATCGCACGCATAATACGAAGCGAGCACTCCTCGACGTCTACGCGTAAGTGGAAATCGAGACAACTCGTTGTGTTCCTCGATTTGATCGGACGAGGATCGACATATACAACACCGCCGTACCGTCCGTGCACTTTCGCCGCCGCATCATAAATGAGGCCAAATGTGTCGCTACACTTCAAAGAGACACCGACGATGAGGAGAAGGTCGCTTTCCTCAGCGGCCTTTAGAAAGCTTGCACGCAGAGAACCACCGGGTAGCAGCTCGCTGTGCAGCTGGGATCGAACAGCCGGACGGAGAAAACGTAGTGAGGGGGCGCCGATACGCCGTGTGTTTGCGACACTCTGTGCTATAACAGTGATTTGATTCAAGGTCGGCATGTGAGCGGCGTGTTATGCAAAGAAAAGGAAACGTAACGAAAGAGCGAAAAGAGATAAGTGCAAGGACAGGAAGGAATACAGAAATAGAATACTGGCACACGAATGGGTGAGAGGGGAAAATAATCAAGAATAGTGTTGACGAAGACTTCAAACTCACCCGCTTGCGTACATGGAGGGCATGCAACTGTTTGCCCGGCAAGAAGCATGTCATCGAACTGCATGGCGTCATGCTCATTGATGCCAGGGCAGGTCGGTGTGCTGCACTGCAACCAGCGATTGTCGCCACGTGCCCGCATAATCCAGTCGTCGGTGTCAGTCCTGCCTTGCGTCTCCAAACCGTGCCAACATGTCGTAAGACACTGAACGACCCGTTGCTGACCACGGACACGTTCAATGAACTGATGCAACGCACTTCGTGGTGCCGTTCGCGCTTGTATCCTCAGGGAAGCCATAAGCTTGTTGTACGCTGCAAGCTTTTCCTCGCGCAGGAATTTAGCTTCGGGGTTGGTGGTCGAGCAATCATCGACTATCGCGCGTAGGGCCATCTGACCATCGAACCTGCCGGAGGAAAGACTCATGGTATCATCAGGATGCTGTTCGTCACCGCTCGTCAGGTAGGCAAGGTGTCTATTTGTTTCGCTGTTATGCCACTTACCGGCAGACCTGTCGCGACCGACGCACCTGCGCCACATAATATCAAGATTTTTTCGGTTTTGGCAATTGCTTCCACGACATTGCTACATCTGACCTCATGATCAGCAAAAGTGTAAACCTTTGTTCCGCTAGACATGTTGAAATAAAGGATCGTAGCACGAGCGATAGCGAACAGAACTGAGTACAATGTCGATCACGGTGTTGCGAAGTATTGTTGGCCGCACAGTTTGTTATGAATGATGATTGTCATACGGTCATGTGACTCAGGGCTACCTCGTGTCACGCTAACTTACTTTCGCGCCACCCACCACGTTCGTCCCTATAGCACCCGTAAACCAGGCAAAAATGCAAAGGCAGATTGGTCAGCCACGCGTAAACGGCAACATGTCGTCCAAGGCCCAAGCATTAGCGAGCAGACAAACAATGCAGGAACGTCCAACCGGACAACAGGTAAATATCGGGTTCTAGACGATCTTGCATTATCCTAGTGTTGACAATACCTTTGATACCCGTCGCCCAATTTTCAGCATCCACTTGCCATGCCACAACCAGGTAGCAACATGTCGCAGAAGGCACGAGCGGCAGCAGCGGCGGCTGGAGCAGCTGTGCCGACCGAAAGGCTGGATAATACGAGGGGTGAGGGCGCAAACAACAAGGTAAACCCAAAGCTTGCACTCTCCTTTTGCACGGTGTTATTGACAGCGTCACTGAACGCTTTCGACACGCAGAGTCGTATTGGTTTGCCAAAGCTCGGCGGCAATATCTCTCAGAAGGCGCAAGCGCTGTCCGAGGCCGCCCGGAAGGACAACCGATCAAAAAAGCAGGTGCCACATCCAACGACGTGTGGGCTCGCGCCTTTTGTTGACCGTGAGTGTTATCCACAGCTTGCCCTTCGTGTATTGGTTCGATGACCTGAACATTGTCATTTCCAGTCGATATCGACGAGTCGGACAGCGAGCTCATTGGTATGTCATAATGCTTGAATCAAACGCATTTTCAAACTCATGTCCAACATCTAAGCTGCAAAATAGATCAGAATTTGTACGTGCTGCATCGGGACTGCTTCTGTGGCATAATTGTAGCTGTGTGCTCTAATCTAGTAACAGATTGATTGTACACCATCAATTGTATAATTACGAAGTTGTTTGTGCATTGGCACGTTTGGCTGTGATTGAGTTCACTTGATTGTGTTGACCAGTTAAGGGGCGTATCTTCAACGTGAGGGATAGGGCAATGAAGCGAAGGGATTAGATTACTTTTGTCAGTTGAGCGGGTTCTGGGTGCCCGAAGGTGACGCAACGAGCACACAGACATACATCGTGTCTCTGTGTCACAGCTCGATCATTCATCTAGCAAAATATGATAGATAAGAGCGTTTATTTGGCACAAAGGCAATGTACGACATGTGGGAAGCGCAACGAAAAAAAAAAACGTAATGATGACATCTTGTCAATTGCCGGTTTCGCGCAATTGCTGGGCTTGTTGACCTGCGATCGTCCATGGCGTATCGTGCAACGGGCGTGTGCTTTGCTCCTCGGCACTACGTCGGGCGGGCTATGTCCGATGTCACTCGTACTGCATGAGAATGGCATAACTCCTGTAGCGCTCACCAAATACTTGATACAAACCATTCTCGATTCGTCAAACGAGAACGCTCCCATATCCCGGTCCCACGGCTCCTGCATAACTGTTGTCCCGTGCGCGTGAAGTAAAGTACGCCGGTCGATGAAAATAGCAACGTGGAGTTCCAGGCCGCAACAAGACGAGCGATAGAATCCAAACTTCTCATTGAACGAAGTTCCCGCCCACCTTGAATCCCATCGCCCAACTTTATCCCAGCAGCCGCAAATCGAAGGGACCATGGGCAAATCGAAGCCGTACGGTCGACTCGTATGAGGCGCGTGCTCGAGCTTATAAACCTTGAGCGGTTCGCTCAGCCAGCTAGCGCGCTCCATGACAATGAACCCTGTATGTGCGCGCGCCTCTGGTGATTTTGCCCAAGTACGAAGCAGTGAGCCCTTGAGTGCTGCTGTGAAGTAATATAGGTGAATAAAGAGCTCGGGGAGGATACAGATGATGTCGGGCGGCAAGACAGCAGGTACAGATGGCATGACAATTGAGTGCCAAGGACGACTACATAGCAAGATGTCACAGTGGTAATGTGGTAGTGAGGCTATCGAACGCACCAGTTCAAAGTATCGAATATCTTCATCAAAGCGCTGTTGCGAAAGAGGTTAACAGCGCAGCTGATCATGAACATACGCGCTGTCACAGCATCTTTTGCGAGGTGGGTGAGCGCCTTGACATGATATCTAATAAACTTGTCTTCAGATGTACGGGATGCACCCCCTTTGTCCTTGTCTGTCGATATCCACCAACCACCACGAGGGTCGCTCTCGGTGAGGAAAACCAATGCCAAATGGTATGGTGCATCGGGAAGGAGTCTTAGACCGAATTAGGACAGTTGCATTGCGAGATCAAATCACTTACTGTTTATGTATAATGTCCGCCTCCGACATTTGCACTTCGTCACCGATCTTCCTCACGTATGTGACGATGTTGATCTCAAATACGGAAAGAGCTGCGCACAGTTGAGAGACCAACGCGTCGGCAAGCGTCTGTTGGACGCCAAGATGGAAAACGACGAGTACCAGAGATGACTTGACCGACAAGCGTCGTGTCATTCGCGAACCACGATTAATAATGTACTGCGAGCAAAGTTAATACAAAGCCTAACGCGATGCACAAAAGTTCTTTACGAACGTCTGGCGCGGCCTGCACATCTTGGGACAAACATTCTGGGCACCGGAAGATACTTCGCCTGTCGTGCACCATTGTCGCGGGAATGGTGATGCACGCTTCAGTGGCCGTAAGGTCATCCTTGTGCTCGCCCATTACATCATAGCAGAAGCCACGATGACACGATGAGCAGTCAATAATACAGCCACCGTCATCGCAGTAGAAACAATACTACATGAAAGAGTGTTAGTCCTTCGTGCACTGCGAATTCAGATGGTATCAGTAGCTCAATGAGAGAGATTGGAACACTCATACCGTCACAAGGAAGAGAGATACGGTGCGAATATTATTGGACTGGGGCAAAGTTAAACGTGTAACATACCCGGTCTTTTGCACGGTTGAACGTAATACGAATCTTTTGCTCTGCAGAGATGCGACTTTGAGTTTGGCGACATTGCCACGGCAACTAACTTACGTGAGCGATCTGCCATCGTTGCGCTGTCGTTGTCTGCACGAGCAGCGCGCATTTGCTTGCTTTTATTTGTTCGTGACAGGCAGCGCCAAACACGCGAATTTGCTCGATTTTGGGTGCTACAATATCACTGTTTTGTGCGACAGGGTTCATGGAACATGTATGAACAATGATAATTTGTGTGCTGCTGTGCGCCGTAGCGAAAGGTACATATATAAATCGTAAAAATAAAAACAAAAACATACACCACAAAACAAAAGGCAATCATAGCAGGGCTGCTCAGTCAACGCGTCTTCGCCACACAGGCCGTGCACTACGTGTCGCAAGGTCTGTGTCAGCCATGCGCGCACGAAGCTCGTCGTCCTCGGGCGTCGGCCAAGCAGCGCGACTTGGCGACAAATCCCGGCCTTCGCGGATACCCCCCGACGCGATCGCCACTCGCAGTTGCATCGAAGCCCGCGACGCCTCACGCGGCTGATCGCGCGGCAGCTGTGCGGTGTCCATTTGATCAGCATGTGCATCCACACTCGGCGTAGATCCATGAGCGGGAGCGGAGGCAGAAGCACCGGCAGAAGTGGCGGCCGCGGCAGTGGGCGGAACAGGCGTCGCGGAGAGCATGTCGGCGTCAATGACGACTCGCGGCGGTGTATCCGGGTTGACAACTACACCGCCCGCCCGCGGCACATCTTCGGTGCTGGCGCCAGCTAGTAGACGCTGGACACTTGCGACGAGCGCCCAACCATCATCGAGCACACGGCGCGCGTCACCAACGACTTGTGCAGCATGTGCACGAAGGACTGTTATTTGTATGAGACATTAGGGCGTTCCTGTGTGTGTTGTGCTTGGTACGGGCAAGGACTTACCTATCGCCGTGGGGGGGGCAGCAGCATATGCCTCAGCAGACGCCTCAGCAGGAGCCGCAGCCAGTGCCACTGATGGTGGTGGCACGCCGGTCGGCAAACCTGACGGTGCCGCGGGCGGTGTGGCGGGGACATCCTGTGGTGCGCTTGCCGAAGACGACGCAACTGGTGTACCAGCACCGGTTGTCCCGGCGACAACTTTGTTACCGCGAACCTTGCGTCAGCTTCACGGTCCGAACGCCATAATTCAAAGCTGCCTACCTCCCTCGTCGCGACTGCTCATGCTCATGTCGGCTTCGTAGCCTTCACCAGCGGCTGAGTCGTTTGCGCCATCAGCGGTCGACTGTAATGGCGTCATGCGCGGAATCTACATTTCAGTGCTATACGTTATACCAACAAAATATGTACGCGATGGTAACTCACTTGCGTCAGCGGCCATGGACTTTGATTGTCCGTCTCTTCTTCCGCCGCAGAGACCTCTGTGTCTTCGCCTGGTGGGGTTGATGTGTTCAACACACCATCCACCCCAGTGGCATCATCACCGCCCACCGCCTCACCCAAGCCCACGGCAACATCGTCGGCGGCAAGTGTCGGATTGCGAACGACACGAATCGTGCATGCGCGCCGCTCCTGCCAATCATGGGGAACCACCGACGGTGGCACGACGGTGGAAGTGTTGGCTGTGGTGTCAGGTGGCGAAGAACCCGTTGGCGATCGACGCTCTGGCGCCGGGCCCGGGTCTTGTGTCGTTGCGTCAGCATCGTCGCCGTCGCGCAGAGTCTCGGACTGCTGACCTGTCTTACCAGCCGACACCACAGACCTCTTGGACGGCCGTGGCAATGACGCTGGCGGTCGTGCTTGGGCAGTCGAGGGTGCTGGCAAAGCTCGGTTCAATTGTGCAGCCCTTGTTGACGAAGAGCTTGGCCCGCGGCAGATGATGCCATGGTGGATGCCGATACGACCCGGCGCTTCTTCGGCGGTCGTCCGCCGTCCACGACATCGTTCCTCGCGGCTGCACTCCTACCGGCAGATTTCCTGACGCGCGCATGACGCGCAGAGCTATCCTCCTTCGCGTTCGATTGCCCCTCGTCGCCAACTGTGCTGACCCGCGCTTTCCCCTTGCCCTTCGTCGCAGGTTTCGTCACAGACCGCTCGTTGTCGGCGCTCCCACCCGTCCCTTGTCTCGCCGGCGCCTTCCCTTTCGACTTTTTCTTCAATTTGCTCGAAGTGGCTTGCGTATCGGTGTCGACTTCGTCGCCTGCACCGTCCGACGGCTCTTCCTCGGTGTTGCTTGCCAGAAGGTGACGTTGCAGAACGTGGTTCCAGTCGCGCACGAGGTGCCACCATTTCGGCTTTGGTAGCGAAGGGTCGACCATCGTAAAACCTGCTGGCTGCCCCCCCCCGTGGTGCTTGCTCCAGTCCTGAACGACAACCCGCCAGGTGTTTGCATACTCGTCCACAGGGTTTTGCATGACATATGCATAGTTGTTTCTCGTATGTACCCAGAGTATGGACTCTGTGCTATAAAAGGAGGGATTGTAATGAATCGCGCGGAGGTGTAACAATGAAACTTACCCATCGCGCCACGACGAGTCCGCCTCAAGAAACATCCCAGTGATACCCGTAATGATCATGCGCTCGTAATGCATATCACCAAAGTCATCGAGATCCCAGAAGCCGCCTTGCATGTGATTACGGGACTCGCCGCGCAGGGACGCGACAAGACCTTCCATGCGAACGTCACGCCAAAACTCGTCTGTCGAATCATTGTACAACGGCTTGACGTACTTGCCCTTCTTGTAGAACTTAAACCAGGTAATCGTCCGAACGCGAGCTATCATTAGGGTGGGTACTTTGTTATTGTGATTTATATGGTTAATGATATCACTTACATAGCCCATCTTGGAGGGGTGGCGCGTTCATCTCTGGCACCAAATCCGTACTCTCAGGAAAGACTTGAAACCTTTCGAGATCATGCGACATCTTGATAGCGAAAAACAACAAAGAAATGCAGGGATGTTGGTGATGGAGGGCAGGAGATTGCTTACCAGGCACGTGATGCGTCTGTACAAGTCATGTGATCTGACGCGCGTGTTTGGCAGCCCTGTGCCTTATTGTTGCTCACTCTTCTCTTGTTTTCCTCTATCGATAGTCGTCTTGCAACTGTATAGTATACATTCCCGAACTGTAAATTCATGTAAGATATTCATTGTAGTGAGGATTGTGTGGTGTAACTTAATTTGTCGACCCACCTTTAAATATTAGCTCAGACAGCAATGGATGCAGAGCACGCGCCACTTGGTACAAGCCGTCAGTCAGCAGATATAGAGACGACTCTCCTGCAGGAGGAACAACTTCTTCTTGGGCCAGCCGATCGTAGGTGTGCAGGTATCTGCCGTTGGATGTCTAACATTGACATTATGGCAGGCTTCACGCGTGTACTTACCCTCTTTGAGTTTCGGCGTGAGGGTGTACCTGTTGTGCTCAACGAAGACATGGTTTTGCAGCGCCGATTTGATGGCCTTGAGGTCATAGGCGTTGTTGGAACAATCTTCGGCAAGGAGGGTTTGTTCGCCCAGTGTGGATGGTTTGGCAATCATGACCTCGACTGGTTTTGGTGCCGTATTGACGGTATCCGTTCAATTGAAGCGCGAAGCGACCTTCGATTCCGCGGTGGGTTAGTAAATTAATTCTTTCTCATTCCGTCGTTGTGCAATCAGTGAATTCACAGTTTTTCGTATGTTCTCATGATAATAGCGAGCTGTGTGTTTGGCTTGACACACCCCATGGCGACTATGCAATGCTGCTGCCGCACACCGACTTCATCGACATGTGGGAAGAGTCGCTTCATGCACTCGGTCAGTACGGACATTCTGCGAAGTCACACCAGTGGCCACCATCTGGGGTCCGTCCGCCATGGTGGGACGATCACTGGCGCAATAGTTGGCCGTTCGATCGGTCGATCAGGGATGCCTTAACGCCGATGGACATTGACACGTCTGCGGGGCAAGGTGGTGTGGCAGAGGGAACGGGCAGTAATACGACAGGACACGCGTGGCAACGCCTTGGTTCACGTGGCGACACCGAAACCCAGGTGAACCGCGTGCGCACTTACATCAACGCGACCCATGGATTATCACACCCGACACTGGGCTTTTGCCAACGTTGGGCGAGCATGACTTTCAAACACAATGAAGCATTGTTGGTGTTTTTTTTTTGGTTTTCTTTTTTAATCATGTAATCATATATGTTGGGAATTGGATCGATGCGACATGCTTGTTGAGCTTGTGGCAGTAGGTTGAGCAGGAGCCCAAAAGCATCATGTGATATAAATGTTTCAGCTTGAGGCCCGCATTACTGTGTGCACAACTTTGCGCAACTTTCAGCCCAAGTCCAGGTGCAAGATGTGATATTGTATTTCAAATCAAGGCTTGCACTTCTGTGTGCGCAACTTTTGCGCAACCTTGAGTCCAAGTCCCTGGTGGGTCATGTGACATGCTATTTCACCAATCAAGGCTTGCACTTCTGCATGTGTGCGCAACTTTTGCGCAACTTTGAGTCCATGTCCTGTTGTTGCACTATAATATATTGTGTAATTCCATGGCTTGCACTTTTGTGTGCGCAAATTTTGCGCAACTGTTAGTCCAAGGGCAGTTGTGGCGCTGTAATACATCATTTCACACAATGGCTTGTATTTCTGCGTGCACAACTTTTGCGCAACTTTGAGTCCAAGTCCAGGTGAGTCATGTGATATTTTATTTCCAATCAAGGCTTGCACTTCTGCGTGCGCAACTTTTGCGCAACTTTGAGTCCATCCTGTTGTTGCACTACTCTACCAAAAACAGAATATCTTGTTTGGTTCAAGAGGTCTCGGGATGAGGGGACCTCTCTCGTGGAGCTTGTGAGCGCTCACGAGTTGTCACGAGATTTCACAAGCAAAAACAATCACTTTGCTCGTTTGGCTCATGAGCGATTACGAGCTGTCACGGTCCCTCTAGAGATGTACAAGAGAGGTCCCCCAATCCTGAGACCCCCTGAGCCAAACAAGATTTTTGATGTTGGTAGAGTATGATGTATTGTGTAATTCCATGGTGTACACTTCTGTGTGCACAAATTTTGTGCAACTTTGAGTCCAAGGCCAGTTGTGGCACTGTAATACATCATTTCACACAATGGCCTGTACTTCTGTGTGCGCAACTTTTGCGCAACTTTGAGTCCAAGCCCACGTGAGTCATGTGACATGCTATTTCCAATCAAGGCTTGCACTTCTGTGTGCGCAATTTTTGCGCAAGTTTTAGTCCATGTCCTGTTGTTGCACTATAATATATGGTGTAATTCCATGGCTTGCACTTTTGTGTGCGCAAATTTTGCGCAGATTTTAGTCCAAGGCCATTTGTGGCGCTGTAATACATCATTTCACACAATGGCCTGTACCTCAGTGTGCGCAACTTTTGCACAACTTTGCGTCCAAGCCCATGTGAGTCATGTGACATGCTATTTCCAATCAAGGCTTGCACTTCTGCGTGCGCAACTTTTGCGCAACTTTGAGTCCATGTCCTATTGTGTCACTATAATGTATTGTGTTATTCCATGGCTTGCACTTTTGTGTGCGCAAATTTTGTGCAACTTTGAGTCCAAAGCCATTTGTGGCACTGTACTTCATTATTTCACACAATGGCTTGTACTTCTGTGTGCACAACTTTTGCGCAACTTTGAGTCCAAGTCCAGGTGAGTCATGTGATATTGTATTTCCAATCAAGGCTTGCATTTCTGCGTGCACAACTTTTGTGCAAGTTTTAGTCCATGTCCTGTTGTTGCACTATGATGTATTGTGTAATTCCATGGCTTACACTTCTGTGTGTGCAGATGTTGTGCAACTTTGAGTCCAAGTCCAGTTGTGGCACTGTAATACATCATCTCAAAAAATGGCTTGTACTTCTGAGTGCACAACTTTTGCACAACTTTTAGTCCATGTCCTGATGTGGCACAGTAGTTCATGATTCTTTACCTTGGCTTGCACTTCTGTGTGCACAACCTTTATACAAATTTCAGCCCAAGTCTTACTATGGTCAAAGTTTGTGAATTCTCTTGTCATTATTACCTCTAAAACCCTGCTATATTTATGTATTGAAGTTTTTGTGCATGTACCAGTGGATGTGAGTGCTCACCCTACAACAGCTCTAGGTTTAACCTGCCTATTTGAAGCTGGGTTGTGCCTAGAGTTCTGCCTACTTTTCCCCATTAACCTAACTAAAAAAGTTATCTCGCTTAAATCGCCAAGCCGGCCGCCGTGCCGCTTAGCGTGGGAGTTCCTTGGCTCCCAGCAGATATATAAACAAGGGGATGAGCACTGATGAGGTGTCATACCGAAAGCGCTAGTCCACGTTGTGTGCTAGCCCTTTGCTTTCATCCCCACTTCGCACTCGCTCCGTTCCATCCCCGTTCTAACCTAACCTAACGGGAACTTCTGACTGAAGGTATGAAAAGGGTTAATCTAACCCCTGATTATCCGCGAATAGCAACTCTCTGCTTCAGCCGCCTTCAAAAGCGGGATTTGGCCGAAAATCTCCGCATTTTACAGCATGCAGGCCTCGGCGGGCTGAAAAAAAAAGAAAACAGGAAAAAGTACATTTTCATGAGGATGCACTTGGAAACACAGGCGGGAACTTTGACTGAGGGTATGAAAAGGGTTAATCTAACCCCTGATTATCCGCGATTAGTGACTCTCTGCTTCAGCCACCTTCAAAAGCGGGATTTGACCGAAAATATACGCATTTTACAGCATGCCAACCTCTGCAGGCCGAAAAAAACTGGAAAACCCGCATTTCCTCATTAGCCTATTGGGAGACTTGGGCTGTAAAAAATTGGAATACAGATATAAAATAGGTCACTCTAACCTGTAGATATTCGCGATTTCTCATTTTCCAATCTTTGAAATATTGCTAGGTAATATTCTGGGGCTTCCCATCAGGCTTGCAATTCTGTGTGCGCAACTTTTGCGCAACTTTTAGTCTGGGTCCTGTTGTGGTACTGCAATATATTATTTCATACCATGGCTTGCACTTCTGTGTGCACAAAATTTGCACTACTTATTGTCCAGGTCCTGTTGTGGCACTGTAATATATCATTCCAAACAATGGCTTGCCCGTCTGCATGCGCAACTTTTGTGCAACTCTCCGCCTAAGTCCAGGCGGGTCATGTGACATGGCATTTCAAATCAAGGCTTGCACTTCTGTGTGCGCAACTTTTGCGCAACTTTTAGTCTGGGTCCTGTTGTGGTACAGTAATATATTATTTCAAACAACGGCATGCACATCTGTGTGCACAACTTTTGCACAACTTTCAGCCTAAGTCCTGGTGTATCATGTGGCATGATATTTCAACTCAAGGCTTGCACTTCTGTGTGCGCAACTTTTGCGCAACTTTTAGTCTGGGTCCTGTTGTGGTACTGCAATATATTATTTCATACCATGGCTTGCACTTCTGTGTGCACAAAATCTGTGCAACTTTTAGCCTAAGTCCAGGTGCATCATGTGACATGGTATTGCAAATCAAGGCTTGCACTTCTGTGTGCGCAACTTTTGCGCAACTTTTAGTCTGGGTCCTGTTGTGGCACTGTAATATATTATTTCATACCTTGGCTTGCGCTTCTGTGTGCACAAATTTTGCACAACTTTGAGTCCAAGTCCAGTTGTGGCACTGTAATATATATTATTCCCTATCATAGCTTGCACTACTGTGTGCACAACCTTTATGCAACTTTCAGCCCAAGTCCCAGTGTAGTTAGACTTTGTGTATTCTCTGGCAATTATTACTTCTAACACCCTCCTATACTTATGTATGGAGGTTTTCTGTGCATGTCCCTGCAGATGTGAGGTCTCACCCTACAACAGCTCTAGGTTTACCCTGCCTATATGACCTTGGGTTTTGCCTAAAGTTCTGCCTACTTTTCCCTATTAACCTAAACTTCGGCCGCCGAGATCCATGTTGTCATACTATCATTCGCTGATAGGTTATCTCGCTTAAATTGCCAAGCTGGCCGCCGTGCCGCTTAGCGTGAGAGTTCCTTGGCTCTCAGCAGATATATAAACAAGGGGATGAGCACTGATGAGGTGTCATACCGAAAGCGCTAGTTCACGCTGTGTGCTAGCCCTTTGCTTTCATCCCCACTCCGCTCGTGCTCGCTGCACTTCGCACTCACTCCGTTCCATCCCGTTTCTAACCTAACCTAACTTCTGTGTGCACAACCTTCATACAAATTTCAGCCCAAGTCCCACTATGGTCAAAGTTTGTGAATTCTCTTGTCATTATTACCTCTAAAACCCTGCTATATTTATGTATTGAAGTTTTTGTGCATGTACCAGTGGATGTGTAACCTACTTAGCCTTTAGTGCAGCCGCTTGGACTTAGGAGCTAGTGACTTGTACTGACAAGACTAGCATTTGTCCACCTTAGTGATAGAGTTTTAGAAGACTTATCACATATTGTTCCCACATCTCAAAGGCCATTAGCAATCATCAACCATAGGCATTAGCAGGTTGCAACAAGTGTGCAGACTTGTCGTGGATATTCTAACAAGAATTAACTACATAACTGTGTTTTAAAAGTGTTTTTGAATGTTTTGTCTAACAAAAATCCTCAAAATTTGCCTTGAGTGGTGAGAAAATTGCCTTTTACTGTCAATTCTGGCCTCCAAACCTTATTTCCGCTAGCTTCTGAAAGTTAGGTGGTGGCCAATTGCTGTCACCATCTTTGTGTGAGCAAGGTGTTATGTCATCAGGGGTGATGCTTTGCTAGTGTAAATTTAGAACCAACTATGTCCAGCCCTTTATGCAGATGCTGGCAAGTGTTCCGATGGCTCCAATGTCTCCGAAAGATGTTTGGGAGACTCACACAACTTGCGGATGTTTATGTCTGTAACTAATATTACTGTAACCGATGAGAGACCGGCAATTTCCTTACAAATACAAGTTAACCGAGCCAGCGCCATGCATGCGAGGCACACTACTGATCAAACAACCCCTCCCTGCTGCTGTTGACTGAAAACCTTCAACCAGCTATCCCCAACTTCAGATCGTAACGCTTCCATTTTGCGCCTGAAAGCTTCTGCGTCGTCTACCTTGGGCTCCTCGCTGAGACTTGGCCCAGGCTCATAAACCGATGCTGATGCGCGTGCTCGTCGCTTGGCGCCCTTTGTGGCAGGACTCTTGGTGTCTCCAGACAGGGTAGAGGCGCTGGTTTGTCGTCTGTGTGCCGAAGGACGCGAAGGGGTCGCAACGCCAGAGAGTGGCTCACTGTCCTCCCGGATGGGAGAGGGTAGCGCGTGAGTCGCGTGCCGTTGGTGCCTACGTGCCGGCCCAGCAGGAGAAGAGTCAGGCTTGGGCGACGCGCCGGTCGCGACTGACAAGTTGGGCTTCGGCGAACGACCCAAAGCTTCCGCAGAGGGCTCGCGCGAATGACTCGTGCTCGCACCCGATACTTCTCCTGGTATGCCGTCGAGATCGACGATTCGGGTCGGCTTGCGCTTCCGAGCCCTGTCACGGTGGTTATGTACGACAGGCTTGGGCGACACCGAGGCTGCGGTCATGGGAGGGGGAGGGGACGCGGGGGAAGGAGGCACGGCAGTCACAGTAGGGGTCGGATGGTTGGGTTTGGGAGCTGGTGGCGGCCGAGGTGCAGAGACGGCGACAACATTTGGACTAGGTGCAGGCGCAGGCTCGATCGGAGGTGGTTCGGGTGCCGTGACAACGATTCCGCGCCGGTCATAAAAGGTGGGCGGCGTTCCATCGAGGGTAATGTTCTTGCCGTCTTTGAGGAACATTTCGAAACATCTTGCACGATACTCGTCTTCGATCTCGGTAAATGGGTTGCCCTCGATCGAGATGTTCGAAATGTTGGGTATCGCAACGAGACGCCCGATTTCGGCGCTCTCTTCAACGTTATTCGAGCGGAGATCCACACGTTCCAGGGCTCGGAGCCTCTCTAGCCCACAGAGGCTTTCTAGGCGATTACGCGAGAGGTCGAGATGAGAAATAGAACCGAGTGTGGTATAAATACCCAAGACTGAATCAATCATGTTATCCGAGAGATTAAGCGAGACGAGATTGTAGAGCGCTCCGAGCCCAGGAGGGACAGCGACGAGGAGATTAGAGGACAAATCGAGATGGGTGAGGTTAACGAGGTTAGGTAGAGGGGCAGTAGGGAAGAACGTAAGGGCATTATCGGCGAGAGACAAATGACGTAGCCGGGACCACTTGTGTGGAGGTAAAGCGGGGACGGGTGGGGTATCAGAGTCGGGCTCGACAGGCGGATCTTCTGGCACGGTGGGGGGAATCTGAGCAGTGCGCAAGGATGACTGGCGCGAGATGGAAGAGGGGCGGTGCATTCGTTTGCGCTTGGGTGTGGATTTGCCCTCTCGTCGTAGCGGGTCGTCGACAACTGCGTCGATTAAGATATCCGACACGTCCTCCAATCCGCTCCGCTTGATCGTAAGACTTCGTAATCCATCCGCGAGCCTGTCCCAGCCCAGTATCGACCGCGGGTCAACATCCAGCAGCTCCACGCTCTGCACGTTCTTGAAGACGTCAAACGGCACCACCGTATCGGAGAGTGGATCTTGTGCGAGTTCGGCAATGAGCTTGAGGCCGGCCTGTTTGATAGACAGCGCAGGCAGCTTTGTAAAGGCGCTGTAGATGTACTTGAGCTCCGTGTCGACGGGGGGCGGGGCCGCTCTGTTCCACCATCCGCCACCAAGGGAAAGACGGGACATGGTGCTCATAGCCGAGCTCGACCGAATAGAAACAGCGTCGGCGCGATCACCGGTAGCCATTTGAGCGGCGAATGAGATGGGACGTGCAGGATTGGGCAACTTGACGTCGAGAGGACCGACCGGCAGTTCCAGAGCCTCGAAGCGCATGAGCAAGTAGAATACGTGGTGCAGATCGGTGGTTAGGACCATCTTGGTAGTCGGTGCGGTCGATGAGAGTCCAACCCATGAGAGGAG
The DNA here is from genome assembly GCA_037039685.1 of Ceratobasidium sp. AG-K. Taxonomy (NCBI): domain Eukaryota; kingdom Fungi; phylum Basidiomycota; class Agaricomycetes; order Cantharellales; family Ceratobasidiaceae; genus Ceratobasidium; species Ceratobasidium sp. AG-K. The sequence continues at coordinate 372,940 of JAWNGF010000003.1, forward strand.
ATTGGGGAGGGCCGAGGGTGCCTGTGATGATTGGGGTCGTCGACCAAAGCCGGCGTCGGCGAGGCGCTGCTCGTGAGTGCGAATAAAGGCAGCCCAACGGCGCACATAGTCGTCACCAGGTTCCGTCTCCACGACAATCGGCATTGTCAACTGTAATAGCTGTCAGCACTCGACACTATCCAGGACGGAGCATTATACCTCGATATCTGCCTCGTGGTTGTTGGAAACAGCCGGGGCCGGCTCACGTGACAGTGTCCCACAACCCGATCTTCATTTCCACAACCACCCGCAATGGAGATTTCGTGAGTCGATTCCTTCGCTTAGGCCAGTAATTTCTTAGCATATACGTAGATCAGTTCTACAGGGAGGATACCACCATCCTTTGGCTCGCGAATGGCAGTCTCGACGAAGCCTCACCAAGTCCATGTTCATGTACCCCATCTTTATCACCGACGACCCGCAAGCAGAAGTCGAGATTTCTGCGCTTCCTGGTCAAAAAAGATGGGGCGTCGACCGCTTGGAAAGTTTCCTTGGACCGCTCGTTCAAAAGGGTCTCAAAAGTGTCATTTTATTTGGCGTGCCGCTCAAATGTGCCAAGGTGCGCATTTACTCCACTTATTGAGCAGCCATTGACGCCTCCCAGGATGAACATGGCACACCCGCCGACGACCCAGAGGGCCCCGTCATTCTCGCCATCAAAAAGTTGCGACAGCTCTTTCCCTCGCTCTACATCGCTACCGACGTTTGCCTCTGCGAATATACGTCGCACGGGCACTGTGGCTACCTCCTCCCAGGGACCAAGACCATTGATCAAGCTCCCTCGGCAGCCCGAATTGCGGACGTCGCGCTCTCGTATGCCAAAGCAGGAGCACATTGCGTTGCGCCCAGCGATATGATGGATGGCCGAATTGCCGCCATCAAGAGGAAACTGATCGATGCCGGATTGACGAATCAGTGCACGCTCATGAGTTATTCGGCTAAATTTGCGTCTGGATTATACGGACCGTTCAGGTAAATGCGCCCATGTTCGCTGGGGATGCATACTGACCCCGATTAGAGAAGCTGCTGGGAGCGTCCCCAATTTCGGAGACCGTAAATGCTACCAGCTCCCACCTAATGCTCGAGGCCTTGCCCAGCGTGCGATTGTACGTTCATCCGAATTGTGTTTGTATTTTACTAATTTTGGTCATCGACTAGACCAGAGATATCAACGAAGGCGCAGACATAATCATGGTCAAGCCCGCCCTGCCCTACTTGGATATTCTCGCCGATGCGCAGCGCCTGGCGCCTGGTCATCCGCTTGCATGCTACCAAGTTCGTCTTGCATTATCATTCTGATTCGTGGTCTAATATCTCGCAGGTCAGTGGGGAGTACGCCATGGTCGTTGCCGGCGCGAACGCAGGCGTATATGATCTCAAAACGATGGCGTTTGAGACCTCAGAGAGCATGGTCCGGGCTGGTGCGACCCTCATTCTATCTTATTTCACACCCCAGTTCCTCGATTGGTTGGACGCGTGATCGTTTACTTGACAGACGATAACTCGATGTAACATGAACTTGACAAGAACGCATCACACAACTCAGATAGCCAAAAAGTCGTTCCATGTTTCGTAAACTAGCCAACACCAATGCCTAAAACATGACTTGCCGAACGAGTAATATAGATAGTACCCAACTCGACCTAGCGTATTATCCCCATTCAAGAAACTGGACTGCACAAAGACAATGAAACGGAAAATATGGACAGGAGGAAAACGTAAACATGAGGAAGAGTTAAAAAGAGAAGCGACCCAATCGGAACAAGGAAACACGATCTACAAAACGCCGGCCACGCGCGCAGCGCGCTCGGGACATCGGCTAGGACGAATCCTTATGCCTGTCGTTTCTTGACGTTCTGAGAGAGCCATTGGAGGCCTTCAAAGAGACCCTCGCCGGTCGTTGCGCAGCTTGAGGCGCGTCAGTCCACCGCTGCAAAATGATGTACAAAGGTAACTCACCTAGGGTGGACATACCACGACCGGTCGCGCATTCGGTGCAATCCAAGCTTCTCTGTGACTTCCGCTGGTGACATGGCTACGTGGGATCGTAACATCAGCAACGGCATCAAGTGTCGAGCCACGAGACATACCGCCGGGAAGATCCTGCTTGTTGGCAAACACGAGCAACAGGCATTCCTTCATCTCCCGATCCGCGAGGATTCGGTGCAACTCCTGCTTTGCCTCGTCGATACGTTCCCGGTCTTGCGAGTCAACAACAAACACGAGGCCTTGAGTGCCTGTACGAGATGTGGATGAGTCAACAGTCGCGAATTGGTTCGAGGGGTACGTACCAGTGTAGTAGTGTCTCCACAACGGTCGGATCTTGTCCTGGCCACCGACGTCCCAGACATTGAACTTGACGTTCTTGTATGTTACGGTCTCGACGTTGAAGCCGACTGTTGCCCAAAATGCACGGCGCACGCAAGGGTTACGAATCCGGTCAGGTCAATCAAAAGATCAAGGGCGCAACACAATCATCCGAATGTAACTCATTAGCAAGGGGGGAGATAAAATGACGAAACACCCACCCGTGGGGATCGTCGTGACGCTCTGGTTGAGCTTGAGCTTGTAGAGAATGGCTGGGTGGAGGATCAGTGCCACGAACGAAGAGAGTAGCGACCAGCATACTTGTCTTTCCGGCGGCGTCAAGTCCAAGCATCAGCAACCGCATCTCCTTGTTGCCAAACATCTTGGCTGCGTCGAGGAGTGGTCAGCGGCCGTCAAAATGCGCTGCGGCCAGACGTACCGAGTGCTTTGGAGAGATTCGCGCCCATGTTTACCTGCAAAAATCAAGGCGAAAAGTATTCGGGGCAAGTGCAATCAAGGTGGTGGGAGGAACGAGTAATAGGAAGGGGCGCCAAAAGAGTGTTGAGAAAGTTGGGATTGGTGCAGCACTGAAACTCGGTGCCAGAGACAGAGGGGAGGAGGGGCAGGCGAGGGCGACCCAACACGTGCCAAAACACATGCACTCGGCGCTTACCATCACGTGCACTTCCCCACGCTTCGACACTGCTCGACCCGACCACGCCTATTATTGCCTTCTCGCCCAGAGATGAAGCTCGTCAAACCAGACTGGGTCAAGCACGAAGGTAATAATACTAACTCCCACTCGTATTCGCTTGGACTAACTGTTACCACCTCAGACGTCATCAACAAGAAGCGGTTACCAATATTTACTGTTCATGTACATCCAGATGGCAGCCGAGTAGCAACTGGGGGCCTAGGTATGTAGGACGCCTTCACGTCTGTGCGCAAGTCATAAGCATAACCCTATCTTACTTCTGTAGATGCTAAAGTGCGGATATGGGCGACCAAGCCGATTCTTCAGAAGGAGGTAGAGGAGACAGCGACAAATAAGAGTTTATGTACGCTGGGAATGCATTCGGGTATGCAATATTACTTTTCAACCCGGCTTATATCTAGGGCGAAATGCTGATTGCCCCTCCCAAACCTGCAACTGCGGCGCCAATCATATAACCCCACCTTGCACACACCCATACCCGCGTAACTTGCTACTGGAATTTTTAAAAACGCCTATCGCCACTCCCCCATACCCATTGCTGCACGTCTGTGTTCCAACGGAATCGCGCTCCGGCTTCGACAACCAGGCCCAGTTCTCGTCGTACGCTGGTCTCACTCTGGGAAATGGCTAGCCTCTGGTTCCGACGACACTATAATCATGATATGGGATTTAGACCCGTAAGTCCTCATGACCCCACCAAAGTCTCTGCGCACTCTCCTTCATGTGTATGCTTCCATCGTCCATTGAACTAATACATCGCAAGGAACGGCGGGGGACGAGTTTTTGGGTCAGACGAGGTGAACATCGAGGGCTGGAAGGCGTTGAAGCGATTACCTGGCCATGAAAGTGGTGCGTGGCGTTGATGTGTCTACTCAATTGGTACACATTATCACCTCGAGACAGCGACTAATATATGACACTTTATCAAGACGTCACGGACCTCGCCTGGGCTCCTGAGGATCGTTATCTTGCCTCTGTGGGACTCGACTCGATGGTTATCATCTGGAGTGGATTTAACCTAGGTGAGTGGCGACGCCGCCACGCACCCCATCCGCCAATCTCAAGATTGCTCCCCCGCTTAACCTCAACTTGAATTTGGAATCCAGACCCAATCATCAAGCTCAATCAACATCAAGGCTTCGTCAAGGGCGTAACGTGGGACCCAGTTGGCCAATTTCTCGCAACCCAGGTGCGCACACACTATTCACACATGAACACGCTCTCAAGTCTTCCCGTAGTCAGACGACAAATCAGTCAAAGTCTGGCGCACTACCGACTGGGGGCTCGAAGCAACCATCACCAAGCCATTCGAGGATTCCCCTGGGAGTACCTTTTTCAGGAGGCTAAGGTAAGTTGTGGTACGACTGTTTTGATCGCAAATTCAATCAATCGACAGTTGGTCTCCTGATGGCGCCCACATTACCGCGTCCAATGCGATGAATAATAACGGTTACGTTTTTGTCGCGGCGGTTATTGAAAGGAACCAGTGGAAGAGTGACATCAACCTCGTTGGACACGAGAATACCGTGGAGGTCGCGGTACGTCCTCGTTCCGATCATCCCGGAGTGACTAACTCGTCGTCACACGGTGCAGGCGTACAACCCTCATATTTTTCTTCGAAACACATCTTCACCTGCGACAACCTCGAACATCTGCAGTGTGGTCGCTCTCGGTGCTGATGACCAGTCCATATCGGTTTGGCAGACCAAGCATGCGAGACCCTTGGTTGTGGCGCGCGAGGTTTTCGATCGGCCTATTATGGACCTTGCCTGGTGCGTCTCGTGTTCAATTTCCATATGCCCAACTCCAGACTGGGCTAGATCGTGCCTCACCTGATGCGCATTCCTCGCCTTTTGATCTTCATCAATCTACGAGTTTCTTACGGGAATTTTGCTTTGCTTATCAACAGGACGTGGGACGGTCTCGTCCTCTACTCGTGCTCCTCGGACGGCACTGTTGCAGCCTTTGAATTCGAAGAACAGGAGCTGGAGGGTATTGTTCCCCACTCGGTCCAAGGCGAATACCTCAAGAAGTTCGGCTTCGAGTCCCGTAACGCGGAGATCAGACTCGAGCAGCAGCGACAAAAGGAAGCGTACGAAAAAGCTCAACTTGCTCAGCAGCAAGAGTTACAACGGCAACAACAACCACAGCCTGCTGCCCAAGTTAACGGGGCGGCCCCTTACGTACCTGGGCAACAACAGGTTACGCTCACTAAAGACGGTCGTCGACGAATCAAACCAAGTCTCATAGGACACCTGAGCTCGTCAGGGAGCACCTTATTGACCTCAACTCCTTCGATTCCAACCAGCTCGGTCTCAATTCCCACCAGCTCATCGGCAATCCCAACTGGCCCGATGAAAATTACTACCCCGGCCAGCGCGAACGCGAACGCGTCTACTTCGGACGCTTTCGCAAACGCCCCTGTGTTACCCTTCTCTCAAGGAATGGATGTCGATGGTGACGTTGATATGTCCGTTCCAATCGATGCATGGGGACCCAAAGGCGACGGAAAATCAACCAAGGTCAATCTCAAGGCACGCACGTTAGGCGGTGATAGGAAGCGCGAACCCACTGGACCAGTCAAGGAGCTTCGATCCGCAGCTAGTGACGAGAATGCAATCGTGGTAGGGGCAAGGGTACTCGACATACCCAGCATCAAGAGCGTATTGACTTGCAAGGTGGAGGGATCGGATAAGGACGCCGACTCTATCGAGATCAAGAATCCGGAGGACGGTAGGTAGGGTTTGATTCTCGTTGGTAGATACTAAATACTTTCTAGGTGAAAAGCCATCCGAGATCAATTATTATCGCAAGTCAGAAACCAACTGGCTGGACTACTTGCCTTCGGCTGCCCTCCAAGTCGTGGCTAACATGATATTCGTCGCTGTGGCCCTAGAAGATGGTGCCATAAACTTCTACACGAATACCGGTCGCAGGTAGGTCTCTCTGTTTTTCGCGCTTGATCTTCCTGACGCAAAACGTAGGGCCATGTCCACCGTCTTATTGGACTCTCCCTGCTCCCACCTCGAGGCCTCCAAGCACTTTTTGCTTGCCATTTCTGCCACAGGGACAGTTTACTCCTGGTGCGTGACCCGTCTTTTTTCTCTTCTGGGTTCTTATGGTTCTTTGGCAGGAACGTCAAAACAGCATCGGCGCTGTTTGCCCCGGCTTCAATTCTTCCACTCCTCTCATCCAATACGTCAATCGATTCGGTCCAGCTACGCCCTAATGGCGCTCATTTAATCATCCTCTCGTCTGGAGTCGCAGTCTCGTATGACTCGTCTCTTCTATCCTGGACTCGTGTTAGCGAGCCTCGTTGGGCGGATGGAAGTGACGCATGGATCGGGAGGCAACGAGGGCCTAGTTCAGGCCGCGGCGTTTTAGCGAATATGGAGGTCGCACTTACGGAAGTCCGAAGCCAAGACGCGGACGCAAGCGCTATTCCCCGACCGCAGTGGTGGTATACCGCATTGACGTTGGGTATGTTTTATCACTGCTGGCAGTGTACCCATAATATAACCATATTCTAGGTCACTTCGAGTCACGACTCGCCGCCGCCCAGCTGTTGGATAGCCCTGCGGAATATAAGCAAGCATTATTACTGTACGCGAAGCGACTGGCAGATGAAGGGTTCAGAGCCAAAGCCGAAGAGCTTATCAAGGAGCTATGTGGGCCGCTCTACTACAAGCCAGGTCGAGAAGAACGCTGGCAGTCCACGGTGTTGAACATGAACAAGCGGGACTTGCTCAAAGATGTTTTGGGCATATTTGGTACGTCAATCTGACTGATGAAGAGGATGAACAACTCATCTGTGCGCAGTTCGAAGTAAGACTCTCACGAAGCTGGGCCAAGACTACCAGGATATTTTGAAGAAGGTGAATGAGAAGGACGAATACTAAATCAGTTTCCGTCATCTCCGCTTTGTATCTGTATCATATCCTGTTTAACCGTTGAATCGTATTTGTGCGCATAATTTTACTACTTAATAAACGTGGATCTTCTCCTGACCCATGATCCATGGCCATTATTTATTGTTATTTCAGGCGCGAAGGAGCTCCCTGTCCCAGCGTAAAATATCATAGTGAAGTGGTTCTGCGAGACATCCTCAGTGAAGCTCGACACACCCTAGCACGTGATTCAAAGGCTTCTTCTCTCGATGACGACGATCGGAATACTGGGTGGTGGCATCTCGGGGCTTGCTACTGCGTTTCACCTCGTTAGGTGTATCCCCACTTCCTTTCCGGTGAAGATTCTTCTTTTGGAACAGAGCAATCGACTCGGAGGCTGGATTCGAAGCGAAAAGGTTGCACTTCCTTCAAGCCCAAATGTCGAGCAGGTGCAGTCTGTAATCCTGGAGTCTGGGCCTCGCACGCTGAGGCCAAAAAGCTTGGAGATGCTTGAGCTGGTACGCCGGCAGCTATATCTTTTTTTTCGCTTACTCAAGGTTGTCTCAGATTCATCTACTCGAGCTTGAACAGTCGTTGGTTCTCATCCCTTATGCCCATCCGGCCACACGCAACCGTTATGTTCACTTCGAGAATACTGGACTAACTCGATTACCATCGGGTATCCTTTCTCTACTTGGCTCGCAGTTCGTCAACCGCGCTTCTTTGGGACCTTTGTTGCCGTCAGTTCTCGGCGAACCTTTGAAATCAGCCAATAGACCCCAAGGAATAACAGATGAACCATTCGACTCATTTATCTCACGTAGATTTGGCTCGGAATTCGCACGCCGCTTTGGTAGCTCGTTGGTTCATGGCATATATGCTGCCGATTCGCGCAACCTTAGCATGCGGGCAACGTTTAAACAAGTCTGGGATGCCGAGGAGCTCGGTAACGGGAGCGTAGTACGAGGATTTCTCAATAGAATGCGGCAACGCTCAAGTTCCGAACGCTTCGACTTGGCCCTGGGAAATATTCGAGATGTCATGAGGGGAATAAGTGTGTACACGTTCAAGGAGGGGATGGAAAGTCTTAGCCGTGCCCTCGAGTATGCATTGAAGAACGACCCTCGAGTCGAGGTCAGGATCAGAGACTCGGTCCGTTCAGTTCAGTTGATCGAGGAGTTAAACGGTATAAAGGTAATCTATTGGACTACTGTTGGCAGTCGTTTGCGCTCACACATATCCAGATCGAAGCCACATCTGGGTCAGTTCATGTCTCGCATCTGGTATCGACACTACCTCTTCCCCGAGTGTCAGAACTACTACAGCCATTGCACTCGCCGCCTCACTTGGTACACAACCCACATTCAACAGTCCACGTCGTCAACCTTGTTTTCCCCCCTTCTTCTACACCTATACACCCGCCTGGCTTTGGTTACCTTGTTCCAAGACCACTACACGGATATGAGTCTGCGCTAGTTCCCGTACTAGGTTGCGTATTCGATTCGGTGACGTCCTCGGACAAACAGCCTACAGTCGTTACCATGATGTTGGGCGGCCCTTTTCCCATTCAATCCTCGCCGTTACCGACGGAAAAAATACTTCAGATCCTTGCTACACAACTTGGTCGCCAGTCCCTGCCGGAGCCTATATGCGTCCGCTACCACATTCAAAGGAATTGCATCCCCACCCCCTTAGTTGGACATCTTGATCGAGTTGCCGCACAACAACGAGCTGTCGAAAAAATGTGGGGCGGCCGCCTCCAAATTATTGGATCTGGCGTCGGCGGGGTCAGTTTGGGTGACTGTGTTCGAGATGGACGGGCGGCGGCACTTCGTGTTGCACAGAACCTCGGACTCCTGTAGAGTGTCGGGTGGTGCACATTTAGCTATATACATTGGTCTACCACCCAACACTGCCTACGCGAACATATCGTCCCAGAGGGTCCCATGACCCCATTCGACATATGTTTATTTCTCGGACCATGAGCGGGGTGTTTGACGTCAATAGAGTCCCGGTTATACCAGGGTTTTGTGCAATCTCATCTTCAATCCGTACCATTGAGAATGTCACTCGCCTGCCTCCACCACTCGCAGGTTTGCGATGCGAGGTATTAAGGATCGTGCAGTGTAACTGAGATCAAACGCAAACGTGAACAGCGCTTACTGGTAGACGTTGACTTTACGGCTTTACCTTCAATGGACGCGTATCTGTGATGAACCCTGCTTCACGAAACCGTCTATATACAGTTTCTATAGCTCCGTTAGTTATGCAGCATATAAAAACATACCCAAGCCTGCTCACCAAGCGCCCCTACACTCCGAAAATGCTGCTCCGTTTTGGGAGTTGCAGCCGCCGGGCCTACATACATGACATCGGCTTCGCCGTCTCGAGATTGCCTCATCACGGCTATTTCGTCAAGACTGAGTTGTAAAGGCTCGTTGTTCGTCGCCGCTTGAATTTCCGGCTGCAGGGATTGAAGTAGGCTTACTGCCTGTGAGACAGTCTTCGGAGCCTCTAATGGGATACTTTGTGAACCGGTGTCACCCAAGAGCTCTTCTGAACCGTCATTGTCTTCCGTCAAGTTCATCACCCCGAGAGTTAGGTGTAAACGTGGTGGTGATATCACAATTGATGGGTCGAGGCCAGCGATTGGAGGAGACACCGCAAGCAGAGCATTGGTCAGATGAGAAACCTGCGATGTGAAATCTTGAATGTGGTCCTTTCGATTGATTTGTAGGTAACCCCAATCCCGAAAAGAAGTGACGAAGCTATCTTACCAGCGGAACGCTTACAACTATAATGAATCCAGCATCTCACTCAACGAATTGGTGGCTTGGACTTACAGTGCGTTGGCCTCTCGCTAGTTCTTCTGGTTTTTTCGCGAAAAATCTTCCCTCGCCCCCTCCACGGTCTCCCGCCACCTCTACGCCCTCGGAAACTACCACGCACAGCGCCGCTGGCTTGATTCACTACATCAGACATCCAAGCCAGATCTGTTCAATAGGAACTGCGCAACGTGTGGGCCGATCCTTGTGACAAGGAAGGGGGATCTCCTAGCCGGTTATAATAGCGGTGTGCTACTGGGTCCTTTACTGTAATAAGCTCAAGCTAGAACTTATCGTCGTCGGATTTGGCTTCGATTTCTTCAGCGCTTAGTGTTTGGAGCCAAAATCAATTATGTCAGCGACCTGATCTGCCAGTAATATCTGACCAGGTTGTCTGTCCGTTGACTGGAATTAGGGAAACGGCAGCAAGTATTGGCATAAAGTCCCAAATCGAGAACTATGATGTAACGGGTTTGCAGGCTAAAGTGTTATCTTTAGCGAACCAGTTGACTGCTCCCGTGCCATCTGTATGCCTCATACAGAAACTTAATTGTATGCGCCACAACGGATACGTAATCTATTGCATACATTACCCACCAATCCAAGAGAACGCCACCCCCTGCTCCTGTGACATATGTTTATTTCTTCTTTGCCTCAAGGTATCGGCAGAAGTTAAATAGGGAGCCAGTTCGTCATCTGTTACACCCGAGATTTTTGCTCCAATAAGACAAAGCTCGCTGACATGTTTAGCCTGCAGATTCTTAGATGCATTTGGATACAGAAATGCCCCAGAGATCTGGTAAAGTCTTAGCGAGTAGGGAAATGCCATAAAAAATAATTGTATACCATAACAATTTGCCCCGCCCAGATCAACAGCGCGCACAGTGCAAAGAGAAACGATGTACGGTTTGTCACCTGATGGTTCCAGCACTTCGCGAAGCACAGGGTATCGCCATGTGGGGTAGAATTGTCCGAACTCAAATTCCAACCATACGTCAGCCGCCAGCTGGATTACATTAGTTCGGCCACCTGGTTGGACAGATTTAGACGCTGCGATGTTGATTGGCACATAGTTTTCTGGTCAATGCGGGATCGCGGCGGCCTAAGCGCGGACGGATCTTAAGGCGTCCTGAGAGAAACCCAGGGACCGCGATGGCATGCATTATGTGGTCCTTGGTATAAATCTCAACTAGCAGCGGTGCTATGGTTGTTGACAGACACACCTTCACATCTACCATGGGCGCCGTCTTATCCTCGTTTTCTCTTACTTCGGCCTACTATTTCCTCCTGGGGGTGGCCGGTCTCGTAGTAAGTCGCACGTTAATCGCGAAACTCACGCAACCAACTTTCAAATCATCTAGACCGCATACATGTTTGCCCCTTATCTCTGGGACCCACACCATCTTCGTCGTGAGGTGATAGGTGGCCCTAGGCTGGCTGCCTTGTCCAATATATGGCTTGCCCATGTTGCAATCAGGGGAGATAGAAGCAACGCTGTGCACGAGTTACACCAAAAATATGGTAGATCTCAGAATTAACATGATGAAACTAGACTTACATGTCCACTTTCCAGGCAAATTCGTTCGAATCGCGCCAAATCATATTAGCGTTGCGGATCCAAAAGCTCTCGATGTAAGTCTAGTTATGACCGTGTCGAAGCTATATTAAGTACACACATGACTTTTATGAGTAAAGGTCATCTATGCACACGGAAACGGGACCCTCAAATCAGACTTTTATGATGCATTTGTCAGTATTTACCCAGGCCTCTTCAATACGCGTGATCGAGCTGCACACACCCGTAAGTACTATTAGTTCGAAGACAAGGAAGTACGACCTGATCGAATGTTCTGTTTCACCCGTCTAGGTAAACGTAAACTCGTTTCCAACATTTTTAGCCAGCAAAACGTACTCTTGTTTGAACCTCACGTGCGTCGGCACGTTCGCACCTTTTGTGCCCAGTGGGATATGCGGTGTGCCCGGGCAGCGGCCGGAGAACTCCCAGATGCACACGACCGGAAGCCTTGGTTCGATGTTTTGCCCCGTATGTATGCGAGTCCCTAAACTTCGTATATGCTCACCGCAACTGGTTAGACTTCAACTTTTTGGCCTTTGACATTATCGGAGATCTCGCATTCGGCGCGCCATTTGGCATGATTGCGGCTCAAAAGGACATTGCGCCAATGTTGGAGCCCGCCCCTGGGAACGAAAAGGCTGAAATCAAGTATGTGCCCGCCGTCCAGGTACTCAACGATCGGGGCGACTATTCTGCGAGCATGGGAGTACTTCCAAAGTGGATCCGCCCATTCATGAAGTATGTTCCTTGGTTTTCTCAAGGCAACACGGCCGTCCAGTGTCTTGCGGGAATGGCAATCGCAGCGGTCGAGCGACGATTGAAGTTTGGAATTCCCGATGAGATACTAGAAGAAGAGGAAGATGTCGACGAAAAGGTCTCCAAGAAGAAGCGAACTGACTTGCTAGAGAAGTTGATGCAAGGGAAAGATGAGAACGGAGAGCCCATGGGCCGGGACGAGTTGACGGCCGAGGCCTTGACACAACTAATCGCTGGAAGTGACACGACAAGCAAGTGAGTATTGTCGAGTCACATCCTCGGTCGTACTGATATTTATAACCAGCTCTTCTTGCGCCATCACGTACTACCTGGCGGCTCATCCTGATATCCAACGCAAGCTCCAAGCTGAACTCGATAGCGTGCTCAAGCCAGTCCAAACCGCTCCTCCACCCACCAGCCAAGCAGGGGCACCCCCATTGCCGCCATCAGACGTAGCCGCCAAGTTTGCGGACGTCAAGAATTTGCCATATCTCCAGGCATGCATCAACGAGGGTTTGCGGCTGCATAGCACATCAGGCATTGGGCTGCCCCGTGTGATCCCCCCAGGGTCAAGTCTCGAAGTGTGTGGAGAGACTTTCAACGGGGGTACAATTTTGAGTGTACCCTCGTATACCGTACATCATAGCCAGCAAGTTTGGGGCGAGGACGCGACAGAGTTCAAGCCCGAGAGGTGGATCGGGCGCGAAGTAGGCAGGGAGTTTAATCCGTTTTCGTTTGGGCCGAGGTAAGGCGAAGACAAGATCGAGGGTCGATTAAATCTAACTGGCCGATATAGGGCTTGCGTCGGGCGCAACCTAGCTAGCATGGAGCTCCTGATTATCATCGCATCGGTATTCCATAGGTACGACTTTGAGCTCTCTTCGCCGGGCCAAAAGGTGAGACACAAGAGTCCTGATCAGCGTGAGATACTAATACTCGAGCACAGCTCCAAACTCGAGAAGGATTTTTGCGTAAACCCTTGGAGTGCGTGCTCGGAGTCAAGCGGCGAAACGAGAGTTTGCCCCAGAACTAGGCCCGTGCATCAGTGCGAGATATCCAAAATAATTAGCCGAGATCCCGCTATGTATATTAGTCTGAATAGTAAACAATAGCAAAGTTGAGTTCAAGGGTGAAGTGGTTCGCTCGACGGTCGTGATAATAAAAATCCCGCGCGGGATGCCACTTGGCAAGCGCGCGGCATAGGCAATATCCATTTTCAGCTGTTTACAAGTCTTTGCTCGTCTCGAACTCTATCCTGCATCTCGATATCGAAGCATCCTACTTCCCGCGCGCAAGCATATTGTGCCTTCGACGCTCCCTCCTGATACTCTCACCAGACGTCGCCTAGCAAGGTTCCTGGATGAGGAATCTTGCTCGACGCCCTCATCCCAAGTTCTCCGCTCGCTCAAGAGTTATCAACCTATCACGGTCCATCGTCTAATAGACTTGGACGATTCGTACATCCCGCGCGGCTCCCAAGTTGCCAGCGGGGTGTGTCGACCGGTGTGATCACTATATATGAGTGTGAGATTGGATGGACCGGTTTCCGGGGACCAAGCAAAAATTGTGATTTTGGAGAGTATAAAAGCAAGGAACATGGCGGGGTTGGGTATTATCGCAGACATGTCGGTGGTTTTATCCCTTCCCATATCTTACTACCTCCTCGGGGGATTTGTTGCTTTCGTGGGTCTCCAGATTATCATTTGTTCAGACAAGGTTCTGACCATGACGTAGATCGGCTGGTTCGTCGTACCATTCCTGTACGACCCGTATGGTCTCCGTCGACTTACAATCCCTGGTCCAAAGCTTGCTGCATTCTCGAATGCATGGCTAGGGTATGTCACGGCCAAAGGGTGCCGAAGTGTATCCGTACACGAGCTACATCAACAATATGGTAAGACTCGACACTCCTTGATTTCATAAACTCACATACCGTATATTCTAGGCAAGATTGTGCGAATTGCCCCCAACCATGTGAGCATCGCCGACCCCAAGGCCGTCGAGGCAAGTATCAAGTTCCAGCCTCCGTACACGAACTGACCACCCCCAAGATCTTGTATGCGCACGGAAGCAACGGGTCCCTCAAATCCGACTATTACGACGCATTCGTAAGCATCAACCCCGCCCTGTTCAGCACCCGCGACAAGGTCGCACATGCACGTGAGTCTCCCGCCCTCGCCCTCCTCACCCAACTCAATCGACCCAGGTAAACGCAAACTCGTTTCGTACGCCCTCTCGCTCCAAAACGTCCTCACATTCGAGTCGCACATTCGCCGTCACATCCGACTCTTTCTCGCCCAATGGGACCTCCGCACAGCCCGTGCGGCCAAGAATGAGATCCAAGGCGCACGAGACGGCCGGTCGTTCTTCAACGTTCCCAGCCGTAAGTCCTCCTCCTAGCCTAAACCTCGCTAACCCCATGCAGACTTCAACTATCTGGCCTTCGACATCATTGGCGACCTGGCTTTCGGCAAACCATTCGGGATGATCCCGTCCCAATCGGACATTGTGCCCATGCTCGACCACACCCCCGCCAACCTCGCACTGGGAGACAAGGCCCGCACGCGTGACGTATCCGCCATCTCGGTCCTCAACGGACGAGGCAACTTTTCCGCAAGCGTCGGCGTCTGGCCCGTCTGGTTCCGTGAATGGATCCGAGTCGTGCCGTGGTTCGCCAAGGGCAACGACGATGTGCAGAGTTTGGCGGGCATGGCGAGCGCGGCTGTGGATCGGCGGTTGAGGTTTGGCGTGCCCGAGGAAGAGTTGTTGGACGAGGAAGACGAGAGCGAGGGTGCGAGGACGGATTTGTTGGAGAAGCTTATGCAGGGCAAGGATGAGAATGGGGAGCCGATGGGGAGGGACGAGTTGACAGCTGAAGCGTTGACGCAGATGATTGCGGGGAGCGACACGACCAGCAAGTGGGTAGTCGGGATGTTATTGAGCTGTGCTGACCGTCGAGTAGCTCGTCGTGTGCGATTACGTATTACTTGGCGGCCAATCCCGATGTGCAGCGCAAACTCCAGGCCGAGCTCGACGAGGCAATGCCCAAGGTATCCTCTCCGCCTCCTTCAACCCAAACCGAAACGGCGCCTCTTCCGCCTGCTGCCGCCGTGGCCAAGTGGGCAGACATCAAGTCTCTGCCGTACCTGCAAGCAGTCATCAACGAGGGTATGCGTCTGCACAGTACACTCGGACTGGGCCTGCCTCGGCTCGTCCCCCGAGGTGGACTCGTGATTCGAGGAGAGCGATTCGAAGAGGGTACAATATTGAGTGTGCCGTCGTATAGTTTGCACCACAACGAGGAGCTCTGGGGTGAGGACTCTGAATGCTTCAAGCCCGAGCGGTGGTTTGGGCGCGAGATCGGCAAAGAATTCAACCCATTTTCGTTTGGACCGAGGTGAGTGGTGGCCGGAGTTGGCCGTGCGTGGCTGACGGGCGTAGGTCGTGCGTGGGACGCAACTTGGCGTCTGTGGAAATGGCGATTATTATTGCGTCGTTGTTCCATCGGTACGAGTTTGTGCTAGACCATCCTGGCCAAAAGGTATGTGGATTGGGGCATGTCGACTGGGGCTCAACCTGGATCTAGCCGGTTATTCGAGAGGGGTTGTTGCGCAAGCCGATGCAGTGCGTGTTGGGAATCAAGCGTCGGCCGGAGAGCTTGGATTGAACTGTAAATTAAGAATGAAGTGTAGAATGTGGTGGAAGAAAAGCGAGCCAACGCCCGGCGGCTGTGAGAAGCGCCAATGAGTCAGCAAGCGCCAATGAGCGTAAGCGTGGATGAACGACCTGGACTCGACCGTGAAAGCGCAAAGATAAACAGGAATATTCGGGGCGGGATGTTTTATTCTGGCACGACCGCGTCGCCCTCGCGTTCGCACTCGATCTCCAACGACCCAGGGCCTCCATGGAACCGCACCCCCCACCCTGTGCTGGCCCCGGGATCCGTCCAGCACCCGTCTGCCGGTCCACAAGGGCCTCAGTCGCCGGGATACCTAGTGCAGTATGCGAATGGCCACCACTCGATGCCCCATCAACACCACCAGCCACCCCATCAGCACCAGATACACCACCAGCATCCCCACCAGCATCCCCACGCCCACCACCAGCACCAGAACTCCCTCCCAGGCTACCACTCGCCAGGCAGCGTGCATGCACAGACAACAGGCAGATCCACCACCCCCAATGCACCCAACGGTCCCCCCATCCTGCTTCCCGCGCACTGGCAGCAGCAACTTCACCGCGCCGAGGTAAGTCCAAGCGAGTCGCATTGACCCACGCTTACCGCCTACAGCTCTGCAGACAAGCATCGACCCCGCACCACAGGGCACGTGCCGCAGCCCTCGCTTCCCGCACGTCGGCCAAGTCTGCCATCCCCATCACCGCCCCATCCTCGGTTGCTGCCCCAAAGCCCATCCCCGCCGACTCGGTCAATGCAACCCACAGCAGGGCTGGCAGCGTCTCGGAGCGCACAGACACCAGCGAGGATCGTGCATCGTCGGCCGCCAACGGACACCCCTCGGCCAACGCTGCCCCGGTAGTCAATGCGCTCCCCCGGCCGTCGTCGGAGCGCAAACAGACGAGCACGTGGACGACACTCGACATGGGCGGCATGCGCCTCAAGAACATTGCCCAGTCACTCTTCAAGCTCGACTATCTCACCACCCTCTACATCAATCACAACCAGCTCACCACCCTCCCCCCTGAAATCTCTCGCCTCCGCCAGCTCATCCTCCTCGACGTTTCCGGTAACCAGCTCGTCGCGCTTCCCCCCGAGCTCGGCATGCTCTCCTCCCTGCGCGAGCTCCATGCGTTTGACAACCGCCTCGAGACTATTCCCCCGGAACTCGGGACCCCCTCCACCAACTCGAGATGCTTGGCGTCGAAGGCAACCCGCTCCAAGCCTCGCTCCGCGCTATTCTGCAAAAGGACGGCACTCCAGCTCTCATTGCCTATTTGCGCGACTCGTGTCCGGTTCCGGCTCCACCCCCAGAGCGACAGTGGCGCGTGCTGTTGCCAGACGAACCCGAGCCAGGCGTCGAGACCTTTAGCGTGCTGTGCTACAATATCCTCTGCGAAAAGTACGCAACCTCGACTCTGTACGGCTACACCCCGTCCTGGGCCCTCAACTGGTCTTACCGCAAGGAGCTCATCCTAGCCGAGATTCAAAATTATGACGTGGACTTTATTTGCCTCCAGGTCAGTCCAAATATACTCTACTTGGCATCTGTCTAACCCCCTGCAGGAAGTGGACGTGGCCCAGTACGAAGACTACTTTTTGAAAAAACTCGCCGAAGCCAACTACCTCGGCGTATTTTCACCCAAGTCTCGCGCCCGAACGATGAGCGAACAGGATCGGAGGCGTGTCGACGGCTGCGCCATCTTTTTCAAATCCGACAAGTACAATCTCATCGAGCACCACCTCATCGAATTCGCCCAGGCCGCCCACGCCCGTCCCGCCCTGCGCTCGACTGAAGACTGGTTCAACCGCGTGCAAAACAAGGACCATATCGCCGTCGCCGCCACGCTCGTCAACAAGTCCACCGGCACCCGTCTGATCATTGCCAACGCCCATCTCCATTGGGACCCCGAGTTCCGCGACGTCAAGCTCGTCCAGACCGCAATCCTCATGGACAGTCTCAAGGTCATTGCCGACGATTTTGCCGACACCGAAGTCGCCGGCGCTAAAAACCGCTACTCGCGCGGGACCCAGATCCCGCTCATCGTGTGTGGCGACTTTAATTCGGCTCCGGATAATAGTGGAGTGTACGAATTCCTCTCGCGCGGACACGTTCCTGGGTCCCATCCCGATTTCATGGGGCACCAGTATGGGCCGTACACAACCGAGGGACCGCGCCATCCGTTTGAGCTCCGGAGCGCGTATGCGGGTATTGGAGAGCTTCCTATGACCAACTTTACCCCCAGCTTTGAAGGCGCGATTGATTATATCTGGTACGGCTCGGAAAACCTCGAGCCGAGCGCCGTCTTGGGCGAAGTCGATCCCGGGTACATGAGCAAGGTCGTCGGATTTCCCAATGCGCATTTCCCATCCGAGTGAGTCCCAAGTTCTCGTTTTATTCACAACTAACACCTTGTAGCCATGTCCTCATCACCGCCGAACTCCGCACGCGCCCTCCGAAAGACGCGAAACCCAAGTCGAGCGCGCGCAAACGCTAGTCTCTTTTTTATGCATATGCTTCTCTTGTTATGTCTTGCTGTGTGCCTTGTAGCATGGTGTATCGCCTCGTGTATGGTATATGCTTGCCTGTCTTGTTGTGGGTATGAAATTGAAAAGTTCTATTCTTTATGCGCTTTGTCTGTCGCGCATCGATTTTTTGAGTGGCACACCTCGTTTAGAGTCTAAAGGCTGTGGGTTACACATGGACATTTGGACGAACGTCTCGACTCGATAGGCGAGAAATATGCTGCCTGAGCTATGTGATTAGGTAATCATGACTATGAAGTCACATGATAGCACTCATGGGTCGTGACCCGTCCCCACCCTACGATCTAACGTTTCCCGATCCATCGAGGCTTCATCGCCAAGAACCATTCTATCTTTCTGCCGACGATAGAATATGCTCTCGTAAAACCGGTCTACCATGACCGTCTCGGGCAAAATCGGGGATCGCCCGATCATTTAGATGACTGCTAGAACCCTCACCACAGCACTTGACCGGTGATTACAGCTTGCCAGAAAAGGGGATTTCAAGTTCTTAATTGACGAAGTCTTAGATTATCGCACGATGCATCAAGGCTCCGACCATTCCTTGCATCTACACGACGGCCCTGTCTATCCTTACCGCCTGGGTTAATGGGCGAGTCGTGATTATGGACCACCTAAAAGGGTGGAATCTGCCCGCCGACTACGCCACCGCAAAATATGTGCTTGTATGCGGACGCGATCTTGTGGAAATTCTTTGTCGATAAAGGACCTAGGATTTTGGTGTTCTACATGCTACCATTCGCTCGGAATTCAACTCAGGGTCCCCTACTGGTGATTTATGATCTCGGTCAGTTTGCGTTCGTCTACGGGCTCCTGACCGTTGCAACCCCGGGCGGCTTTGACCATCGACTTCTCACACCCCCGCTCAGTAAATCCGTGCCTATTCACTTACTGATCGCTCGTCTTGGATATGTGTATATAAACTGAACCTTGGCATGCTCATTCTGCAATATTCTCATGAACAATGTCTGAACTCGCAGCTCCTTGGCCAGTCACCCCACCGCCTCTCCACATCCCATTCTCCAATAATATCGTCAATGTCAGCGCTATTCACACTGGGGCGCGAATGACCGGGGTCCCCGTTTCTTTATTTTTCGAGCCTCATATCAAAGGCCATGATACACTGGACATTCCCTCGTACTCGTTCCTCATCGAGCATGCATCCGGGGATCGGCTACTTTTCGATCTGGGCATGTGGAAAAATTGGAAAGACGGAGCCCCAGCAAGTAAGTTGCATCTCGTCATGTAGTTGGACCACTACTAACATGCTTGTCCTAGTCGTCGAAAAGATCATCGAAGGCGGGTGGCATATGGACGTACCCAAGGACGTCCCCGATGTCTTGCTCGAACATAACGTGACGCTAGAAAGCATAAACTCTGTCATTTGGTCTCATTGGCACTTTGACCACCTCGGCGATCCTTCGGTGTTTCCTCCCACCACCAGCCTCACCGTCGACCTGGCTTCAAGTCCAGGATGCTCCCCGGCTACCCGACAAACCCTGATTCACTCTTGGTCGAAAGCGCCTGGGAGGGTAGGGAGCTTATCGAAGTGCCATTTGACCAAGGTCCTCAGCTCCGTATCGGCCGGTTCCGTGCATTTGATTACTTTGGCGACGGTAGCTTCTACCTGCTCGACTCTCCCGGCCATGCTGTTGGCCATATATCCGGTCTCGCACGAACTACGCCCGACACCTTTCTGCTGCTGGGAGGGGATATCTGTCATCACGGCGGGGAGATGCGTCCAACCCAATACTTGCCGCTACCAGAATTTATCCTCCCTAATCCACTTTCGACTGTACCACACGCACCTCCTTGCCCAGGCTCACTTTTTGTCGACGTTCATCCTGAACATAGCGCTACCAAGCCCTTTTCCCACTCGGTTGCTGGCGATTTTACCGATAACTATGCCGAGGCTCAGAGAAGCATTGAGAAACTCGGCGAGGTTGAAGGTCATCCAAATATCTTCACAGTCATCGCCCATGACAGGACGCTGCTCGACGTACTTGACTTTTTCCCAAAGACATTGAACGACTGGAAGGCTAAGGGGCTGAGGGAACGAGGATTGTGGAAGTTTCTGAAGGACTTTGAGGGAGCCATCGGCAATGTCGGCGTTGCTCCCGATTCTACGGTCCCTTTGAAGGCTCACCTGTAGGTTTCACACATATAATGCTAAGAAGCAATACTGAGTCTGCACATAGGTCTCCGGGGGTAGACACATAAGCATTCCTGTGAGGAACGGGATACCATACGATATATATAGTTCTGAACCATTTATGATACGCCTATACGTATCGACTAGAGAGGTTAGAAAACAAGGAATCTTTTAAAGAATGAAACGTCTTTCTCAGAAAACTCAGACATAGGGACTAATGAAATCGAAATATCTCTGAAACTGTCCTAGATTCAAGTCGTATCTAGACCTAGGGTATAATCGAACCATGTCGAAGTAGCTCAAGGATACACGCTCGTCAAGCTGTCGTTTCCGTTTCCGCCGATGTTGTAAATCCAGCCGGTGACCTTGCTGCCCGCCTTGATGAGCGGGTGGTACTCAATGAGCGCGGTATCGTCGAGAACGGACTCTGTGTAGTTCTATCACAGGGACTTAAGTTTATAGCTCGATCCATTTATTTTTGCCTGCTTACCTTCGTGCGGATTGGAAGGAATTCCATCTCATTGACCATAAAGGTTCGGGAGAGGTCTCCCTTCTTGTAGAAACGTTTACGGATAGTTTCCTCGGACTTGTCGGCTGAAGTCAAAGAGAATAAACAACAAATACTGTTGCAACATCCAGGACATACCCATTCCGCAATCGGTATGATGAATTACATGGACTTCGCTGGTTCCAAGGTACTCTTGACTCATAATGACGGAGCGCAAGGCCTCCTTGCTAAATGGATGAATGAGTCTTTGCGTCGAGGAATATACTCTGCGGGATCCACTTACGCTCGTCCACCGGCATTGCGGACAATGTATGAGTTAGTCGATGTGAGGCTGAGTCGATTCAGGATGAGGTCCACGCTAAGCGGTGGGTAAGTAACTGGTTGGTTCAATCCAATTGAATGCACTAACTTGATACGCGGCTATGATGGTAAAAGACCTTCAGCAAATATCAAGGAAAGGGCGACGCTTTAGACTTACGTCCATGCAAGTAACTGCATCCCGATTTTGTCAAAAAAAAAAACAGACAAACAAAAAGGTTATAAGTTCACAATACATCAGCGTAAGAAAGCAGGTGAGAGAACTAACCGACGGCGACCTGGTCCAAAGCGGCAATGTTAACACAGCTATTCCGGCTATTCACTGTATGATGAGCTTACTTTAGTGCCATCCGCACGGGTCGCCAGCGCTACGTTGTCGTCGTGGGCGTTACTGTGGGCTGCCAGGTGGGCTGGGGCGGCTGAGGCAAAGAGGGCTAGGGCGAGCATAGAAGCAACGGTGCGCATGTTGAAGAACATCCTAGACGTTGGAAGTGAGCTCAGCGAAAACAAGCCAATAAAACACAGTCCACCCACTTGAGATGGTGGATCGGGCTTTAAGCAGCGGAAACGAGCGGTTACTTGAGTGAAAGTGAGGAAGAAAAGAGGCTTGGTCTATCGTAGCCGCAACGCCTGAGTATTTAAGCTCTATAGCCTTCTACCTCGACATCGCTATGAATCATTTGCGTAGAGTCAGCAACAATTCTCAGCCTCAGATTCGCAGTTTCCAGCGCTTGGACAAGGCGCATACAAGCATCTTGGCGGTCGCGCGCGTTGCGACACACAGCATCGCCAAGAACTTGATTCTCCCCATTACTCATGTGTATCACGGAGGCACAAGTTTAAATCGAAAGCACTGATTTAGCACTAAAATTGTATTCAAAACACGTCGTAAATACCGCTCAAAGCTTTGCTACCTCCTTCTTAGGACTCTTGCCAAGGTTCGCTCGCACCATCCCTTCTTGAGTCAGAACAGCGATCAGGTTGCCCTGTTGTGTGTACTGCGGGGATCTGCCAACCGAATAGAGGCCCTCAAGCTGGATCTATAATTGGAAACGGTACTCAGCTCATTTGATATCGCAGGCACAAATCAATTCATTCCCTCGAAACCATGCGATCGCCTGCCAAGCGAAGAACATTTCATTCAGCGAAGTGCCATAGGAACTGTGTCAATGCTCGTACATCAAGAATTATAATGCATTAAACTTGGTGCTGGGTGTGCGAATTTCTTGCATTGTGTTAAGAATAGTTGCAATGACTCGCACATTCTCCGCCGTGGCTGTAGGCGTAAGTGGCAAGTTTGGGGTGTCGGATTCCATGGGCGTAAAGGCATCGCCACTATATTCATATCCCGCAGCAAAGTTTGGCTGGCCCACCGGTCCAATCATGCACTTTGTATTACCCAGCCAAGGAATAGAAAGGCCCTGACCGAACCAATTCATTTGCTGCACATAGAGGGACTAGAAATGCCCAGTCACCGCTAGTTTCACTGGTAGCCTTGGTACTACCCACATGGGCTGTGTTTGTCTGCCCAAGCATTGGCCGCGGCATGCCCAGATGCGCCAGTTAGTGATCTTTGGCTTGAGGCTAGCAGGGCGAAGTTTGCGCGTTCCGCGTATGCGACTGGACTGCTGGCACGGAACCGTTACCAGCCAAGACTTGAAATTATAACTCACACTTGAGAGTCTGGATTCTCATATGCGTGATATTCCTAAAACTAACCTGTTTGGTGAAAATTTCATAATGCTTACCACGTCGCTGGGCACGCAGCCAAGCCCGTCCGGTTACTACCAGTGTACTGACAGTAAATCCTATAATGCTAAATTCCTTAGCTGTGATTTGGTAACACGCCAGCTCATTGTTTTACCATAGAAAGACCGGCTTCAAGTTAGGTTTATATTCCAGCGGGCCCTCCGATACGGACAAGCTTCGGCCCTTGCGATGATACGCCCAGTTTGGAGGATGTTTAATGAATAGGGGGCTCTCGTTGATACGCACTAAAGCCCATGACGACCTATAGAAACTCTGTTACGAACGTATAATATTACGATTCGTATTGCAGCTCGTGCAGGTACCGGCCAGAATTTCTGCCGAGCTTACAAGAGCAACGAGTTGGGAGGATCATATTGGGTACTTGCACTTGTACCATTTAGCCAGACAGTTACTTTTCAATGTCCCCCTCCTTGGTAATTCTTCCTCCCCCGGGAACTTGGCGCCCAATTTCATTTTGCTGTTCTTCAGTCTTGTCCATATGGTGAAAGCATATCCAGAACGCGACACCCGCAATGAACTACGTAGGCACGCAAGTTAGCGCAGTTTCTGAAGCCCTTGCCATATGACTTACGGCTGCAATACCGCTTCCTGCATACTGGCCCCTCGTTTTGAGCGTGGTTGGCCAGAGGACACTAATAGAGTGTTCTCACATTCCAAACGAGGTATGGATCGGTACTAACGGGAACCAACGCCCAGGACAGAGCGTTACCGACTGCTGTAGTCATCAAATAGGCGGCCATGACGATACTTTTCATGCGTAGTGGTGCCTTATTGTATGCGTACTCAAGCCCAGTAATGCTCGCAAAACTATGTTCCAACTACGTTAATAGTTGCTCGTGTTCGGGTGGTCAGGACTCACATCTCAGACGCTGCAATCAAAACGTATGCAGGGGTTTGAATCCAAACGTTCAATGTACTAGGAGACTCGCATTCGGTAACAAAGCGACCACAAGGGTTAGTTCGATAGATGGCGTTTTGTAACACCGACGCGTAGATCATGGCCATGGAACCAAACATAAAGCCAAAAGTGATCCGTTGAATAGGACGTACAACCCAGCCGAGACGTCGGAGGCCGGGGTATCTGTTCAATGCTTAGGATAGCAAAGATGACGGTACGATATAACCTACACGACGCGGTCCATTAGCGGAATAAGGATGATAATTGCGAGCGCATTGATATTCTGTAGTAGGTCGTTTGGTACCCCATTAGTGGTCATGGTTCCAGCCTGGGAAACGATGTTGTTTGTCATCTGATTGTCTGTCAAAAGACCTTTAGCAGTCGAGTTCGCGTGCTCCTCGTGGCTCGTGCTTACAAGGAACCCAAAACCTAGTGTTTTTATTAGCAGGGGCATTTATATACGAAACCGCAAACGTACAGCGGATAGAAGACAAAGATCTTGACCGCATTCATCGTGCGTCTCATCTCATCGACGAAAGCCTAAAGTTATGAGCGGGACCATTGGGTCAATACTTGATATCGGCGGGCGAGTAAGACATCGTATCACTCACGTCGTCCCAAGTGGGAATGAAGTTACCTCTCGCCTTGCCGGTGGATCGTTCAATGGCAGCTGGGTTTCTATGAGCCATGTTCGGCCGCACTCTGTCCCACTTGGATGGATCGCGCATTCGACGAAGTGTTTCAGCCGGATCAATGCTCCATACACCTTTGAAAACGCGGCGAACAAGATGGAAAGCCTCGATATGAATCGACCCTCTTGGTGGGTACTGAATATACCTGCGCCTTCCAATGAAAAGTACTATGGGGATAATCAAGTAAACAATGGTCGGCTACGCCAGACTTTTATAAGTAATGATTTCCACAAAGAGTTTAGCTCGCGTACGATGAGATAGGCCAACCAAAACCCATAGTGTAGCTCCGTTTCGGTGGTTGCAATCGACCCCAACGATCCAATATTAATCATCTAGTTGATGGGTCAGTGTTATCATCGCTGAGTGGCGGAGTATTCACACCAGGTAGAAGTACATAAAAACCCGTTGGATGGTCAAGTTCGGATCGACAATGACCCGCTCGCCATTCGGGAGAACCTTGATGACTTCACGCGAATCGGGGATCTGTTCGGCTACTAAAGGAGACACATTTGCCTTAATCGCTCCAGTCGCAAAGCCCATAATGACCAAGCTGATAATAAGGCCAGCGTAAGCTCCATTTGGGGAATTTTTGAGGACGGCGGGAGCGGCGGTGCCAACGAGAATAACATGTCCTATTCCTCCAATAAAAGTAAAGACGAATAGGGTCTTGAGTTTACCCCAGTACTGATTATGGTGCATGAGCACAACTGTCAGTGTAGGTCAAGGAGGCCGTAAACTCTCACCGCGTCAGAAAGGATCGCGCCTACTATAGGAGTAACGAAAGACAGAAAAGAGAACATAGTTGTCAATCCTGTGGACGCCTGCTGCCCCTTTCCGAGGGCTCCTGGACGGCCTTCTCCCCCCTTGGGCGGAGCTCCCGTACCTCTACCTCCAGGCGGGAGTGGCCGTTGGCTATAAACACTCGAAATCAGCGATCAAACTGCCGAAGCCCTGTCCCGACTTACATGTAGTTCACAAATGGCCCAGTGGTTCCATAATATGAAAATCGTTCTCCAAACTCGACTATGACAACCAGCCAGGCCGATATTGGAATATGCCCGGCCACTCGACGGAGGGAAAGTTTCTCCTCTTCAGTAGGGAGGATCACGTTATCGCAGATGGAGTTTGCGTCATGGATCATAGCTAAGTGGACACCTTTCTCGTCGGCGGATAGAACCGGAGACGATTGCTCGTGCTTCAATGGCCCTGTATGGTCGTTTCGTGTCATATCTGCCTCAGTGGCAGCAATATCCACGGTGGTGTCCCGTAATGCTACAGTCCTAATCAATGTCACTAAGATTAAAAATCTTCTGGGAACTTGCCTGCCATCGATGCCGGGGTATTCTCGAGCAAGTCTCCAACCGTTATTATTATCAACTTCTTATAGCCGTAAGCCTTCTCGTCCGTGGATACTAGAAACACATGCAACCAAGAGCTTCGACCCAATGGCAAGCGAGAACAGCGGAGCATAGGCTAGCAAGATGCATGTCGTGTATTACAAACGGTACTCAACTAGGCAAACATGCCGAGAAAACCACATGCATCGACGGTAGCCAAGCACCAAGTCGCTAAAAGTGGAATCGAGAAGCCCAGAAGAATCAGGCCAAGTGGACACGCTGCGTCATCATCACAGCAACACGATCCCTGAGTTCATAGAGAGAAACGATCGATAGCACGTATTTTTAGACGGTTATGAACCGATTTACAGTAATGCCTCCTAGAGTATACCGTTCAGGATAACTGGAGTACTGTGATTGTGACCTAGGAGTGCGAGTACCAGTGTTGGGCGAACCTCAGGCAGGGCTAAGGTGAATCTTCACGGCGGAAAGCCCGCGCACAGAATAGCAATCAGCCCGTACTTCGAATTGCCAGACATGTGGAAGCTACGAGCCGGTCACCTGCAATCATGTGATCCGAGGGTAGCGTTCGGCATTGTGTTCCGGCGCTTGATGCCCGGCTTCGGAGTTGATCGCCAATTCGAGATATGGTTTGCTTGTTTTCTATCAACTTTACTTCCAGATACGAATAGATGTTCCATTCAAAATTTACGCGGCCTACAGCGTATGTATCGTTATACACTTTGCCGTATATGCGAGCAATCCCGCTCGGGCCCGTCCCTCTACTGTGTCCGAATGAAGAATTCAGTAACAAAGTGAAATGTATTCAAGTCCCAATAAGAAAGAAAAAACAACTAATTACGTCCTCTTGACCACAACAGTAGGCGACGTCCAGATCTCGTAATCTCCCTCATTCATAGGGTTACCCGTGACCTTGAGGGCACGGACCAAGATTTTGTATGAACCGTCGAGAATGGCAGTACCGTTGGCAAATGCAGACACTTGGATCGCATAATAGCCATTATCGTCGGTCGAGTTGGCAGCGCTGTTGCGGGTAACGTAGGCTTCATGGTAGAGCAGCCCAAGGGTTTCGACAGTCGCGAAGGTGCCGTCTGGGATCGCTCTACGGTCGGCGAACAGCCTATCCCGGATCGAGCGCTTCGACGGGATCGAGTAGGGCCCGGCCATGGACTCGGAACGCGAGCGACGAACGTTAGTGGTGACGTTGGTGTTCGTACCGATCAAGTCAACCTGAAACAGAGGAGTACCGAATACTAAACGATAGAGCAACACAGGCATATCAGACCCCCTCAAGGTGTAGTTCGCCGAGCCACCCTCGGGAACTGGATCGCCAGCACGGTCTGTGATCAGCGGAAGCTTGACGCCAAAATGATTGGCGGTATTATCGAGAACTTTGGCGTCCTTGAGATTGGCAGCGACACCAATATAGGTCGACTGGAGCGTCGAGTTGTCCGAGCCGACAGCTTTAATGTAGCCAGAGTACACGGGGAAGCTCGACGCATTCAGGCCGGTCGGGGGTTCGAAGGTTACATTGATGGGAAGGGACCCTCCGGCGGGAACGACGACCCGGTTAGGAACGATCGTCACAGAAGCGGCGTTGGAAACAAGTGGGACAGGGCCAACTTCAGGAACACGTCAGACGTTGAAGCATTGGGATGCAAACAAGCACTCACGGATCGCCTCGATACCGTTGATGGTATTCGCAGTTCCAGCAGCAACATGGCTGAGAGTATACGTAACATCATTTTGGCCGCCATTCTTGATCAATAAAGTGTGGACGCCCTTGAAGTACGCGGTATCGTTCAGGAGGAGTTCTGCAGGGAGAAGGCTACCAGTGTTCTTGATCGCATCGTACACGTTGATCAGACCGGCACCCTGGTGAGCGGCAGTCTCGATGAGCGAGGTGTTGTCTTTAGTCTGCTTGACTGGGACTGCGGTATTCTCGAAGATCGCACGAGCAGCCATAGCAGTGGCGGCAGTCTTGCCACGGATCTGCAGCAATAGAGCAGACGATCCAGCGACAAAGGGGGCGGCCATCGAGGTGCCAGAGAACATAGCGTAAGAGCCAAGAGTGACGGGATAAGTGGACAGAATCAAGCCTCCAGGAGCAACTATGGCAGGCTTCAGGTACATGTCGTTGGAAGGACCATAGCTGCCGAACGACGACACTAGCCCACCACCAGGAGCAGGAATGGCAGTAAGGGAGTTGGGAAAGGACACGGTGAGGTTCTGGGGAATTCCCTGTTGGACGAGGAAGACGCCGTCTTGCTGAGAAATGAGTGTGGCGGTGTAGTTGCCGGTCGTGATAGAGCTGAGAGGTTGGTCGAGGTTGTCGTAGATCAGGAAGTACCTGGCGCCAAAGGCAGCAGCATTGATTAGCTTGGTCAGGAATGTGCAAGTTCCACGGCGTATGATGACGAGGTGGTTGGAGAGGTCGGGAGTGGAAGCGGGGAGTGGGTTGCAAGCATCATCGGTGGCGTTGACGTCGGGTGAGGTGGCATAGAGAGGAAGGCCGGCTGGGATAAGAATGGGTTCTATTTGGCGGTAATTAATTCTCCGTCCGTTTGATACAGTGGCACTCTGAAGCTGCATCACAGTACTAGTCAAAAATCAGCAGTTTCTCTTGATACACCGTATGTTACTCACTTATTGACGCTGCCAACCGAGATGACGTTGAGACCAGTGCCAGGACCAGAAGCGTACCACGAGCCGTACTTGCCATCGTTATCGGCGGCAACGGTGACGATGATTCCCTGGTCGGCGATCCTGCTGGCAACGACGCTAGAGACGGCCTCAGTCCACCCGTCTGGACCGCCAAGCGAGAGATTAATGACGTCGTTTCCATCCTGGTAGGCGCGGAGAAGCGCGTCGATGACGATATCGTCGGAAACGAATCCGTCGCAGCCGAAAACCCTGTAAGCATTGATGCTCGATTCGTAGGCAACTCCCGAGATGTTGTATGGATTGTTGGGATTAGCACCAACGATGCCGGCAACGTGCGTACCATGCCCGACACATTGATCTAAAGGCTGCGTGAAGGGTCAGTATGGTCGCAAAATAAAACCAATCATAATTTACATCAGCGTCTGGAATGGGAGGTGATGTGTTGGGCATTCCAGTGTAGGCGTCACCGACAAAGTCCCAGCCGCCAATGACCTTGTTGCCGGGTCCAAACCCTCCACCGAGAGCGGGATGGGTATAATCGATACCGGTGTCGATAATGCCGACTGTTATTCCCTTCCCAAAGTAGCCCTCGGCGTGGAGCTTGTCGACACCAGTCATAACATGCGTCGAGGGTGAATCACTGGCAGCCGTAGGATCCGCCATATTGAATGGCAAGACATCCTTGCTGACAAGCTTGGGTGCCGGGTGCAGGTAGATGGGCGTAATCGACTGCACACCGTTGGCTTGCGCGAGTTTGGGCAGATCCTCTCCGCTGCCGAGTCTGACAGCGGCGCCAATCAAGAGATGGTCAGAGTACTCCTTGGTCACCTCCCAGCTTGCACCACGACGACGGAGGTCATGATAAAGTTCTTCATGAGGAGTCGAGAACCCACGTTTGAGGTGGGAGCCAGAAGCAAGTTCGACAATGTATGACTACATAATGATTAGGTAAGGTCATATCACAATCGAACGACACACATTGGCGATAATCGCGGCAGTAGAGACATGTTTAATTGACCTGATATCGACAGTGGCAACAGCAAGCTGAGCGGCAGCGGCCACAACACCGAGGAAGTGCATGTATGGAGAGGTGATACGCACCACTCGCAAGCCCTTTGACTTATAATAAACGGAAGTGTGCACGTGTGGTTAGGTCTCGACCGCAAGGCTGATCTCCACGGCACCGGAACATGAACGCAAAAACGCTCGCCTCCGTAGCAGATCCGGTCACTGGTATAGCGCCCCCACTGGCCACAGCCTCCCCCAATCCCGCCACCATCGCCGATCTCTCACGTGATCAAGCCACGCACCCGCAGCATCTCCGAGCCCATCGTCCTCACAAGCCAATACGCGACTTCCTTACTAGTTACTTCAGCACTGTATTCAATGTCATCTGTGTCTCTGGATAGACTGAGACCGCTACCAATGAGCGCGAAAACAAACTGGCTGGAAAGGTCGGACTTGCTCCACCCATCCCGTTAATTTACCGCACTATCATTCGAGCTTTTTGTAGGTGTAGGCACTTGAGTGGACGCACATATGGGAGGGGTTGCGTCACTCGGTGCCGTGCTTCGGATTACTCCTCGGTCCAAGACCTGCTACCGAATAGGAGACGCCTCGCTGTTCCCCGGCTAGCGTGCTACTACCACTTCTTACTGCCCTCGGAGGGTGCCGGCTGCGCATGCGGCAAGGGGGAGGCATGAAATGCCAGGCACGTCCTCGTGGACTAACCACGCCATGACGAGGAGGGTAGGTTCCTCTACGAGACTTCTTGATCTTGATTTTCCAGTGTCTTATTCGGCACGGCTTGGGCCGCCGGAACCTCACACCAGTTCCATTTCTCACTCCTTCTCGCCAGTTATATGATTTGTTGTCTCTTTATATGTAGTTTATATACCTTGCGCATCCGCTTACTGTCCTCTACTAGCCATTGTCCTACAATACTGATCGCAAGAACGTTATGGAGTCCAATTTTCGACCCAACGCCGTTGTTCGGTAACTCGCCCGCAGCGGGTCATGGTCGCACACGCGATATGTCACCGAAATTGAGCGCTTGGGCGGTGCAATAAGTTGTGTAAAAATGAGTGCGTATAGGAGGTTTCAGCAACGCGATGCACTAGCTATTTCCGGATCAATCCGTTCTTTAACTTACGCGAGACCTTTGACCTGTCTGCCCCACTTGGGTAATCCTTAGATCTACAGAATCCAGACTTTTGGATGAGCCCATCTCGACGTTGGGTAATCAGGGCGTGCAGCCGAGCTCAACCCTCGGGGATCGCCTCGCTGCATCAAGGTCACCTCCCCCCTTCGACAGTGCGTTTACTTTTTCCGAGGGGTCCGAAGGTCAGATTTCAGGATCTAATAACATCCTCTACGTGAAGTTTGCAAACCAGACCGTGTATGCGTTGAACTTGAATAGTTCCACGCCTCCATCAATAGCTCCAACCTTCTCCTCGCTCAGCTTGGGCGAAACCATTGCATTGTACGTATGTATGTTCGGGGAGCTCATCAGAAACAGCTTGTTTGCGATCTTTTACTAAACCTAGCGTATTGATCGAGCATTCTAGGGAGGTTATAGGGCTCAATTACGTAGGGATCAGTATAACTGATAGCAAATAGTGGGGGCACTAGAAATCTCTGCTACGAATAGGTAATCAGAATAGTAACCTCGCAAGGAGGCAGTGGGACAGAAGGAATTCGTCGGCCCCAAAAGACTTGGCGTGGAGTATATCAACCAATGTGCAATCTCATCCAGCTTTCATAGCTAGTCGTGACGAACAAATAATTGATAGCCGTGACACGTTCGTTGGAATAGCTCTCAAAATGCGCATGTATCAGCGCAGCAAATTTTGAATAGAGAGAAAGACTGCGCGGAGCAAGATGCTGGGAAATTTTGAGATCCGAAGCGAAATCCAGACGGCGTAGGGTAGCGAATTCTGCAGTCCTAGCGAAGGTCGTCGGGGGTTGCTTAACTACCGGGCAAAAATGGACCCTAGGAGCATTGGCTGCGACAGCTTTCTGAAAGTTTGAAAAAGTGGAACTGACTGAGCTCATGAGGTAGACGTATCGACGATTGGTAGGTTGTGGGCAGCAGTCGAAAAAGGATGAAAGAAGAGACTGAGGAGCGACGGCTACAATCGGTATTGGGGGTTGATTCAATTTACGCAAGCCTAAGTAAAGTCCAGAGCGTTGTCATAAGTAGCAACAGAGGATCCACGGGATGTACCAATAAGGGTGGTATGGTAGAATATTTTGTGAAGCTCGAGCACGTTTGAGACAAAAGCTTGCGGATGAAATTCTACCCATAAGAGCAATAAGTGGCTAGTACTTAGATCAGTGCACTGTTTTGCCAGACGTGTGGAAGTTGGAAGCATGAGCTGGCCAGCTGCAATCATGTGATTTGCGGAGCACACTCAGCATTGTATCCGCGGTGTTTGCCGCCTGATTTGGCAACGGAAACCCAGCTCGGAGCGCATTTCATTTCATTTTGTGTTCTGCCGGTTCTCTTCCGGGCTCAAGGGAAATTACGTTCGAGATTCATGGAGCCTGGACTGTGGGTGTTACCAATCACAGATTTTACCTCTCTATAT
The DNA here is from genome assembly GCA_037039685.1 of Ceratobasidium sp. AG-K. Classification (NCBI taxonomy): domain Eukaryota; kingdom Fungi; phylum Basidiomycota; class Agaricomycetes; order Cantharellales; family Ceratobasidiaceae; genus Ceratobasidium; species Ceratobasidium sp. AG-K. The sequence goes on from JAWNGF010000003.1 coordinate 405,218, forward strand.
GCGAGGGGGCAATCTACTGGCGTGCGTCCTTAAACTAGCTGCAAGCCGAATAATCTCCTTAGAGGAACTCACGCACAGCTCATACGAGGAATTCAATAACAAATCGAAATGAATTTAATCCCAATAAAAACAGTACAGCTAATTACGCCCTCTTGACCACAACAGTAGGCGACGTCCAGACCTCATAATCCTCCTCCTTCTTGGGGTTACCCGTGATCTTGAGGGCACGGACCAAAATCTTGTACGAACCATCGGGAATGGCGGTCCCGTTGGCAAAGGAAGTTACTTGGATGCTCGAGTAACCATTGTTGTCAGCAGTGTCTGCGAGGCTGTTGCGAGGGAGGTAGTCTTCTTGGTACAGGACACCAAGAGTCTTGACGGCCGCAAATGTGCCACCAGAGGCCGAGCCACGGTTCGGGAACAGCCAGTCCCAGATCGAGCGCTTCGACAGGGTCGAGTAGGGTCCGGTCACGGGCTCGGAGCGCTCCTCGACCTCAACCTCGATCGAACGACGAGTGTTGGTAGTGACGTTGGCCTTGGAGTCGATCAGGTCAACCTGGAGACGAGGGGTGCCGGATACTAGGCGGTAGAGCACTAGGGGCGTGTCAGAGCCAGCCAGGGTGAAGGTCGCCGAACCGCCCTCGGGGACGGGGTTGCCTTCGGCGTCGGTGATCAATGGGAGTTTGACGCCAAAGTAATCCTCAGTGTTATCAAGAACCTTAGCATCCTTGAGTTTGGCAGCGACACCGAGGTAGGTCGACTGGAGCGTCGAGTTGTCCGAGCCGACGGCCTTGATGTAGCCAGAGTACACAGGGAAATTTGACGCTGTCAGGCCCGTCGGAGGCTTGATGGACACAATGACAGGAAGGGACCAGCCGGCGGGAACGGTAACCTTGTTGGGGACGATGGTCACCAAAGCGGCGTTGGAGACGAGCGGAACGGGGCCAACTAGATGGATTGGTTAGTAACTTGATGACAAGCCAGTGAAATAACACTCACGGTTCGCCTCGATACCAGAAATAGTGTTGGCGGTTCCAGCAGCAACATGACTCAGCGTGTACGTGACGCTCTTCTTGCCACCATTCTTGATAAGCAGAGTGTGGACGCCCTTGAAGTACGCGGTATCGTTCAATAAAAGCTCTGCGGGAAGAAGGCTGCCAGTATTCTTTATCGCATCATAGACATTGATCAGACCAGCGCCCTGATGTCCAGCAGTCTCGATAAGTGAGGTGTTTGAGGTGGTCTGCTTAACGGGGATGGCGGTGTTCTCAAAGATTGCGCGGGCAGCCTTGGATGTTGCGGCAGTCTTGCCGCGAATCTGGAGGAGCAAGGCAGAGGAGCCAGCGACAAAAGGAGTTGCCATCGAGGTACCGGACAAAATGGCGTAAGGGCCGAGCGGGACAGGATAGGTGGATAGAATCGAGCCTCCGGGAGCGGAAACGGCAGGCTTGAGGTACATGTCGTTGGAAGGACCGTAGGTACTGAAGGAGGACATCAGTCCGCCACCAGGTACGGGAGAAGTGGAAGGAGAATTGGGGAACGATATAGTGAGGTTCTGGGGAATAGCCTCTTGAACGAGGTATCGACCGTCTGCCTGGGTAATTAGTGTGGCGACGTATCCGCCAGTTGCAATGGAGCTGAGGGCTTGCTCGGCATTGTCGTATATCAAAAAGTACTTGGCCCCTTTTGCGGCGGCGTTGTCCAGCTTTGAGACGAATGTGCATGACCCGCGGCGGATAAGTACGACGTAGTTGGAGAGGTCAGGGGTGGAGGCGGGGAGTGGGTTGCAGGCATCGTTGGCGATGGTGACGTCGGCAGAAGTGGCATACAGAGGAAGGCCATCGGGAATGGGAAGCGGTTCAAGCCCCTGGTAAGCGATTTTTCGTCCATTGGAGACGATAGCATTTTGGAGCTGGGAAACAGTGCTGCATGCGAGTCAGCGATTGCTCATGATGCTCCATGCTCTACTTACTTGTCCACACTGCCAACCGAGATGACGCTGATACCAGTACCTGGGCCGGATGCATACCACGAGCCGTACGCACCATCATTGCCTGCGGCGATGGTTACGATTCTGCCCTGGTCGGCGATTCTGCTCGCAACGACACCAGAGACGGCCTCGGTCCACCCGTCAGGTCCGCCGAGCGAGAGCGTGATGACGTCGTTGCCATCCTTGTAGGCGCGGAGAAGCGAGTCGATCAAAATATCATCGGGAACGGAGCCGTCGCAGCCAAAAACGCGGTAGGCGTTGATGCTCGATTCATAGGCAACACCGGAGATGTTGTAGGGGTTGTTGGGATCGGCACCGATGATACCGGCGACGTGGGTACCGTGCCCATTGCACTGATCAAGCGGCTAAAAAAGTGTCAACATTGCCTCAAAATATAACCAGTCGTAATTTCGTACATCATCGTCTGGAGCGGGAGGTGGTGTTCCGGTTCGCCCTGTGTACGCATCGCCGACAAAGTCATAACCGCCAATGACCTTGTTGCCCGGCCCGAACTTGCCACCGAGCGCCGGGTGGGTGTAGTCGATACCGGTGTCAATGATGCCAACTGTGATCCCCTTGCCAAAGTAGCCTTCGGCATGGAGCTTGTCGACGCCGGTCATAACATGCGTGGAGAAGACATCATCGGGAGCAGTAGCATCGACCGCATCTACCGGAAGGATAATCTTGCTGATAGGCTTGGGAGCCGAGTGCAGGTAGATGGGCGTAATCGACTGCACCCCGGTGGCCTGTGCGAGCTTCAGCAGGTCGGCGTCGCTGCCGAGTTTAACAGCAGCACCAGTGAGGAGTGCGTCGGAGTACTCCTTGGTCACCGTCCAGATGGCGCCACGGCGGCGGAGGTCATGATAGAGTTCCTCGTGAGGGGTCGAGAATCCGCGCTTGAGGTGAGAGCCAGCAGAAAGCTCGACGATGTACGACTACGTAATCATAAGAAAGGTCACATGATCATCGAGCGACTGGGACGTACGTTGGCAACAATCGGAGCTGTCGAGGCATGCTTGACCGACTTGATGTCGACAGCGGCGGTGGCAAGCTGTGCGACGGCAGCAGCAGCAAAGACGAAACGCATGGCTGGAAAAAGCGACACCCACGACTTGCATGGCGCTCCCCCTCAGCTTAAATGGAATTGTGCACGTGACTTAATTTCGACGACAATCCCGCACGCTTCGCTTCCTCACCGCGTGCACATGCATCCTCATCGCTTCTTATCTTACGGACAGCGATATCGCCTGTGTCGCCCGCATGGTTGCTGCCGGATATTCCAAGGATCTCTGACGATTATGGTCAATATAACCATGTATGTCCAGGATGTCGTGATCCTTCCAGTTCTCAAATACAGCGCTGTCCCGAGTGTGGGTTCTATGGCTTGAGCGTCAGGACTTCGGCATAGAAAGCCTATCTGGTTCTTTATTCGCCCTAATAAGCGGCCGTGGCGTGCTCGGCATGCGACAAATGCCAGCTGTCAATCATTATACCACACACTTTGGGCAATACATTTTCTGTCTTGTCGCTGATAGAGTTATGCGCCTTCTCGCTGGCAGGATTGTTAATTCGAATGGGTAAGTACTTGCGCGAGATGGAAGTGCAGATCACAACGCGGGTCCACAACTTCACCGCTTTCCCCATGCCTCATATCGAAGCCGAGGACACTTGTAGCGGATAACAAATCACTCATAAAGTCGAGCGTGTATGGCGTTGCGAGTCCCCCTCCCTGGATTGGGCGAGTATGAACTAAGTTCGGCCTTTCGAAGCGACTGGATGTGATGTCATTTTAAGGGACATAATTTAACTTCTGACCTCAGGACCCTGTTTATGGGAATGCAATCGGGATGTTATAGCACTTACTGCTGCATACAGGCCCCTCCCGACAGATCTCTCGTCAAACGCATCGCTGTTTCATTGCCGCGAGCACTGTTCTGGCACCAGATAATTTACAAGCATTCGACCGCGAGGAAGGGGGACACCGCAGCACTTCTCATCGGACGATTGAGGATCCAAGCTCATTACTCAACGCTCCAGCTCAGTCATGCAAGCATCAAAACTATTGCGCATGAAATCCATAGACATATGAGCGTTCACAGTGGGGGTTCATACAACCTCGCACTCGATTTTCTATCGAGTGGGTTACGTTTGATGTTGAAATACACGTTCGAGATTCGGTTCGGCGGTACCTCGAGGAAACGGAGATCTACAAACCATTCAGCAAGCCGACAAATGACGTACGGGGACTGCTGTGAACGGCGGTAGCTTATGATGGGGGAGAAGGTTATGGCTATGAAACCCATTAGCGATTTATACGTGCGACGAGTTCAGGGGAACAAAAGGAAATTGTAGCCGCATAATGGATTGCTTCAAGGAATAATCAGCTGGTAAGTCCTCGGAAACCAAAATATGCGCATATATGCTAAATTAGATTGTTGCATGTATGTAGTGTTAACGTTGCGACATGTTTAATATGGTTAATAGCTAGTGGGCCGACCTGTGTCGCGATAAAGCGGTTGCGCATGTTTTGTCTGGACAGTCATCAGTGCGAGGTTCGAAAGATCAGTCGTAATAATGTTACATCAGTCTGTGATTATTACGGATAAAATTGAAGTGCGTCCTTTTACTATTTAGAAACACACTAGTGGAGATAGGACGTTTAGTGCCAAGAATATCGCGCACAGGATGCATGTGGCGCACTAAGGCGGGTTGCGGCATCCCGTAAGCCGAGATCACAGGAGCCAGAGATAAGGAGCCAGCCAATCGAAAGCTCAAACCCAACAACTTCCTATAACCCTAACAACAACCCCGACTTGCTTCTACTCGTCAAGAGGGACGCAAACTGAGAGGCACGAGCAGTATTCTCCCGAAGTGGATTTGCTCGAAGTCGAACCCAATGGAGAATCAGAAGGGCCAATGAGAAGTACAGATATTTATACCTCGGACTAGTTAGGCTGATGTGTTCTTCAGGACAAGGGACAAGCGAGAACCTATCCGATGCTAATATGGGCGAAGCAAGAGGGCGTGATAGGGCGTCCCGGCATTGTTACAAGCCCCGGTCCGAGTCGGGTTATTGCATACAACCTCGCAGATATGAAAGATAAATGGAGAGAGTTTGCGAATCGGAGTCCGACTAGTGGATGCGCCCTTTGTGTAGCGGGAACCAGTTACCAGAGTCGCTGACTGGGGGGAGTCGGGAGTTCGCATCGTGAATTCAATATCACCGGCACCGGTCATGAGATACGGCCGCCGTGGCAACAAGAGCACGCGCAATCGTGCTCATGTGTTTCTCCCGCACGAAAGCAATAATGTCAATCAAGGAACGAGCACATGCAAACCCAGTCATTATTTCAGCGGACCGGGTGATATTCAGGGCGTCGATTTGCGCGAGTGGATCGAGTAATAATCCCGACGCAAATTTTGAGTCGGCTACGGGTGGTACAGCAGAGGTCTAGAGCACGATTAGGTGGAGCAGGGCCGGTACTAAGCCAGGGCTGTATCACAGACTCAATATTACTAGGTACAGCAGGTTCTGGAATATGTCGGTGGGAAAGAGGATGCCTGTGAGTCAGCCAGAGCAAGACCAGGGACGTAAGAGGATACGCCTAGCGCGAATTTCGAAGCGATCAAAGCATCTGTTACCATGGATGATGTTGACAGAGCGTGCAATTCTCGCGTACACGGAAATGGCAGACGTAATCGAAGGCTTGGTCCGCGCATCATGAGGTGGTATGCGCCTCATGTCGAGAATGGTAACCCTGGCCGACCGACGGCGGAATGAGATCGTGTGAATGGCCGACGGCGTGCATCGGTGGGCGGACGGCCATGGATCCGGGGTAGACGTCGGATGCCAAGTTGGAAGCGCATGCACGACTTGCTGCCACGCGGCGATAGCGTTCTCTGGAGGGGAAGAAGCGGTGAGGATGCATGTGGGGGAGAAGCGAAGCATGCGGGTCTGATTTGTCGTCCCGTCATGAGCGCTCACGTGCTCAATTCTTTTAAAACGGGGTTTGCTCCCAAGTTGGATGTTGTGCATTTCCTTTCCAGTTATGCGCTTCCTCGTGGCCGCCGCTGCTGTCGCGCAGCTCGCTTCTGCTGCTGTCGACATCAAGTCCGTCAAGCACTCCTCGACGGCGAAGACTGTTCCTGGGGTATGTGACCGCTTACCAATGATTGAGTAATGGGACTCATGATTACGTAGTCGTACATCGTCGAGCTTTCTGCTGGCTCTCACCTCAAGCGCGGGTTCTCGACTCCTCACGAGGAGCTTTACGATGACCTTCGTCGTCGCGGCGCTAGCTGGACGGTGACCAAGGAGTTCACCGACCCTCTCCTCACTGGCGCTGCGGTCAAGCTCGGTAGCGACGCCGACTTGCTCAAGCTCGCACAGGCCAACGGTGTCCAGTCGATCACGCCCGTCTACCTCCATGCTCCGCCCAAGTTTGTCAGCCACGAGAGCGTCGCCGCCAACCCTGTCGATGCGGTTGCCCCGAAGGATGTCTTCTCGACCCACGTCATGACTGGTGTCAACAAACTCCACAACGAGGGCTACTTTGGCAAGGGCATCAAGATTGGTATCATCGACAGTGGTATCGACTACAACCATCCTGCTCTCGGCGGCAAGTTTGGACCCGGCAACAAGGTCATTGGCGGCTACGACTTTGTCGGCGACGCCTACACCGGCAACCCCGGAACTCCACCCCCCGCCCCGGATAACGATGTACGACAATAGAGTTGGCTTTTAGATTCACGTTTGACTGACTTTGCATCTGCAGCCCCTCGATGAGTGCAACGGCCACGGCACCCACGTCGCTGGTATCATTGGCGCCAACCCCAACAACCCATGGAACATTTCGGGTGTCGCCTACGAGGCGGAGATCAACGCCTACCGTGTTTTCGGCTGCGACGGGTCTGTTCCCGACGATATCCTCATCGACTCGCTGCTCCGCGCCTACAAGGACGGCAACGACGTCATCACGCTCTCGCTCGGTGGACCTGATGGGTGGACTGAGGCTGTTTCTGGCGTTGTTGCGAGCAGGATCGCCGACCAAGGAAGGATTGTTACCATCGCTGCCGGAAACGACGGTCAGTATGGCTCCTGGTACGCTTCCGGCCCGGGTACTGGTATCAGCGTCATCTCGGTTGGTAGCGTCGACAAGTAAGTCAAACTATTTTTATTCAAGACATCCACTAATCACTCTATTAGTACCGTTGTATCTCTCCAAAACGCGACCGTCTCCAATGGTCGCCAAATTCCCTACCAGGCTCTCGAAAACCTGGCCATCCCTGCTGGCCTCGAGCTTTATGCCACTACAACCGATGTGACCGCCGCCGCCGATGCGTGTGACCCTCTACCCGCTTCCACCCCTGACCTCAGCAACCGTCTGGTCATTATTCGTCGTGGAACTTGCACTTTCGCCACTAAAATCGCCAATGCCGCTGCAAAAGGTGCCAAGTATTTCTTGATCTACGACAACAGGGACCAATCCCTCGGCGCCATCTCGACTGGCGAGTATCCTGGAGCGCTCATCTCGCAGCAAGACGGTATCTTCCTCGTCCAGCAAGGCATCCCCCAGAAGCTCACCGTGTCTTTCCCTCACTCGCCTTACACCGCTGCCAACCCCAGTGGCGGATTGATGTCGTCGTTCAGCACCTATGGTCCTTCTCATGACATGTACCTCAAGCCCGCTGTCTCTGCTCCCGGAGGCGCGATCCTGTCGACTTACCCCATCAAGTTGGGTTCGTACGAGATTGCGTCTGGAACCTCGATGGCCACTCCATTTGTCGCTGGCTCCTCTGCTCTCTTGTTCCAGATCCTCGGCAAGAACGCTGCGACCGCCAAGGCTGCCCGCTCGATCTTCGAGAATACCGCTATCCCTGTCAAGCAGACTACCTCCAACTCTTCGCTCATCGAGACTGCTGGTCACCAGGGTGCTGGTCTGATCAACGTGTACGATGCGGTTAAGAACAAGGGCAGCCTACTCCCCGCCGAGCTCCTCCTAAACGACACCGCGAATTTCAAGGGCGTCCACACTCTGCTCATCAAGAACGGCGGCAAACAGAGCGTCACTTATACCCTGAGCCACGTCGCTGCTGGAACTGCGAACACCATCAACGGTATCGAGGCAATCCGTGAGTATTTTTTGTGTTCGAATGACTCGATGACTGACATGTCCCTGAAGTTGGCCCTGTCCCCCTCGTTCCCAACGCCGCTTCCGTCTCGATTGTTCCTAACAAGGTTACCGTTCCCGCTGGCTGGTCCCTTCCCGTCCTCGTGTCGATCAAGCCGCCCTCTGGTCTCACCGCGTCCAACTTCCCCGTGTATTCTGGTTACATCAAGGCTGTCGGCTCGGACAACTCAACGCTCCAGTCGACCTATCTCGGTGTCGCTGCCAAGCTCAAGGACGCTCGCATCCTTGACAACACCGATGCGTACTTTGGCGTCAAGCTTCCTCTCGTTACCGACGCCGCGGGCGAGCCCGTTCCCCCCACTGGCTCGGCGACCTACACCATGACAGGATCCGACACACCCTTGGTGCTCTACCGCACTGTCCAGGGTACCCCACTCATTCGCTTCGACCTGATCGACTCGAAGACCAACATCACCACCAACACTCGTCGTTCGATCGAGATCGAGGAGCGCTCTGAGCCTGTCAGCGGACCCTACTCGACCCTGTCGAAGCGCTCGATCTGGGACTGGCTGTTCCCTAACCGTGGCTCGACCTCTGGTGGCTCGTTTGCGGCCGTCAAGACTCTTGGCGTGCTCTACCAGGAGGATTACATTCCCCGCAACAGCGCTGCCGCTACCGCCGACGCCAATGGCTACTCTAGCCAACAGATCACTGCCTTTGCGAACGGCACGGCCATTCCCAATGGATCGTACAAGATTCTGGTTCGGGCGTTGAAGATTACGGGCAACCCAAAAAAGCAGGAGGACTATGAGGTTTGGACCTCGCCTACTGTTGTGGTCAAGAGGGCGTAAGGGGTTTTGTTTAATTTTATTGTTTTGAACTCATGTATGGCGGCCTGAATGCATATATTCGGTGATTGAATGAGTAGTGTGATCGCAATGAGAGAATACAACCGCTGATATTTAAGGTAAACGAGGATGGCATACCGTACTATCTCATTAGAGTAGTCATTAGTGTTCTAGCGAAGGTCTAAACGGTCGTGCTCGAGCCTTCTCCCAGTCAGATGAGGGCTATGGATATCATGTGTCTCGTCCACCTGGCAAACGACCTATGGCGGAAGCGGAATTTTGAGCTCAAGCCTCACCTGATTCAGTCCTCTCCAGAATTGCACTGAACTCCTGACAGTCGGCTATTTCGCCACTCGGCAGCGCACTATCTCTCGCACTTCCTTTAAAATAGTTGAGTTGCTGGTGAGTTTTGATGGACTGACACTTCCAACACCTGTATGTGCACGCAAAGTATTCGGACGGTTTGTCATCACGCTCACACCCAAAACGATAATTAACGCGTATAGACCGAAGCTTAAAATACCACCATATGCATACAATATCGAACAGGTTAACGTCAGTAAGTAAACTCTATTCCAACCGCTCCGTCGCCGTTGACTCGGTACTAATCATACTATCCCGAGTCGGTCCTGTCAATGTGATGGTCAATTTGGGCCCCCGAGGCCACTGTTTTGGGATAACACACCGATACTTGGCCGGAACCCAGAACCTTGCGTGCTATCTGCGGTAGACATCCCCGTCTTCTTGCGGAACGGCTGTGGCTTCTCATATTTGTATCCTTCACCTCCATCCGATGTTATCGCTGAAGATAGTCGTTCGCGCGTCTCATTCGCAGACCTGGTAAACGGACCATGCCCTTGGGTCTCTTGAAGGTAGTCCCAAACCGATTCCCGGACGTGCCTTCTAACGTCGAACTTTTGGGGAAGGAAATATAGCGTGAGACTTATTTGACCATTAGCATGCATCTTCATAAAGCGGTCGATTTCGCGCGTAATAGTTTTGATGCTCCTGTGGTTGAGCTCGAGTAGCGAGTAATGAGCTAGGATCCTAGAAAGTCCGAGTAAAAATAGCGGGGCGAGGTCTCTCGTTCGGTTTTTCATTCGGCTATATTCTGCCCAATACTTTCGCCGCGCTTCATACGTCCAGAAATCCCAGTCGTGATCCTCGAAAGAAAGTCCCCAGAATGTCAGGGCTACAGCTAGGGCTGGTCGGACATGAGGATCAGACTCGGAGTGGAATCGATCAAGTAATTCTAGGATCGAATGAATGTTTTCAGATGTTATTTTGGGCACCGGTTGCTGGAAAGCCGCCAACAGGACTGTTGTGTCAACGAGCGCCTCCAAGGCTTCTGAACGTAACCGGTTCGTTGAATGACCAGATATCAAACTCCAGACGGAATTGAGCTGATTGAAATCTATGCGAGCCGAGTAATCTTCAATGCCAGATATAGGGAACACAACTTGAAGGTTCCACACCGCCAGTGCAGCGGTGCCAAACGCGTAGATATGATCGTCATCCTTCGCATTAGCCAATCTATTCACACAATCGCAATTAGCATTCACACCGAACAAACCCTGTGGGGGCACTAACTGCGCTAGGATCTGTCCTATTGTGGTCAATCTTGACTGCCAAACTGCTTTATCCGAGTCGTTTGATGTCAGATGTTTCAACCGTTTGATAAGCCCTTGCGGGTCTGGACAGTGCATGATCATCGACGCTAGAATACGTGAGTAGCCTGATACGCTAAGAAGCTGACTCTGACTTGTGGACTGAGCTTGCGGAACTGGGAACCCACTAGCAAACCAAGCGATGGCATGCACTACCAGGTCGACTCTGCAATTACCAGAATGATGAAGGGCGGCTCGGACGGCAGCCTCAATGCATAGTTTATCCGTTGATTCTGACATGATAAGCGCAATGATAGCGCTGGCGATAAACTCAGGAGTAGCAGATTTTTGGGTAGTTCCCTCCATTTGTGCGTGAGTTGGTGATTGGGTGTCAATTTCCCACTCGAAGTCTGAGGAGGAGAGTATGGGTGGGCCAGTCTCCGTGTCCGAGTATAAGATTGCGGTGTCCAGTTTCTTCAACTGCTTGACCTCGCGGAGAAATAAGTCGGCCGCTGCGGCCAGAACCTCCGGACAGAGGTCGATCTTTCCAAGGAAGTGGTTGTAGATCAACTGACAGGTAGCGTGAAGAACAGAGTTGGTCTATTAAGTGAGTTGTCTCAGTCTCAATCTATCTGTGTAGGTGGATGCATGAGTTCAGCTCACCGAGAAAACCTGCCGCGTGAAGTGACTACTAGACATCGCCGTTGTTTGAAGATAGTGAGACGAATGCTCAACTTGGTTGGGAGACATCCCATCCAAGAAGTTGACTGAAACCATTGTCTCGATTAGCATTGTGGCCATATCCCGTCGGAAAAAATCTGGCTGCGTAATTTCGGAAATATTAGGGGGAGATGCATATCGAAACCGAACAAAGAAACGAGGTTCGTGTATCAACCTGCATATAGTGTATTTCGTGTCTCTGTCGAGTTTGAGAACTTCGCTATTCTTTGGATGTAGAAAGCCAAGTAGCGAGAACATCGCAAAAGGAGCAAACCCCTCGTTCATAAGCAAGCTCGGATTGGAGTGATAACTTTCAACAACCCGGCTGGCAATGCCAGTCAAATCCGTGCCCTGGCGATAGAATGGATAATGAAGTTGAGCCTTAAGCGCGAAAACGGCGAGATTCAGTCCGATAGAAGAGCGCAGGGATGATTCATCAACGTGGGAGACTTTCCATAGGATCTGTATGAGCTTTGATACTGCGAGAGCCTCTGCACTTTTTGAGGGATCCTCGTGGACGTGAATCTTGAGACTGGCAGCTGTTAAGCCGTCGATCATTACTGAAACAATCTGCTCGCTAAAATATATTGTCCCGGCGTCATAATGACCGATGAATGCGGAGAGCCATATTGCAATCTGTCAATTAGCAACGTGCATGACACGAATTTGGTATTACAATAATGAGCTCTCGTCAAAGAGGACTGAATCACGAAACTTACATTTCGGCTATCATCAGGTAATTGGTCTTTGCTCTCACTTAGGCTTGTTACATCATTAGCATTTGTGTTTTCCAGTAGTAAGCAGGATGGGACTCAGCATACCTTGCAAATGCAAGTCCTAGATGAGTTACTAGTTCAACTCCGAGCTTGTTACGGAGATCTAGGATATGATCCATGATAGCTTGAATGCCTGTACCCGCGAAGTAGGTCATCCAACGACTGTAATCCAAAGCTGACGCTACATATGTTTTGTAATCCAGAGTTGACGACGCTTGCGCTCGGTGTTCTATCAGATAAAGCTTTGTTCCACGATCCTTGTGCGTCTTGAAGCAGTCAGAAAAGTGTTTAACCAGATGCGAGTTGATGCGTGTCAGCAAATCATCTGGATCCGGTGACGTGGTTTCGATTCTGACTCTGCCGATAGCTAACGCACCAATTGCAATATCAATAGATCGTGAATTCTGGGAATTTCTAATGAGCCAAGAAAGAGATTCTTTGATGAACGGCTGAGAGTGGCTATCTTCGTCTTCGGAAAAGGTCGCCGCTAAACACGCTCCCGGAGAGATGACATCCTTTGGTTGTGTGGAAGATCGAGACCGGCCATTAGGAGCTCCGGTAACCTGTGGAAGGTGGGACTCCCTTGGTGAGCTGGACAAATGCCCAATCACGCGGTTAAGAAAACCAGCCAGCCTCGTCTTGTTATCCATGCCGTTCGGGTCGTGCTAAGAATAAGAAAAAGTTAGTATCAGTGTCATCACAACGTCACAATTATTGCAGATAAACAGAATCACCTGAGCCCAAATACGGCGTTGAAGAATCGAGAAGATTGCACCAAAGCCAGCGATTATCGCACGCATATACTCCGCCTGTGGAGTTTTAAATGGGCAAAACGGTATCCCCACCGGTAGAAGTGTCGTTCCAAGGTAAAAACATAAGGCAATTACGGCTACTACTGTGACCGCTGTTGCCACTGCAACATTGATGTCCCATAAAAACAATACTAGTCCTGCTGAGAAGACAGCTGAGGCACAGGGGCGTTATTAATCGAATGCTATATCGCTGGCACTGGCAATAGTACTAACCAAGAGAGAGATGCATCAATATAGGTAGCATCTCCAGAATCCCCCGCATTTTCCACTTTGCAATTCCACCGAACCGATTTTGTCGGAGTTTAGCTTGGGTGATATCATCGCCGGTGCGGCCGGCCAGGAAGTAATAGCACCATTGTTTTGCCAACATGGCAGCCAATGATACACCCACACTAAGGCTGAGTGAAAAGAACCACAGGCCGTTGACCCAAACAGCATTCCTCGTAGGTTGGAACTCCGTGACATTGAACATGCTAGGTGTCTCGATAATCGATGGGTTTCCCGTAGCCATTCCCTGGAGAACACGCGAAATTTCAATTAGAGTTGAGGCGGTTATCTCTGCTGGATCTGGTTGCAACGTCTGGACGCTTTCGAGCACAAATCTGTAGAATAAAATTTAGAAATACAATGGTTCAAACCTCTGATGCATGATTTAAACGTACGCTGTCAGAATAGCGGAGAACAAAGCAGCCTTTTGTTCAGTGTGTCAGTATATATGCTCCGTTTTGCCACTCGTACATACAAAGACTAGAGAGAACCAGGCGAGGGGCCGTTAGCTATAGTTTTCAGTGCTTTGGGATACTATTTCACCTAGAGTAACGTCAAGACTCCTACGAATGAAAGTTACCGTGAGCCATATAACGCGAGGCAGTTTTCGAGTGGCACGCACCGATTCCAGCCATCTACTTGTTCATCATCGAAATCATTCGCTTCCTTTACATATGTCGTCCAAACCTGAGCACCACTGCCGATTCCCCTCAAAAGCTCAGTTTCATTGGCGAGGTTTTCTTCGATAGGCTACACTTTTGATCAGCCTCCTACGTGTGTACCATAGGCTCTCAGCATACCTTTGTTGGAAGCTCGGGCTTTTTCTCTAGTGGGGGCGCCTCCATAGTTTCGGGGGGATTGTTAAGGATTTCTTGTGCAGTCGAAATGTGCTAAGTACGATATATCTCACTGAGCGACGCAATGACTTGAACATCATATTGTACTCACGAGCACCGGCGGACTATTAGAAGCAATTGGAGGGTCTTGGTGAGTAGTATTTTGGTCATTAATACCAGACTTGATAATAAGCAGCGATCAATCCACACGATGTTACCTCTAGGTTCGAATTCGCGAACATACCCTAGTGTTTGGGCCAAGTGTACCCCCAATGGATGCTGGAGGTACTGGTATTGTTGGCATATCCATTGGAATGGAGCGCTCAGAGTCTTGATTTCTATTAGATCTTAGTCGCCGAGGGGTAGGCAACATGAAGGGGTATTTTGGAGAGAGGTTGGAATAACGGTGGGGCCGGGGGTTTTTTATAGCCTGATTGAATCCTCGCCGTAGCCGCGTTGTGGAAGGCGTCTATTAGCATCGCATCTGTCAGGCACCAATTGATAATCCACACACTGGCGTACACACCGTGTCGTCCGAGATGTAGGACACTTGAGTTGCATGCATGATACATGTTTTTACTGCGATGTTTTTTTGGTTTGCATTGCATGAAGCCGTGTGACTCGACTCACTACGAAATCAAGCGGCGAGGCTAGCACAAATAGAAACGTCGATCGACACGAGACCAAACAGCGAAGCGCCCACATTCGGTGATTTGAGTCCCCGCTATTCGTCGATCAGAAGGTGTCAAAACAGGATAATCATGACTGAGAATGGTGCAGTTTGTGATTGGCTCGTAGCTCTCATATCAAGCGCTTGTTCGGATGGGTTGGGTCGGCGCTACCAAGCACTGGTATGCCCATTGTGCTCGTTTCTTAAATGAGCAACGTTGGCCCGGCTCTTCGGGCTTCTGTTCGTACTCATCCCAGAAATAGAGCACAAACCTCGGCACAAACAATCAAATCGGTGCCCGCGAATTCCTACAAGCCCCCACAGGACTTGGCTGATTCGCTGAAGCAATGGCTCTGGAAATGAGATTACAGTGACCTTTAAGGTTCACGTAAGCCTCCAAGACCATTGTCACGCATACAGTGCATGATGAGGAGAGAAGCATTATTCGCATGCGGTGCTCCTGATCTACGAGTAAGTAGCATCTAATAGGATATCATGCTTGGGTGAGCGGTAGCCCTTGAGCAACCGTGAAGCAGGTAATTGATGAGTATGTGGGGTTGTGCGGGCTTTGCTGTGGCGTATTCCGTACACCTCGGAAGTAGTCGAGATATATGGCCCAGTGTCTCCATAAAGCGGCTAATTGTGACTCTTATCCAGCGCCAGGTTATCTTCCTACTGGATTTTTTCCATCTCATTCATGGGTGCCGTGAAGGGAAGAAACACCGCACAAGCACAACTATGCAGCATAAAATTCGCACTCGAATGCCTTGAGCCATTTGGGAGTCGGAGTTCAGAGGCAAGGAAGGTGTACGTGCGGGCGTCAAGTCTTTCTCGCGGGACAAAAATTGCCGTTGCTGCTGTCGGCGTCGAGTAAGTCAAGCACGCCTCTAGAGTAAAGGGGCACCCTTTGACAACAGGGCTGCCATCTCCGGCGGGTCGCGAGATCCTGATTCGGCCGTTAAAGATTACGGATGGTATGGAAAAGAGGGGGATTATGAGGTTCGGACCTCGTATTCCGTTGTGTTCAAGCGGGTGTAAGGGTCTTGTCTAGTTTATTGATTCGAACACATGTGCAGTGGTCTGAATGCATTTTTTCGGTGATAGGACGCATGATGTATCCATGGTGGGAATATTTGCGCCGCGTGCAATCGAACTTATAAGCTTAGAAGTCGGATGTAGACCCTTGAAGCTCTGTCGGCGAGCTCATAGTCAAGACACCCGGGAGTGAATATCTGGAACAATTGCCGGCAGCTTTAAGATTTGATTATTTTGAGTGGATAAAGGGTGTTGCGTGTTTACACCACATAAATTATGATAGCTAGAAAGCAGACAACCAAAGTATAGAAATACAGGATATCAGCAAAAAAAAAAAAAAAAAAAAAAAAAAAAAAAACAATAACGAGACAAAAACTTCGAAGAAACATCACTAAAAATATGGTCTAGGGTGGAGCCTGCCCAGCAACAGTCCAAGCTGCTCTCAGCTTGAATCGGAATGTATGCGCTGGGACGATTGTGTTGAGTGCCCCCACGGCCCGGACCAACCCCCCAACCACCCGTCACTCAATTGTTCCCACTAACCCCCGCCGCGCTGGGGCCAGCAGCGCGGTTTGGCCCGGGTGTAGTGGGTACAGTTGAGCAGTGGTGTCAGTTTAGGTGGGCAAGACTCGAAGCTGGGGTTACTCGGACAACTACTCCTCGCGCTCCGCCTCCTTGCCCTCCACAGGTCTCCACGTCCATCCCCTCGGCTATCCTGCCAATTGGCCGCTCGCCAAATCTCTCCCCGCCCTCCAAATCCCTCCCCCTCCTCTACGATCTTGTGCCCATCGCCAGCTTCTTATTCTTCGAACCAACCTCGCCCTCGTCCCGCCTCCATTTCAGCTCCAGCATCACTTCTCCATCCGTCTCCCCAGCCCACGTTTCCAGTCAATCTATAGAAGTACCGACTTCAACCTCTTACAAACGATACGGAAAAACCTTTACTCACAGCTGACGCCCGCCCGGGTCGCAGTGCCGTGAGCTCGGCCCAACTGGCTGGGCCTCGGCAGGTCCACCTGGTGGATGGCCATAGTGTCCCCGAACTCCCAAATGAGAAAGTCTAGGCGCCTGTCAGTAACGGAAATGAAAACTTGAGCCCAGATGAATAACTCACCTCGAGCTCTCGCTCCATAAGCGAGGCGCTCAGTCGCCCAGATGATAATGACGAGCGCCGTGGAGGCGAGGCCGGGACCTCGGGGTAGTGGCGTTGATGGAGGGTTCGTTGGTGAGTGGGAACAAAGTGGGACCTAGAATTTTGGACACCAGTCAGAGGAAATAATATATCAATCTCGCCAAGAAACGCTCACCTTGATATTTACGTTGGACCGGCTTCAATACTTTTCGAACAGGGTTTCCACATAGCTGGGGTGGGGACGAATAGGCAAGCCATGGGGACGGGGTGGTTGGATCTAGGTTCAATTAGCCGGTAGTCCAATAATTTACTGAGGTCACTTACGAATGCCGCTGGAAGTGACACTTCTGCGATCGCTCGACACCAAGTAACCTCGGTTACTCGCTGTCGCTGTCGCTGACGCCCGCATATGGCCTTGGTACCAAGGGCGGGCGCTCCAACCTAACACAGCAGCTGTACTGAGCTATAGAGCCCATAGTTAGTTAAGAACTACATACAAAAAGTCTCAGAATACTTACCGTGATGCTGCCCGTTGAGCGAGTTCGACCTCCCCAACTCGTCTCTCTCGACAATAAACTCCCCAGTCGTCACCTTGATGCATACATCCACATTCGCGCCGAGTTCGCGAGCCCCAGGGAACCAATCCAGGTACCCTGTCGAGTATCGAATCTCCAGCAGCGCCTTGTCCATCGCCTGGTTCATCAGGTAGTCCACGCTCCAGTCGCGTTGAAGGATCAACATCGAATCCGACCGGTAGAACAGGGGTCGTTGGGGTTGGCCTGGGATGGTGATGTACGTGGCTACCTGAGTCTGGACCGACATGTGCTTCTTCAAGATTCGAATCTGCTTGCGGCCGGCGCGAAGCAGGACTTCCTCCACGATCGGAGCCCACTCGAGGGCTGTCAAGGGAGCGGGGCTGGGATCGAGGGTAGGGTCAGCGGTTGGAGTGGGGGGTCGGGATAGGGCTCGAACCCTGCATACGGCTGCAAGTAACGATACACCAGCGACGAGCATCCAGGATGCCACGGCGCGTCCGTTGCTCGGAATGAGATCGAATAGGTCGCTGCGGCGCCACCCATGACCAACGTGCGGGATCGCGGGCGGCGAGAGTTCGATTGTCCGGGTAGGTGGGATATAATTGGTGGTCGCATGGGGAGAGGGAAGGGAAGGGGGAGGGGGGCTAAGCCAGGCGCAAGGAGGAGCTGATACCTTGTTTCCGGCCCTCGTGCTCATCAGTCCGACCGACAGTTCAGTGGGTGGACTAATGAGCTGGCCGACCACCCGTCGGGCACCACGCTCGACGTATCCGACAAATATGCGGACGGCGTGGACGGTGGGATGTCGAGAGGCGGCTGAGGGGCTAACGTAAGCTGGTGGCTCCAATGTCGATGTGCAACATACCTTTGATAAGTTTCGATGCAGATGTACCCGCATTTGTGGTACGCTTTCGGTTGAGGATTTTCGATATTTCAGCCCTCGGACTGTAGGAAGGGGGGAGGGGAGGATTTGATGGATTAATGAAGGAAACGACCGGGCCATGCACCGTCGGCGTGGGTGCGCCTCTGGTGTACATAACCTCGACGTCGTCACGAGTCAGAGTGGAGCCATTACATTGGCAGAGGCTACAAGTTGTTGAAGTCAGCACACTCGAGCAGCTTAGCCACGACACTTACATCCTCGGATCCCTGACGAACACAGATTTCAGTAGAGAGTATATCACGAGCAGGCAGAGCCAGCTACGCAATGATACACTGCTGAAAATCATGGTGGAAAGAGCTTACAATATCACGGTAAAGAGTTATAGCAGTATACGCGTAGTAACGGTGAGGGACTTGCCTCGCATTTGCCGGCTTATGTACCCTGTCCTCGCCTCCTGTCCCCTGTCGGCCGGCGGGCACCACCGAGGCCACTTGACCTTGGCTACTAAACTAGGAAACGCCAGACGGGGGGTCGAGATAGGGGGGTGGCCTCGGCAAGAAGGTCTGGGCTCGGCGGGCGGAGTGGGGACCGGGAGTCAGGGGTTGAGAATGAACAGGAGGATCACTTGGATGGTTCTCTTCATTCATCCGAGAGATGTGGGACGTCCTCTGGGCAGGGAGTGTTATATAAATATTAGCACTTTATCCTCGAATGTCGCGTCGAAATCGGGCGAGTATCAGCGCTTGCGCGTGCTTACACAAGTCCCGCTGATGGCCGACGCATCATGATCGCGGTCAGGTGACCTATGAAACCGTTGAATGTACCGCGTAATCACGCGAGTGGTGATACGAGCATAGACTGCCACAGTTCTTTAGTCAATCGGTAGTCAGGATTTGGAATGGTCTAGGCGTGCAAAGAGCCCAGCATTTTGATAGTGTGGCTGAACGCCAGTTGCTCGATTGATGCTTCACGTCGCGTTACCTGAGAATTACGTAGTCACATGTCGACCGTTCGTCATCATTCATTTCCCGCAAGCGCGGGTGCACGACTCCTCACGACGGCGAGCACCATAGCCTCCGCTGCCGCAGTGCTATCTGGAACTCTATTAACCAACAACCCATCTGTATCTCTACTGGCTCTGCCATCGGGTTGTCAGTGAACAAGTCCCAGCCAAGCTCTCAGTTCTGCACCGCTTGAAACCGATTACTCCCGCCCATATCTATCCCGCATTGAATACCTCCAGCAAGTATAGTCATTTAATAGTCGATTCGGTCGACCGAACAACCTTTTCCTAATCGACCTCGTGACTGGCGTTGACCAACTCCACGCTAAAAGCCACGGCGGTAAAGGAGTCGTAGTTGGTATTCATCGGGTCTTGTATCGGCTATCCTCGCCTATCTTCAGGCAAACATCCTATACCCGAGGACAAGCTTCTCGCTGGCTGCGAGTTGGCGAGCGCTGCCTTTATTAGACAATCAGGAATTCCGCTCTCCGTTCTGGACAACGATGTACCAAGTCTAGTTATTGTATTTAGAAGAACCGCTAACCCTTTTATAGTCTCCCGATCAGTCCAACGGACATCATGCCCCCATCTTCGATGCTGGCACCAATCCGAATAATTCATGTGGCGCGTCCAGTGTCGAGTGTCAATTCCTAATGTGCTTTCGGTTGAGATGGTTCCGACGATATCCTGATCGAATATCCTCTTCGTCTGCAAGGACGCGAGTGATAGGCGACCATCCCGCCTGAGGATTCCGTGGTTGGACCAAGGCCCTCTCAGATGTCACCGCCAGTAGGATGGCCGCAATTGCCGCCAGGAAAGACGACCTGCGGGTGTGCTTTCGCGCCGATATCAACGTTATCTTGGTTGGCAACATTGACAAGTAAGTCGGATTAATTCTCGAGAACATATTTGTTGGTCATGTACTAGGTCTGCCTCCCTAAAACGCGACTGTTCCCGATGAACGCCAGGTCCCTTATTTGGCTCTTGAAATTGCGCGCATTACTCCTTGATGTATCATCACAGAGAGCAGCCCTTGGTGCCATCTCGATCAACAAGTGCGGCATATTTCCAATCCGGCAAAGACATCTCCAGAACCTCTCCACGACTTTCTCCACTCGCCTCCCCTATCAACCCCAGTCGTGGACCAACTAAGATGCCCTCGCTTAGCAGCTGCGGTCCTTCCAACGACATGCATCTCACGCCTGCTGCCTCTGCCCCCATACTTGCAATCCTATTGACCTACCTCATCAAGTTGAACAATACAAGGACATGTCTGGAAACTCGGTGGCCGCTCCGTTCATCGCTGGCTCCTCCTCCCTAATACGTTCCAGACGTTTGACAAGAGCTATGACTGCCAATGCTGCGCGCTCTACACTGGAATCATGACTATCCCGTCAAGTAGAGTGTTGCCAACTCTGTAACGAGTAGGTCGATGGTCACCAGGACGCCGACTTAATCAAAATCCATGATACGGTCAAGAACCCTCTCTCCGCTTGGCTTCTCCCAAAAGATACCGCAAACTTAAAGGGTGTTTACACTCTGCTCATCAAGAACGCCGACAAGCAGAGCGTCACATATAGACCACTCTTAGCTATGCCGCTGCAGGAACTACCAACATCGTGAATATTATCGAAGCAATTCATAGATACATTTTCCCGTTGGAACAACTCGATGGTGAGGTATCCCGAGAGCGGGTCCTGTCTTGTTCATTTCCAATGCTGGTTCCGTCGCAATCGCTCCTAACAAGGTTATACCGCTCCCACTGGCTGGTCTCTCTTCGTCACCCTGTCGTGCAAGGCGCGGACCGGCTTCCCGCGCCGAACTTCCCTGCGGATCCTGACTGCATCACGACCGCTGACTGTGTACTTTGTCTCGAGCACCCTCTTATTCCTAACACCCCGGACCAACTTGTTCCTGTTACTGGCTAGACGCTCCACACCGTGAAGGGATTTGACACGACGCTAGCACCCTATTGCACGGTCATAGATTGCCCGTTGATCTGCTTCAACCTGATCAAATGGAGGATCGGCGTGATCAACACCCATCATTCGGACGAGATCGAGGATCGCTCCGAGCCCGCCGTGGACCCTGCCTAACCTTGTCAAAGTGCCCGATCTGCGGCTGCTGTTCCCGAACGGTGGCTCGACCCTTGGTAGATCCTTTGGGACAGCCAAAATACTTGGTGTGCCTTATAGTTATCAGGAAGACCAAATTTCTCCCCGAGCCAATAAAATCGAAATTGAACAATGGCAGAAGCGAGACGACGACGCATTCGCTCAGATTACCCTGAATATGGAAGACGGGAGCGATGGCCGACGTGATCGAGACGACATCGGCGCACGAAGCATGGACGAAAGTTGTCGAACGCTGGAAGGAAAAGGAATGCAATGCGCTATCCTTTTTTACTATCACAATTCATGATGCAAAAATCGAGGAGGAAGAAGACTTATCTGCCGGGTTAAACAACATCCGATCGATCGCCTCCAAATGAAGACACTCGGAGAAGCGGTGACCGACCTTATGCTCGCGGCAAGTCTTCATGAATGCGCTCCCCCCGTCCTATGCGATCGTCAGCACGGTCATCCAGACATCCACTCAGACCGGCCTCATCACGCCCGACATGGTTGTCAAAGCGGCATTAGCTGAAGAAGAACGACGGAAGACAGGAGGCGGACTCACAGCGATGTTTGCTCAAGCCCCAAAGCCAAAATCCAAGAAACCGAGCGACCTGAAAGGGAAGAAAAAGGCCAAAGGCCCCCTATGCGACAACTGCGCCAAGCCCGAGGCACACCAAGAAGGAAGGCTTGGGCGAGAGGAGGCGGAGCCGAAGGGAACCGGACCACACCAAAAGCGACGAGCCGCTAAAGTCAACTGAATCAAAAACGAGCGAATCAAGTAACGCACCTAAAACCGAATCGGCAAAAGTGGTCCTCACAGCCGAAGAACCCGATGATATGCCATCGATATATGCGATGCCGGCCGTTGGACAATCAGTCAGCTAGAGACACGTGGCTGGCTCGATTCGGGAGCGTCACAAAACACATGACCCAGAAATCGAGAATGGTTTTTTCGACTTACCGACCTCTGGTACCACCAATCGCCGTTCGAGTGGGCGACGGGAATATGATAAAAATGCCGACCGGAATCGGCCGTGTCCAGCTTACGCTACGCAACGGAACCCGTAAAAGGAGACCGACATGTCGATCGACAGAGTATTGCACGTACCGGGACTTCATGCCAGGTCTGATGTCCCGTCAAACAACTCGCCAAACGTGGCACTTTTGTTCTTTTTGGCAAAAGTGAGGCAAAGACTCCTGGCGAACGATGCCGTGGACCCCGAGATCGGCTACGCACGCGAGTTAGGCGTCGAACTTTACCGACTAAATGCGCGCGTTAAACACGCAGAACCGACCGCCCATGTTGCCATTGTCGAATCGGAGAACCTGACCGATGAGATGACCTAGAAGCGAGCGAATTCATCGCATATACGGCCAGTCACATCGCCCGAGCCGATCTACATACCTGGCATCGTCGCCTAGGGACACAATAAACTACAAAGTATGTCCTAGAATATGGTCAGAAAGGGCGTCGTACGAGGATGTGACATCGTAGGCAGTTCGCTTACCGCCGCAATCACAATGCGAGCCGTGCCTCAAAGGCAAGCAAACCCCGCCCATTTTTCCAACGTCGACCAAAATCGAGCGTCCGATGTACTCGAGTTAATCACATAGCGATCTACCACGGGCCCTGCCGCCGTTCCAGCCATTCAAGGTTATCCAGTACTTCGCTGTCACGATCGACGACAAGTCCCGCAAGATATTCGTTCACTTACCTTAATTAAGCATATAAAAACGACAACGCGAATCACTGCTGAGGAGTTGAAACCGTCAATCGAGCATCTGACGGGCTACGCGAATCAAGCACTTATCGAACCGGAACGGCGGAGGCGAATATGCATCTCCACGCTTTCGAAAGCATGTGCTGAAAATTCGCACGGAATCGAGTAGCAGAAGACCGTGGCGGAATCTTCAGCGAGCAAATAGGCGTTGCAGATAGCGAGCGATATCGTACGTTGAAACGATAGTCAACGAGCGATGCGAGCGGATGCCGACTTACCCGAACAACTAATTTGGGGACTTTCGCAAAAATTCCCGCCCGCAATACATCTGGAATGTTAACGCCGAAACGATCGCTCTATGACGGTAAAACCCCGGACGAAAATATTCACGGCAAGCTGACCCGACCGTCTCTCCTGACACCGCACCTTTGGCTGCAAGGCATGGTCTCGAGTAACCAATGAACAACGTGTACCACGCTACTAGGCAAGATTCGATCGAGTATGTTACTTACCTCGGATTCGCCCACAAATCGAAAGGCTCATATTCACCATTCAGCGCTCGCTCGGTTCGCTTAATCACCTCAAGTGACGTCCGTATTCATATTTGTTGAGGAGGCGAGTACGCGACAACGCGAGATAATTGATAGATTTCGAGGACGAAAAAAAGGTATCCCAGATCAAGTGGGCGATCAATGTGCACCAGGAGCCAACGCCTGAAAATATCATCATCGAGCCCGAGCCAGTAAAGCCGACAAGATTCTGTTGCCGAAGCCGCCGAGCAATTCCCCCATCGAGCCAGAGCCGCCAGCGAAACAGCCTGAGCCTCCACGTCGATCCGGTTCGCAGCTACTAGCCCGCCTCAACGATACGGGAGCTGAAGTGGGGCGCGCAGAACGAGACTGCCTACGCGAAAACCGATAAAGTGCCGGGCGACCGAGAGCGCCCTAAATGCGCTAAATTGAACATCCCCCCCCCGACAAAACCTATGCCGGAAGCTCTGGCACGACCAGACGCCAATCTATGGCTCGAAGATATGATCGAAGAAAATCAAATCGATTACCGAGCATAAAGTTTGGAAACCGGCTGATAGACCGACTGCACAAAAGGGTCATCAAATGTTCGCTTGGTGTACGCATACTAAGCGCGACGGTGTCGATGGCCGAAATCCTCAATCATACAAAGCCCCCGACTCGTCGCCAAGGGTTTCCATCAAGCTCCAGGTGTCGATTATGTTGAGATCTCGTCGCCAGTGGCCGCATCGGACGCATAAAGTTTGCTTTTTCAGCATCGTCGCGAGCGAAGACCCGACTCCTTCAGCTCGTACATCAAAACGGCGTTCCTACACGCGTCGTCGAGGAAGAGCTCTACAGGAGCAACCCGAGGGATTTGCCGAAGGCGATCACGTCTGGCAACTCCGTTTTAAAAGCGTTATACGGTCAGAAACAAGCCTGGCTTCGAGCATTCTCCCTTCGACATAAGAGGTTCTCGAAGCGCTACGGATTCACGAGAACCGAAATGCGGACCACGCCGTATTCATTCAGCGGGATGGCGATAATTTAGCGATAATTTTAGCTCATGTGGACGACATGCTCCTAGCCGGCAAACCTCTCTCGTTTCTAGAGGAAATCAAGTCGAAAATGCGCGAATCGTTCGACATTGTCGATCTAGGCGAGGCACGCATGTTCGTCGGAGTTGAAATCGAGCGCAATCGCGCTGCTGGCACGCTCAAAATTTGTCAAAAACGGTACATTAGCGACATATTAGCTCGATTCAGCATGACCGAGTCCAAGCCATGGGATACACCAATGGCAGAGTCACCAAATCTACCCAAACTCGACGCTCCTACTGTCGATCGGACGCTCTATCAACGTGGAGTCGGATCGCTCATGTATGCGATGATTTCAACTCGTCCCGACATCGCTTTCGCGACCGGATTGCTTGCCCAACACGCCGCTAATCCTGGCGACGAGCATTGGTCAGCATTCAAACGAGTTCTACGGTACCTACAAGGCACAAAAGCACTAGTGGCTCCTCATCGCCGACGCCAATGGGTGTTCTGTATGGCGAGTTGCGGTCTTTGCGAACGGCACAGCTATCCCTAACACGCCCTCCAAAGCTCTGATTCGCGCGTTGAATAGTGCAGAGCAACCCGTATAGTAGCCGTATCACGATGTATGGCCTTCGTCTACTACCATACATAGGCTTCGTTGAATCTCATTGGCTGAGGCGCGTGTACAGCCGCTGAAATGTATCCTTTTAGTGATTGAATCAGAATGTGAGCATAAATTAGACCCGTAAGCTATCAAAAATCGGAGAGCATTGAAGGTACTTGCAAATTGGGTCTGCGATCAAGCGACTCGACGTCCCCAGAGGCCATTAGTTTAATTCATGAACTTTTTTACTCAAATGTCAGCCGAAGGCACCGGCAGCTCGTGCTTGCTTTACGTGACTCATGCAGCCGTTCTGTGTTCGGTGATTGTTACCGTAACAGCTATGCAACCACGGTAGATATCTGCTGAGGGCAGAGTATAATGTATGTAATACAACTTAAGAATTGCGGAACCCCCGTAGGCTTTTGTATAGAGGTATGAGTGTATGTTACAATCTCATGGGGGACAATGAAACAACAACAGCATATCGAGATTTGCCTGAGAGCTGGAGCCTCCGGGGAAGGGTGTTTTGCACCTAATCCATCCCGGTATATCTGCAGTATCCTGTAGAAGGGAGAACCACTGCAATATTCTGTGACTCGCAAGTCCTCGAGGCTTCTTTTCGTACCTCTAGCCACTTGGATGAGAGCGAGTTTAGCATCCTCCACCAGGTTGAGGCCGGTTTGAATAATAACAATAAAAAGTCGAGCTACGGCGGCTTCCACTACAGCAATGGGAATGGTACCCGGGCTGGGTTGTGAGCCGATGGCTATCTAAAGCAGGGTTACAATTGCAATATATCTAGGTACTTAAGAAAGGTCTGATACTCAAACAGCAATAACCCCTTGGTGAGGTATCCGATCTAAGCGTACAGTGACTGGTTCATTGTTTCATATCGTAGTTACATGAGGCTACCACACAACAGCGCGAAAACCGGAGAATAGAGTAGTCCGCCCGAGAAAGTCATAGACAAGAGATAATAGAAATAGTGCATGTCCATGTCCTCGGGCTTTGTCGCCCGAGAGTCAGCGTCCTTTGATGTAAGAGTCAAATATATGCGCATCATCTACTCCTCAAGCAATGGCGTATCGATCACATGAATCACACCGTTGTTGGTTGTCACATCCGAACGGATGACCCGTGACTTGACACACCCGTAAACAACATATAGCTCGTCGCCTTCCCTCTTAAACCTGAGCGTCTTGTTTGAAACAGCCACCGTGGCATCTAGGTCCTTGATCTCAGTGCTATAAAGTACCTGGTTCGAGAGCACGTGGTTTTCGACACCCTCTCGCTCCACCCTCTCAGCAGGAAACGTAATCGGCGCAAACACCTGTTGCGACCACAAAGAGGTCAGTTTCATTGGAGAAAATAGACTGAGCAATGGACTGACCGTCATGCTCCCATTGTTTGTCAGGTCGTCCAATAGCCCGGCGGCTAGCGTTGCGCCACTGAAGCCGTGAAATCCTTCAGGTGCAACGTCTGGAAGGCCGTCGCAGAGTACGTCCTTGACAGTCGAAGGCGGAGTGATCTTGGTGTCAATTTCCTGTATGTTGATATTCCTGAAATTCCCGATGGTCTTTGCGGTGGAGTTTCCTGCCGTGCCACGGATGGCACGACCACCATCAGCGGAAATATCAACGACCTATAGGAAGGTCAATACCAAGTTAGTAAAACCAAGGAAGCAACGAACCTGGACTTGAGGTTTTCCTCCGAGTTTGACAAACTCGGGGTCGTCCCAGAGAGTTGGCACGACCATGCGCAGTGGCTCGACGTTGCTACGCCTTGCAGGGCTGCTGCCATCGTCGGTCGCCGAAAACGCTACTGGTTGTGCGCTGCCAGCCTGTCGGCGCCTACCATGTAGCAATGCCTAAATGAATGTTATTAGAACGGACGTACAACACGAAACGCGAAAACGTACCTCGTTGGAAGCAGCATAAATGGTCTTGCGTCGGGGATCTGCCAACTTCTTGACGAATTCTTGGCCCTTGTCGGTTGCGCTCCAGCTCTCTAGTTCACCAGCATAGCTGGTAAGATTCTTCTTGCATAGAAAATCTAGCAAGCCGCGCAAGAAGTCATCTGTGCGGGGCGCAACGGGCGACGCATTCACCGCGACGGATGAGGCCAGCAGGAGCCCAACGAAGAATTTGGCGAACATGACAGTAGCTAGACGAAGGCGGGCAGGTGCTAAATCGTAGAGCAGACAGAAGATTCGATGCAAGTCGCAGACTGTAAGGAGTAAGTGCGTTCTACCAGTCGGTTTTATACTCCAAAGGCAGCACGACGACGTCGACCCCCTGGCCAAGAGTACACGTAGGAATTGCTTCGGGTGCGGGGAGAAGTGAGGTATTAGCGCCAAGAGAGATACACGAGGCCGATACGCCTGGGGATGTTGTGTCTAGCCCTGGTGCATGAGCTGTAAGTGAAGAGGATTATCGTAAGAATGTCATACTTGTGTGGGGTAGCTCCGAGAAACGACATTGTTTTCGCAATGCCACGAGTACGAATTAGGTTAGCAAGGTTAGGCGCTATCTTAGGTTTGGCGGATCACGATGCGTGGGGAAATTGTACCGGTCATTGAGCACTAAAAGCCGCGTGCACACTCATCCCTCAAGCCCTCCTTGGTTAACTTCATAAACGGTGCAATTTCAAGTGACAGAAATAGAGAACCGGTTCTGCTTTTGGTGATAAACAACCCCGTTCCCCGATCATTCACATCCTTCCGTTGTCATGAACGGCCGAACATGAGTATCGGCCCCACTATAATAGCCCTGGAATATCTCTTAGTTCAAATCTACTCATCCGATAGATTGACTTGTCGAGCCGAACAGCGCTTGCGACCCAGTTTTGATGGGCGCCTATCTTAGGTAATCACTTTTGAATCGTGGCGCCTAACGCGAGTTCCACAAATGGCGAGGAGGCTGAGTGTATCCGTCGTGCCTCTTAGGACTATCTGTTGCGTTGGTTCATACGGTACAAGTATTCACACTGTATTAGATGTCAATCTGCCGTTACGAACCGCCCTCACGGCAAAACCAACCTTTATTTATTTCGCGACTCCAGTCGAGTGCGTGCTTGACACGAGACCGCCCAATAACTCTGGGACGCTGATAATTACACTGCTGCAAACCAATCACTGAGTCCGGATTGATAAGAACTGCCGACGCTCCTGAACGCTTCGGCACTAGAGCCCTAGGCTCGCGATTGCGCTGTTCGGCGGCCCGTGGAATACTTAGCTGGAACGAAGTTTGTGCATTTTGGTCACGAGAACGCCGTCCTAGTGGAGTGCTGCGGGGCCTTGCAAGCACTCCAAGTCACGGGATCCTTAAGGGCCTGAGGTTATCTCTTGATGATAGACCCTACTCAGACACCGATCAACACTCAAAGTATCAATTAGGCTCACAATGCTTGGAAGTTGGAACTTCGATGCCAATCAAATGAGGGTCGAGGCTGAGTACATGGACGTAAGACAGCCGTCATTGATCGAGATTTCCAATCGCTTACTTCGCGGTTCGTATCCAAAACAGCTGCTTCTATCCCCAGAACACAGACAACGGGCGGATATTTCCGCCCCATCCGAGTTCACACCGCGGCTTGGCAAACGTCGAAACAAAACACTAGCCGGCCAGGTCGTCTTCCCGCGGAGTGGATGTAGCGTTTAGTAGAAGAGTGTGCGAGACGAGTATAAAGTAGATGATAAGCTCTGGCCCCAGTAGGTCCGCCTAGCTCCGAGGTCGGGGAGCTGTCTAATCTGATGTCAGAAAGAGCCGAGATACCGGCCGATGTCTTCAGGTAGGTGGTTGATTCGTGATCTGACGATTCAAGATTGGGTACACACCCTTGCAAATATTGTCCCGTTACTCACTCTAGGGAGGATTAGCAGTTTTTGCCGGAGGAAACCCCGTGTAAATTACAGATAGTGTCATCAATTTCATAGGATTACTCAGCAGTGAAAGCGTGCGGAAAACGTCCAAGATTCTGTACGAGCTTCGCCTCGTGTCAGAACCCCCTGCAAACTATTATGACTTCGCCGGATGTTGGCCACGTTTTCGTTCCATTCTGGGACGTGAGAAACTCGTGTGAAGATCCGGGGAAGCGTTCACACTTCCCCGAGCTTTCGGTCCCGCGAAACCTCAAGATTTTCTCCCGGGGGGATCGAAGCCGAATGAGCGACAAATGTTGACGTTTTGTTTCCTTTTTCAGCGCATTTCGCTTTAATTTCGCCACACTTTCGCACCGGTAAAATGCGGTGGAACTGTCGAGCGACTCCACAATATCTCAGCCGCTGCAAATCCCGAGGAAACGAGGTGCGCTTACCTTTCACGTCAACTAGGTTTCCCCTCGGCTAAATCAACACGCGTTTTTCCCGTTTTCCCCCGGGTGAGTTTCGCTCACAATATCCAAACTTCGTATATCATTTTTCTATGTATAGAAACGGGTATAATTTCACTTGAGTCAAAAAAAATAGAACATTTTCTCGCCGTTCTGGCGCCCTGTGAGAAACACCTAGGCTTTGTGTAGAGGTATAACTGTATGCTATGATCTGGTAAGGGACAATGAAACGGCGAAAACACCACGAGCTCGAGATTCGCTTGGGACCTGGAGACCCTGGTGAAGGGTACTTCGCACCTAAGGCGTCTGAGTACATCGGGAGTACCCGGGTGAAGGGAGGGCCACGGCAAAATACTGTGGCTCAGAAACCACCCTCTTTGTACCTCTAGCCACCTGGAGGAAAGCAAGATTAGCTTATTCTATAGGACTAGGGCCGGGGTTTTAAATAACAGCCAGGCCGCAGTGGGTTCCATCGCCGCAACGGCACTGGTACTTGGGCAGGGTTACGAGCCGATGGCTATGTAATACATGTTACAATTGCGCTATGACCCCAAGAAGGTCTAATACTCAAACCGGCAATGGCTTCTTGATCAGGTGCCCAATCTAAGTATACAGAGTCCAATTCATTGTTTCATATTGTATTTACAGAAGGACACCACAGTAGCGCGAACATCAGAGGATAAAAGTAGTCCGATCGAGAAAGTCAAAGACAAGAGATAATAGAATTAGTACCTGTCCACTCCCTTGGGCTTTGTCGCCCGAGAGTCAGCGTCCTTGGGTGCAAGAGTCAAATATATGCGCAACATACATCTACTCAAGCAACGGCGTATTGATCACATGAATCACACCGTTGTTGGTTGTCACATCCGAACGGATGACCCGTGACTTGACACACCCGTAAACAACATATAGCTCGTCGCCTTCCCTCTTAAACCTGAGAGTATGTCCTTGACAGTCGAAGCCGGAGTGATCTTGGTGTCAATTTCCTATATGTTGATATTCCTGAAATTCCCGATGGTCTTTGCGGTGGAGTTCCCTGCCGTGCCGCGGGTGGCTCGACGACTGTCAGAGGAGATATAAATGACCTATCTCAGGAAGGTCAATAATAGGTAGATAACTAAACCAACGAGGCAAATTACCTGGACTTGAGGGCGTCCTCCAAGTTTGACAAACTCGGGGTCGTCCCAGAGAGTTGGCAAGACCAAGCGCTGCGGCTCGATGTTGCTGCGCCTTGCAGAGCTGCTGCCATAGTCAGTGGCAGAAAACGCCACTGGTTGTGCGCTGCCGGCCTGTTGGGCCCGCTTGCCATGTAGCAATGCCTGGGTAAATATCATTAGAATGGTTGTACACCACAAAACGCGAAAGCGTACCTCGTTGGAAGCAGCATAAATGGTCTTTCGTTGTGGGTACGCTAGCTTCTTGACAAATTCTTGGCCCTTGTCGGTCGCGCTCCAGCTCTCTAGTTCGCCGGCATAATCGGTAAGGTTATTTTTACACATATACTCTAGCAATCCGGACAGGAAGTCATTGGCACGGGGTTCGAAAGGCGACGCTTGCACCGCGACGGATGAAGCCAGCAGGAGCCCAACGACGAACTTGGCAAACATGCCAGTAGCTAGACAAAGGGGCAAGGGCTGAGTCGCAGAGCAAGCGGATGACTCGATGCAAGTCGTAAACCGTGAGGAGGAACTGCGTCCTCCCGGTAGATCTCATACTCCAAAGGCAGCATGACAATGTCGGTCTCCAACGCAGAGTACATGCTGGAATTGCTTCGGGCGCGGGGAGAAGTGAGGTGTTAGTGTCAAGGGAGATACACGAGGCAGAACACCTAGGGATGTCATGCCCGGCCCTGGATGCACGAGCTACAAGTGAATATAATTATCGTAATAATGTCACACTTGTGTGGGGTAGCTCCAAGGAGCGATAAGATTTGCACAATACCACGAGTACGAGGTGACCTTAGCAAGGCTAGGCGCCATCCAACGGTCGGCGGATCACAATGCATGGGGGAATTATGCCGGTCCTTCAACACCAAAAGACATGTGCACGCTCATCCTTTGATTCCCTCGTTGTTAACTCGGCAAACGATGCGATTTCAAGTGGCAAAAATAGACGCCCGGCTGTGCTTTTCGTGATAAGCAACTCCGTTCCCCCGGCCGTTGACATGTTTCCACTATCACACGGAACCAAGCTCGGCCACCCACCATCCGAACCACGTTGTAATATCCCCCCCATTGTAGCTAATTCACGCACATTAATCTGATAGATTGTCTTTCGAAGCCGAATAGAGCCCGCCACCCAGTTTTTGTTGGGGCGCTTCATCATCTTTGAATTTTGGCGCCTCATACGAGGTCTACGCGCGGTGGGAAAGCTGAGCATATCTGTCGTGCACCTCGGAATCACTTGTTGCCCGCTTCGAATTCCTGGCTCCTGTATATCTTATGGGTTATGGGCCAACCTCACGCCGGTGCCGGCCGTCATTTGCTTGGCTATTAGAGAGCTTCGGCAGTCGAGTCCGTGCTTGGGCACGAGGTACTCTACTGTGCCGACAATCGGGCTCATGTATACTTGATGGATGAATCCGGATCGATAAGAACGCCATCGCTCCCGAACACCCAGAATTGTGATTCCGCTGTTCGGCAGCCTGTGCAATACTCAACTCAGAAGGGTCGATCCGGGAAAGGCTGAAATTTTGGCATTTCAGTTCTGAGAGCACCGCTTCTGTGGAGTAATCCACAGGTCTTGCGAGTACTCGTGTCGCAGGGTTCACTTCGAGCAACTCGTAGGACTCCTAGGCCTTCCGGAGCACTTGGAACCTGGAATTGTTTCCCGATGATGAGTCCCAATTAGACATTGGTTAGCGTCCAAAGTACCAATTAGGCTCGCAATGCTCGGAGCCTAACGCCAATCAAATGAGGGTCGAGGCTTGGTTTATGAACGTAAGGGAGACGTCATGAATCCATATTTCCAATACTTCTAGCGTTACGCACCGGGAAGCGATCCAGATCTGATGGTCAGATCGGGATCCACTGTTCGAACAGAGGGATCACCTCGGCACTTGTGATAAGCGAAGCAGAGGATGGCCGTAGCTACTAGATACAAGTTGGAGATATTATGAGCTCGAAAAGCGGTGGCAATTCACCGAAACCCAGGCAGGCGGCCGGTGTGATTCGCTATGGCTGCTCGTGCCATGCCCCCTCCAACGCCTACGAAGCAGCGTGGGGCATCTTCTACGAGCCCGGGGTTGCAGGCCTTAGTGTATAGGCTCATAGCCAACCAGAGTGAGGATACGCGTTTGGATGCGTCGGAGTGAGGCGCTTCGGTTGGTGTATAGGAAAAATGATATTAGATGACAACTTCAAAACTCCAGTGTGAGACCGTCAAGCAGGGCAACTCAACCACCTGGTGACTCGCGTTCGTAAGAAATATGAACGGATAAGCAATGCCGAGCGCTCACGACACATAAATTACAAAAGCTAGAGAACGAGCAGTCAAGACGAACAAGTACGAAAAAGGATAAAAAGAAATCAATCTGAAATATAATCTAAGCTTGGGCTTAGTGAGCAAACCAGTCCATACTGAGAAGACCCCGAGCCAGAGTATATGCGCGGAGTGACTGGTTTGGGTATCACCTCGGCTCGGACCGACCCACTCGACAACCCTTACTCAACTTTGCCCACCAACTCCCGCCGCGCTGGGGCCGGTAGCGCGGTTTGGCCCGGGCAAGGTGAGCGTTGTTGAGTAAGGGTTACACTCACGAAACTAGGATCACTCGCGTAATAGCTCCTTACACTCGCCTCCAACATCTCTCACCGCCCCTCCCAACCATCCTGCAGATTGGCATTTCCAACGAACTTCAACACTCCCTCTGACGCATCCTTCCCGCGAGTCACGCCCCCTCCCCTCCCTCTAAGCACATCCGTCTTCCCCGCGACCCCGCGTCCATCACCACCATCACCCCCTTCCCATCTCCCATCTCGTCCTCCTGTCGTCACCATACTTCTGGTCCAGTCTCGGCTTCTGACTCGACTCTCTAGTCCACGCTCCCAGTCGGACTGCGGGAGTGCAGATGTTAGCTCTGTGTTGACAATATCAAAATAAATTATACTCACAACCAATGCCTAGCTTGAACTCCCGGCGCCATGGGCGGCGCCCATCTGGCTTGGCCTCGGTCGTTCTTCTCGTAGCCTGAGGTTATCGCTGAACTTCCAATTGATCCATCTGTAAGAAAGTTGGTGAGTAACGCAAGAAAATGTTGCATTCATACGAGCTACTCGCCTCAACCACGACTTCCATAAGCGGAGCGCTCAGCCCCCCAATGGAGTGTGGCTAGCGCTGTGGAAGCAGGATCGGGGTGCCGGGTATAGTGCTGATGGAATTTTTGTTCGGGGCGGGCTGGGAGTTGGGAGAAATATCTACTAATTAGCGGGAGAAGGGCGTCAATATTACCAAAATACTCACCTCAACATTGCCATGGAGTTGGCTCGAGTACTTGCGAACGAGGTTTCGACGAAGCTGGCAGGTGGGGATAGATGAGCAAGGCGCGAGGATGCAGGGCCTGAATCTAGGATCAATTAGCACGGTGTTCAAGTAGCCTAATGAGGTCACTTGCTAGTAGCGCCACTACGCCATCTCTCAATACCAAGTAACCTTGATTACTCGGTGTTATCGATGTCCACACGTGGCCTGGACACCAAAGGCGGACGTTCCAACCTAACACAGAAGCTATACTCAACTAAAGAGCCCGTTATCAGCCAAGGAGAAAATACAAACAGTATCAGGGCCCTCACCGTGGTGTCTCCCGTTGAGTGAGTTTGGCCTCCCAAACTCGTCCCTTTCGACGACAAAATGCGCCGTGGTCACCTTGACGCATACATCCACCGTCGCTCCGAGTTCGCGGGCCTCGGGGAACCAATCGAGGTAGGCCGTGGAGAACCGAATCTCACGTAGGGCCTGGTACATCGCCTGGTCCAACCTACGGACCACATTCAACTCGAGTCGGTGGTCGAATGTTGAATCCGACCGGTAGAAGAGCGGTCGCTGTGGCTGTCCGGGAACGGTCACGTATGTTGCCGTCTGGGTCTGGACCGATACCAGGTTCCTCATGATACGAATGTGTCGACGGCCGGCAAGCTGCAGAGCAGCCTCTGCAATCGGAGCCCATTCGAGAGTGGTCAAGGGGGTGGGAGCGGCGGGGTTGGATAGGACCCGAATTCTTGATATCGCCGCTAGTAGCGAGATGCCAGCGGTGAGTATCCAGCATCCCAGCGCACGTCCGTTGCGGGAGATGCAGTCGAATGGGTTGCCGCGGCGCCAACCATGACCTGGGCGCGGGACCACCGGTGTCAACAAATCGTTTGCACGGGTAGGTGGGACGTAGCGGGAGGTCGGAAGGGTAGGAGGAGGGTAAGGCGGAAGGGGATCGAGCCAGACACAGGGCGGAGCTGATATCTTGTTTCCGGCCCTCGTGCTCATCAGCCCGACCAGTAGTTCTGCGGATGGGCTAACGAGTCTATCGACCGCTCGTCGGGTACTGTGCTCGACGTAGACGATAAACCTTCGGGCGGCATGGACGATGAGGTGCCGAGAGGCAGCTAAAGAACTCGCGTAAGCCGGTAGCTTCGATACCCATGCGCGACGTACCTTTCATAAGTTTAATCGCAGGCATACCCACATTTGTGGTATGTTCCTGCTTGGTTATTTTCGATGGTTTAGCCCTCGGGCCGTAGGAGGGGAGAGGGGGAGGATATGATGTCGGATTATGGGATGAGGCGGTCGGATCATGCGCCGTCGGTGTGAGTGTGCCTCTGGTGTACATAACCCCGACATCGTCACGGGTCGGGGTGGGACGATTGCATTGGCAGAGGCTATAACTTGTCAAACTCAACACATCCAAGCAGCTTAGTCACGCCACTTACACCCTCAGGTCCCCTGCGTATGCGGGTTTCAGCATGTAGTATACCGCCAGCAGGCAAAGCCAGCTACGCGATGATACACTGCTGAACATCGTGGTGGTAAGAGCTTAGAATATAGTTGTAAAGAAATATAGCAATATACGAGTAGTAACGGTGAGGGACTTGCCTCGCATTTGACGGCTTATGTACCCGTACCCGCCTCCTGTCTTCTCTCGGCCGGCGGGCACCACCGAAGCCATTTGACCTTAGCTACTAAACTAGGAAACGCCAGGCGGGAGGTGGAAACAGGAGAGCGGCCTCGGCAGGAAGGTCTGGGCTCGGCGGGCGGAGTCGGTCAGGGGTTGAGAATGAACAGGAGGATCGCTTGAATATTTCTCTTCATCCACTCGGGAGATGTAGGTTGTCCACTAGGAAGGAGGTTTTATATATAGACTAGGATTTTGTTCTTGAATGCCGCGTTGAAATCGAACGAGTATTGGTGCTTGCGCCTGGGTACACAAGTCCCGCTGATGGCCGACGTGACGCGATCACGGACAGGTGACTGGTGATACACTCGAATGTGTAGTATAGTTGTGCTAATAGAGACATGAGTATAAGCTGCCACAGATCTGTAGTCATTGGAGCGTCTTGAATCCGCAATGATCCAGACCTGCGAAGTGCCAGGTTTGGTTTTGGGCCGTTCCTGTCCCTCTCATGAACACACTGGATTTACTACGCTACCTCCATTCGAATACTATTCCATATCTGAGATTAAGGTATCTTTGGCTTCATTTATGACGTTGATAGACACCTTTGCTTTCGGTTAATTAGTGGTGTGCGTCTTGTGGCGATGGACGGATGGATGTACTCGGAGGACGCGCTTCAAGTCACATGGCCACCTTTTTTCATACGTCATTGACTGGCTGCATGAACATATGGTCAAACCGCTAGCGGCCGAAGCCGAGAAAACACGACACAAAGACAAGGAGGTAACAGCTAGTAGGACAGGGATGAAAAGGTGTACGGTAAGCAGACGAACCAATGCCGGTGGGGTCACGAGACATAAATTAAACACAACAGAAGCAAAGACGGGTGGCGTAAGGTAAGATGAAGTAGCTGTAGTCATTGCTGTTAAAATATTAACCATCCTCCCTCTCAATTCACGTGGTAAGTCTTTTTTTTTAAAAATAAATAAACAATTTATACTGGTTACAAGAACCCTAGGCCCAACCACCGAGAGACAGAAGCCGAAGCAGCTACACGAAGGTAACAGATAGTAGCACTAAGCCCAGGGCCTGGGCGGCTCAACGGTCACAACGTTAAAAAAGCCTAAGCTGACTCAACATGTCCTGCTGGTACGTGCAGCGGACGGTAAGCGTACCCAGGAGATCCACCATAATGACCCAACTTCGAACCGACGATAAGCACGAGTGACTAAAAGGCTATATCTCACAAAAGGTTGCACACGCAGTGGTGATGAATCTCGCTTGTTCATGTATTCAAGCGAACTAGGGTGGCGTCATGACCGTTAGTTCAGTTGTCCAAATAGATGCATATATTCAACTCGTTTCTTGATCTATTCCATCCCCGTAATCATTACATATCAAAATATGGTAGTATCCAAGGGTGTTTCAGCCCCCAAAGATAGAGCAATAAATCTCACTCAGGAATTTTTGAGACCTGAAATACCTCTTTTTCGTACCCCTATCATCCAATCCTTTTGCATTTTTCCCCATGAAGGTATCCCTCTCTATTTCTTGATATAGCGTAGGCTTTCTATAGGCGATTATATATGCCAGTATAGCTAGAGCTGAATCGCTTTGTTGTCGGAATGATAGAGCATACAATGTAGTCGGAATGGACAGCCACAATACAATACAAATCGGTCACCACTTTGCGCACTGTTGGGGTCGAGGAACTAAATCTTAGTGACATGTACGCTGGACCGAAAATGGCTGCATTCAGTGACGTATTGCCTTGGGCTTCAGGCATCTTACACATGGTTTGAGTTAATTCTTACCAAACGCAGCAAGTTTGAAATGGTTATGGAGCCAATTTCCCCCCGGTCAGCCCTGGAGATAAGGTTTAGTGAAAATATAGCTGAAAGCGGTCACGGTCAGCGCTTTGGACTATGAGTTCTTGATGTTTAGATCACAAGATTTCAGCCCGTCTAGCCCACACAGTGTGCGATTGCCGTATCTCAATCAGTTTGTGATCTTACAGCTTACATTTACACGCGGTTAATAGCTTGTATGCTGCGCTATTTCTATATGAATAATGCCGAATTTTTCGAATCGAACAAGAGCCTGTGTGGCTCGATGATTGCAATGACATAATCGATTTAAATGGTTGTGATTAACTGTATATAAAACCTTAATAGCCGGAACGAGATATGGATAACCTTTCACCCTACAAACCGACACCAATCGCATCATCGTTCCACCACACCATCAGTAGGTTGACCTCCTCGATCCTTATTCTATTTAGCTTACGGCACTCTTAAAGTGATGACGAAAACACTCACTATTGGTCCCTTGAGACCGTCCCTCATACTTCCAGCCGTTCAACTTTGAGGCTTCCTTGGTCTTCCGAGAAAATGGATGAGGTTTCTCGTATATATATCCTTCTCCCCCATCTAGAGTAATCGCTGATTCTAGCTGCAGACGTGACTCGGCGGCTGACTTAGTAAACGGCGCCTCTTTCTGTGTCTCTTGAAGGTAAACTCTAGCCGACTCTCGAACATCCCTCCGGACATCAAACCCTTTGGAGAGAAATTCGAGTGTGAGTTTCTTCTCACTGGTGCTGCTGTGCATTTTCATGTAGCGATTGATTTCGAAGGCGATGGTTCTAATACTCGCGTGGCTGAGTAGAAGTCGTGAGTAATGAGCCAAGGTTCTGGATAACCCCAGCAAGAAGAGGGCGGCCATGTCGCTTTTCCGGGGTTTCACGCGGCTATATCTCTTCCAGTACTCCTGTCGCGCCGAGTGTGTCCAAAAGTCCCACTCGTCATCGTCCTTTTCGCATGACAGCCCCCAAAACGTCAGAGCGACAGCCAGAGCCGGTCGTACATGGGTTTCTGAATCGGGTGGGAACCGAGATAACAGTTCAAGGATTAGGCGGATGTTGTCCGTCGATATCTTGAGAACCGACTCGGCGGAAGCTGCAATTATTACTGTCGTATCAATGAGAGCCTCCACGGCCTCCGGTCGTAACCCATTGGTGGGGTACCCAGCAACTAAGCTCCAAACTACGTCAAGTTGTTTAGGTGGTACTTGAGCCGAATAATCGCCTTGGTTCAAGGAACAGGCATGGAGATTCCATACGGCTAACCCGGCAATGCCGAAGGCGTAGATATGGGCATCCTTTTGTTGGTCTGCCAATCTATCATAATGAAAATAATTCAGCATTAATCATTCTTGAGTATAACGTGGAAGGGTTGCAGAGCACTAACCGTGTAAGAATCTTCCATACCACGCCCAATCTCGAGAGCCAAACGTCTTTATCTTCACCATTGGTTAGATCTTTCAGCCTTCGAGTAAGGTTGTCGGGGTCCGGGCAGTGCATGATCATCGAAGTAAGAATTCGTGCGTAACCCGACATGGAGAACATTTGTGTACGCTGTTCTTCTTCGTCATCTGATTCTTTGCTTTCCTCGTCATCTACGTCCTCTGCGCCTGGCTTTCCAGGAATTTCCTGTTGAAATTGATTCGTCGACCCTGATTGCGAAGGGGATCCCCTTTCCGCAAACCACACAATAGCCTGAACTACTAGGCTAACCTCGCAATTGCTCGAATGGTGAATAACTGCCCGGACAGCGGTCTCAATGCACTGTGTGTCTGTTGATTGCGACATAAGAAGCGCAAGCGTAGAGCTAGCGAATCTCTCGTCCGTGGGTAGTGGCCCAGGAGCAATAGCGTTATCTTGTGAGCCAGTTTCAGATGTATTGGCATTAACCTGCTCCAGGGTAGAGGGGCCCGGGGGCGGGAACGGCGTTTCGGTATTTAGAATTGACGTGTCTAGTGATTTCAGCTTTTTAACCTCACGAAGGAGTAAGTCGGTAGCGGCAGAGAATGCCTCTGGGTATAGTCTGACTTCATCATGCAGGTGGTCATGGATCAATTGACAGATCCCATGGAGGATAGACTAAGAGTAACCGAAAGTTCCTTAGTATGGTATGTGTATGTATGTGTAATGAACTCACTGGGAATGTTTGATCTGTCCAGTTGGTGCCGTAAATCGCCGCCCATAGAAGTTGTTGAGCTGGGGTGCGACTACTGTACGCAGGAAGTTGATGGAGGAGAGATTCACGGAATAGTGTGGTTGGGATCATAGTTTCAACTAACATATTATGCATGTGTTGTCGGAATGACTCTGAGCTCACAATTCGGGAGATGAGACCTGAAGGGTGCAGGGGGGATGAATAATGCGGGCCAAAGAAGGAGGTTTCATAAACCGCATTGGCGGCGATGTGGGTAGATTCGCTATCCAGACCGAGCTCATTGCTTGGATATAAGAACCCGAGTAGCGAGAATACTATGAGAGGTGCATAATTGGCGTTTTCAAGTGGAATTTTCCCGGTACGGTGATCCGTGACCAGTCGTTCAGCTACAGATTCAAAGTTCTTCCGGTCAAAAGGATAATAGAGCCTCGCCTTTAACGCGAAAACAGCAAGGTTCACTCCTATTGAGGATCGCAGCTGCGAGCCGTCGACGTGAGAAACCTTCCAGAGGGTTCGTAAGAGTGGGGGAATGGCCAGGCTGCTTGCTTGTTCTCGAGCCCTGCTGTCACCAGTCCCTATGTTGAGGTTGAGGTACACAGCTGTTAGACCATCAATAATAGTTGATATGACCTGTTCGCTGAAATATATTTGATCTTGATCATAGCAGCTGATGAATGCAGTCAACCACATGGCAATCTGCTCATATCATATAGACATTAGATTTTAGTTTGATTTAATCAAGCGATCAAGTAGGGCTCGTACGTTTGCGCTGTCGTTAGCTGATAAAGATTTGACTTCACCTAAACTAAAGGGTGCATGACTTAATTAGAATTTCGCAGGTCACGTCTATGAAGGACGTACCTTGCATAGGCGAGTCCTAAATGAGTCACTAGGTTGATTCCGAGAGTATTTCGAAGCTCTAAAACTTGCTTCATGATGCCGTCAAACTTCAAGCCCGCAAAGTAGGTCATCCAGCGACTATAATCCAAGGCCGAAGATAGATGCGTTTTATGGTCCAACAAGTAAACCTTCACGCCGTATTCTTTGTGCGACTTGAAGCAATCCGAGAAATGTTTTACAAGGTGAGAGTCGATACGCTTTGATAGCTCATCCTTGGTTATGGGTTCAGAACTTGTCATTGAATAAACTTTCCCTATTGCCAGTGCCCCGATTGCGATATCAATAGAGTCGGAGTCTTGTGAGTGCGTGATTAACCACGAAAGGGAGTCCTTTACGAAAGGATCAGGCTGAGTATCTTCTCCATCCTCTTCGGACGCTGAAGTGTCCGAATTCAGAGGTGCCGCCGCCGCGCTAGTAGGGATGTATGCTTGGTGTGAACCACAGAGGAAATCCACGACACGAGTCAGCAATCTAGCCTGTGTGGGTCTATTGTCCAAGTTGTTGGGGTCATGCTGCGGTTTTGGGAAAGACGCTGTGATTTTTGACTTAACACCACGAAGCCTAGTGATTATCTTCGCCTCGTAGATCCGTGTGCCCCATTCGGAGGCAATCCCACGGGAATAATTGACGATTGACGACTGGGGGATGTGTTCTCTGCATTTCTTGGTTAAACTGCGCACAGTGGTAAAAATATCGTCAATGTATTCGGCTTGGGGGGTCTTGAACGGACAGTATTCCACCCAAACTGGTAGGAGTGTTGTTCCAACATAGAAGCAGGTAGTAACCATTACAACCGCGGTGACTGTCGTAGCGACCGCAACGTTGATATCCCACAAGAACAAAACCAGGCCAATTGAAAATATAGCTAAAACGAAAGCATTGCTTCGGTCAGATAAACCGTCGTCTGTACTTTGAGAGACGCAAGGCACTACTCACCGAGAGATAA
The DNA here is from genome assembly GCA_037039685.1 of Ceratobasidium sp. AG-K. Lineage (NCBI taxonomy): Eukaryota > Fungi > Basidiomycota > Agaricomycetes > Cantharellales > Ceratobasidiaceae > Ceratobasidium > Ceratobasidium sp. AG-K. The sequence goes on from JAWNGF010000003.1 coordinate 446,743, forward strand.
ATGCATTAGCATAGGTAGCATCTCAAGGATTCCACGCATCCTCCACCTTTCAATTCCATTGAAACGTTCCTGTCGTTCTTTCGCTCGGGTAATTGGATCGCCTGTTCGACCAGATAAGAAATAGTAGCACCATTGTTTCGCCAACATAGCGGCCAAGGATACAGCGACGCTAAGACTAAGCGAAAAGAACCATAGAGCGTTGACCCATACAGCATTCATTTTAGGACGAAACTCCACATCGCTGGAGGGATTCGGCTGTTCTACGTTCGATGACTGTCCATTTGCCAACCCTCGGAGAACCCGTGTAATGTCCGCGAGAGCTTCCACAGTTTGTTCGGAAGGGTCTGGCTGCAGTGACTTCACGCTTTCGAGTACAAACCTTCGAGAAACATAGGTTTGTGCGAGTACTAGAACTGGAAGGCGTATTGACTTACGCTGCGAGGATGGCAGAAAACAAGGCGGCCTTTTACATCGCAAGTGAGCTTAGTCAGACAATGAAATGGGTTTACTTACGAAGACTATATGTCAACAGAGTCAAGCGGTTGGTTGGTTATGGTCAGTAAACCTATAGCTGGCACCAGCACGCGTCCCACCGACACCGACGCACCCAAAGTAACATCAAGGCTCCTTTTAATACAGCGTAAGGTTTAGTTCATACTCTCGAAAGGCCATCAGAGGGAAACATATATGCATACCGGTTCCACCCATCTACCTGGTCCTCATCATAGTCTGTGCTCTCCTTCACATAAGTGGTCCAGACTTGAGCACCCCGACGGATACCTCTTAAGAGCTCAGTGTCGTCTGTAGGAGCACCTTCCGAGTCTACTGGCTATGCTTCCAGTAAGTGCTTGCCCATGTCTGTTCCAAACTCAAGTCAGCCAACCTTCGTGGGAAGTGCAGGCTTTGGATCCGGGCCCGCCACGCGCTTCGCCGGCCCCTCAATATTACCGGCAGTACCGCTCTGATCAGCAGCTCCAGCCGTGACATTCTGGGGGGGACGTGATTCCGTCAGCACTACCATCATATCAACGAAGCAGCAGGACACACAGGAGCTGTGACTGCCGGCTCTTGCATGGTATTCGGTACCATGCCTCGGGTGGTCTTGAAAAAAGACCACATTAGTTTATTCGGTCTCAATCCGAGGAGCATATTTGTACCTCTGTAACAATTGGCAGAATCTCGGCAGGGGGGTATAACAGCGGGTCCGAGTTGTATGAAATGTCTGGATACCGGCTTTGATTCCTTGTAGCTCTAATACGCCGTTTTGCGGCGGGTAGCATGGAAAGATCTCGGGGTGCGAAGGAGAGGGCAAGCAACTGAGCGTACGAGAGCCGCTGCAAGACTATACGCCGCGTTATCAAGTCTTCGATGCAGCTGCATTGCGTGAGGCGTCTATCGATACCACATGCATCAGCTGTCAAAACGCCCTTGCTTCGGGCACGTGCATTGTAGCTGGCCAAATCTCCTTTCATGGCATCCAAGCGAATTTAGCTTCTGCCCGGCCCGGATGAAGCAACATTTCTAGCATGTATGCCGAGCACTGGTCCACATACATGCCATCCGCTCGCTACAGAACGACCGAGTAGCTCGCATAATATCCAAGTAGCAAGCCTCGTTAAGCGACCCGAGGACCAATAATTGTACAATGAAATCCCTCACACCGAATGATCCGGACATTGCTGAGCAAGACGCAGAGATCGGCACACGGACCCGCAACCCGTCTTTATGAGACCGTGACTCGTATTGGTGCCCCATGATAACTCTACTAAAATCGGAGGAAGCGACACGGCAGCTTTTTGATTATCCTACCCAGCTCGGGGGTTTCGTCCCCGACGAGAACCGCCATTTGCGGTACATCGTTTAAGGTTCTAAATCAAAGCCGAATACGACCAGGCCTGCAGGCGTGAGATAAGGGGACGAAACTCGCCTTCCTTGCGTTTGCCAAGTCTTCCCCCGCATCGAGATAGACGCGCATATGACCTACCCTTCGAGGTGAGGTCTGACCTTGAGTAGTCAAACTCCAAGTCGGTCCACGCGGACACAGTGCACAACCCAAAAAATCCCAACGAGTACGATTTTACGAGCCCTGCTGAATGCTCGTGCGCACAAGATATTCAAACGTACCTTGATATGAACTGCACAATTCGATGAGAGCCGCATAAAAACGTGTTCCAGCACTGCAGCGATAAGGTAGCCTCTCGAATACCTGGTTCAGATTCACGCTCGCCTTGCCGGTTACAAACGCACGCTTCCGGCATGAGATTGCCGAGCACGCTGGATAACTTTAATATTTTTTGTAATTGCATACTGATCCACATACAGCATGGCAGACTCGACATTTTTGCCTTGGAGATATACGCCTAAGAGTGCTTTGAAGGCTCTGTGAATTCAGGTGTGGGTGGCGGAACTAGCAAGGAATATCAGAATTCACGTGATGCACTAAGCGAATCTGTTAGTATCGTTGTGCACCGGGCCTTGGAGACTCCCGGTCACGGCGCATACATTCCAACCGCCTGCCAACTTGGTTCATCGTTCGCGGATACTTGACCCACTTGAAAACATACATAGATTCGGATTAAAATAGCAACAGATCAGGAAAGCAGTATTATACAGTTAATTCCCAGAAAATACAGATATCCTAAGCGCCCTACGAGTCGATGTCCATCGCATCGTCGTCGTCCTGCGACGCGTCCATCGGTTTGACCTCCTCAATCACAGGCGCGTCCTCGACCGTAGGAGAATCTGCGTCGCGACCGGCTGCCCACGTTACAGGCCTGAACAACACCACCGCCTTGGCCGGATCTTCTTCCCGGGGGAGGGACACGGCGCTCGGGGGAGGGATATGAGAAAGCAGCGTCGAATTGATAATAAACTCTGGCACAGGCGCGTCCGTCTGACTCCGAGGTCGGGAGGTCGTCTGACCCGACGAAGACGAAAGCGAAAACGCCGACCGACGCCGACGGGGTGAACGAGTGACGGATTCGTCCTCTGACGAGTCGAGGTCGAGTACGACGATTCCTACCACACGTCAGTCTCCCAGCTCAATGCCGGAATTGCGACTCACGATCTTTCTCGGGCTCGTACCACGTACGTTTTTTCGTGTCCTTGAGTTCGGGTTCGTAGAACGTATAGTCTGGTACGCCCTGCCCCTCGACGAACACGCCCTCGCCCATACGTTTTTGGTCCTCCTCCATGGGCGCTTCGTCTTCGTCGCTCGTATTAACCTCGGATACCACGCCCCGCAGCGGTAGGGACATCACACTGCTCGCACCCGTATGCGGCGACGCCCACTCGTAGATACTCGCAAGATACGGCTCTGCATCTCCATCCAACGGCGCATCGTGGATCTGATTCGGTTTCTCCTCCTCGATTTGGATTTCCTGCGCAGGTGTGGGGGCGAGATAGGCCGGATCGGTGTGCAGCGTGAGGCCCGCCAATCCGCCCTCGAGCGCTTTAAGCCGTTTAGCCGGGCGCGGTGCGAGGTCAGGACCGGAAAGCGCCCGGTACGCGCTCGGCCATTCGGATTCGGGGTCGAGTTCGCGCTCGTGTTTGCGTTTGGGGATGGTGGGCGAGAACCACGGGTGTCGGATGGAGTGGGTGTTCATTCCAGTAATACGAGAAAATAAGTTAAGTGAGAGAAATGGAGCGAGACGCGGGGAGTTTAAGTTGTCGAGGTGGGAATAAACAGGAACTGTACAGCGCAGAGAATTCCCGTCTGATCTCGCATTTTCGAATTGGAAATTAGGGTTGATGGTGGCGGCTGTGGCTGCGTCGACGGCGGTGGTTGCTAGTGAGGGTGACGACAGAGGTGACGACCATCCGGATTTAATGGAGAGTTTGTATAGGGGTCTAGCTCGTATCGACGGACACGCGGAGGTGGGGAAATGGGGAGGAACAGAACAGTCGCCCGTTTTGGGGAACAACCTAGATACATTTTCATTTGGATAAACACACGTTCATCACCCCGTGCACCGCGTCGGGCAGTGTTTGGCACCCTCTCCGGGGTCCATGGGACTGCGCAGCCACCTCGGTTGGCGCCCACATTTCATCGTACAATGGTTCAGAAGCGTTTATACGTTCTACGGGTATTCTACATGCACAATACATAGATAGTCCAGTCGATACAGTTAGGAACTGTGAGATGTGAGCAGATGTCGGGAGAGACGGAGAAACACACACCTTGGTTCTGGGTTTGTGCCCGGCTGAGCGCCACCCTTGGCCTCGAGGGCAGCGATTTCGTCGGCGGTGAGGAAGCGTCCGCCTGGACCACGGGGACGGCGCATGGCATGCTTGTGGCGCGACTCGTGCAGATACGGCTGCGGGAATTAGCCAGCGAAATCAAGTAAACAAACCACCCACCTTGCGCTCCTTGGACAGACGGTGGACTTCTTCCAGCCTGGCCCGCGCAGACCGCCGCTTGAGAATACGGTGATACTGCTTGGCATTGACATAGAGCGGCTCCTCGTCGAGGGTCTCCTCGGGGTCGGCAGCCGGCTCGGCAGCGCTGGACGCAATCGACTCGGCCGCAGGGGGGATAAACTCGGGCTGGAACTCTGGCTGGAACTCGAGCTCGCTCACCGCCACCGCCTCGGGGTACGCATCCGACGGGCGACGCTTGGGGGAAGGCTTGTAGTACGGCGTCGCAAGCGGGATCAGCGCCGGGTCGAGCTGTAGGTGGGAATGCGCGAGGGGATACTCTTGGCCATACCCAAAGCTGAAATACTCGGGCGGCGCTTGTGCGGGTGCGGTGGACGAGGTTTGCGCTCCGTCGCCATGATTGGCTCCGTCCTGGGTCGCCATTCCATTGGCTGGCTCCATCGACTTGTTGCGCTGCAACCACCACAACGGCACGTGACCATGTCTTCCCTGCTCCTCCACATCCAGAATATCCTCGGTGAGTTTAGCGACCAGAGCTGAATTTGTATTGATTGAGCAGACCTTGCGCCTACAAACTCGGCCGATGCTCTCACTGGCTTCGACCCGGTCGCCAGTCTCAATGAGCTCTTTCCAGACGGTGCGTCTCTCCATATCATTAACTGTCTACTCACGTGTCGCAGAGGCATCCCTCGCCCAAGCCGAAGCCATCCAAGCACAGCTCCACGCCCAAATCACCGAAATCCAGGCCGAGATAGACTCTCTGCGCGCCGAACTCAGGCGGGACCAGGAACCCGCGCGGATGCAGCTCATCCAAGAGTTAATCGCAGTAAGCCCCCACGTCTCTGCTATAATTAATCTGACTCTGGCAGGAACTCTTGGCCCAAATGAGCCGCATTCGTGAAAAGGCCACCGAGAGCGAGGCCATCGTGCGTGACATTACAAAGGATATCCAGGTCCTCGACTTGGCCAAACGTAACCTCGCGTTGAGCGTGACGGCATTGAAGAGGTTCCAGATGCTAGGTGTGTCTCTTCGCTACCTACTTTCGCAACTAATTCTCGGCAGTCAACGCGCTCGGCCAACTCGAATCCCTCGTCACGGCCAAGAAGTACGCGGATATTGCCCAAACGCTCGGGGTACGTCCATCCTCATCTCCCTTACACATTCTTACCGGAATACAGGCAGTAAAAGAAATCGCCGTATTCTTCAAACCCTACTCGGCCATTGAACGCATCTCGATTGCCACGCGAAGGCTGCAAGAACTCCAGGGGACCGTACGGACGAGCGTCGAGCGAGATTTCGATGATTTGTATGTTTCCTGTTTCTATTTTTGCAATTGGATTGACAGGCGGCTAGTTTCCTGCAGGATCCTGCACATCCTGTCAAACCGGCTGTGATCATCGAGGCGTGCATGGTCGTCGACGTCCTAGGTGAAGACGTCCGGTACGCCCCCACCTATCTCCCCAGCACAATCTAACTCTCCCCAGAAACACAATCCTAGACCGATACAGCGCCCTCGAACTCAAAGAATACCGGCGAATCTTTCGAAACACCGATGAAGTAAGTTCCACCTCTCCTGCCCTAATCAAACTCACCCGCACCAGGCCGGTCAATTGGACAACATCTCCCGCCGCTTTGCCTACTTTCGTCGCGTCCTCACCGCCCACGACACTGAACGCGCACGGGCCTTTCCACCTGCCTGGCGCGTGGGCGAACACCTCGCCGCGTGTTTTGCGAGTGCGACGAGGGCGGATGTCGTCGTTGGGTTGGATAACGCTGCGGAAAAGGCGGGAAGCCTTGGTACGTATTGGCATGTAGTGGAGGGTTGGGGATTGATGTTGGGTGGTAGGCTCGACGCTGAAGAAACTTGGCAAGGAGGAAAAGGCGGGTGTGCCGGTGTTGACCGTGTCCTTGTTTGTCGAGGCGCTTGCCCAGACGAGGGAATTTGAGTCTGCCATGGCGAAAAAGTTTGGTATTTCGGTGAGGTTTTTTGCTAGTCATTTGGAGGGGTTATTGAATGGTGGGCAGTTCAAGGAACTCGTCCAGCGTGTGCTCGTGCCGGGTCATCAAGGTCCTGGCCAGACCATCTCGTCGGCATTTGCGAAACACATGGGCGTGTTCGTCGACGCTCAAGAACGGTACGTAGATCAGATTCTCAATCGATCCTATTCAATATCTAAATCCCGACCTAACCCACTCCTCATATAGACTCATCTCCGACCAACTCGCATCCCACCGAGGCTCCAACGCCCGCTCCTCCCTTGAAGCCACATCCACACCAACTCAAGCCGACGAGGGAGGCGCGACAACCAACGTCCTCCCGTCCAGTACCGAACTGTTCTACTCGATCGGGCGGGGGATGGACGAGTGTTTGATGTTGGTCGGGAACGAGCCGGGCGAGGGTGGGGTCATGTTGAGCATGTGTGGGATGTATAAAAAGTGGTTGAGGATTTATGCTGGTGAGTTGGTCGGTTTGGTGTGTGTGGAGGTGCTAATGTGTTGGCGTAGAGGATGTATTGATTGCTGGGACCAAACGGTATAGCTAATCTTATTTGGTTGGAACTGGAGCTGATTCGACGACCCAGACCAGAAACCCAGCGAAGGTCGTTCGAGGGACGATTCAACCCTGCGGAAATTCAGAAATTATGTTTGACCCTCAATACTGCTGACTATTGTCAAACCACTGCTGGACAGGTACGGCTGTGCTTTCTACCCTTTGGAATCACACCCAGAACTGATGAGTGCATGTACAGTTGGAAGAAAACATCCGGGACAAAATCTCACCCGAGGAAGGCGAAGAGTTCTCGCTCCAAGAAGAACAAGATTTATTCGTCAGGTGCGTCCCTCGCCTACACCTTCACCCGCCCCTAACTCTTTCCTAATAGCGTCATATCAACTTGTATCACCCAACTTCTTCGCGAACTCGACTCGGCCACCGATCCCTCATTCAATACCCTCCTCAAGTCCAATTGGGTAGCGATTGATACCGTGACTGGTCCGTCGGCATGGGTCGACGAGTTGAGCAGCGCGACTATGGGTGTGGTCGATGTGGTTCATGAGCGGGTCGAGCCGAAGAAGTATGTGAGGAACTTTTGCGATCGGGCCTCCAAGTAAGTGTTTCAGCTTGCTCTCTTTTTTGGTTTAGGAGGTTGGGTGATGGGCGAGACCACGGTATCCCACGTCGCACCGCTTTCGCGGCCTGTACTGGACTAAACCCGAGCTCACGACCACTCTGAATTTGGGCAAAACTAACTATCGCACCCCATTTTTTTGAATAAATAAAATACACCCAAACTGAATACCATCTAGTGCGTTGATCACAAGGTTTACAAACGCTCTTGTCAAGAGTCGACCTATCAAGGGGCTAGGCGGCGAGCAGGTATGTGGTCCGAGTCGTAACTGGAGATTAGATCTGATTGTTGCCCTGCCTTGTCATTGACATTTGTCCCTAATCATCGGCGACGCGTATTGCTATTCCCGTCGACTCCGACATTGCGCCTTGCCATATGACCTCATTTCGACCATATTGATCCCGACAATCAGCTTCTGCTCGACCTCCAATCATTCAAATCTAGCCTTCTCAGGCTTCCAGGATCGAGCGCGTCAGCGGAGTCGATGTAAGTTTGCAACCAACGTGGCGCGCATAAAGACTGAGCCGAAACTCTCCTCAGGTACGCGCGTAATGTATCGCGAAACATCTCCCGACTCGAAACTCTACTCAAGGTTATTATCACCCCTGTCGTATGTGCATCTATTCTTCTAATTAGGAAACTGCTGATATCCTCGAACAGGATCCACCCGATGCGTTTGTGCTAAACTATATCCTGCTTATCGGAGACTCGTCTTTTTCAAATTTTCAAAAGGTGCGTTTCACCAAGTTCTGTGGAGCGAGGCCTAACTGGGCCCAATACAGGTCCTTGATCTCAAGGGCACACCCAAGGCCGAACAAAACACGTTGCTCGACACGTTGCTCACGATTACGAGCACTCGCACAGAGCTCGCGTCGGAATCATTCCTCACGACGCTCGATATGGATCCGTCAACGACAACCGGTCCCGGTGGATCCACCGCCGCTTTGACAGGGGCTGATTCTCCTCGAACGACAGAGACCCGCCGCGAGGTGTTTAGTGATCTCAGGAAACTCGTGAGCTTTACGATGCGTAGGGATTCCCGTCCACTGGGACGTGATGTTTAATCGATTGGTAGTGTGTGTACATTGGGATCTAGAGTGGTACATGAAGAAAAGTAAACGGGTGTAGGGAGCCGTAACCATGATACAGTGTGCTCGTTTCAGTTCAGACATAACGACACCAAGAGGAGGCTGAGAACCAGCTAGTGATATAATCCAAGAAAATCAGTCTATAAATCGAAATGAAATAACCAAAAGAACGAGAGAAGGAATCGATACCGTCGTGTCAACCATGGCTACTGTGTTGTCGCGTTGGAGGGGTTGGGACGTGCTGGCAGCCCGCCCTCGGATCGTATGCGCCGAACCTCTCTCCGCTCGCGCTCACTTCTCCCCGGTTTGTCCCCATCCCCGCCTGCAGAATCAGGTCCAGATTCCTCGGGTAGCCGACCTAGCAACCGCAGAATCCGTTCTCGCGTCTCGAGGCTGGGTTCTATCACCTCACCCCGACCCATACCACCGAATGCGCTGCGGGTTCTTTCGAGCACGCCGAGGTCCGAGAGCTGGCTTGCAGGCGTGCGGGGTCCGCGTGGAGTTCCACGGGATGTGGCCGTGGGCAATGGTTGTGGAGGAGATGCGGGGGTTGCTATTTCAAGTTCGAGCTCGGCCACGGGCCGAATAGGTGCCCCCAATCGCGGCGGGACGATAATGCTCAGCTGATGTCGCTCATGGTTTTGTGGAAGGGATGATATAGGAGTAGAGAGCGAAGCCGACTGGTGATGTGAATATATGCGCTGCGATTCAGACTGAGAGCCAAGGGGTGATGAAAGTCGAGGAGTGGTCTCTCCAGGAGCCCTGGATCGTATTGCGCGCAGTCGAGGAGACAGCTGTAGTGATGGCAAACTGTAGGTTGATATCGGCGCCGGTTGTGATTGGGAGCGTAAATGCGCCCGTGCCGGTCGGGTCGGCCCAATCCCCAAGAGCTTGAGCGCCTTGCTGGAGCCTGGACGACCGTGCCCTCTGGATGCATGCGTTTCAGACGAGGCTGGGGTGTCGTCCCTCGAGACAGATCCTAGTCCTTCTCGGCTTTTGTATGGCCAAGACCTATCCAACTCTCGGCTCCGTCGGTATTCATCTACCTCCCTACTCCTCCGCCCAAGTCCATGGCCTCCATCCCCGTCACGAGTAGACTCACTCAATCGCCCCGTACTCGGTCCTGCGTCGGTTCCACCACAGCGGCTTGGCTGAGGATGGGCAAACACAACTGTCGAAACATTCGTACTAGCCATACTCGCCCGATCGACGTATATACTTGTTCGTTGACCAGGTTGGGAGCCATTGGTGGGGTGGGTGGCGTAGCGCGTTGCGAGGACTGGTGTCGGTGGTGAGAGATCCTCCACCTTGGCAAGGGTTTGCGCATTATTAGCGTGTCCTGAGTCTGAAGATATGTGTGACTTGATACTCGCAGTGTCGGGCTTAGAGTGGCTCCCATTTCGACCAAACATAATATCATGCAGGCTTAGGTTGAATGGCGAGACGGAGCGGTGGGGGAGAACGGCAAAGGAGGAATTGGAAGGCCGTTGGATCGTGCCCATCGGCAAGTCATGCATCCCCCCGCTCTCATTATCGTCCTTGCCTTTGGGGGCTCTTCGAGTTCGAAGGAGGTAGATGATAGTGATAACCAGAGCGATAATAATGGCTGGGAGGACAGTTGAAAGTGCAATGACGGTTCCCGCTGAGAAGGTAGCCGAGCTATGGGTCGGCTCTTGAACCAGCGTCGTGTTCTGAAGAGTAGGTGTGGTAATGGGAGAACTTGAAGAACTTAACTGAGGTAGTCGAGAAGAACTGGTATATAGGGGCGTTGGAGTAGACGTGGTTAAAGAGGTCGTAGACACGGGTGTTGGAGATACAGTCCAGGATAGAGTCGTAGCGGTCATAGGTATAGGCTTTGGAGGTGAACTACAGAGCATTTTTCAGTCACAAGGCCCACCAAAATGAAAACCCAAGCTATTCACGAACGGCAGTATTGGACTGGGCAGCGCTCGAGCCATCTTCGTCATTCCCCTGCCCCTACTCGGTCTATCGTCACCAGTCGGCAATATCTGAGTGTCATCCGATGATAAACTGAAACGCTTGCTCTTAGCTCGGCGTCGATCACCACGCGGCTGCTTTGTTCCCCTCATTCGTGATATGAGCGCTACAATTAAGGTGGGACGTTAGTGAGATGCGAACATAAGTGGGGGACAAAAGGTCGTCAAGAGCATCAAAGGAGCGGTTGAGGTTATTATCTAAATGAGATCTCAGATAGTATCACCTAGCCGAGGCGGTGTAGCGCGCATGCCAGAACGAGCGGGGTGCGCTGCTTCATCCCCAACTCTCCCATGAATGAAATAGGAGTCCGAGAACCCCGAAATCAATGGCTAGACTCACGAATATTGTTGACGTTCTCTTTTCCCGACTCGCTCCCGTTTCCGTCTCGCTCGCGGCCATACTTATGACTCGAATGGGCTTCATCTCTTGGGCGACTACAAATAGTTTTAGATTAGTCTATCAGTTGGACCGGTGTTCGAAATCGAGTTGAAACTCGGAGGGTCGGGTGACTGACCTGGTTGCCAGGCGTACTTCGAATCGGTTGCTGGCGTTGTACGACGTCCCCGATCTGGCCCTGGATGAACGATGAAATAGGGGTTAAAAGTGAGGATTTGGGGCTGCTTACGGGGCAATTTCGTGTAGAATCCTGGCTCTCTGCGTGAAGAGGGGGACAATAAGTTAATTTTAAGAAACGATACTGTCACGGTAGCGGGGCAGTGAATATTTACCTCATCTTTTGAAGAGGTAGCGCCGAGTTGATTTTGAAGATTGTCCTGATTGGAGATGAGGGAGTAGATATTACTCGCGGCCCGCCGCACTGCAAGCGTCGGCATTCAGAGGTCAACTCTCGCCGTGAGGAAAAACCGAGAGAAATCAAGGGAGGAACAAGGTAGGATCGGTCATGGGCTGCTGTATATATCGTGTTCCGCAAGGTCGCGCTCGCCCATGTACAACACGCTTCCCCAAATTTCAACACTCGTTGCATGCCTGCCATGCGAGCGCCACGCGAGCGTGGCGGTGTTTATCAGGGTCCTAAGCGCCTGGCTATGTTTGGCCACAGGGAATTATTTTAAAGAAGGATTATTTTGCCTTGTCTCAACAATAACAGACTGCGATTTAGCCCGAACGTTCACTCGAAACATGATCCGAGGGCACGCATAACGTGGGATGCTTCACATATTGCCCCAGTGTCTATTTCAAATCTGGTTGCACCAATACAATCAATACCTAGCGTCGTAACGAATGCAAACGTGTACGGTAAATGATGAGCGGGTATCATATGGCGAAGTGTGTTCATATCGATCAAGACCTAGGCATACGTTAGCGATAGTTCTCCGAACATCCGAACCGGAAATGCGAGAAGTTGATGTTGTAATGAAAGAATGCGAGAAGGATCAAGCCGACGCACATTTTGTATTGAATAAAATCAGCGGCCGGTCGCTCGCCCTTGGACTCGTACTTGATAGAGATATCCAAATCACGGTTGTTTCGTTGGTTGGGGGCACAGGTAAGCGTCCCTACAATCTCATCTCCATTCTGTGCACCTATCAGCCCCCATTATTTCAGGATCATACGACATGCTTACCTCAACGGGAATAACATCTTTGGTGTAAAACACGGTTTGTCTATTCCAACGAGATGATTAGCCGGCCTAGGTTTGATTGGTACAACTCACTTCCAATGTGTATACTTCGCATGCGGCCCGGTGCTAAATTTGACGGGCTTATGCGCAGCATCGAAACAAATATCAAACCACGCAAGGAAGGCGTGGATATCTGTTAAACCCGTTAATGCCCTCCTAAACTCGAGCAAATCAGCCGATGCGACATACAATCACGCCGCTCGGAAACCAATGTGAAATCCGCCGTAAATGTTAAATCCTCTTTTTTGACGGTACGAAGATCAATGTGCTAAATCACAGTCAAATCAGGATTAGCATTTTGGTATCCGTTGCAGCTTTCTGACCTTGATGGCGCAGGGTTTCGTGACGACTGCCTTGAGGTCGACGGTGTCGACTAACGGCTCGCGAAGCGCAATGTCCTTGATGCAGCTGTAATCGAAACCATAGACGTTGTCCCAGACTGATTAATCATGTGCATGCCATTAGCTGGATGCGGGGGTTTAACATAAGCCGGACTTGCAGTTGATTTTTTCCTCTTTGTAGTCTTGATCCTCGATCGCGGCAAGGTAAATCGTGGCGGTATCAGGGAATAACAAGCCATCGGGCGCCTAAATATTGGACAACTGATTAGGATCGTAGCCACTTGATTTGAAAATGAAGGGCGTACGAGGTATTTGTCTCGCGCAAGCAGCACAGTATCAAGCATGCTCTCATAGAGCCTATCAAGACGCCCGCGTTATAGTCTTGATACCTGCGTTTACTGGAGATGCATACGTACAAAAAGTAACCCATCCATTCGCTCACAATAATATCGAATTGTTGGAACGGCAACTCGGCTTCTTCAAGTTTTCCTTTGACGAGGGTAATGGCTTCATGCGGCATGTGTAAGTCGGGATTGGATCCGGTCAATTGTGCTGGAAATGACTTACTATCTTTGAATCCGTTTGCCTCGATGATCTTTTGCGCCTGATCAATAATGTTCGACATGTCGATCTACCAAGGATTTCCCGTCCATCTGTTCATATTTAAAACAGGACGAGGTTCAATTGTAACTTACCCCGACCACATGTTTCGCTCCCGCCTTGGCGGCGAACATGCTCAAAATTCCCGTTCCGCACCCAACGTCGAGGACGGTCTTTCCCTTGAACAAATGCGAATTGTTATACATCGCGTTGCGGTACGAGGTGGTTCGGACTGTGTCTTTGAGCATTTCTTCGTGGATTCCTAACGCAACAATAAGTTGAGAATGAATAGTTCAATCGAGAAGTGTAAGGTTGGCGCGTACCAAAGTGGGCGTAAGAGTCCGCGTAGCTAATTAATCAACATCAACTCATTCGGCCCTACTAATGTCTAAGAAAATGGACGCACTAATCCTTGGAAGTCATGCTCTCAGGGTTGACCTTGTCTTCGTCCATGGCGGATGAGGTTGGTTGGTTGTCTGCCATTTTTGTTGTCTAGGGAGGCGGGATGAAGTTGGGGGAGTTGAGGATGGCGATGGGGTTGGCGCGTGATGTGATCGGCAAAAAATACTGACCTGTCCAAATGCAGATCTGCAAAAGTCACGTGGTTGAGTCTCACGGTGTCATCAGCACATAGACAAGTTTGGTTAGTATGACCAACACTTCTTGTCCTGTACGAATCATCAAACCGAAGTTGACGGCTTCAACTGGGCGACGGTGACGGCGACGACGATGGCGCAGAAACTCAGAGTGTAGGTCGACGTTATTCTTCCAATATTGGAAGTCTCAGATCCTCAAGCTATAAGAACATGTCCACTTGTAGGCTCGACGGTCTCTCTAAGTTGTCTCAGACTTGAACTTCAAGTGCCCGGACTATTTTCATAAGCTTTCCTCGTTTCCGGTTTATCATCGCAAACTTGCAACGGCTTCAATACATACCGGCTCTCGAATCCCTGGAATGTACTTTGCCTGTTGTGTCACGCTTGGAGCTGTCAGCTCACCAACAAACCGGGTACTGCAACTCACAGCGCATAATCGTAATTAATCTTGTTCAAAAACCTGCAATCCCATTGAAAACTCTATCGATTTCATTTGGGTACGCTCAGAAGTGCCATACGAATTCGACGGTGAGGTATGTGGGTGAGGTATGTGCTTATCCGCTTTGCACCTACGATGCTCAAACGGCCGAGTCTCGCACTGTTGGCATGCGTTTTTTCTGGCTTTCCTCGTGCAACTTGCTTGAAATAAAAGAATGAGCTATTCCTAACTTTAGAGTGCCTGCTTGGTCTTTTGCCATAAACATAAAGCAAGATCTGCTCATCCTCACCGAGTGCCTAAGAATAATCGATAAGGATACTATGGCTGGGTCACACGGGCAACGCGGGATCGGATGGTTGGCTCAGCAATTCGAGGAAGGACGCGACAATGTTATTTTGCTAGATTCCAACCGAAATTAATAGACTGAAACTCGCCCGCGGTCAATCAGGACAGGAAGGAATGGTCAGTGTGTGCTTGCCTGGGTAGGAGTGTATCGATTATCCTTGGAGGGCCTTATCTTGTGGGAGCGAGAGCGGCTCTGCGTGGGAAGAATATATCCAAACCGAATTTGGAGTGTATTGAGACGCGGATACCGCCATGCCAAATTTAATCGGGGATGAGTATGGTAAAAGAGAAAAGTCATTATTATAATCATAAGTCGAAGGAGGAGTCGACCCCAGGTTGACCTCCAGTTGCTTTTCAACGGGTGCGAGCTCGTTAATTACGTCCCATAGGCAAAACTAGCTGACCTTCCTCTACCCATTAGTTCGAAGGGATCTTTCGCGACTGTTCTAAAGGTACCAAAAAGCTGATTTCCATAGGGCGACCAATCTAACTATCCTTGTTATCAACGAGTTAAAGATTACACATAACATTCTGAACTATGTCCAACGGGTACATGTGCACAAGTGAACATACTTGGTCAAGATCGGGGAGCAAAGCGACACAGAAAAAGCGCGAGTTTGTTTGTGAAAATGTTTATGAGGTGTTTTGTAATAAACCTGTTCGTAGGGGGAATAAGACTGAATAGTCAATACCATGTAGTAGTTACGTGACTACCCACCAGACACACAAAGTCAAGCTATGGTACCCAACCACCATAGGGAGGCCGAGTGCGAGGCTCATACTCATCATCTATTCGCCGAGGGGTTTCGCGATAGTAATCACCTCCAAGCGGCCTGGCATCCAGATCGTAGCGCGCACGGTCCGAACCTGGGCCGCCGCGGGGGGGATACCCGTCGTCAGGCCTCGAACGCTTCATAGGACGGATCCCTTCGATCTCACTTGGCCGACTAAACCCAGCGCGCAGTCCGTCTGAGTATCGTGGCGGACTTGGCTCTCGTCGATACCGTGACGTATAGTCATCGTTTGGGCGGGGTGCAAAGTCATCTCGGAGCGGACGAGGTGCAAAGTCATCCCGTGGCCGAGAGTCAACCATGTCACGAGACCATGTCGAATCCGCTGTGAGTCGATCTTGAAGCTTGGGCTTGGAGTCGGGGAGACGATTAGGGGCAGTCCAATCGCGAGACGATGGCCACGCAGGCTCAAGTCCTGACGCGGGGTCGTATGTATCGTATCGAGAACTAGACGGGTCAGGTAAACCGCGAGGTCGATAGCCAGCAGCAGGATTGGGAGGTAGACTCGACGATCCAAATGGTGTTCGGTCGCGACTTGAATCGCGGGACGGTGGGCTGTTTCGAGACGGTGGCGGAGCAGGTCTGCCACGTGCCGATCCAGCCCAGTTATCATTATCCATATTGTAAGATCCAGCCCGGGGCCGATCGGCGAAAACTGGAGATGCAGGTGGCGGTCTAGAGTCAAAGCTGCGAGATTCATTCCGAGGAAATGAGCTAGGGTAGTTGTCTAGCGACCGCCGATGAGGGGCGGCTCGCGGGACCGGAGGCTCGCGAGGAGGGGATCCACGAGGAGGGGAAGAGACAACGGGACGAGGCCGCGATGATCTTGGGTCGTCATACGGAAGATACTGGGAACGATAATCACGAGGTGGACTATAGTCTCGTGGTGGCGGTCGAGAATATTTTCCTAGGGGAGGAGAAACAGCTCGTGTGAATGATGGTGCCTGTGGTCGTCCGCGAGGACTTGTCTGAAAACTCTTAGGCGGGCGTTCGTTGGCCGCGGTTGGTGGAGGAGTGCGTCGGGAATTATTAGAGCCTGCCCCCTGAACGTTCGCATCAGCCGCACGGGAGGTTGGTTGTGTGTGTGTCCGCGACGGATGGTCGCGTCCACGCACGGGAGAAACATTTCGAGCATCACTATGGCCCTCTCCATTCTCGGATGGCCGAACCGGGCTTTGCTCGGTTGAGTGTTCCTCTGGGCGATTTGCTGAGCGTCGGTTCTTCTCCTCAATGGAGTCGAGCATCCTAGTTCGAACCTTTTGGCGTCGTAGAAATTCGGTCTTATCGCCATATTTAGGGTCATATCCAGAACCATCCGCGTCAACGTTGTGAGCAACGTCCGACTTAACCCCATCCTCCGACGTCAACGTAGTCGACGCACTGGAGACAAAAGAGGCAATTGATGAAGAAGATGGGTCTACGCCTTGCAATTGGGATCCAAGAAACTGATATGGAGACGATTCGCGTTTGATCTCTATTTCTAGTTCGCCTTTCTTGTCGCTAGCGTCAAGTAAGGTTGGCGTATCCGATATCTTCCGCTTATGCCCCGAATCTAGTAGAGTATTTAATTTCAGGTGAGTTATAAAAATGAGAGGAGCGTACGCTTAGTCGGAGTCGATTCAATGGGGCTGTGTAGAGTATAGCGCCCAAGGGTATGGGATGGGCCACGTTGGTTGTTGGGGTCCAGATCTCGGGACAAACCAGCATGAGCATTACCCTCGACCACTTTCGAATCAACAGGAGTCTCAGTCTGGTCCATGTTGACGTCCTCCGCGGGTGCCTGAGTTGCGTTACGCTGAGGAACAGTGCCAACTCGTAGGTCCGAGGCGCCATTCCCCTGTTGATTTTGAGAGTCCAAGGTTGAGGTGGCTGTGGATCTCGAACTGTTAGCGTATGTTGAGGGTAAATTGTGAGCAGTTTGTTGCGTGGCAGTCAAGTTGAGTGTTCCAGGCGAGCCGATTTGTTGGCCAGTCGCGAGTGGTATGGTAGAGCGCGAACCAGAGGTTAACACGAGGTCTTGCAGGTTGGATAAATCTATGTTGGCTTTGAAATACGGATGTTGGCCTTCCAAAATGGCGTGCTTTAATCTTCTCAAAATAGTGATGTCTTTTGATTCGGTCAAGTGGTGTCCAGCTTTGTCGTCGTGAAGGAGTCCAAGCGGTGGGCCAGCTTGCCGAGAAGGGTCATTCCCCGAGTACGTTATGCTAGTTGTTGATTCTGAGCTGGAGTGCTGAGGGTTATTTTGATGCCCTTGGCTTGCATCATTCGAGGTCGATAAGGAAACCATATCTGCAATCGAAGATTATGCACGTTAGGTGAAACCAATGCCCAATACAACAGAATGACGCTATTGAACCTGAAAGGAGGTTAATGATAGTTATCCTATGAGGGGTTTGCTTACAAGTTAATGTCGAAGTTGCAGGTTACTAAATCCGAGCTAGTAGACGTAATATGCTCGCGCTTAGTACTGACTGTCAATAATCCTCGTAACCTATATCTAGATTTGACTTACCGCAAGAAGTTAAGTGATCTAGAAGTAACTTAGGCCAAATGAGGTTCGATGACTTGGTGGTTGTATCAATGGTCGCTGGTCGAACCCCTGCAACAACGCTGTTCGCACGTGTTGGTGACTCAGCCTCGAGTCTGCTCAGAACAAGATATCCAAAGGGAACACCCAGAGACTGTTTGTGTTCAAGCGGCACAATGGCAAAATATGCCAAACAACCTGCAAAGATCCAGTCGATCGAGCAGGATGGGTGAGGGAGGTTAGAAACGGGCGTTTGATTTAAATTTGTCATACAACTTGAGATAACGTAGTTCTTCAGGGCCGGCCATGAAATGTTGACCTCCAGGGGTCAAACACCCCCCGTTACCGCAATTGGGAAGCTTCGAATCCACTTCACAAGCCTCGAAGGTTTCAATATTTACACATAAGTATGATTTTCTGAGGAAAGACACTATCCATAGGGATGCTTTGAAACTGGTTTCACCACGTGATTGATTGCAATACCGTATAGCCTAAGTAGCAAAAAAAAGAGCGGGGTTCTGTAATCAAAGGTATATTTTTCAACTGCCTTCACGAAGTAGAAACACGGAATGAACCGTAACCACTTGTAACATTGATACGATAGGCGGTCCCCTCGATTCCGGCCCAAACCACACCTCCTGGCAGAGTCATATTTCTGTCGATTATGATTTCAGCTCCATTCACTTTCACCGTTTTTTCCACAACTTGTGGTATCACAATCTTCCCATTGGTGCCAGCTGGGGCTGTGACATGCATATCAAACTCGGAACCAATTTGCTTCCAGGATGCAGTGATGGTTCCCCATGGTGTGGGTACGCGACCGTTTGCGAAAGTTAGACTAACTGGGCGAGGGGCAAATGAACACGTTGAATAGTCAGGGGAAACAGGGGAAATTCCGAGAACATAGCATGGTAGTTGCCATGTTGGCCCGCTGCCCCACCCGCGCACTTGGGACGAGTATAGGGCTCACCCGTAGTTCCATCTGGGGATGGCATTTAGTTGTGCGTTGCTCCAGGAAGAGGACGATATACGTACTGATGAGCTCCCAGGTCATGCCCTTATACCAGGGGTTGTTCACGTCAGTTTGGTTTTCCAAACGGTACGCATAAGGTCGATTGCTTTACCATTCATCCCGTCCTCAAATGCTGCCCATGTGTGAAATGCCGATGCATATGGTAAGATTATGGGAAGTTCTCGAGTTGTGTTTGAGGAGGAGAATAGTCCAAATAGCGTGTTCAGGATTCGCATTGATTCAACGACTGATTGCGGCGACGACAGAGCGTCGCTCGCGCCTGCGATTCCTGACAAGATAGCACACTAGGATCAGCAGGATTAGCTCTGTCAAGGCGTGCATGTATGATTGCATTACGTACCGCGTTACCGTCTTGGCTGACTCCGACGCTGCTGTTGCCCTCGGTGAGGATGTATGCGTCCGAACTGTTATTGAACAAATGCCGATTCACTGCGCTTTCGATGGCCCCGCAGCCTCCCGGTACCCGGGTCTCACGGAATCGCCCAGATTTTCAGCTATCAGGGCTGCGTTACGGAGAGCCAAGACCAGAATTGCATTGGCACTGATATGTGTACCTGGCATGGGCCCGCCGTGGCAATCAAAATTCAAAGCTGACTCGGAGTAAAGCGTAATGAGACCAGTAGTATCGTCGAGGAAAAAAGGCCGCAATCAATATTGCGCTTGATTGCCGGCCACCACTTGGAGAAAAACCCCGTGTCGCCGGTATACTGAAACCATTCATACCATGCATTCGCCGAGGAGATGGCGTAACCAGGTAAATAAATCAGATCAGCGCATCATGATGACGGGATAGCTTACATGAAGGAATAGGAATTATTTGAGTTCCAGCTGTCCGTCGGCACCTCTGATGGGTTAACACTCGCCAAAACGGCGCTAGAAATTTGACCCCTGGTATCTTGTACTCCAGTGAAATATACGAGACTCCCAGTCACGGAATCGAGATCTGCCGTTGAATAAAACTTCATACGCTTTAGATTTGGCAACTATCTTCTAGAATTTAAAACCACAATCACTATTGTAGGTCCAAAAATCAAGAAGTCTCCGGACCAAATAACTCGATCCCTCTGTGTTCCATCTAAGGTAGTGTCAATTGTCTATATAATTTATGTACATTTACTATGCACTTACCAAAGCATGTCCCATAACGGTTCGTCCCAGTCGCAAAGCCACCCAGCGCGCTCATGCTAGTTAGACTATTATGGTAGATTGTATCACCCTCTGCATTCTGTACGTGGAGGTCCTTGATTATAATTACCGTGTCGTTACCAGCCAAAAATCCCAGCGGCCAATCGGATGAGACATTATCTACCCAAGCGAGCTTCTTGGATGAGGGCGGCGTCTAGATCCCTACATTGCGAGCCCTAAGTGGTGAATCAGCTAGCAAAAAAAATCAATCCCTCAACTCTAATCTTCACTAATTGTAACTATAGCGCACTCGAGACGGAGATTTGCCATACTCAGAGGTTTTCGGTCCGACGATGCCAGTATTCATAAGCCTTGAATATAACTGTAAATATTGTAATGGGCGGAGTACGACAAGATGAGTGTTTCGATCAGTGGGATTTTCCAAGCAAAAGAGATGTATCCCAGGTTGTGCTACGGAGCAATAGAGAATTCAGGTTGAAATGACATGGTACGACAGCCTTGATAAACCAACGGGAACAGATTCCGGTCACATGACTATATGCATAACCGAGTAGACTGAAATTCCAACGGTGAGGATGTCATTGAAATTCTATTAGGGCCTCTCGGGACCTAACTGCATCGGGGCAATTTCCAGCTTTCCCCGTGAAATCATCCGAGATCTTGCGCATAAAATCACTCCTACCAGTAATCAATTGACCTCACGACAGTCGTAGCAGGAAATAATACGCGCACACGCTCCTTCCCCGCTTATGATAGCTTAGAAGCGCGGGTATTTAAATAAACAATATCGCATTCCACGTCCTAAAGATACAAACGCCACTCTTCCAAACGATACAATCGGCTAGGGTTGGGGCACAGCATACTCGGCGCTCTCTCTACAGATCCAAGTCTACGGTATATGTCTTGGGCGTTGCACTTGCTTGATTCCGGATTCATCGCTCTCCTGCCTTTTTTACGCAACTAAAGCCCATTCCTTCGAATTCAGATTGTATACACTTCCAGAATAACTTTTCCCATCTCGCCTGTACCATCCTTTCCGCACTCAAGCTCAAACACGGCGAACTATAGTAAGAAATAGCTGAGCAGCTTGACAAAACGACACGTACCTGTTGTAACACTACTGGAGTTTTAATTAAGATTAGCTGTCAACCGATCAAACCCAATCTCCGCGACCCACAGCGCTCATTTTCAACCATAGCCTCCGAAGAGATTACCGTATCAGGGTCTCATACATACTGCCCATATTTCGACACCTTGGTACATGTCTGTGCTTCGGGAAAGGCGCCCACTCCAAGTGAACCTCCGAAAGGTATCGCCTGGACGATGTAGACATCGGACGTGCCTTCCTGTCTTGACTTTGCCCATTCGACCCGCCTCTGGTCGAAATCGAGTAGCAGTACTGCTCAAGTCGTACCATCCTAACCGAAGTGTAGTGTACTGCTTGAATCGGGGAACCCTGCGACTCGTTGACCATGCACGTAATCTGCACCAAGCTCTCTGAGTCTACCTCCATATTTTAGCGTCAGTGGGTGTCCAAATGAGTCTTCCCATCTTGTTGTTTATGCATATTCGTTATTTATATACCCAGCCTGAGTGGAAGGAAGTGCGCGGTGGTGATATGATAGAATAGCGATACAAGTCCCATTGTTTCCACGTGATCACGGATTGGATTAGATTTCTTTGGATAATTTACGTTTATTGAATGTGATCACGGGCGGGTTCACAGGCGGGTTCGCGTTACGCGCGTCTCGAGCACCATTACATCCACTATGGTGGCAGCACGATTGGCAAGTTCAAACACTTTTTATAGTGACATCATGCATATACTTGCATTAATTTCAACCCCATAGACCCGACTCTCTACACATGCCGGCTTACGGACTTGTGCGTACTGCCAAACTTCTCTCAATGCTCAACCCCCCGAGCTTTTCATGGGCAGATACGACTCATCCTCGGTCTTCCCCCATATCACCGCCATCACCGGTCCCGATAATATCTCGCAAAGATCTAGATGACCATCTAGAAGTACTTCAATCCCACGGTTGGCATTTCCATCAAGCCAGCCGGAGGTTTGACGCGTTGAGATGCACGGCCGAATGGTGGGAGCTTTGTCACCGCGCCCAGTTTCCATCGTTCAAGTCTGCAATGGGCTATGTGAATGATGTGGCCGATTTAGCCAAAACCGAGAAGGTACGGACCCGGCTTCGTAGCGGTCACACATCAACTAAGTGCAACTATAGCATCACCCTACCATCCTAATATTCGATCGGGTTCACGTAGTGATCTCTCTAGACACGCACGATACGGTCGAGCGACCAGCGACATTTTCGGATAGTTCGGATACTCCACTTGTCTCTCGTTGGCCGGGAGTGACGCTACGGGATGTTCGCATGGCATTGCTAATCAACCCACTGCTCAGCCGCCATAGAGTTGTCGAAAGTATGCCTCCTATGGGAAAATCTCCCTCTAGTTACGACGATGTAATCAGCGTTCACTTGAAGAATTAATTGTATATGGAGCATAGTAGACTACTTTTTAGTACACTATCATTGTCCAACCAACGCCCTCAAGTCATTCAGATGCTCGCCTAGTTCTACTTTTTCAGTCTCTAGTCCATCCTTCATATGTTTTTCATTTGTGCTCCCTGCCAAAGGGATGATTCCAAGGGACTGGGCAAGCCGGTAGACGACTTGTGCGTTCGTTACCTTTTGCGCCTTGGCAATATTGTTTACCAAAGGATGTCGGTACAAGGACGGACTCCCTGTGAGCGTCCAAAACGATCTGGTCACGTAATCGGTTGATCGTAAAATCAGTTGGTATCAATACAGGGTGCTTACTCGTACGCTATCCCTTGCTCCTTACAATACTTGTAGACCTCAAGGTCCCATGCATTTCCCTCATACCAGCGATTTTGAACGACATCGACCCTCCCATCCGCTTGCAACAGCTGTAAAGTCTGTGCATCGTACGTGTTCGACACTCCGATGCGACGGACTAGACCTTCGTTGCGTAATTCGCACAGCGTTGCCCATGCTTCCTTGGTGCGGGTCGAAGTGTCTAGCGGCGAGTGCAAAAGATAGCTTTCAAGCCAAGTGGTGCGGAGATTTTTGAGGGAACGCTCAAATGAGCTTCGGATCTGAGTGGGGATAGGCGTCGATGGGTCATAAGGGAGAGGTTGGGATTTGTCTTGACCTCCGATTGGGGTGTATCTACAAAGATGAATATATGTTGTATGCTATCGAAGCAACTTAGGGTCACATACTTGGTTTGAATGAATAGGTCATCCCGTGAAACTCCATGCTTCTCTTGTACCTCGGCTAAGGCTTCGCCAACTAGGTCTTCACTATACAAAAGCATTAGCCACTGTCGCATCAGCCGCTGAAAAGAACGCAGACCGATAATGTTTGGGCTGGCAGGCGGTATCAATCGCTCTGAACCCCTATGCATGCCGGCCTGTAAGCAACACACCACGAATCTAAATATAGCACTTGCTTGTAGCACTGCCTGGATCACAAGCGCCTTGGTTTGCTCTTTTTTCCTAACCGGGGAGCAGAGGTGAGGCCCCATCTACTCTACTCGGGATCGCAATTACCAAGCTGTTCCATAGATAATTTTGGGCATTTTAGGAAGCGACATGTTGCCAATCACTAGACGGCGGGGTTTGTTGTGGTCGCAGAGTTGGGGAGGTCATGGTCATCATTTTGATGACACTGTAATGACGGCAAGCTGAGATAAGCCACTTCCGGAAATCTAAATCGAGGACGCCGCGTCAGGGATCAGGAAGCAAGGGCATCTGAGCGCGGGGTGCCAATAACTTCCGATGTCGGTTGCTAGGCGGCGGGAACTGTTTGCTCCGAGCACCTGAGCATCCCATCTGTGCCGTTCAAGCCTTTAAAATAACTCCACTATCGACTTATAAGCACCTCTGATTGGCTGGGAACGTGTTGTATGAGTCGTCGTTGTCAAAGCCGAGGCCACCGAATGCTCTGCTGACCGTGCGCCCATAACGCGACTGGGGCGGGGTTTGTTTGTCCACCCGTAGCACATGGCATGTGTCGTTCTATCAGTCTATATCGGTTCATCGATGAGCAACACGCTGATTGGGCGTGCCGGATCGCGGGCCTTGACGACAGCAATCTAGACACGGTCACGTGAGACTCCGGAGCCGAGTTGTAGGTGCACTCACCTGGCCTCCACCGTCCTCAACATCGCCGCGACTCTGACTCTGTAAATAATCAACGCGGACACGAGCGTATAAAAACCACGCTGGAAAACACACACTCTTCACTCAATCACCTCCAGTTTTCTGCCAGACTCGCGCGACTGCAGCCACCGATTGCATTTTACCATGTCCACCGCGTCCTCCAGTGAAAAACCGGTTTGGGCCACTGGCTCTGAGCAAGTCGAGGTCGAGGTTGTCATTACTGGTGAAAACTACAATGTCGACTTGGACATTGCCAAACGCATGAAGTTGGTTCAGGGTACGCATATACATTCGACCGCGATTGACGCGTTCTTACCTCCCTTGCAGAAGGGATCCAACACGAGACTCCTATCCTACTTACCGGATGCAGCGCGCGCGATTTTGAACGCGTGAGTCTTTCACTTTTCACAAAAATAATATTAATCCTTTCCAGGCGCTTACATTCTGCGCCAACGACCGCGAAGAGAAAGAGTCTCCCTCTCCAGAACTTGTCCAAATAATCAAAGAAATGGGTCCGCCTGAAGATTCCACATCCCGCATCACGCGAGGACTCGCAAATTTAATCGTCGATGACAATGATGATGATGATGACGAAGAAGAGGACGAGACGTACGAACCGAGCAGCGACTCGGAGGCCAGCGACAGCGGGGAAGAGTACTCGGACACGGACTTGGCCGATGCCGGAACGGAAGCCATTCGGGCCGAGCGGGCCGAGTTCCGGGAAAAGGAGAAGGAAAAGGAGAAACAGGTGTCGGGTGCAGAGTGAGCATCTTGGCCCAGAGCCGTTGGAGGGACAGGGTAGACTCGAGTTGGTCCTAGGAGTGACGCGAGTCCATGTTATCCCACTGTCGATTCTCAGAGCCTCGAATCACGACCCCCAACTGAGCTCAAAGTATATCCCTAAACCTTGTACGCTGAACAACATGTAAATACCGATAATTCTCACCGGACATTTATCACGATAGCCACCCGACAACAAGCGCTGCTCCACAGAGCGAAAATCGCGCACGCACCACCCCGGCCAAAAAGGAATCTCTCATTTCGGTCACCTGGACTTGCTCTCATTGGCCACTAGGTCTCGTTCTCGTCGACGTAGCCCGGTCACCATGGCTTGTTCACCGAAGTCTAGACCGAGGGCGGGCCCGGGGCGGACGCGCCTCACCTCAGATGCGCCGATTCCCAAACCCGGCCGCGTTTTACATTATCCTGAGCGTGCAGCGAATTGAGACCGGTCGTCGACGGCGTTGGTTGATTTACCGGTTCAGTTCAGAAGTCAGCTATTCATGTCGAAGCTTGGTGCACTTTTACAAAGCCGGCGCCACTTTGCTCGAAGTTGGGGTCAAGAACGTCCAAATCGAAGATGGGGTCGTTCTCGAACAACCGGGCGCTCATTTACCGAAAGCCAGCAAGGTCACTCGCACCCAGGAAACCCATTCACACCGCACTCGAAAGAAGGGTTCACATCATAACATAGTACCATTCCGTAAAACAAAAACAAAACAAAAATCACAACAACAATCATGGTGGATACATCTACACATGCGTGTACAAGAAAATGCTAAAGGAAAAACATACGGGATGCGTGCCGTTCGAATCGAGCGCGTCTTTCCACTCGGGGTGCGTGCTCAGCATCGAGGTGCGTTTCCCGTCAGACATCAAAAAGTCCCTAGACCATGCCCATACCCACACCCAACGTCGCTGTCCGCGCCGTTGAACCCAACAACCCACTCGTCGACTTGACCTTTTCGAATATCCTAAACAGTGAAATCACAAGATTCGCGATATACGACACTACTAACGTCAGGACCAGCCCATCTCATAAACAACGGGACTCACAAAGACCAAAAATGACCAACGCAATCAACGCGCGCTGGCACGAACACAGCTCGTCCCGGATCGAGGCGCCGTTGGGGTTGTGTATTAATGGGTCGATCGCGAGGTTGGGTTTGAGGTGGGTCCACCATCGGGTGGCGGAGGCGGGGGCGCAAAGGATGGGGGCGGTGAGGTAGTTGTCTAGGCATAGGGAGAGCGAGGCGGACCACATGCAGATAAAGAGGGTTTCGGCGAGAGTGCTATGACCGAGTTAGCGCGAGTGGGTTGGTTTGGGGTTGGACTTACTGGAAGAGTTTGGACGAGGTTCGCCATAATCCGAGTGGCCTGCCAAAGTACTCGGCCTATGCAAGTTAGCATGGGCAACGCATACACCTAGAGTACTCACATAAATCGCAATGATGACGTGCACCAATGTCAACGGCCCGAAAATAATTACGAGTGTTCTAGGAAATCGTTAGCATCAATACACGGGCGGCGAAACTAAAAAGATCAATAGAACCAAGAATCAATGGAACCGAAAAGGATAATTAAACCGGAAAAGAAAAGGAATCGGTAAAAGATAGGAGAATTAAAACGCAGAGTGTGCATGTCCGGAGACATCATCCTAAACGAGCGACCGTGGGCGAGGCGAGAGCGAGAAGACCTAACCGCTCGGCTGAGCTAAGCCAAGCAGGCTGCCAAGGCCCAGCAGGCACGGGAAAAATCCCTCATGAGCGGAGTTTGGAAGGCGTGGACTACCGGCGATGATGACTTGCGCCAGGCGGAGCACACGTCGAGTGATGCCCAGTATGAGCATGCGTTGCACCGACTTCCGCAGTATGACAAGCATTGCGCAGTCCAGGTACTGACGTGCGCATACACCCAACTCCAACGCCCAACCTAGTACCCCTTGCTCCAACCCTTGAACGATTGGCCAGCACAAATAACTGCGCCCCAAGCAAATAGAAAAAAGCGCGCAAGCGCCATGGGAATGCCGAGGCAAAAAGGCCGCAACGGCAGCCGATTGGGCGTGGTGTGCCATTGGACGGGAGATGATGGGCTATTAGTCGGGCATAATGTCCATGAGATGCTAGATGTGGACACTGGGTTGGGTCGATAGGCTTCAGCGATCATTGGACGACCGCCGGTATCAACCCATTGTGGCCGAACAGCCCCGGATGACGAGCGGCCAAGCCATCAAATCGAGGTCTCGCCATCCTCGTCACTTGCATCGAGTCGAGGGCTTCGGGCCAGCGGGTTCCATCCCAGGCGTGGTTCGAGCGCGGTTTCCATCCCAGGGCAGACGGGCTAGGCCCGACCGCCAGCGCTATACCCGACTGGATCAGAACCCAACCACGTCACACGACCAACTGAATGCCAGCAAAAGCCACCCATTGAATCCGGAGAGCGAAATCCGAAACAATAATAGAAACCCGACTCACGGCGAGGAGCCAATGCTACCCAGGATGTTCAACTCGAGCTCGACGTTGCGCATGTGTATCGCCAGGGCCAAAGTGGAGGTGGTGAGGGAAATATTGAGCAATCGAAAGAGCTATCGGGCGATCAGCGCGAGTTCCGTACACGAGGCACGACGTACGAGGGGGACGTAGACCTGGTACAACAAAAAGTTCATCCATTTGCTCCGTCGTTGGGGGACGGCGACGATTTGGGCCTGTGCCTGACTCCCGTTGGAGGTCTTTTTGATCTTGGGGAGGGGGTTGGTGGAGTGTGAGCTGCGGGACATGCTACTCGGTGTCAGAAGCGAATGGGCAAAGACAGTCGACGTACCTGCTCACGCGGCCGTCCAGCTCGCCGCCCTCGGACATTTGGCCCGGTGTGCCTGCGCGCTGCATTGGAGTCGTGTGGGGTTCCCACGCAGTCCCGCCCCATGAGCGGTCCCGGCTGTGGAAGTTGTCGCGGTATGTGCGGTCCGGTGCGCCTACGAGTAGTTAGCACACGACAGAGAAATAGTTGGAGACGCACCAGGGAGACCCTCCCAGCGTTTCTCGTCCTCTTCGCGCTTTGCCTTGCCCCTCCGCCAGCCTTTGCGCCCACTCGGCTTGGTCTTGACCGACCCAGGAAACAACCGCGCAGGGTTCCACGGACTGGCCCACCCCGGCGTCTTGCTGTGCGCAACCGTAAACATGTCGATCCGGGGGGTCATGGGGGTGCCGAAATGATGGGGGTCCTGTGTCGGCGGGGTCGGGGCACGGGCCAACGACGGCGAGGGCGACACCATACGCGGAGGCGACGGGGACCGCGACAGTGACCGGCGTGGAGAATCCTCAATGGGCGACTGGACCTCTCCCTCCTCCTCCTGCCCATGTCCCTCCTCCGTCCTCTCCTGCTGCTGCTCCAGCTGTTCCGCCAGATCCTCCAACTGCGCAGCCGTAGGTCCACTGCCCAAACTCCCAAGCCCCGCCATAAACGGCCAATGGAACTTTTTCCCCCCGTCGTGATCGCGTTCTTCGTCCACGGGCGAGGGAGCGTGGTGCGGGGCCACACCCCACCTGGGTAGCGCAAACGAGAACCACCGACTGGGTCCCGGTACTGTTTCAGTAGACGAAACAAGCGACGCATGGTCCGTCAAATGAGGTCTGTGCGCGCGCACCGACGGAGCCGGACTCGCCGTGGGCTGTCGCACCAGCTCGGGACACGACACGAGCGGTGTCGGTGTAGGTTCAGGATCATCCTCGTCGGCAGCATACGCTACAACCCATGAGCCAAAATCACATGATTTCATCCGACTTACGAGGAATGACCACTACCCGGGGTCGTTGGGGCCGAATGCGCGGACTCGAGGGAGGAGGGGGCGGGGATATAATGATACGTGCGCGCGAGGCTAGGCCCGGCGAGGTGGGTGACCGCGGGCGCGTTTTGTTTGCGCCGTCCGGGGCAGCGCGGCGGGGAGCCATCGACCAGGGAGGGGTGAGGTAACCTCCCGTAAGGCCTCTTTAACCCCTGCAGCTCGTCACGTGATCGGAATCGGGCGTTTACCACGCATGAGATATATTCGCCACGGAAGCCGACGATGCGAGCTAGGGTTGCTCTGTAGCGCTTGTTTGGGTTGGTCAGATGTTGGGTTGCGCAGACCGAGGGTGTTCGAGCCAAGGTTCAGCGGAAACTACCGGCATCGACGTTTGCCAGCGTTGATGCGAGATGACCACGAGATGACCCGATTAACTGCGATATCAATTGCACATCCCCAAGCGTTCCCATCAGACCAAGACCCGACTATGGGTGGAACACTTGTTAGCTATCAGGATCCGCATGTGCTTGCACTTGGCGTACGTAGGACAACTCGATCGTCGACCAGCGCACAAAATTCATCGACCGTGATCGAAAAGGGCAAACAACGAGTGCCTAGACGCCACAGATCTGGATCGCACGACCGCCAGATTGTCTCACCTCGTGGATAACAGCAGTACGTACGTCTGGGGAAACATGATAAATATAGGAAATGGCGGCCGAGGCAAGGCGCTATAGGGTATCACGGTGAGGATCCTGGTCCACATCTAAATGCCAAGATAGAAATTCTCGAACCCCAGGCGACGAAAACGCCAACCCGTCCACACATGTTGTCCTTGTTCGTAAATTGTCATAATGTACCTGAGAAATAGGGAAAATGAATTAACAAACTGCCAACCACTGTCAGCCGACGACGTGGGGGAAACAAGGTTTCATCCGGATCCGAGTCGTCAAGTTGGGAGGCACGCGACCCCCCCCGCGCCAGCGCCAACCTCAATTGGACTCGTACACATATTTTTAACCACTTCTCGTCGACAACATAGGTCGCGCCGCCGCCAAACAAATATAACCGCCTAAATATTACCTGAAACCACGGCTCCGGGGCTCACTCGCGGCGGTGGCGGCGGGACCGTTTCGCCTCGAGATATTGGAAATACGAGGGTCCAGTGCATTCAGTTGACCTTCCTGCCAAGCACAACGACCTGCGGGTCTCACGTTTGCTGCCGCCGGTAACTCATGTCTAAAACTTTGATTTATACAATGGTGTACAAATTACATCTCAGGGCTTGAAGACTCGTTCTCGAGGGGAACGCCAGCGCCCTCCTCATCGCTTAACCTGATTGCTCCACGACGGTTGCGCACAAGGCCATACGCGCTCTTGGCCATGCCCAGTGCCGATATTATCGCGGCCGCCAGCGCTGCCCAGTGCACAAACTCGCTCGAGCGCTGGTGTACGAAAATCGCAAACAGTGACCATGTGATTACCATATTGGCCACGAGGTCACCGTCGTCTGAGGACGCATACACTTCGGACGCTCCAACCAAAAACAATCTACAGGGTATTAGCACGAGTTTGGGTGGCAAAGGATGTACGCACAATCCTAGATAGACGGACAATTTGGTGAATATACCGGCCGGATGATCTTCGGCGGATGCACCAAGTGCTTCGAACCCTGCCACGACGACAAGGACGGTCGTCCATGCGTGCCATAGCGAAATCGGAATATGAATCCAGACTGGGAAGTTGTCAGCGGATATAACCGGGAACCGATCAACTTACGTCGATCATGGATGTTCTCTGCGGCGTGGTGCTTCTTCAAAATATAGTAAATCTGGGAAATGAGGGCCCAGTTCAAGGGCACAACGATTAGTGCAGCGACAAAATGTCCCTATAGTCAAAATAAGTCTAGTAAAGCCTGGAGAACTATTCAGCTACTTACCGCAAGGCTGACGTAGAGGTAAACATAATTTAACACGATGAGGACCGGGAGCCGCCACCCAATCCCCTCAGTAATCGTCTTTCTACCGCTTTCTGTGAACTGGTACACCATCGACCCCAGCGGAAGAAAACAGATGAGCACCCAGACGCTAAATGCGTACGACGCAGGCGTAAAGTATGTTTGCCTGACTGAGGGGTACGATTTTCCCTACAACGATAGATCAGTCAGGTTCAATGTAGTGGTGTACTAGCTTACAACAATAGTGATCAAGATACTCGCCCTACCCAATGCAAATTTCGGGCACAGCACCACGTTTGCAACCTATCCTCATCAGCCACATAGTCGACAACATCCATCAACTCACCTGCACTGCTCTCCCCCAATAAGGACCAAGTATAAGCGCACGTAGACTCTTGAACACTCCAAAAAGCGACAAGACCGCAAATACCAGCGCGGGCCAGCGTACGAAACCGCTCCACCATTGTCGTAGTAAAATGGCAATCAACGAAAACGTAATTGTCATGGTTGCCGCGACGTCGCCCCCATCCGACTGGAATGCATACGCTTCTGAAGCTGCTTCCAAGAACAACCTGTCGAAGAATTGAGCCTTGAGCTATAGGAGTTGAAGGATTCGTACAGTCCGAGAAAGACAAACACCTTGGTCCACACGCCCGCCGGGGTGTAGTTGCTTGCACCAAACGCTTCGAACGCTGCTACGACAATAAGTACTGTCGTCGAGCTATGATATAGCGAGAACGGGACGCGAATCCACACTAGCCATTCTGTTAGACCTGACTAACCGGGAGCAAACAACTCACATTGATCATGAATACTCCGTCCAACTTGATGTGATTTCAACATGTAATAGATGCGGGAAACAACGCTCCAGGTTAGGAGGGCCAAGATAAATGCTATGGCATATTTTTCTGTTAACTAAACGATATTCGTCTAACCGTACCATACATTCTAGTGTGTTACTCACCCAAACTGTGAGATAAGCCGCATTCAGAGTTGCAAGCAGTGGCCACCACCAGCCAATCCCGTTGATAATCGACCTCTTGCCGTTGTCCGTGAACTGATATATACTCAATCCCAACGTGAGCGGACCGATAAGCCACCGGAGGATTAACCAATACGGTGCAGGGGTAAAGTAGGTTTGTCTACCAGTGCTACGCCATTCGTTATTCCAGACATAAGGCTGTGTTCTGAGCTTTAGCTGCAGAGAAGGGGGTAACTGTGGGTGAACTTGCATTGATAGAGGACATAACGATTGAAGTGAGAAGCCATATCAGTATATTTATAATCTACTTTCGTAAGCCACCATAATGCAATCTCAAATGAATGCTGACATACCTTTAACCAGAAACCATCAGTCCAGTCGCTCATTGTGTCAGTAATACAACTCGAGGTCGTGGTCGTTGCTCTTGTGAACCAGCTGAGGTCGCGCAGAGGGTTTGTCATCTTCGAGGCGTGGAATTATCAGGGTCCGGCGACACAGCATTGAGCGGCGGCTTGGCTTGCACCTATTGACCGGGCTCGCAGGCTGATTTCGGTTGTATTGTAATTATTGGTGGTTGAGATTGCTCCGATGCGAGCGAACATCCGCATACAGGCGACGTCCAACCAGAATGGGAGTTGGAAATATCGTCGGTGTCCAGTAATGTCTTTCTGGGGGCTCGATCGACTCGAGCCTACTCAGACTTTAGCATACAACACAAGTATGCAAACTAGAATCCAGAGCGACAGAGTTCGACCTCCATATTGTGGGATAGGTTTATAGGCATTCTTGTGTCAGATTTATACGTACCCAAGAGCTATATGCTCTGGACTGGTTTGGTTCAATTTCTCACCTCAATCTCCTGGGAGTATAAAAGCGTATTTCCATGTGTTTTGTATTAATTATTATTAGAGTCTGCTGTGGGGGGAACGTGGTACTTGTCATCCATCCCTCATCCCGTGAACCCGAACCTTCGACGTCCCCCCGACTCTAGTGAGGTACGAGAACACCTCGCAGCAGGATCAAGACGCCGTTAACCATATGACCATTCAGCCCAGTGAGTCTAGATGAAGAGCTGGCCGCTACATAGGAGGAACTGGCGAGGGGATCGCAGACAGGCCTGCTATGGGGTGGCCTGAAACCGCAGTTCGCTCAGGTAAATTTCAAGTTTACAGTGTCATAAACTCTTGAAAATATCGGGGACCGTGACCTTAACGTTCGAATGAAATTCGAATATGAGGCTGGCCAAGTGCCAAGAGGTATGTTCACGTCAATATTCTGTTGCAACATCACTGCGGCTGGGAGTTTTTTAGGACCCTGGATTGATTGAGACCTCTCCGTCTAAATGTGTACATACATGGTAATTGCAAGTTCTCCATCGTCTCAAACCTTCACAATAACCCGAGGTTCAAGCCATTCTGTATCGAGTTCAAGGCTGGTTAGTGTCCCCAAGTCGGATGGGTTTGTATGGAACTGATATATGTAATACGTCTCCCAAATTCAGGAATCAGGCTAACAGGATTACTGCCTACGATTTTTCCGATCCACCTCGGGGAGGCTGGGAATCAAACCTGTCCGGGATTGAAAATATATGAACGAGCTAACGTAGACTACATTACATTCCCTTACGACTCAAGGCGCACTCACAAGTGGTACGCTCTCACTCTCTTCATCGGGTAGCCTAATCACTCCACGACGAGCGGGCACAACGTCATACACACTCTTGATTACACCCAGGCCCGACACGACTGCAGCCGCAAGTGACGCCCAGTACACAAACTTGCTTGAGCGCTGGTGTACGAAAATAGCAAAAAGGGACCACGTAATTGCTACGTTGGCCGCAATATCGCCCTTATCTGGGAACGCATACACTTCTGATGCTGCATCCAAAAACAGCCTTTGAATCGTTAGTCTGGTTTGTATGAATAACTGCGATACTCACAGTCCGAGAAAGACAGACGCCTTTGTAAATCCGTTCTCTGGTTGGTGGTGAGACTGTGCGTCTGCACCAAATGCCTCGAACGATCTAACGACAAGGAGGACAGTTGACCAGCCGTGAAAAAACGAGAACGGGACATGAACGCATACTAGTTGCCTAGTCAGACAGGAGGGAACCCGGAGCCTATCAACTCACATTGATCACGGATGTCCTCTGCGACGGGGTGTTTCTTCAAAATGTAGTAAATATAGGAAATGACGCCCCAAGCTGAGAGTGCAAGGAAAAACCTGGCGATATGATGACCCTGTGGGTACAGTACCATTAGTTAAGCCTCGGAGAGCTATCACGGTACTCGCATAGTAAAGTAAGAGGGGGACAAAGTTCAATACAATAAGAAGTGGGAACCACCACCCAATCCTATCGACAACCGTCTTTTGACCATTGTCTGCAAACTGGTACGCGACTGGCCCAAAAAGGAGCAGAAGGATCAGCGGCCAGGCAATAAACACGTATGGTGCAGGGGTAAGGTAGGTTTCCTTTCCTACTTCGTACGGATGGCGTTCGCTGTAGGGATATTGCTACAACAATACATTAAATCAGCTTGGAACAGGGTTGTGGTGGGAAAGGCGTACGATGCCGAGGAGCACAAAATGTAATAAAGCCAGGGCAACCCATGCCACCGCATTTGTAATCTACTTTCATCAGTTGTACCACTCGGCAACATGCGTCAACCCACCTGTAACACCTTTGTCCTATTAGTACCAAGTGCAAATCCCCAAAGGTTCTTGAACAAGCCAAGCAACGACATGGTTGCAAATACCAGTGTTGACCAGTACATAAAGTTGCCCGACTTGTGCTGTTGTACAAAAATGGCGAATAACGACCATGTAACCGCCAGGTTTGCTGCGACGTCGCCCCCATCCGGTTGGAAGGCATATGCTTCTGACGCCACTTCCAAGAGAAACCTGTAGAAGCATATATAGTCCTATTCCATGCGAATAATGGTGCGTGATCTTACAATCCAAGGAAGATGAACAACTTGGTGAACACACCCGCTGTATCGATCTGGGTGTTTACACCAAATGCCTCGAATGCTTCAACGACGAGAAGCACTGTTGTGGAGCCATGGTACAGTGAGAATGGGATGTAGATCCACACTGGGCATTTTTGTTAGACACAGCTAAGGGGGGGAGGATTCAAATTCACATTGATCGTAAATGCTCCGCTTGACGACGTAACGCATCTTCAATAGGTAGTAGACTCGGGAGACAACACCCCAGGTAGAGAGTGTCAAGATAAAAGCCATGAAATAGAGTTCTCTGGTCTATAATAACATCAGTATGGCATACAGAGATATGTAGCACTCACCCAAACTTGGAGATAGACAATGTTTAAAGCGCCAAGTAGCGGGCACCACCAACCAATCCCATCAATAATTGTCCGCTTTCCGTTGTCTTTGAATTGGTATATCATTGTTCCACAGGAGCAAAGAACGATGAGCCACCTGAGGACCGACCAATATGGTGCAGGGGTAAAGTAGGTTTCTACACCACTAAACTTGAAGGGCCCTTCACCATCCTTAGGCTATGGCTCAAAACGTTAGCTGCGGACGATGAGACAAGGATAGAAGAATTGCCTTCATTTTGGACGTAAGAACCCAATTGAGGTACCCGATTACTACATTCACGATCTACTTGCGTTGGTCACTGCAACTAAATCTCAGATGAATGTCGATCTACCTTTAACCAGATGCCGTCCCTCCAGTCACTCATTCCGGCACTGGCACAACTCAAAGTTGCAGCTGTTGTTAAACGATGCTGAAGCTTTTCGAAACTCTATCGAGAATAAGTTGTGGTAGTGGGCAGGGTGATCTTTGAGACAGCCATCAGGGTCTGGCAACACAGCCTCGAACAGCGGTAGCTATGAACTTAATCTTTTGACTCGCAGATCCGGTCCGGCAACGCCGCAATCGTTAGTGGTCAGGGTTACCCCTATGTAAGAAAACGTCGCTTTTTACCACATTTATCTACGGAAGATAGCTCCGCTGCTACAAGCCAGTCCATTATAATTGACTATGAAATACTACAACTCCAGTAAAATAACCAACATCTAAGCGCCGGCCATAAGCGGGACAGTCTCCTCATCCTGAGCCCTTGTCCCCCGGATACTAAAATTATATCCATGCACATACAGACACTTGATCACGCTAAGCAGCGACATGACTGCGAATGTAAGTGCTGACCAATGTATGAACCCACTTGAGCGTTGATTCTCGAAAACGGCAAACAGGGACCATGTAACCGCAAGCGCCGCAGTGAGATCGCCCTCGTTTGACTGGAACGCATACATCTCTGATACTGCTTCTAGAAATAATCTACCCTGAAATTAGTCTTGCGTCACGCGGGTAATGGTAGGTGCACGTACAGTCCCAGAAATACAAACATCTTGGTAAAACCACCGACCGGTGTTTGCACGTTTATGCCAAAGGCTTCAAATAGTGTCACAACGAGGAGGACTATTGTCCAGGCATGATACAGTGAAAACAGGTGATGGACCCAAACTGGCCGTGGTATTGTCAAACTGATCACAAATGGGACCGAACCACTCACCCCGGTCATTAAGACTTCTTCTGACACTAGGTTTGTTCAGAATGTAATAAATATGGGAGGTAATGCTTGACACCCAGAGAGCAAACACAGATGCTATGATATAGTGTCCTTCTATCTTTAAGAGTGTCAGTCTTGTCCTGCAAGGTGATGTAGTGTTTACCCAAGCCGTGTTATAAAATATACCTAAAAACGCAAGCAGCGGGAATCGCCAACCAATCGTATCGATGACTATTCTCTTGCCCTCATCCGTAAATTGATATATGTTGTACCCAAGCAGGAGCGCATGGACAAGCACTGAGATACCAGAAGCATGCGGCGCGGGGGTAAAGTAGGTCGGTCTACCCAGCTGGTGCCAGCGGACGGCACCAGTCTCGGGCTACATCTTTGGACATAAGTTGCGAATGAAAAGAAATAGCCGAAGACTCACATCAAATACGGTCAAAGTACTCGAGCCGAGGAGCGAAGAGAACATGACCACGTTCACAATCTAATCTCATGAGCCACCGCAGCAGAATCACATGAAGGTCGTCAACCTACTCTGAGCCAAAAACCGTCTGTCCAGTCACTGTACGTCCAGTTACTCATCATCCCAGTGGAAGTAAACAAGTTTGTGGTCGTCACCAAATCAGAAGGACCAAAAGGCGGCCGGTTGCCGGGCTATGTCTTTGAAGCTTCTCGGTTCACTCTAGATCTCCATCAAGGCCGAGTGGATTGCCCTCGTGTCATTGGAGATATCAGGGTCTCACGACCAAACAACTCACGACCTGCCACTGGCCGCTCTCGAGCTGGTTTAGCCACTTGTTGAGTCGTAAGATAACGCACCACCTTTTGGGTGTCCATTTAGGTTGGACTCAACCTAATTGAGAATAGGGTCTTAAACTTTTGTTAGAATAGGGTGAGTTGTTGGAAATATATTCATCGATGAGGATGTTACATCGTCCCTATGCCATCGGTGGGTACCTAGGACTCTTCTATGATGGCGCGTACTCCTTGTCATCCAACACGCTCGTCCTACCAAGAAGAAACGGGTGAATGAACCACTAGATGATAAAACCATACCATGTAGAGTTATACCAGGTTACAGCAAAGAAAGCAAGCGGACCATTTTAATGTCAGTTTGTGCCTAATAGAACTAGTTGGGGCAACACAACGAGAGCGGATGGCCTACATTTACGATAGCCAAAAATTTCGAGAGGAGCGGGGGTAGGCTCCCACGCTCACAAGCTACTCTTGCCAGCTACCGAGCCAAAAGCTCCTATAGAATATTAACCAATCTTGAGACAAAACATACCTGCCCAGTCACCTCTGTCCAGTCACCCATCCCGCCGATCATAGAGCGTGAGATCGTGCTCATCGTGAGGCGGCAAGAGCCGAGGATAGCTTGCTTGAAACAAGGGCTTCTGGGCGTCACTTGTGAATACGAACACTTACCGGGGCTCGGCGGCCGGAGACCAGCTGCTCTCGGTCCACTCCCTCATCGAGTCAATAGCATAATGCAGGGGCGTGGTCGCTGCCGGACAGCAAGGGCCAAGGGTAGCCACTTCTCTGGAACCAAGGCCTCTGGCGGGACGATGGCCCTCCAGAAAGATTGCATTTACCCACATGCTGAGAGCACAACCATGCACTTGGTCGCTCTATATCAATTACCGTGGGAGAGTCGTGGCTCGTAGGAAGCGTGGCTATGCTTCTAAAACGGATCCGCAGTGATCTGTGCTCCAATCCTGCAACGTGCGTTGTGATTCGTCGACTCATCGACCCATCAATATCCCATATTCGTCCTCGTGTACAGCGATAACAAACACAGGAACGACTTGACCCTGACAACCACCGGACCATCCGTGTTGTTAAACACGGTGAGCGACTTCGTTGCTGGCCTGTGAATATGTTCCTAGTGGACCAATAACACCCTAGTTTGATCGAGACGATTGTAATTCCGCGAGTCAGAATGGTAAGCCAGATATAGTTTATTCGAGTTAGGTTAATGCTCGTTTATGCCAATGGTTTATCCGGGTACAGGCAGTGAGTCGAGTGTGGTCCGTTTGATCCAAGTGTCGACTTACTTCCCATTTCGCGGTTCCAATGATATAGTTGGTAGGTAAAAAAAACGCTACCAATGAATCCAAGCTGACAGCCGACGCTTCTGCTATTCAGGTGGTAAGTGAGATAGGAAAGCCGCCACTGGCACTAGGCTAATAATTACTCGGGCTATATCATGGGATTAGATGGTTAGTAGAGTGCTTTCGCTCGACCTAAACTGACCAGCTTGTGACCCCGACGGTTTAGATGGTACGTAGGCTACGGTATGACCCGGTCTGAGTTGACCCGCCCTGCTTACAACGTCACGAGGATAGATGGTGAGTGGCGAACACTAGATCGAACTAGCCTGACTTCTTTTTATCGCGATTTTTCGGGAACAGAGGGTGAGTTGAACGGAGAGCCTGTGGAACGTCGGTATTTGACCTCGGCCCCATGTTCATTGATGTATACAGGCGGTAGGTGGTGTCTATACTGGTATCATTCGAGCTAAGCTGAGTGGACTCGCAATGACATCCCCAACGTAGATGGCAAGTCGAACAACGTGGCGCCCAAGCTATACTAATATGTTCCCGGTATTATCTTGGGACGATAGACGGTGGGTCAGGGAAACGCCCCTCGAGCTAGGCTGATCTCCTTCCAACTCAAATGCCCTCTACACAGACGGTGAGGCCACTAAAGTGTTACGTGATTCTGGCTAATCTTCTTTCTTTTTCTAACGGCACGTCGTGGACATAGCTGGTAAGTAAGAGAGGTGATATATCGACACTCGGACCAGAATGACCCACTTTATCACTGTATTTTTATCGCAGATCGTAAGTCAGGTATAATACTGCTAGACGCAAGCTGACCACCCTATTTATAATTTTCGAGCGTAGGATGTGAGTATGAAGCCGTACTGCTGAGCCGATGCTGATCGACCATGATAAAGCGGATATGGTCCGGACGAGTGAGTCGGATATGTCACGATGTGATTATTCTAACTTCAACTTCTGATAATGACCCCATTTCAGGCGGTGAGTCGGGTGGAGCGTTGATCGAGCTAGTCTAATTCGTATTTCACTCGACGCGTGAGTTTAGCCGGTAAATTCTAATTTTAATTATATTGATCGGTTCAAGCTGACTTACCTTGGCTCTGGCGATTCAGATACGGATTGTAAGTGGACTGTGACGTTCGTAATACAGGCTAAGATAGGGGTTTTTGCTTGCGGCCAACGTAGGAGGCGAGTAGGGCTCGGCCACGCACGAATCAAGCTGACCCAGTATTATCATGACGTTGCAAATATAGGATGTGAGTTGGGTGCTGTTTTCCTTGGGTTGAAGTAGGCTTAACACGGTACCCTACCACCATGGTCGTGGCATTCTAGGTGAGTCGACGATAGAAAATCAGTTTCGTGCTAATCGACACCGATGGGCGCATTGTGATGACAACAGTCCGAGGTAAGCCATTTGAAGTTGAGAACACCTCAATCTCGGTCCCCGACATTAACACCTTCCTAGTCTGCTGATTTTTTAGATGAGCCCTATGAACCCGACCCCCCGATTGATGCAACACTTAATCGAATTGTTACTAGCCACCTGGTAAGTTTCAAGATGCTCTCGAGGAATCTCTCACATTGGATTTTAGTCATCTTCCGAAATGCATTACCTTCTTGTGGAATGGGGCTGTAACAACTTGACTTCTCGTCTGGACCCACGAGCATGCTCAGATTACTCTGTTGGTACTGGTGGATTCGGCGATGTATACCGAGGTGTACTCGCGGATTACACTAAAATCGCAGTGAAATCCATAAGGCCGCTCAGTACGGATGATGTTTCTGAAGGAAAATATCAAAAGGTATGGATGGTATCTAAAAACACACATCTTTAACTTTGTCCTCGATAGCGCGCCGCCAAAGAGCTGTATGCGTGGTCCAAATGCCAACACCCAAATGTCGTGCAGCTTCTGGGGTTCGCAGAGTTCCGCGGCCGTTTGGCTATGGTATCACCTTGGCTCGAGAACGGAAACCTGACGGCCTTTTTATCAAAGAATCCGTCGGCGGATCGCTGTGCGCTGGTAGGTGATACCCCTCGTCCATACAAGCGTAAACTGAGACCCCCGGTGCGTAGAGCGCAGGTGTATGCGCTGGGCTAGCTTACCTACACAACAAAAATATCGTAAGTAATTCGATCATCCCCAAGCATGATGTCTCTTGGTTCTCTTGTCTAAAAGTTTATGAAGGTGCACGGAGATCTCAAGGGGGTTAGTCACTCTTCGGCTCCAGTATTAGCGCCTGACATTGACCAATACGAAAGGCAAACGTGCTGATTTCCGATACTGGGGCCCCTATGCTTACGGATTTCGGAAATGCCAGCCTGATGGATCCTACGGTTGCCTTCACTACGACTGGCGCTGCAGATAGCTTTTCGCTTCGCTGGACGGTATGCGAGGCATACCTAGCACAATACTTGTACTAAATCAGCGATATACCAGGCTCCCGAACTCCTCAATGGAACTGATCGATTCAGTCGGGCTGCGGATGTGTATGCACTTGGAATGGTAAGCAAATGCGACTCACAAAGTTCTAATATGATGATTCCACTGACAATCTGAGCAGACAATACTCGTAAGTTGTATTTCTATACTATATGACACCTCCTGAACGTCAACTCAAGGAAACTCTAACCGGCGATCCTCCATTCGCTGAGGTTACGGAGCGACTTGTATTTACCGCTGTGGTATATGCGAAGAGAATACCGGCGAGACCAGAAGCTCAGATTCCCATTCAAAGTATCTACGGGAATGTCTTGTGGGCATTGCTTACGAGTTGCTGGGCACGCAAGCCATGTCTTCGTCCTAGTGCATCCAACGTTCGGGATCTCGTGGGTATAATTCAATTTTGTTGATATCCCAATGGTTAATGTTGTATCGACTTCAAACTAGATGAAGCTGGTGACACCAGAGACGCTGGCACACATAGAAGCCGGCTCGGAAAGCGAAGACGAGCCCTGAAAGGTTGCGGCCTTACAGGTTGAATGATATTAATATGCTATCGGACAATATATTTTTTACCCCACCTACTTTGTTCATTCATACGCGTAAATCACGCTTTGCTCCGAGAAAGCGTAGTCCAGTGAAACGTGGCTTGGGGGGAGGGGGGCAGGAGAGGATTAGATGTTGGTCACAACAACCCGGAGAATTTATTTTAAGCCCAAGAGCGTGAGCTCCGTGACTTTGTTAAAGTTTAACTGAATAAACTCCCCAAAATTATACCGATTCCTAGGGTGGAGGTAACCCCGACTTCATGGGGCTCGTTGATCTGGCATGCGGGACGTCGCCTGCAAAGCCGTCCACATTGCGGATTGAGTGTCAATGGCCGACATGCCGCAAAACGAGGGTTCGAACGCCTCTGCTGACGGTCGGATTTCCAGCATGGTCAGCCTCAGTCCTCGGAGAACCAAATTATTCGGTCTCAAATTACAGTGGAAGATGAACCTGCACATGTAGTGTATCTAGCTCCAGTCCTAGTACAGTAAGCGCGCTCAAGCCAGGTTAGAATTAGTCATAGACAGTTACATGATTATGATTGTGTGTGGCGATGCCCTCGGTCCTTCCCCCCCCCCCCCCCCCCCTCCGTATCGACTCGGACTCGTAATCTAGACCAATCCGTCTCTAAACCCCGTAAGAGAGTCTGATATCAGTCGGCTGGTGTACCTATCTCTTCAACGCCCTCGATCTGACCTGTATGTTTAATGAATTAACGCTCGGCTGATTGCATTTTCACGATGGAACCGACCAATTTGACTGCCGAATTCATCGAGTCTAAGACTGTAACGTTAGAGTGGACAGTGCGAAACCTCAAGCAGCTATTTGAGTCTAGCAAGGGAGATCAAAAGTCCAGGTCGATAAAGAGCGCGGTATTTGGAGGCGGGTGGGTGCATGGATACGTTTACATGTTGTAGAGGCTAATGACCATGTAGGCGCTGGCGGGTAGAAAAATAGATCATGGCGTTATGGGTTGAAGGGTACTTATTAAGTGTTTAGGCTATTTTCTGTCCCAATGGCGGGCATGAAAGTGGTGAATATGTTAGTCTGTACATCTCTTGCGAGGCGAGTGTTTATTCCAGGAACACTAAACTGCTACTTACGCACAATTACCGCTAGCCCACCGCAGATGAAAAGGAAAGGGCAGTGAACGGAGAGTTAGCTTCTATCTCTCTCCTCTGTTGATAGCCTGCTTAGGTGACTTTATTTAGATGGAGACGGGAGGGCTCATACAAGTTCAAGCTTGAACTGCGGTGCGTAAATATTTGGTTATCGCTTTGAGGGAGTCTTCATTTAGTATAGGAACATCGACGCAAGCACTTCTTTCAATACGAAAGAAGCGTATAACCACGAATTTTCCTGGAAAGTAAGTATAATGTCAATCTCGCGCGATCAGATTCTCACATTCATTTGTGTTGTAGACAGCGAACTGGGGATGGTTTGTTTTTGCCTTTGAGCACGGTCTACAACTTCTGATCTAGGCCTAGGAGTCAATTTGCTCGGCGGGATACCGTATACTATACTTCAAATTCCGTGCGCCTGCAAGATGCCTTTGTGATCGTCTGCCAAATTACCGATTCACCAGCTCCTCCGACATTAGCAGCCGACAACGTCTCTGCCCTGGATGTGAGTTCGGCATAATATTGCTCGGTCCAAGCCATGCTTACACCGTTTCCTCTGTTGCTGCGTTAATGACAACGCAGGTAAGTTGACTCTAGCCATCCGATGCGTGCGAACCGATACTAATGGCGGCACCGTGGTGATGACAGCGTGGGGTAAGCCAGATTAAGCTAGATGCTATTAGATCTTTGACTGTTGCTCTTTCGTAGGCTTCCGCGAGCTTGTCGGAAATAACTTCCGAGTATTCTGACCCCGAGCCCTTGATTGATGCCACACTTAATCGAATTGTCACTAGTCATCTAGTAGGTGTAGAAACACCATCTGGGATTTTTTTTTCATTTTGCATTCTAGTCGTCTTTCGAAATGCACTGCCTTCTTGTGGATTGGGGCTGTAACAACTTGACCTTCCACATGGATCTACAAGCGTGCTCAGAGTACTCTATTGGTATTGGTGGATTTGGGGATGTATATCGTGGCGCACTCACAGACGGCACTAAAGTCGCAGTCAAATCCATACGGCCAAGTAGTACAGACGGCCTCTCAGATGGGAGATACCAGAAGGTGAGCAAAGTACTCCAATACACAAGTGCCTAACGTTTGGTCGGACAGCGTGCCGCCAGAGAGCTATACACGTGGTCTAAGTGTAGACACCCAAATGTCGTTCAGCTTTTGGGATTCGCAGAGTTCCGCGGTCGATTGGCCATGATATCACCTTGGGCGGAGAATGGGAACTTGACGGCCTTTCTATCGAAGAATCCGTCGGTGAATCGTTGCGCCTTGGTCAGTGGAGGTTCCTTGTATATCTCTTGGATAAAACTGAAGCTTTGTTTATTTCTTGATTTATATTTTTCGCATGTAGAGTACGGGTGTATGCGCTGGCCTGGCTTACCTACACCAGCGAAACGTTGTAAGCAATCCACTCCTCTGCGACACTATGTCTCTGAGTTTTCTTATCTGAAACACAAATCTAGGTACATGGAGATCTCAAAGGGGTCGGTCACATTTCGCTTCTGGTC
Source organism: Ceratobasidium sp. AG-K (assembly GCA_037039685.1). NCBI lineage: Eukaryota > Fungi > Basidiomycota > Agaricomycetes > Cantharellales > Ceratobasidiaceae > Ceratobasidium > Ceratobasidium sp. AG-K. The sequence continues at coordinate 490,739 of JAWNGF010000003.1, forward strand.
TCAGTACCTCGAACTAATGACTTGGCAAGGCAAACGTTCTGGTTTCGGACAACGGGACTGCCATGCTCACGGACTTCGGAAATGCCAGTCTGACAGACCCCACGATAGCGTTCACTACTACCGGCGCTACGGATAGTTTTTCACTTCGCTGGACTGTACGTAACGCCTCGATCGCACAACTACCGTACTCAGATCATCTTAGGCCCCCGAACTTCTGAGCGGAACTGACCGATTTAGTCGCGCAGCGGACGTGTATGCACTCGGCATGGTGAGTCGCTTCGACGACCTAGTGTTCGGAACTACATTTTCAATTATGATATAGACTATACTCGTACATCTCCCCATTTTTATACTGGGTTGCGCTTGCTGAGAGTTCCTTTGTAGGAGATTTTAACCGGACAACCTCCGTTTGCTGACGCTGCGGACCGACTGGTATTTACTGCTGTGTTATACAGGAAGAAGATGCCGAACAGGCCGGAGACTGAGATCCCCATTCATAGCGTCTGCGGTAATCTTTTGTGGGCTATGCTTACAAGTTGTTGGGCGCGCAAGCCAGATCTTCGGCCGACTGCGTCTAAAGTCCGGGATCTTGTGAGCACAATTAAATTGCCTTGAGATTTAATTATATTGAAACAATATCAAACTAGATTAATCTAGTTACGCCAGACACGTTAGTCCACATAGAAGCAGGTCCAGAAAGTGAAGACGAGTCCTAAATAATAATATTGGTGTACTAGCCGAGTAGTATCTTGCTAAATGACGTGCTGGACTTCTCCTTTGGGTGTACGTATGGTTGTAAGGCAACACGTTCAAGATACCGAACCCTGGGTGTAAGTGAGGGAATGGACGCATGACGGCGGCCGATAGCAGCTTTGTCAAGTCATAAGTGGGACTGAGGTAACCCAAACAGACTGGTGGACCCTAATGGCTTTCCCGGTGAGACAAGGGGTTTGGTTGTAAACCTTAGGGTAGCATCCGACATCGACTAGATCGTTTATGGTAAGCCACATGTTCTGACCCGCGAGGAACGCAAAATCAATGTGGCATGTTCCTACTCTTCTTGCATTGGGTATTTCAAGGATATATCAAGACTTTCCCCGCGGGAGCTGAATAACAAGGAAACGCAGATTCATTGGCTATCATACACTGCAACTTCATTAGATCAATCGGATTTGTTCGACAATTAAGACCCAGACACAAGCGGCGCACGCTCCTCGTCGTGCAATACACCCGATCCACGGCGTCCGAGAACAAGGCCGTACAAGCTCTTGAGCACGCTGAAGAGCGAGATGATCGCAAATGCAAGCGCCGACCAGTGCACAAACGCACTCGAGCGTTGGTGTTCGAAAATGGCAAACAGTGACCATGTAATCGCAATCGACGCAGCGACATCTCCTTCTGTGGACTGGAACGCATACGCAGCTGCCGTCGCTTCCAAGAACAACCTGCCAGATTGTCAGTTTTATCTCGCTGGGATTCGGGGATATACGTACAGTCCGAGGAAGACAAACACTTTGGTAAACACACCAGCAGGGTGCGTCAAGGCGTTAACGCCAAACGCCTCGAATGCCGTCAGGACAACAAGAACGGTCGTCCATCCGTGGTACAACGAGAACGGGAGGTGAATCCACACTAGACACACTGTCAGGGCGGGGATCTACGGGGGCCGATCAACTCACATTCGTCATTAATATTCTCGCCGGCATGGTGCTTCTTGACGATGTAATAGATGTGCGAGACGCTGCTCGAGACCAAGAGCGCAAAGATGAAAGCTATAATGTAATGGCCTTTCGTCTGTTCGAATGTTAGCCAAGTTCCAAGCTACCGCCACAGTACTTACCCAGACATTTACGTAAATAACATTCAACACAGCAAGGATCGGGAACCGCCAGCCGATTCCATCGATGATCGTCTTCTTGCCGTTGTCCGTGAACTGGTACACGATATAGCCAAGAAGGAGCAAATGAATAAGCGACCAGATGCCAAAAGCGTAGGGTGCGGGGGTAAAGTAGGTTTCCTTCCCCGAGGTGTAGTTATGTTCGGGCTACAACAACGTAAGTCGAGAACAAGTGACGACGATGAAGGACATACCCCAGCGACCGAATAAATATTCGACCCGAGGAAGGCAAAATACACCACCACGTTCGCAATCTACGCTCGTCAGCCACCGCAGCGCGCTCAACACGGGCCGCGCTCACCTTCAACAAGATACCATCCTTCCAATCACCCATCGTGGCAAGACTAGAGCGCAAGCTATCGAGGTCGTCGAGGTCGTCGCAAGACGGTAAGGACAAGGGCTAGTGCTCCGCCGCCTTTATACGCTTCCCGGCCGGTCGAGGAACGGGTCACCAGACCGTCCATTGCGTCATCGATGATGAATGTCTGAACTAGTCACGTGGTATAGGATCCTTTTGTGGGTCCGTTTGTTGCGGCGTATGCGATATTCGGGTGACGGAGTGGTGCGATTTTGGCTTCGAATTCTTGTGCTACGCAGGCGTGATAGGGATATACGTAGTCGTTCTCGCTCATGGTTGTGGTGTGACCGCATGGAAATTGGGCTGGTGTCGGTGGTCGGTCCGGATCTCAGATGCTCTTGGCCCCGGATTAGTCACAGAACGAGGGAACGTTCTGTGCTAGGATCGGCGTGCCACTACATGATGTGATATGACATGACCATGTATCGGAGCCCTGCCAATGCCTTTGTGGGCTAAACGTTTGTATCGAAATGTTTCACAAGAGCTTGGGGCTCGGGCCCGCCTGGGGTCCAACCACCTATTCGGGCATAAATGGAACCATCATCCCCAGTGATTTGAGCGTTTGTCGACCCAGAGCCTATCAGCTCTGTTTTTGTCACAATAGTCGTCGCATTGCGAACCTAAACATAAAGGTGTTTCTTCATATAATTTTATATTGTGATACTAAGGTTTGAGCACCTAAAGCTTTTACACAAAACATCTCTGTATCGACGCCTCGAAGTTGGCACCAACCATAGGATGTACATAAAGAGTCGGGCTGTGCCTTACAGAGACTGCCACAGTCCGTCACGGTCAATCTGAGTGCTTGTGCCTCGCGGGGACGAAACGGCTGTGTGCTAGGCGGAAAATGGGAGGCGCAGATCTTTTGGCGTTGTGTGTTCAATCCAGTTTGGAACTCATCCGAATAACTCACAGCTACTCATTGTCTTATCATCTATATGTGGACCACACGTGCCTTATGGGAAGTTTGATCTGTATCAATCATGCGAGAACCCTAAGACGGCGACCACCACAAAATGTCTTCTCAACCTGCTGGAAGCTCAAAATCAAAGGGCCTGCGGCGCGGTTTTCTCCAGACTTTCGGTCGACTTTCAACATCCCATTCGGCCTCGCACACTGTGAAGCCTAATCGCGCTGAATTCTAGTCGTATCGGCACTGAGAGCTCATGACTTAAGTCGCTAGACATGTCCGCTTTCAGTGACTGATGCGCTGAAGATTATCTTTAGGAGTAACTGGGGGGCAAATGAGCTCCACAACCTATTCAGATTTCCCTTTTATGGTATTGAAGACCGTGAGCCATGCGCAAGGTGACTGAAAAATGATATAATCCATCACTGAAAGCGGCCATTTTTGGTTCAGCGCGTTTGCTAATGTTTTTCCGTAACCTGAGACCCCACAGTGGCACTCGGCCGCTTCCTCTATTTCCTTAGCTCGGAATCAATTATCTGCCACCCAGCCTCTCAGTCTCGATCATGTGGCGAACACATAATCCTCCTCGACCACACTCCCAGTCGTAGTTGGGCAACTTACTGAATTATCACCCCTAAACACGGGCCTGATATCCCAGACATGTACAGGGGGATCTGCCCTGATCTGAGGGCAAAATAATCCCATAGCCAAGGGAAACACGGCGTGGATCAGTCTCAGGGCTGTCCTCCGTGCAATAGGACAAGGAGCGAATGCATTTCCTACCCTAAATTTTGCCGTTGGGGAACTTGCTGACTGGTTAGATATCATGCAAGTAGGTGGAGCCACATAGTCGCCTAATGGCCGGGGGGTTAACCAAGCAAAGGTATCTGCAGGAAACCAAGATTATGAAGCGCTCGCTCATCGACTCACAAGTTTGAGCGAAACCGTGACAGAATACTTACGAGGACTTGGCCCCGATGACTGTAGCGGTAGCATCGCGATTATTGCCAAGTAAGTGTGGTTACTCATCAAGGTGTCCGACTCTAATGAAGAGCTTTAAATTTCAGAGTAATCTGGGACGAGGTAGAGTACATCAAAAAACAACGCGATCCTCATTAGACTCGGGATAACGAGGGCGTGATTAAATGCTACCACAAGGTTGAAACCTTGTTCCAACAATTGCGGATGAGCACTCGAGGTGACTTTGTAACTTAGAATCTTACCCTTGTCTAGCGGGATATTGAGCTGAAAACACGGCGCGACACGAGCAAGCAATACAAGGTGCGCATATAAACAAAGCACATCAATAGATGTCATTACTGGACCGTCTTTCGCCAGCGAAAGACGCGCGGTTCAATTGGGGTTACTCTGAAATTATCAAACGTCGAGGATGCACTACGGAAACGCGCGAGAGGATACAAACCGACCTGCAACAATAGGCCTGGGATCCAAGTGCGGCAAAAGTATACTGGATGAACGGTATGGCCGGTACTGGCAAGACAACAATAGCTTATAGTCTTTCCGAGTGGTTTGAGGAAAACCGAGTGCTTGGTGTTACTTTCTTTTGGTCTCGGAGTTCCCCGACCTGTCGCGATGTTAAGAACATTTTCCCTACTATTGCTTACCACCTAGCGCTATATTCAATAACGTTCCGATCCGCTCTCTGCAAGATTGGGGAAGACGATCCGGATGCAAGCGTGCTGAAGCCGACCTGAGCTTGTGATCCAGGAAAAAACGCTAGCACCGGAAGGTCGTCTTTCGGCTGTATTGCACCTGCACGACATCGAGCAATCCATCGTGGAAGTGGATATCAAAAAATACCTGAAGGAAACGCTAAGTGCAATGTCGCCGCCTCCGTTGGACAAAGATATCGAGCGATTAGCCCAACTCGCGGGGAAGCTGTTTATCTACTCTGCCACTGTGATTCGCTACATCTTACCTGATAACGTATCGGGAAACTCGTTTTCTCGCCTCCCAGCGATGCTGGCGACTGGCTCGCAATCGGCAACAAACATAGGCTCAAGCAACCGATACGGAGCACTTGATACGTTATATGCAAACATACTCGATACAGTATTCAGTCGTGAAATTCTAGAAACTGAAGAAATGGAGACCGCATGGCTAGTCCTATGCACGATTGTATGCGCTGGAGAGCCGATGGCTATTCAGACACTCGCATCGCTGCTGGGCGTCACTGAACACGAGGCGGCAACTGTACTACGACCCCTGCGAGTCGTGATACATCCCCCCGAGGGAAATGGACTTGTTTCTACATTTCACACTTCTTTCTCGGAATTCATGATTGATCCGCTTCGCTCTGGTGGCTTCAATTGTAACCAGATGAAACGGAATCAATTTCTCGCTAGTCGCTGCCTTAGCCTAATTAAAAAGCATGTAAGGTTCAATATATGCGGTCTCGAATCCTCACTTACGTTTGGTAATAGCATTCCCAACTTGGAAAATCAGATCATGACAGATATATCTGCAGCTCTGTTTTACGCGTGTCGCTACTTTGGCCGACACCTCAGCTTAGCTGGTCCCTCGGCCACCCTTTGTGGCGAACTGATTGGATTCCTATCGCACAGGTTGTTGTTCTGGATGGAGGCGCTGAATTTGAAGCAATGTGCTGTGCTCGGCCTGCCAGCGCTGCTGCAAGCCCACGGCTGGCTATTGGTGAGTTCCTCTCTCAAATCAAGGTGGGTCTACCGAGGCTAAAAGCACAAACTCAGGGAACCAAGGGCCACCCACCGTTCTGAAACAGATTATCAATGCACTGGGCTTTGTAACTTGATTTGCAGCTAGCGGATGCGCACACAACACACAACACATTTATATCTCTGTGCCCCCATTTTGCTCAAAGACTAGTACTGTATATGAGAACTATTGGGGACGTATGTGAGGTTTGATGACTGTGCAAGGCACTGCGATTACCTTAAGGGACTCGGCCACGCTAGCCACTTGGAGAACAAGCAAGGCAGCGAAGTCAATTTCATTTGCCCCTGATGGCACTCGAGTTGCTACATGCTCTGGAACAATGGTCAAATTATGAGATATATACACTAGTTCCGTTGTTGCTGGACTATTTCAAGGACACACTGCTCAAGTTTTCTCTGTTGCTTTTTCTCCTGACAATAAACGTATCGCCTCAGGCTCCCAGGATCGCACAATCCGAATTTGGGATGCTCATACAGGCACCGTTCTTGGGCTACTTCTGGGGCACGCTGGTGCTGTTCATTCCGTTTCATTCTCTCTCGACAGCACTTTCATTATTTCTGGGTCCCGAGATAATACTATACGCGTGTGGAGCGCCTTACATGTGACGAGGTTGCTGGACCATTTGTGGGCCCGCACAGGCCTTGCCCTCAAAGTACTTCTTGGACATAGCTCATCGATAATGTCACTTGATTTCCAATATGGGTCATTTCCGGACGAAAGCGAGACTAGCGCGCTAGTACGTGGAGAAATGCAGCATCCTCCCATCAGATCTCTCGACGCGAGATCTAGTCCAGAGCCGTGTCAGGATCTGACGTACCGATAATCTTCACTTTCGGGGATGGGCACCCCCAGTCGGTCCGGGATAGCTTGCGCAACACGAGGTCCACTCTCGTTCTTGATATTGTGACCCAGAGCGCAGAAATAGCGAAGATGGAACTTTCCGCCCGTGAGCGACACGCTTGGGTCAAGGTTTGGCCATGTTTATATCCACATATACTGTCGCCGAGCATGAGCGGCTTAGGGCCCCAGTGATGGACTATCCTCCTTCGACTTGACTCGCGTTGGGTTTGCCTCACGATACGAATAAGCCGATAGGGTCTCACGAAACCAGGTGAGCCGCCATGGCCTGGTCCTGGTTCGTTATGGTGGTTGTCTGCATTTGATAGTAGCGTAACGGAAGATCGGGCCTAGTCATCAGGAAAAACAGCGTGTTTATAGTAGTCTATATTGCAGCCTCATTTTCTATGAAAGGCTATAGAGTGATCTATAGCGCCTTGCAGAAAATGAGGCTCTAGTATAGACCTCCATAGCCACCATAGACACGTTGGTGTTTCCTGATGCTACCAATCATCGCCGGACAGGTCCCACCGGGCCCGTATTTGCATGATCGTGAAACTGCAACTTATGGCGAACGACCTTGATGAGATTTGTCGCCGTCTTCAGGCACTTCACTATGCTATTGTTCATTCAATCCATTCTAAGGCATAAACATCATAAGCACACTGCAAGCACGTGCCGGGTATCCGCGTGTGATTGGATCGCATCAATGCCTATATTCGTCCAACAGACATCTTGGTTCTGAATACCACAGCCTAGCATGAGTTCTCAGCACCCAAAAGGTTCAAAAAGACATTGTCTTGGCAAATGGATACGAAACCTTGTACCATCCGACAGCGATCGTACTTCGCAACCTTGCCCAGGCTCTCAACAGCCCGAAAGTTCCGCCACGCTGTCGACTAGTGTTCAACTCCCGCCTTCCGGCCCTTCTCCCCCAAACAATCAAATGACATCAGCCCTATCGCTTCCAACCCAAAAGCATAGTATATATGGACAGCAGGGCACAAGTCCCCTACCGCTTGACAACACCACGGGGGCTGCAGCGAATGCTAGCCCTAGACCCACAATGAGCAATCAGCTCAAAGAGGCGGGAACATCGTCTGGTCTGTACTTGAGACCACCCTTCGAGTATTTGAAAAGAGCACGGAAGTATTCCCGCTGCTGAAGGAAGCTGTAGGGGGATTTATCGCTTGCCTGGACATTGTCCAGGTTCGTTCATGTTTGCGTTTCACCTGTGTGACATCTAACGGATAGGAGCAGGGAGCTGCGGCGAATCGAGAAGACTATGAAGAACTGGCAACTGAGATCAAGGCAACGGTCGCGACGTTGGAGCCATACCTCAGCGAGCTGGGAGAACAAAGCCCCGATGTTGTGGAGCTCATGTCGTGAGTAATGAGTGTTATCTCGCACCTTAGACACATTGACTCAGCCTGAGTAGATTCATCGATGTGCAAGTTAAGCACATCCGCAAGCAGAAGGAGATCGGCAAGGCGAATCAATTTATCGAATCGGCGCAAGGCAAGGAGGATGTGATGAGGTGCTACCGCAAGATGGATCAGTTGTTTCGTCGCCTACAAGTAGGTGCTCAACGCTTGGGCCTGCAGAATGAGGACTCACGTGGGGATAGAACTCCGTCACTCTGCGGACCCTGAAAAATACAAATAAGCAGCGTTTGGTGGGTAAACCCCAGTATGAGGGAGCGCGTATTGATGCTAAGTACTGTGATACCAGGACTCGCTACTTCAATCCTTGTCGCCCGCAGACGAAGCCGTTTACAACTCTAGCTACTCCACCACTATTAAGCCCCGTGCATGTACAAAGCAGACTTGCGAGAAGGTTCAGTCAGACCTACAAAACTGGGTACAGGATCCAAATGGTGCCAAAATCTACTGGATGAATGGAATGGCGGGGACCGGCAAAACTACCATCGCATACAGTTTGTGCGAATGGCTTGAAGCAAATAACAAACTTGGCGCGGGCTTCTTCTTCTCTCGTAGCCTGGGTTTGTGCTACGACATCAATAGGCTTATACCCACGATCGCACACCAGCTCACCCGGCGCTGGCCTCCGTTTCGGTCCGCATTGCTCAAAATTTTGATACTAACTCTAGTGCTGGAAAGCTCGATGTCGAGCGGCAGTTTCAGGGACTTATACGAGAGCCTATGCAGGAGATAAAAGACCCTGGCTCTTTCTCAGGAGACCTTGTGATTGTAATTGACGCGCTGGACGAGTGCGAGGCTAATCGGGAGATCCAAATGGTCTTACGGATGCTGCTGAAATTTGTGAAAGACTTGTCGTTTAAGTTTTTCCTGATGAGCCGACCTGAATACCACATCTCCGGGGAAATGCAATCATTGCCTTCTATACTCCACCTGCATGATATCGAGCAGCCGATTGTGGAAGAAGACATCAGGAAGTATCTCGCTGAGGCGCTGAGCCGCATTTCTCCGCCTCCATCTGCCGAGGAAATTGCTCAACTTGCCAAACACGCGGGTAAACTATTCATCTACACCGCCACTACTGTGCGGTACATTTGTCCGGATAAGACCCTTGTCAACTCCAGGGACCGGCTCCAGACTATGCTTGCGATCGACTCAAAACCATTCGGCGGAAGCAAGTCGAAAAATAGGTACAACGAGCTAGATCGGCTACACACAGCCATCCTTGCTGCATCATTCAGCGACGACCTCGAGCCAGAAGAAATGGAGAGCAAGCAGCTTGTGCTCCGAACAATTATTTGTCTGAAGGAGCCACTGGATTCCTTGGCAATTGCGGTCCTTCTTGACCTCACTGAAGACCAGGTCTCATTTTCCATACAGTCTCTACAATCAGTCTTACATTTATCCGAAAAGACTGGTTTAATTTTGACCCTACATGCATCGTTTCCCGATTATATGTTCACCCAGTCCCAATCCCATAGGTTTTATTGCAATGAGTCGGAGCATAGCCAGTCACTTACCCACCGGTGCTTCAAGACGATGGAGCAACAGTTGCGGTTCAACATCTGCCAGCTCGAGTCATCGTCGGCGTTTGATCGAGATGTATCAGATATGGAAAACCGGGTTAAATCTTTCATTTCCCCCACCCTACTCTATGTGTGTTGCAACTGGAGCGAGCACTTACGGACAGCTACCTTTGATGAAACTTTGCATGTCCAGCTATTGGATTTTGTATCCCGTCGGCTACTGTTTTGGATGGAGGTCCTGAACATTTGTCAATATGGGTCTGCTAGCGTGAAAATTTTGGAACAAGCATCCGCACTTCCCTTGTGTCCAAAAGCAGGCATGGTATATGAGTGTTACTCAATGCACGCATGCGGGTTAATGTTCATGAGTGGAACGATGATGGATCAACGAAAGCAAAGTCTAGTATCAACCTGGGCTGGAGGCTCGGGAATTTTCTCACTCGCAGGTTCTCCTGACGGGAGGCTGATTGTCGCCGGATTTGACGACAATACTGTCCTGGCCTGGGGTACGCGTACTGGTAACATTGTCGTTGGTCCATTTACGGGGGATACAGGCTCCGTCAACTCGGTTGCATACTCCCCCGACGGCATGCATATCGTCTCTGGCTCTTGGGACAAAACCGTCCGAGTATGGGATGCGCATACTGGCAACCTTGTCGCTGGCCACCATGGACCCCAAATCTCCATAAAATACGGAGGTTTATGCGGAGGTTTCCTCCGTGTCGTTGGCAAAACACGGCGGTAAACCCCGTATCTTGGTCGGCGGTCGTTGGAGTGCCTTGATCTCGACGCTGGATACGGTGATTACCTCTGAGTTTTATTGTGAATCGAATGGAATATGCGAATCGAATGTACACGTCGCCTACTACCAAATGTGGCGAATTGACTCACTATATGCTGACTGATTATTTCTGTGCTGACTGATAGTACACGTATGCGTGTTACTAATTGTTCTCTTATCGTTCTCTCATGTTCTACTCATGTGTGTATATAAAGCGACTGCGTATTCGCACAATACATCATCCTGTAGTTCACTTCCACTGCGTCGCCTAGCTAAGAAGCTCATTGAGTGCGAGACGTTCTCGGTAATATCTCAATAGGTTATGAGCCCTGATTGGCTCTCTTAGGCATTCACATCGTTTTATTACTTGCCCACCGTGTCTTCTGAGTCCTCAAACGGACAGCTCTCTACCCCAGAGCATTCGCCTCAACAACGACCAATCGAGGTCTCTCCCGACGTTACCACATCTGAAGACGAGGTATCACTTGACCTCCAACCCGAATTCGCCGATCCCGAACCAACAGGTTTTGTCAACCCCGATTATTACGAGCAACTTGATATCGCTCTTCCTGGATCCCCAGTCACTGATCCAACCTACCAGCCACCTTATATCAATCAATTACATACTCAGCTCGTTAATTCCGCTTACGGCAGTGCGCAATACCATCGACTACTTTCCTTTTTAGCCGATTATCAAAATCTACTCGATTTTTACGAGCCCGACGAGGCTGCACAGATCACTCGTGAAGAAGCCGAGGCACTCGAACCTTTCCTATTCGAACTTGAGCACGTCGGATACCCATCCCCTCCACCCACTCCTATCGTCACATACGTCGTTTTCCGACCTATCACATACCAATTTCCCAACATGCAAGCTGTCGGCAATATTTCCGACAATAATTACAAGTTTCCGCCACTTTCGGGACGCGATAATTACCCAATTTGGAGCATTCAAATACAAGATATGCTCATCGAAACCGAACTATAGGAATATGTTGGTGGAAATAATACCAACCGCCTCGTAGTTATAGCTGCAATCCAACAGCAAATGACAGGTAATCAAGGTACCCATGTGGCTGTACCTGGCGTCGCAGGAGTTACTCAGCAAAACGTCGATGATTGGGAAAAGAACAATCGCAAAGCACTCGGAATAATTCGAAGGCGTATAGATGCCGCCCCTATGATTCATGTTGCAAGACTCGACACAGCATCGGCAGTATGGGCCCGATTGCGACAAGTCTATCAGACCATTGGCACAGCTGCCATGACATTACTCCGAAACCAGTTCACCGGACTCCGCATGTCCGAATCAGACGATATGGAGGAACACATCAAGAAATTGCGTTCGATTTTCGACAAACTTAACACGGCACTTCTAGCCGAAGGATCGAACCCCATAATTGAACTCGAATTTATCCGACAATTACTTGCTTCTTTGCCCGAATCCTGGCAATACTTAGTATCAGTAATCGATCAAACACCTGTTCAAGGCGATAATGAAGGCATCCAACTATCTGCCAACATTACATCACGCCTTCTAGCGGAATACCATCGCCGTAAAGCCCAAACTGGCGAAAAATCGTTCTTCGCCATGAACCGCCCCAATAACCGGCCCCAACAACAAGGAAATGCATCTGATCGACTCAACAAACGATGCAACAATTGTAATATCATCAGACATATTAAACGCGAATGCCGAAAACCCGGAGGCGGCGCATACAAGGGCGGAAATCGTCAAAATAACGGCGGAAACAACTCGAACTCGCAAAATCGAAATGGAAACCGTAACAACTACAACAGGAACGGTCAAAATTCGAATCAAGGACGAAACAACAATCAAAATCGCAACCAGAATCGCGGAAATTCCAACGGAAATCAAAACACGAACCAAGGAGGTAATAGGAACCAATCCAACACAAATCAACAAGGACAAACTGCACATATTGCATCAGTTGACAACGGAGAAATTGCCTTCTCTTTCCAAATGAATTTCGATAATCTTCCACTCATTTGAGAAGAACCCTACCCCCCACCTGGTCTAGATTTTTCGACGCTTCCAGAACGGGTTCATGCATACATTTCCAATCGCCTAGACCCATCAAAGATTGTCATTAACAGGCAATCAGAAGATCAATATGGTTTTGCTATGGAAGACGCCTGGATAATCGATTCTGCTGCATCCTGCCATGTTACCAATCGCCAAGAACACCTCCTCAACTTTATCCCATTCAAATCGACAGTAACTGGAATAGGAGGAACAGCAGAAATCAGCGGAATGGGCGACATCATTCTATACACTTCAACAAATGCACCGGTTGTAAATGGATCTAGGGTCTGATGGACAGGTTGCCCTAACAACTCAATCACCTTCAAGAATGTTGCACTAGTCGAGAATTGTCCAGTAAACCTTATTTCCTTATCTGCTTGGACCAATCAATACTCGAAACACAATTTTCACATCCAGGGGAAGTACATGCATGCCAAATCCAGCCCATCAGATGAATCTCTGTTTGCTGTTGCTGAAAAGATAGGAAACCAACGATCCGGTAATTCCTGGTACCTGATTGCCACTACCAACATTGGTCAAACTGCAATGATCACACGTTCCCTTGATGATTGGCACATCATTCTTGGTCATACTTCTTATGACAACATTCTTTGCTTACAATGCATCAAAGGTGTCAAGGGTATTGAGATCATGAAAGCACCAAAATCTTGGACAGCAGACTGTGTTGGATGCATGAAGGGTAAAACAACTGTCCGACCTTTTGGCCCCCTCAAACTCAAAAACAAGGCAAACATTGGCGATTTGATCTACTCTGATGTCTGGGGCCCCGCTCAAACTACCTCCCTACAAGGCAACAACTACTACATCATATTCGTTGATGCAGCAAGTCGATATAGCTTCATTGCATTCATGAAAACAAAGGGAGAGGCAGTCAAAAAATATATAACCTTCGCCAAATGGATGAAAACACAACAAAATTTGAAAATCAAGCCAATCCATTTCGACAATGGAAAAGAACTCATCAATTCCAAATTACAAGCATTCTGTGATGACAAGGGTACCGAAATTACCACAACAGCCCCTTATTCATCCCAACAGAATGGCCCAGCAGAACGTCACCACAGGACCCTGACGGAACAAGGTCGATCCATGTTGCATGCACATTCCAACACCCGGAACAAACCTTATCTCTGGGAAGAAGCAATTGCTTATGCCAACAAAATTTCAAACAATATGCCAACTGCCATAAATGGAAACTGGCAGATCCCCCACAAGATCATGTTCGGAAAAGTCGTTGATATGTCCTATTTTCAATTATTTGGGACTACATGCCACGTTTTGATCCAGCGGAAAGGACATGACAAATTAGACGCCAAAACACGCACAGCCATCTTCACTGGAATTTTGAACAACACAGGTGGTTCTTGGCGCTACTTGGCACTTCCTGATTGAGCAATTAGGGAATCTAGAAACGTCTTTTTCCCTCGGCATTTGCCTGACCCAGCAGCACTTGGCGATGCACCCCCCCTAGGACTCTCTGAAGAAACAGAACCTTCTGAAGAATGGATTGAAGTCAAAGCACCGACTGAGGGGGAGATTGGACCAGAAAAGAAGTCCAACATGGAAAATAACAAATCCACTCGGCCATCGACTTCCACCCTGACAACTACAAAAGACAATGCTTCTAGTCAGGGGGAGCATATTCCAATCCCCGCATCTTCCACTACACCACACAACCCTATGCCACCTGTCTACTCCAAACCCTTGCGCACCCACACCACCAAACGTTACACCCGTAGCAATGTGGCGTCAGGTGCAGTATCTAGGGAGCATCAAGAATTGATATCTGATCGAGGCATAGCTCGTTCCCAAGAAGTCAATTGGATCAATGCAATGGAAGAAGTCCATCAACGCATCATGGCAACAACTCAAGACCCTGATGACATTGCTTCCTTTGTTCCAACTAACTGTGGTCTTTTGTTTGATACTGGTGCCTTACCCGAACATGTTCTTCTTGCTCTTAACACTCTCCACCGATCACATGACGATATCGCACCTTATGCTGAAGAATGGTTTCAATGTAACCATAGAGCTCTGGCAACTCAGACTATCGGTAACCCTGGCAACATCATCTTTGATGACCTTTCTCCTAGATGGGTTAATGCTATCAATGACCCTATCCATGGTGATGCCTGGATCAAAGCTGGCCACACTGAGTTTAACACGCTTAAACAAGCCGACACATTTGATGAAATCAATCGAGATGACATTCCCCCTGGCAAACAAATTCTTACTTCTGGAATGGTGACAAAGCTGAAACTTGATCAAGACGGCAATATTGCAAAATACAAGGCACGCTGCGTAGTACATGGCAACCGACAAATCCCCGGAAAATCATACAATGACACCACTTCAAATACGCCATATCTTGATGCTATCAGGATTGTTCTCAACATGGTTGCTCATGCAGATCTTGATTGTCACATCATTGATGTCACTGGCGCTTATATCCATGCCCCTATTGATTGCCCTCTTTATGTCGAATTCCCTGAAGGTTTTGGTAAACATGGACCCACAGTGATGAAACTCAAGAAAGCCCTTTATGGCGCTCATCAGTCCGGTTACCAATGGGAACAATTTTGCAATGAGAAGATCGCAACTCTTGGTTACAAGGAAAATCCCATCGACATTTCCATTTTTATCCGTAACCAACACAGTGTCATTTCCATCCTAGTATGCTATGTTGATGACTTTATGATTGCTTGCACCTGTCGTGAGCCATGCCCCCGCCATCGGACTCGTCTACGTCTCATCCTTCCTCTTGTGTATATGTTTGTTCTTTGTTTTCTTTCCTGCTGCGTTGCCACCTTCTTGTGGTTATGTGTTACACTGTGTAACGCGGCTGTGCTTTGTACGAGTCATGTCTGTTCATACAGCATGACTCACATGGACACTCCTGACTGGCTCCTTTGTTTGACTCATGTGGCTGCGCCTTGTATGACTCGGCCACTTTCTGAATATATATAGAGGACCAACAAGCCTGGTAACCCCAGCTTGTTTTGTCTCGTCAAAACATCCCCTTTGAGTGACACTCAGAACCACCCCTACCCTCAAGAGCCTACAGACGCTTAAGTGTGTTGCTGTTCAAGAGGTCACTTAGGTCTTAGTGCCGTCCACTCTCCATCGCGGCTTGTCTCATAGCCACCAAGAAGAAGCTTACAACATTACAAAACAAGCTTAACAAAATACAAATATGTCCATTCAAGAAGATGGAGGGTCACGTCCTCCATCCACTATATCAACAAGAAGAGGACCCAGTCGGGCAGCAAGGCCCACAGGATCACTAAACGAGCAAGATATCGCACAAATTCAAGTGGGAGGTCCTGCCCAATCACGCTCCCAAAGCCAAACATCAATGCCGGGAGCTTTTGGCATTGCCGACACGACAACTATACAAGAGGAAGAACCCACTATCACAAATAGAGAACCAGGAGATCTCACAAATGACCCCACTCCAGCTGCAATTCGCATCCCAACTGGAAGTCCAGGGCCATCACGTCCCTTGTGGCCACTAGGGACTAGGAGACATTTCTTTTCTCCCCAACCCGAAGCTCATGGGGGCATGTCGCTCGTTCCCATTAGACCTCCTCCTACACCACACGTTCCAAATGTCCCTACAGTTCCTCAAATTGGAGGAACCATCACCAACACAGGACCAATTCCAGTGACTTCCCAGCCAGCCACACCAGCAATTCCAGCACCACCATATGTCCCACAGGGTTACTCCGGGCAATTGGCCCCAGTACAACAAAGCACCGGTGATCCAGGAAGCTCGAGTTCAAGTTCCAGCTCTAGCAGCAGGACTGTAATCAGTAATCTGGACGACCTGGACGACCTTCTAGAAGGAAGACACAACGCCACCATTAGGGTTACAGACGGAATGAGAGTCACTATGGATCAAAGGCTTGGCGGCCTAGAACAAGCCACACAAGTCCTAGCAAACAACCAGCAAATCTTTAACAACTCCATCAACACCCTACAAGGCACCTTGACGGACATTCTGAATGCGGCAAGAAATGGCGAACATAATTCCTTTCTAGTCGGACAAGACGTAACCCGCCTTCGAAATGAGGTTACCAACACTCAAGGACTAGTGAACAATGTACGCGAAGAACTCAACACTACCAGACAAGGGCAACTCGAATGGAACGAGGCAGTAACACAAGGACTAGAAACCTTACGACAAGAAGGAACCTCCTTCACTGCCAAAATCACGGAAGTTCAGGAAGCTATCAACAATATGCGAGAAGAAATGGACGAAGCATCCCTGCACAGGATCCCCTCCAGGCGATCAAATTCCCCACCACATCCAGATGCGGAATCTACCAGGATCGAGGAATTAGAATTAAGAATCCAACGACTGACCGAGAACCCAAACATCGGTAGCGGACCACGTCGTCCCAAGGTGACTCGTCCAGAAGCCTTCGACGGAAAAAAAGGAGAAGGCGCTGAAATGTTCATCACGCAAATGGAAAGTTACTTTGTACGCCTAGGCAATCAATACACTTCCGACAAAGAGAGGATCCGCGAAGCCCTAGCAAACTTCAAATCCGAGAACAAAGCCGCCACTCACTGGGCACAAGTTCTCTTACGATCGCTTAACCAAGGAGAAATTACCCAAAATCTCGCCTCATGGGAGGGTTTCAAAGCACACTTCATGGAACAGTTCAGCGACCCTAACAAAAAAGCTAAAGCCGAATCGGACATCCGAAAATGCAAACAGAACAACTCACTAGCAAACTACACTTCGGAATTCCGATACCTTCTGGTAGACGTAAACTGGGGACGGGAAGCTCTGATCAACCAATTCAAGGAAGGGTTGAAACCTGAGGTCAAAACCAAACTAGCTCGTTTCGAACTAACCCTGATCAACGAGGATGGGACAGAACGAGAACTATCCCTTGACCGATGGATATCAATCGCAATTTCTATCGATCAGAAACTCCAAGCAATCAAGAACACGACAGGGAAGAAGACAGTAACAGCACCCTCTAGCTCTACAAGAAGACTTCCAGACGAGGTTTACAAGGCTAGGATTTCCTCGAAACGCTGCCTGAAATGCGGATCAGACAAACACATGCTTGCCAAATGCCCAGAAAAGGAATGGAAAAAGGAGGAACCTAACCTCAAAGGAAGAGAAGGAAAAATAGAAGAGGAAT
The DNA here is from genome assembly GCA_037039685.1 of Ceratobasidium sp. AG-K. Lineage (NCBI taxonomy): Eukaryota > Fungi > Basidiomycota > Agaricomycetes > Cantharellales > Ceratobasidiaceae > Ceratobasidium > Ceratobasidium sp. AG-K. The sequence continues at coordinate 508,429 of JAWNGF010000003.1, forward strand.
CCGAGTCGGGAAAAGGCGAGGTCTCCCTCTAACTGTGTGTGGAGAGACCAACGAACTAGTAATGGAAACAATGTACCTTAGAGCTACCAGCGAATCGACAATTGTTTACACAAATATTACTGGAATCACGGAACCCATCGCTACTCTCATTGACTCGGGAGCATCAAGGAACTTCATCGACATCACTTGGGCACGAAGAAACAACATGGCTCTAATTGAACTGCCAACACCTAGAAAAATAATTGGAATCCAAGGGAAGGAACTGCCACATCAAGTCCGATTTAAAGCAAATCTGGAATTTGAGTTACATGGGAAAAACTTCAAACAAAGCTTCTTTGCCATGCCTACTGGAGATACACACTTGATTCTGGGGTTAGAATGGCTAGAGGAAGCCAATCCAATAATCGACTGGCTATCGAAAGAAATTTCCTGGCGACCAGGAAACATCCTTGGAAAAGCTGCAGAAATTGAAGACATACCCGAAGAATTCAAAGAGTATGCAGAAGTCTTTAGCAAAGAAAAGTTTAAACGGATACCAGACCATCGCCCATACGACTGTTGCATTGATCTGGTGGAAGGAGCAGAACTTCCTAAACCGGCTAGGCCAATCCCACTCTCACCCGCAGAATCCATAGCCCTCAGAAAGTACCTAGATGAGGAACTACCGGCAGGCAAAATCCGACCGAGCAAGTCACCTGTAGCCGCAGCAACCTTCTTTGTTAAAAAGGGACTAGACGCAAAGAATCAGGAAAAACCTCCAGAACTCAGGTTGGTGCAGCACTTTGGGCCGATGAACGAAATAACAAAGGACAACCGATTCCCTATGCCACTGATGGAAGATCTCCTCGACAAGATCAAGGACGCGAAAATCTTTTCTAAAATAGACTTGCGTATGGGGTTCAACAACATCCGAGTCAAAGAAGGAGACGAATGGAAAACAGCATTCCGAACCAAGGAAGGCCTATTCGAATATATTGTCATGCCCTTCGGATTGAAAAACGCGCCGGCAACATTCCAACGATATATGAATCATATTTTCCATGACCTGATTGACATCTGTGTCATTGTTTACATCGATGACATATTAATTTTCTCCAAAGACCGAAGCCAGCATGTGGAGGATGTTCGAAAAGTACTCAAGATCCTGTTGGACAACAACCTCTTTGCGAAACTCCCAAAATGCGAATTCTTTGTCAAGAAACTTGTCTACACGGGAATAAATATCAGTGAGGAAGGAATATCAATGCAAGAGGAAAAGGTCAAAGCAATCAAGGAATGGAAGGAGCCAAGGACAGTCAAACAGGTCCAAGCCTTCCTAGGATTTGCAAACTTTTACAGGCGATTCGTACCAAACTTCAGCGGCCTGGCAAAACCCTTAACCGTTCTAACAAGGAAGGACCAGAAATGGAAATGGGAAGCAGAACAACAGGAGGCTTTCGATAACCTGAAAAAGGAAATATGCAAGGAACCACTACTGCGACATCCAGATCCAACAAAACCTTACATATTGGAAACCGACGCAAGCGGCGTTGCTATGGGATCAATACTCTCTCAAAGACAAGATGACAGTTACTTACATCCAATCGCTTTCCTTTCAAAATCCTTTAACGCCGCACAAATGAACTACGATGTTCATGACAAGGAATTAATGGCAATTGTGGAATCACTAAAACACTGGCAATTACATCTAGAAGGAACAAGAGAACCAATAACTATCTACACCGATCACCGTAACCTGCAATACTGGAAGAAGGCAACTACATTTAACCGACGTCACGCTCGATGGCATCAAATCCTGGCTTCCTACAACTTTGAAATAGTTTACCGTCCAGGGAACATGTCAACAAAACCAGACCTACTGTCCAGAAGAGCGGATCACAGCAAAATACCAACAGCAGAGCAAATCATGATCAAAGAGGAACAGTTCAGAGGTTTCGCCGGAGAAGTCAAGTCAGACATCATTGCTGACATTAGGGAAGCACAAACCGAAGACGAGAGCATCAGGAAGATCATAGAATTGTGCAAAGACAAGGAGACCCTACCCAAATCTGTGCAACAAGGAATTAGGAACTACAACTTCGAGGAAGACCTGCTCTGGATAGATGGGAAAATATACGTGCCAGAAGACAAGGACACTCGGCTAAAAATCCTCAGATTACACCACGATTCACCAATAGCAGGACACCAGGGTCAAGCCTGAACGCTAGAGCTTATCTCAAGAAAATACTACTGGCCTGGACTTAAGGCAACAGTAAACAAATACGTTGATTCTTGTGAACAGTGCCAAAGGGCGAAAGGAACAAAAACCCAAGTACCACTGAAAGCACTCGAAATCCCGAACAGTCCATGGGAGGACATTGCATACGATTTCATTGTAAAACTGCCAAAATCACAAGGCAATGACAGCATTCTAGTAGTAGTGGATCGGTTCTCCCGCATGGCACACTTCATAGCCTGCAAAGAATCAACAACTGCAGATCAACTTGCCGATCTTTTCCTGAAGAACGTTTGGAGACTACACGGCTTCCCACAAAGTACAGTTTCGGACAGAGGAACAACTTTCAACAGCAGGTTCCTGAAGGCCCTCTACCAAAAAGTCGGAACTACACCCACGTTCAGCACGGCATATCACCCACAAACAGACGGAATAACGGAACGGATAAACCAGTGGATAGAAGCATGGCTTCGTACATTTGTTAACTACAGGCAAGATAACTGGACCGAACTGCTTCCTATTGCAGAATTCTGCTACAACAACCAACGACATGGGATCACAGGAAAAACCCCATTCGAGATTGTGAACGGCAGGGAACCACTATGGAATGTTCTAAGAGAAGCTACTACGATTCCTGAAGCAAATGACAAAGCGAATAACTGGCAGGAAGTATGGGATGAAGCAAAAGCAGCTATGGAATGGCACAGAAGAAAGGACACAATGGAACACCAACCAAAATACAAAGAGGACGACCTTGTCTGGCTTTTCGGACAAAACATAAAGACAAACCGTCCCAACAAGAAACTTGACAACAAGAAACACGGTCCCTTCAAGATCAAGAAAATCATATCAAGCCATGCCTACGAATTGGAGCTTCCAAAAACCATGAGAATACACCCTGTGTTCCACAGTGATCTTCTTAGTCCGTACAAAAAAGACGAGAACTTCCACAGAAACCAACCCCGACCACCGCCGATCACAACAGAAGAAGGAGAAGAAGAATACGAAGTGGAGAAAATCGTGGACTGGAAGGAAACAAAGGACGGGTTGTTTTACAGGGTCAGATGGAAGGGTTATGATGAAAAAGAAGATACGGAACAACGGGCGGAAGATTTCAGTCACCTTGGAGTAATAATGAAGAAGTTCTTGAAGGATTTCCCAAACGCCCCAACACCGTCAAACTACAAGACGAGAAGTATTAAAGGGAGGGCGGAGCGGGACTACAACGCAACTTGCAGAACTTGCTCACTTTCCAACTCGCTCTACACACTCTACGCACTCAACCTTTTTTGCACACCATGCCCGCCGTCACCCGTGCCACTATCGCCAACAACCTGGTCCGCGTTCTCAACGGGCCAGCCTTCCAGACAGCTCGTATCCTTGACTCGGGGGCAGCCCTGTACGTCTTCAAAAGGTCTCAGCAGAGCCCAGGACGCCTACAATTTCGTGCCTCCGACAACATCCTCCACTCCGACCTGGGGGAGTTCGAATGGGTTGGCAAAAAATGGCCAACACACATGCAACTCCAACAAAAGGACATCTACGTATGCCGAGGATGTGCGGCCTTCCAGGTGTCCGAAGTTGTCCTGCTATCCATGCACAAGCTTGGGGTGGTCGAGTGGGGACAAGAAGGAGCTTGCAGCAGCGAATGGGTGCCAGGATACAAAGGTCGCCCTCCTACTCTAAGGCCTCGATGGAACAATGCATGGGATAAGAACTTTGAAGCGGACTTGGCGGATTGGAGGATGGAGCGGGGACGATACCAGAGAGAGAAGTTCGAGTGGAAGCCATTCTGGTGGCAGGAGAAGGATGCGGACTTATCGGAATGGAAAGAGGTCAAGCCAGACGTACAACAATGGGACGAGAACCATGTGGAGGAGCAGGAGAGGGTCATGGACTGGTCCAAGGCGGACTGGATGGACGACAAGACCTGGGAGAGGTGGGAGGAACACTGTGACAAACCAGGTAACACTGTGTTCAACCCCATCGATCTCACGGAGGAAGAAGAGGACGAGGTTGACTCCCTGGTGGAGAAGGTCGAGAAGGACTGCTGGGTGCAGTAAATCGGTCCTTGAGGGGAACCCGAAAGGACCTTAAGGAGGGAGTAATGTCATGAGCCATGCCCCCGCCATCGGACTCGTCTACGTCTCATCCTTCCTCTTGTGTATATGTTTGTTCTTTGTTTTCTTTCCTGCCGCGTTGCCACCTTCTTGTGGTTATGTGTTACACTGTGTAACGCGGCTGTGCTTTGTACGAGTCATGTCTGTTCATACAGCATGACTCACATGGACACTCCTGACTGGCTCCTTCGTTTGACTCATGTGGCTGCGCCTTGTATGACTCGGCCACTTTCTGAATATATATAGAGGACCAACAAGCCTGGTAACCCCAGCTTGTTTTGTCTCGTCAAAACATCCCCTTTGAGTGACACTCAGAACCACCCCTACCCTCAAGAGCCTACAGACGCTTAAGTGTGTTGCGGTTCAAGAGGTCACTTAGGTCTTAGTGCCGTCCACTCTCCATCGCGGCTTGTCTCATAGCCACCAAGAAGAAGCTTACGACAGCACCCCTGGCCATATGCAACAAGTCAAATCCAAACTTATGTCGCTCTTCAACTGCCAAGATCTAGGGGAAGCAAAATCATTTTTAGGCATGAACATCATTCGAGATCGCACAGCCAAGACCCTTACCATTTCCATGGAACAATATATCAAGCAAATTGTATCACTTGCAGATCTTAGTAATGCCAAATATGCTCATTCCCCTATGTTGCATACCACACCAACCCTTGAACCTGCTTCTGATGTCTGGGATAACTATCCATTTGCAACAATGATTGGTCGCATACTTTGGGTAGCCCGCTGTTGTCGGCCCGATATCACTTTTGTTGTCAACCTTCTAGCCTGATTCACTGCCAAGTACAACCAGACTCATGTTGGTGTACTAAAGCGCTGTTTCCGATATCTTAACAGCACTGCATCGAAAGGAATCACTTACTATGGCCGAGGACCCTTTGAAGAAGTCGCTTATACAGACGCTTCCTTCGCTTCCGAATACGAATCTTTTTCGGTTTCGGGCTGCATCGTTATGCTAGGTGGCGGTCCGATTATGTGGTCTTCCAAGAAACAGAAGACTATTTCAATTTCGACTATGGAAGCCGAATTCCATGCGCTTGCACACGCCACTCAGGAAGTCCTCTGGCTTCAACATTTCCTAAACGGCTTAGGAATCGATATTTCCCGTCCAACAACTATCCTAATCGACAATCAAGCCACAATCGACTATGTTAACAGCCCCACTCATCGATCTCAAGCCAAACACATTTCCACTCAATATAACTTCGTCCGAGACTATTATCGACAAGGATTTATTAATCTTGGCTATATTCCATCGAAAGACAACCTCGCCGATGCGTTTACAAAACCGCTCCCGTACCCGCAGCACTGGTACCTTGCTAATTCATATATGGGCCTTAATCATTTATCCTCGAAAACGGCCCTTGGAGACCATTTTCCCCGAGAACAGGAGAATCACGATCTTAACGCCTGTTTCGAGCAAATGAATCTCGAATAAACCGTCTGGCTCGTTGAGGGGGAGTATTGTGAATCGAATGGAATATGCGAATCGAATGTACACGTCGCCTACTACCGAATGTGGCGAATTGACTCACTATATGCTGACTGATTATTTCTGTGCTGACTGATAGTACACGTATGCGTGTTACTAATTGTTCTCTTATCGTTCTCTCATGTTCTACTCATGTGTGTATATAAAGCGACTGCGTATTCGCACAATACATCATCCTGTAGTTCACTTCCACTGCGTCGCCTAGCTAAGAAGCTCATTGAGTGCGAGACGTTCTCGGTAATATCTCAATAAGTTTTGCCAAAGACTGGGATCAAACTCCGTAAAATACGGAGTTTTGGGGCCCATAGTGGGCCCATTTAAGGGGCATTCAGATTGCGTCAACTTGGTTGTGTTCTTCCCTGACGGCCAGCGCATTGTCTCGAGCTCTAACTACAGGACCATCCAAGTGTGGGATGCACATGCTGGCAACACTGTTGCTGACCCATTTGAAGGGCATACAGGCTGTATTCTGTCGGTTGCGGTCTCACCTGATGGCAGGCGCATTGTCTCTGGCTCTGAGGACATAACCATCTGAGTGTGGGATGCGCATACTGGCAACACCGTTGCTGGTCCGTTTGGAGGACATGCAGGTCACGTCAGATCAGTCGCATTCTCCCCTGACGGTGAGCGCATTGTCTCTGGCTCCAGCGACACAACCATCCAAGCATGGGATGCGCATACTGGCAACATTGTTGCTGGCCCATTTGTAAGGCATACAGGTTACGTCAAATCGGTTGCATACTCTCCTGACGGCGAGCATATCGTCTCTAGCTCTAACGATAAAACCATCCGAGTGTGGGATGCACATACCGGCAAGGTCATTGCCGGCCCATTTAAGGGGCATACAGATTGGGTCAACTCGGTTGCATACTCCCCCGATGGCGAGCGTATCGTCTCTGGCTCAACGATAAAACTATCCGAGTGTGGGATGCACATAATGGCAACGTCGTCGCTGGCCCATTTGAGGGGCATAAGGATTGGGTCACCTCGGTTGTGTTCTCCCCTGAAGGCAGGCACATCATCTCTGGCTCTGACAATAAAACCATCCGAGTGTGGGATACACATACTGGCAGTGTCTCTGGTCCGTTTGAAGGGCATACTCATGAAGTCCATTCAGTCGCCTTCTCTCCTGATGGCACATGTATTATCTCCTGCTCTGGTTCCACCTTATCAAGCAATGCAAGTTTTTGGATTTGCGGTCTTAAAGTTCATCCGCTGTACAAGCCACCAGCCGCGCTTATTGACACTTGGTCATTCCAACCGGATGGCTGGATCCTCGTCAACGGTCTCCCCCTTTTTTGGTGTGCGCCGGACCTTCATGAATACGTTCCGCGAGCCTGGGAGTACCTGGTAATTGTTCGTCATGGTTCATTAGCAATCGACTACCGCAACCTCGCGCTAGGTGACAACTGGGCTGAATGTTATATTTCTAATTAATTTAGTGTCGGGTCTTGTTCCCCATAACCATGTTACTTTGCGTTGGTTGTAAAGGCGGAAGAATGCATTTCGAATGGACGTTGTGGGCGGTTCATAGTTGATATTTGTTGAAATCAAAAACAAAATGAATGGATGTAACCATATCAGGCAGCGGGCGGTTCGGGCTAACGTAAGGGTGCATATATGCGGATCATTTCCAGGGTGAGCAAGGATGTCGCCTCACAGATATTGCCGACTATCTATAGCCAAGTCTGTCCAGCGGCGTTGACGTTAGTAAGTTTGTCGTATTCGTAGCGTCCCCTGCAAGGTTGTTGCCTGACAAACATCAACCCCAGGCTAATCGAAAAACCTACTAGGTTTTAGCATACGGTTTCTACAGCCCGGTGCGAATTTCAGAAGATGGAATGTTGCACTCCAGCGCATTGAATCGGAGACCAATGGACGTAGGATAGGAGTTTGAGGGACCCTCACTCTATTCAACCTTCGCTATGCTGGGTCCGGTCGCATATATCATGTCGCCTGGTTACTCGGGCAGACAGTATTATTCGTCGCCAGTCATTAGTTACTTACATCTTTACTATAATACTTTCTTTCGTTGACAATAATAGACCATACTTTTCACGCCCAGCCGACGCCCAGTTACTATGAAAGCGCTCGCGGGCGAGTCATCATCTCCTGATCCAGCCCGTCATCCTCAAGGGCAAGATTGGTTGCATTTATCACAGTAATATAGGAATTAGAGCAACCGTTTGCATGCCAGCGTGTAAGTACATAGAGCACACACATCCGGATTAGCACCAAACAATGAGAGTAGAACAGCTACGACGGAGCCCGGAAAGTTGTGGACCTTGAGAAAAAGACAACACCGTGGACCCCAAATCTCCGTAAAATACAGAGGTTTATGCGGAGGTTTCCTCCGTGTCGTTGGCAAAACACGGCGGTAAACCCCGTATCTTGGTCAGCGGTCGTTGGAGTGCCTTGATCTCGACGCCGGATACGGTGATTACCGAGCTCTAGACTGGGGGAGAAGCATAGCTGGTATGATTGGGAGTGAAAAAGCGAGTGCTTTAGATCATGGAAGAGGAAGCCCTCGACTGCAAACAAACTGGGTCGTCGATCACAAACTCAGAAAAGTAGAAGGGAGGTGTAAAGGCCTCCAGCGAGATACATCCACACTAAGGGTGTTGTCAAACGATCGGTATCTCATTACTCGCTGGCCACCTTGATACGAATTGGTTAGTCTTCCCAATCTCGTGAGCGAAAAGGTCTTTAAGGATCTTGAGAACCCTCCGAGAAGGCTCAGCATCATCCCCATCCTCCGAATCGAGGCCGATTCTACAATGCGGGTGAGCAGTAGGATCCCTAAACACCCACTCCAGAGCGCTCAGTCGACATTGGGGACTCTACTGAGGTCACATTAGGCCATTAGCCCTCAGGAGATCTTGTATTTTTCCCCACGAAATTTGCGCGCCTGGGATCTCCCGCACCAACTTAGCATCACACATTTTATTGAGCACTAATGTACAAGCAGCTGAACACTGTAGACTGTAAGACATTCCTCCTTTGAGCTGATTCGTGCTTGGTTTACCTCGTTGGGCGCATGAGGCAAGGTTTCACAGAAAGCCTTCTGAAAGGATTGTACAGTACCACCGACTGGTCGTGGTTCGCCTGTTGCCCCTGTTGATGGTAATGTAATGGGAGCGACCGCTAAATGATCGCCGCCCAATAAGTCCGACCCTTCATCTAAATTGATTTTATGAAACTAAACCTCGATTGATATGGGAAATAACCTCACGGCCAAGGACCTTGCCGCTGCGTCAGGACATTTTGCTCAAAGTCTTTTAAATCTTATGACAGCATTCCACAAGTGTGAGTGGAACGCGAACGGTGAGCGAGTCGAAGCTGGCGACGGCGAGCGGTTAATTTGCTAACAGATCGATTCCAGATGAGATGTCCTGTAAGTACAAACGAGTGTGGGTTTATATAGCAGACGGTAAAGAGTGTATGTAATTAGAAATGAAATTACATGGAGTGAACGACAGCTTATTTGACTAAGAACGCGAGGATCGACAAGAATGACAGATAAGATAAGAAGATAATAAGCGCCGTGTGAGTGTCGGCGCGTGCCGACCTCACAACAGGCACACCACAAGCACGTGCCAGATAGCCTCGTGTGGTGGGATCGCATCAATACCTATATCTGTCCTACAAATCCAAACCATCTTAGTTCTGATCACAGCCACCGTCCAGTATGGATCCACGGCCACCTACCGGCAAGGGATCAACGCGGCGTCGCTTCGGCAAATGGATACGAGACCTTGTACCACCTACTAGTAGCGCCAATCTCGCTCCGCAATCTCGCCCTAGCTCCCAATACTCTGGAAGCTCAGCTGCGCTATCGACTGGCGCTCAAACCCTGCCTTCCGATCCTCCCGCCTACACTAATCAAACAACATTGACGCAATCAGTGCCAGTCGAGGCTGAGAGTGAAATGGGAATACTGGGTACAAGCTCGCTATCGCTAGACAACGCAGATGCGAGCCCTGAGCCCATGACGAGCGACCAGCGCAAAGGGACGGGAAACATCGCCTGGTCTGCACTTGAAAATACCCTCCGGATACTCGAAACGAGTGCCAGCGTGTTTCCGCCTCTAGAGTTGGCCATAGGCAGCTTTATTGCTTGTCTGGATGTCGTACAGGTCAGTTCATGTCTACGGTTGATATAGACTGTGCCTAACGAATGTGAGTAGGTGGCCGCTTCAAATCGGCAAGACTACGAAGAAATGGCAACTGAACTCAAGATGACGGTCGAGACTCTGAAGCCATATGTAAGCAAGCTTGATGAACAAAGCCTTGGGGTCTCAGAGCTTGTATTGTGAGTGATGGTGCTCCACTATAGCATTCAAACACTTACTTAACCACGACAGATCTATCGAAGCTCAAGTTGCGCATATTAGTAAGCAGAGAGGGCGTGGCAAGGCGAAGAAACTTGTCGAATCGAATCAAGACAAGGAAGATGTGATAAGGTGCTATCGTAAGATGGAGAAAATCTTTCATCAACTACAAGTGAGTACCTGAGATATACGAGTACAGGATACATACTCACGTCCCCAAAGAACCTTGTGGTACTTAGGACCTGGGAGAATACAGACAAGCAGCGCATGGTAAATGAACGGCGGAATGGGAAAACACACATTAACGTGAATCACTGTGTCACCAGGACCTGCTACTTCAATTCTTATCGCCCGCGGACGAGGTCATCTACAATTCTAGTTACTCTAACACCATCAAGCGCCGTGCTTGTACAAAAGAAACTCGCGAGAAGGTTCAATCAGACTTACAAAACTGGGCACGGGACCCCAATGGCGCTAAAATCTACTGGATGAATGGAATGGCGGGAACCGGCAAAACGACCATCGCATACAGCTTGTGCGAATGGCTCGAAGTGAACAAAAAGCTCGGTGCCAGCTTCTTTTTCTCTCGTGCCTCGAGTTCTTGCGACGATATAACCAGGCTTGTGCCCACGATCGCGCACCAGCTCGCCCGGCACTCAGCCTCATTTCGATCCGCGCTACTCAGGGTCTTGGACGCTAATCCTGGAGTTAGCAAGCTCGACATCGAGCGGCAATTCCGAAAGCTGTTACAAGAGCCTATGCAAGAGGTCAAAGACGCGAGTACCTTGTCAGAGGACGTAGTGATTGTGATTGACGCGCTTGACGAGTGTGCAGTCAGCCACGAGGTCCAACTAGTCCTGCGGATGCTCATGAAGTTTGTAAAAGACTTACCGGCCAAGTTCTTCTTGACGAGCCGACCAGAGTACCATATCACAGAAGAGATGAAACATTTACCAGCCGTAATCTACCTGCACGACATTGAACAGTCGATTGTTGAAGAAGATATCAAGAAGTACCTTACTGAGGCGTTGAGTCGCATGTCTCCACCCCCATCCGCTGGCGAAATTGCACAGCTAGCCAGTCATGCTGGAAAACTCTTTATCTACGCTGCCACTGCGGTGCGATATGTTTGCCCGGACGGAATGCGTATCAACTCCAGGGCCCGTCTCAGGACTATGCTGGCCATAGACTCGGAGTCCGCTGGCAGAAGCGAACCGGGAAACAAGTACAAGGAGCTAGATCGACTATACACAGCCGTCCTTGCCGCAGCTTTCAGCGACGACCTCGAGCCAGAAGAAGCGAAGAGCAAGAAACTTGTGCTCTGGACAATCATTTGTTTAAAGGAGCCGTTGAGTTCCTCAGCCATTGCGAAGCTTCTTGGCATTGCCGAAGACCAGGTCTCATTTGATATACAGTCCCTACAGTCAGTTTTGCACTTATCTGAAAAGACTACACTGGTTTCGACACTACATGCATCGTTCCCCGACTACATGCTCACTCCACTCCGATCCAACGCGTTTCATTGCGATCAACCATGGCATAGCCAGTTGCTCGTGGATCGTTGCTTCATTGTGATGGAGCAAAAGCTGCGGTTCAACATCTGCCAGCTCGGGTCATCATCTGCTTTTGACAAGGATGTACCAGATATGGAGAAGCGGGTTGAAGATTTTATCTCCCCCGAGTTATTCTATGCATGTCGCTACTGGAGCGAGCACTTACGCACAGCTGCCGTCGCCGATCAACTTCACGCCCAGCTAGTTGATTTTATATCCCACAGGCTACCTTTCTGGATGGAGGTACTGAACCTTCAACAATGCAGAAGCGCGGGAATGAGAATGCTGGAGCAAGCGCAGGGGTGGCTCCGAGTAAGTAGCATCCATGGAATGGGAAGGTGTGCTGATAAATGTCTCAATAGACAGCACCAAACATGGCTCATGCACAACAACAAGTTGCCGAAGCACAAGACTTTGTGACACGCTTTTTCTCGAACGCATGCTCTCAGAGTACCCCTCATATCTATATCTCCACACTTCCATCCTACGGAAAAGCGAGTAGCATATATGAATGCTATTGGAAAAGCACACGCCGGTTGATTGACATGAAAGGAACAATGATGGATCAACGAAATCAAAGTGCAATATCAATCTGGGTGGTTGGCTCGGCAATCCGAGGGCTTGCATTTTCTCCTGACGGAAAACGCATCATTACCAGCTGTCGGGACTGTAAAATCCGAGTATGGGATGCGCATACTGGCAACCTCGTCGCTGACCCGTTTGAGGGACATACAAATTCCGTCAACTCGGTTGCATACTCACCTGACGGTATGCTTATCGTCTCTGGCTCTAACGACACATTCATCCGAGTGTGGGATGCACATTCTGGGAAATCTGTTGCTCACCCGTTCGGGGGACATGAATCTTATGTTAATTCGGTTGCATACTCCCCTGATGGCACGCGTATTGTCTCTGGCTCCAATGACACAACCATCCGAGTCTGGGATGCGCACTCTGGCAAACCTATCTCTGACCCGTTTGAGGGACACACAGGTTCGGTCAAATCGGTGGTATACTCCCCTGACGGCACGCGTATTGTCTCTGGCTCTAGCGACCAAACCATCCGAGTGTGGGAAGCAAAGGGTGGCAACCTCGTCACTTACCCGTTTGAGGGCCATACAAATTCCATCAACTCAGTAGCCTACTCACCCGACGGCACGCGTATCGTCTCTGGCTCTGACGACACAACCATTCGAGTCTGGGATGCGCATACTGGCAAACCTGTTGCTGGCCCATTTGAAGGACATACAGATTGCGTCAACTCAGTAGCATACTCCCCCCACGGCAACCGTATTGTCTCTGGCTCTGATGACACAACCATTCGAGTTTGGGATGCGCATACTGGCAACCTCGTCGCTGGCCCGTTTGAGGGACATACAGATTGGGTCCGGTCGGTCGCATACTCCCCGGACGGCATGCGTATCGTCTCTGGCTCTGATGACACAACTATCCAAGTCTGGGACACGCATTTCACCAATGTTGTTACCGAAAGGCTTGAAGGGCATACAGATTGTGTCAAGTCGGTTTCGCTTTCTCCTGGCGGCAAGACGATCGCCTCTGGCTCCGATGACCAGACTATCCGGATCTGGGATGCACAGACTGGCAAGCTGGTCCCTGGTCTACTTCAGGGACATTCAGGTTACGTCAACTCGGTCGCATACTCTCCCAACGGCACGCGTATCGCCTCTGGCTCTAACGATAAAACCATCCGAGTTTGGGATGTGCGTACTGGTAGTCTTGCCACTGACCCGTTTGAGGGACATACAGATTACGTCAAGTCGGTCGCATACTCCATCGACGGCATGCGTATCGTCTCTAGCTCTAGAGATACAACTATTCGAGTCTGGGACGCGCATACTGGCAGCCTCGTCGCTGACCCGTTTGAGGGCCATACAAATTCCGTCAACTCAGTAGCCTACTCACCCGACGGCACGCGTATCGTCTCTGGCTCTGACGACACAACCATTCGAGTCTGGGATGTGCATACTGGCAAACCTGTTGCTAACGCGTTTGAGGGACATACAGACTGCGTCAACTCGGTAGCATACTCCCCAGATGGCACGCATATCGTCTCTGGCTCTGACGACAAGACCATCCGAGTGTGGGATGCGCAGACTGGCGATGTCATCACCGGCCCGTTTCAGGGGCACACAGATTGGGTCAACTCAGTCGCATACTCGCCTGATGGCAACCTGATCGCCTCCGGCTCTAACGACGGTACCATACTTGTCTGGGATACACGTACAGGCGATGTGGTCGCCGGCCCATTTCCGGGTCGTACATACCAGGTCAACTCCGTTGCTTTCACTCCTGACGGGACACACGTAACCGGGGGGTTCGGCTCTAAGGAGTACCCTAACCGAAGTTGTGGTATTCGCACACTCAGAGTCAACCCGCCATTCAACCAACCAACGACTTTGACTGGCATTTGGTCGTTCCAACCGGATGGTTGGATCACGGTCAACGATGCTCCCGTTTTTTGGTGCCCGCCAGACCTCCACGATTATATTCCGCATACCTGGGAGTCCCTAGTTATTGGACCTCGCGGCACAGTTGAGATCGATTACCAGGACCTTGCATTGGGCGATAACTGGGCTGAATGTCATATTGTTAGTTAGCGATGTGTTGAGTCTTGTCCCCAGTAATAATGCTACTTTCCCCCATTTTGACCAAGCAACGCGGATTTGTTTGGGGTGGATATGATAATCAAGCCACTGTCGACGTAAATTTCGTTGTACTCGACCTCAAACGCATTTATCAGAAATTCGCAAAAATGAGGCACCACGCTCCCTGAATCAACCTACATTTGTTGATTCGCAGACTACACGGTAAATGGCGTTATTGCTGGTGAAGCATTATTCCCCATTGACCCTACCCGCCGTTGTCCCTGCGGCGAGGGATTGGCCTGGCGCTTCGGCGGGCTGCAGCGCGAGCCCTCAAACCATGACCTTCATGCTCGGTTTGCCGCTCATACCATCGTGAGTGGTCCCACGGACGTACATCCTCTCGGCTTTACCACACCCCAATTGCTACCAATAGACCTGTCGCCTTTCAAGAAGATTGTAAGGTCAGTGACAACGATCAGATGATGACACCGTGAGAGCAAGCCTTGCATACCAGCGTGTAAGTACATAGAATACACACATCCAGATAAGCACCAAAAGAAGAGAGGAGAACAACTACAGCGGAGCCCGAAAAGTCGTGGACCGCGGGGTGGAAGAGGGGTCATAGACTGGGGAAAGGCTAGCTATCGACTGGGAAGAAAAGGCAAGTCTCAGACTGCGAATAAAGTGGATCGTAGATCACAAACGGAGGAGGGTAGGAGAGAGGTGTGAACAATGCCAGCGAGATACAACCACGCTAGCGCATATAAAGGGAAATCAACCGCGGGCCCAAAATGCAAATAAAATAAAAACAGTGGGCGAGAAGGGAGGTATCCCAGCAAGGTTATCATCAGGCGATTCGATACCCGTTACTCGTTGGCGACCTAGAGTTCAAATTAGTTAGTCTATCCTATCACCACGAGCTAGAAGGTAAATGCGAACCTTGAGAACCCTCCGAGGCTCAACATCGCCCTCGTCGTCTGAATACCTCGTCGCCCCGCTCCACCCGTTCGCACTCGGCTGCCTTGCCATATGCGCTCCCTTGCGAACTTCCGTCGCTCCCGCCGTCCCACTCGCTCCCACAGCGTACGCCGGCGGGTTCGACGCATGTCCCTGATTCTGATTCTGACTCGGCCCCGCCTCGTACGGCTCGTATCCGCCATATGGATCCTCATCTTGCTGTGCCGCGTGTCCGTACTCGACTTGTTCGCCCGGGTGTACTTCTCCATACGATGGGCTCTGGCGGAACGCTCCGACGTTGTTGTAACTGTGTCTTTGTGCCTCGGGCATCATCATCTGCGCCTGCACCGGTGCGCGACCAGCCTGGTTCTGAGGCTGAGCGAGCGCGTAGCCCTGTTGAGGGGAGGTGTTGTAAGCCTGGTTGTTGTACTGCTGGTTGCCGTAGCCTTGGCCGTATCCGGTGTTGTACGAGTCTTGCGCATAGCCTTGTCCGTAGCCCTGGTTGTAGCCCTGAGGTTCTGGGGCCACATTCCGTGCGAAGACGTCGCCTGTCGCGAATCCTGCCACTCCAGGACCCGTGCCAGTACTGGTCCGTCGGCGTTGCATCTCGTGTCCGGTTCCCCCAGCAGCAGCGCCGTATCCGCCATATCCCCCCGGCCGCTCGGTGTTCATCGGCCGACTGCTATGAGTATTGTAGCTCGTCGCACCCGCATAGTCATCATCGCCGTCGATCGCGGGTTGAGTGTGTCCAGCCTCGCGCGCCGCTTCCTGAACTTCGTGGTCAAATTGCTTGGCACGACGGCGGCGGACAAACATGGCCCCGAGCACGAAAAGAAGCGCAGTGGCGACAACCCCGGCGACAACGAAAAACACCGACGACAGCACCCGTGTTTTTGAAGAACCTGCAAAGGATTAATCAGCTGATAGTTATGTAGATTGCGGAACCACGTACGGGTTTCTGGCCGAGCTGTCTATTGAGGTCGTGACGGTGGCTCCTACGACGACTATGACCGTAATGAGCCGACCATTGCGTGTGGTGCGGATGGCCGACGGGGTGACGCTAATCGCTATGCGTCTAGTAACCGACGACGCGACGGTGGTCGACGGGACAGTGGTCGGAGCACTAGTAGTGAGAACTGCAGTTGTGGACGTAGGCGCTCGTTGTACTAAGATTGGTCGAAGTCAGCACAGTGCTGCCGCTGATCGTCGACGAGATGCTGGTCGATGAGGCAGTAGGCACCTCGCTTGAAGTGCCCGTCGGAGGCTGACAAATGGCACTGGGCAGAGTTGTAGTGTCGGAGGCACACTGGTCGTCGTTGGCAGTGCCGTCGTGGGCGGAGTCGGGGTATTTGAAACAGTACTAGGTCTAAATGGGAGCATGAGTTGTGTCCGGGGCAGACAGCGGAGATCACATACCCTGAGGGCGTGGAAGAAGGCGAAGGAACGGTAGATGGCGTATCAGGCGTTGTAGCCGTTGGGATAACCGTAACCGCACGAGACGTTGGTGTTGTTGGAGTCGTAGTACAGTCGAGAAACACTGAAATCAGCACAAAACATTTATCTGTGCCGTGTCTGCCCCTAAACGTCGCGACCAAACCACCCGGACCGATGACATTTAATCAGAGACAATAGCACCACGAGCCGAGTGGCCACGACGGCGACGATCCACGCGCCTGCGATCTCGGTTTTATTCTGGAAACCTGAGACGGTCGGTTAGCCGGGGGCAGGAACCACAGAGCTGTGCCGCCTTGAGTCGTACTTAGTCGTGACAGTAACGAGGAACCAGATCGAGGAACAAGAGACGCACTGGCCATAGAAACCCAGGTTGGGGTGAGATGCTGTGGCTGGAGTTATAATTTGGGAATGGCACGCGGACTGGTCGTGCAGAGCCCGACGAACCCAGGTTGGCATGATGACGTTGTGGCTGGAGGTGGGTTGCAGAATGTGTGGCTGATGTTCGGTGCTATACAGACCCTGACAATTTGATCCACCAAGGCGCCACCGCCACCAAGTCTCAACAGGGAGCCATCAGGCGGAATAATCCGGGAACCGGCTGTATTTAAATTTTATGTAACAGTATTGTGACTCTGGGAGACGCAGGGAACGGGGTACACAAGGGCAAAGGTGAGGTTCCAATGAGCTAGCGGACGCAGGGACTGGCTGGCCAAGAATAGCGCCCTTGATACGGGATGCCTCGACCCAACGCCTCGTCTGGAGTCGACATCGACAACGAACGCCCCTCGAACCTCTCGTGCGATATCCATGGCGGTCGCGTCGGGAGCGTGTCTTCAAGGGCGAGTTTCCCCAGATGTCCAGCAAGGTCATTCCGCGATCGCTTGGGTTCGTATCGTGGAGTACGAGGTGTGGAGAGGACGTCGAGGTGGTTTGGCCCGTCGCGGATGACTTGCTGGAACGCGATGTCTGAGTTGACCGAGCCAAGTTTGGAGTATCCGTTATCAAGTAATAACCTGAGAATCCTAACGCGGCAGTCAGGTGGTTGTCGCCGCGCTAGTCTACGCTATTCTATACTCACAATGGCATTCGGGGGAGGCGAGCTTGCGCCGCTGGCCTGTCTAGGGCATCACTTGTTCGTGACGGTATCTAGAGTGGCAGTCGCTCGGCTATCGATTGTTTAGCTCAGATCATTCATTCATGTTCGCCTCTCAATACAAACGAGACGGCTGAGGAGCGCGGAAAGGTGCTCGAAGATACAGGTCGTGGATCACTTTCTGAGGGCGTTCAGCAGTAACGTAACGGGGGATCAGGGACGAGGTGAGAACCAGAATGGTCGTCGCCAAACAAACTCCGCCACTAATTTGACTCATTGTGAACCGCGACTGAGACTCACAGCGGGCGGCTTTACCGTACCGTCATATTAGATATATTGTATGATTTACTCAGCTCATGCAAAAATAACGCATGCAGATCCAAACACGTGCCAAGTTGCCTCGTGTAAGGCGATCCACCAATGCCCTTATCAAGCCGCCCAACGATCTTGGTTCCGATAACCACCACCGAGTATGCCACCCAAAGCCTCAAGGTCCCGCCGGGCCTTCAATTGGTTACAAAAGCATGCAGCATTTGGAGACGATCGTAACTCAAAGTCTGGCCCTCAAAACTCTGGGAGTTCAGTTACATTGCCGACAAGCGCTCATCCCTTGCCCTCCGGTTCCCAGATCTCATCGAATCAAGCAACTTCGACGCAGTCTCTCCCAAACCAAGTCAATAGCCCAAGTGGTCAACTGGCCACCGGTTCGTCATCCTCAGGTGGCATGACGGAAACCGCAGCTAACACGGGCCCTGAACCCACGACGAGCGACCAGCTCAAGGAAGCGGGCAATACCGCCTGGTCTGCGGTCAAGGTTACCCTCGGAGTCCTCAAAGAGAGCGTAGATGTGTTCCCGCCCCTAAAGGCGGCCGTAAGCGGCTTTATTAATTGCCTGGACATCGTAGAGGTCGGGCCATTCCCTTTTTTTCTTTTTTGCCAGCTTGAGGTCTGAAAGAAATGAGTAGGCGGCCGCAGAAAATCGACAGGATTATGAAGAACTGAGGGATGACCTCATCCGGAACAGTGAGATACTTAAAGAATATACCACAAATCGGCGCCAAGAGCAAAGCCCGAACATCGACATCATGGACCTCGCGTCGTGAGTCAGGCGGACAGCTTCGTCTCCCATATTTACAGACTGACTCGAATACGTTAGATCCATCAATGAACAAGTCAAACACATAGAGAAGAAGAGAGATCGTAGCAAGCCGATACAACTTATCAATGCCACCGAAGACCGGGACGATGTGCTTAGATGCTGCCGTAAGGTGGATCGGTCATTCCGGCGGTTACAAGTACGTCCTCAAAAGATACTACCCCAAATGAAGTGCTCACAGCTGAGAAGTTCGCGCTCGATCTTCGAACCTGGGAGAATGTGGACAAACTACGTATGGTGTGTACCTGGAGGCTTAATTACAAACTATGCGTTGACACTGGGTGACTTTTCCTGCCAGGAATCTCAACTTCAGACTTTATCCCCGGCAAAAGAGGCCCCCTACAACTCCAATCATGCCGACACCATCATGCGTCGTGGATGTACAGCACAAACTCGCATACAGGTTCAGGCGGACCTCCAAAAATGGATACACGATCCGGACGCCCCCAAGTTGCACTGGATGAATGGAATGGCAGGAACTGGCAAAACAACCATCGCATACAGCCTGTGCGAGTGGCTCGAGACGAACGGCCAGCTTGGTGCGAGCTTCTTCTGTACTCGTACCTCGGATCCCTGCTCCAGCATAAAAAACCTCGTGCCTACCCTCGCATACCAGCTGGCTCGGTACTCGCCCGCGTTTCGTTTGTCGCTGCGTACCACCCTAGATGGCGACCCTGACGCGGGCACACGGGACATCAAGAAGCAGTTCCAGAAGCTTATTCGGGAGACGATACAGAACGTGAAGGACGTCGAATCTATGCTGGGAGGGTTCGTTATAGTCATCGATGCGCTCGATGAATGCGAAAGCAAGGGAGGGATTCAGGTGTTCCTAGGGGAGCTGCTGCGATTCGCGAAAGAACTGCCACTCAAGTTCTTCCTGACGAGCCGACCAGAGTACATAATCACCAGAGAGATGCGGGATCTACCTTCCATAGTGTATCTACATGACATCGAGGAGTCGATCGTCGAGGAAGACATCAAGAAGTACCTCACTGAGGCATTCAGCCGCATGTTGTCACCCCCTTCCGCTGACGAAATCGTGCAGCTTGCCAAGCAGGCCGGCAAACTGTTTATATATGCTGCTACAGCAGCTCGTTACATCTTTCCGCTGGACAAACCTGCGGACTCTAAGACCCGTCTCCGGGCCATGTTGCTAATAGATCTAAATGTTCCTAAAGGTATCCAATCGGATAACAGGTACCAGGTCCTTGATCGGTTATATTCAGCCATTCTTGATGAAGCATTCGGGGGCCGCGAAGTTGGAGAGAAGGAAGACATCCAGGTTGTGCTTTGGACGATCATTTGTCTCAAGGAGCCGCTTACCCCTTCGGCCATTGCAATGCTACTCAGCCTTACCAAAGAACAGGTTGTTGTCTCCGTACAGTCTTTGCAATCGGTACTGCACTTGTCCGAAAAGACCAAGCTGGTATCGACCCTACATGCATCATTCCCCGACTATATGCTCACCCAGCGTCGATGTGCCAAGTTTTACTGCAACGAGCCAGATCATAGCCAGTCACTTACCGGTCGGTGCTTCACGGTGATGGAAAAACAGCTGCGGTTCAACATCTGTCAGCTCGGGTCATCATCCGCTTTTGACAAAGACGTAAAAGACATGAAAAAGCGGATTGAAGATTTTATCTCCCCCGAGTTATTCTATGCATGTCGCTACTGGAGCGAGCATTTATTGATAACTACCTTCACCGATGGTCTATATGCCCAGCTAGTGGATTTCATATCCTATAGGCTACTGTTTTGGATGGAGGTGCTTAACATTCAAGAGTGTGGAAGCGTAGGCGTGAAAATGATAGAGCAAGCACAGGAGTGGCTGAAAGTAAGCTGAGCCCATGGAACGGGGAGATGCGCTGATGATTATGTCAACAGGCGGAAGCAGTCTCGGTTGATGTACAACAACGGGCCGCTGAGACTCAGCATTTCATCACACGGTTTTTCTCGACCGCATGTTGCCGGAGTACCCCCCATATCTATATCTCTGCGCTCCCATTATACGGCAAAGCGAGCAGTATATACGAATGGTATTGGAAGCGCACCCGCCGGTTGATGGATATGAAAGGAACGATGATGGATCAACGAAAGCAGAGTTCAATATCAATCTGGGCAGCTGAGTCACCAGTCCTCACAATTTCCGTTTCGCCAGACGGAAAGCAAATCGTCTCCGGCTCTCAGAACGGTGTGATGCGAGTGTGGGATGCACGTAGCGCCAACCCTGTGGGTGACCCGTTTGAGGGGCATACAGGTTACGTCAACTCGGTTGCATACTCCCCCAACGGCACTTGTATCGTCTCTGGCTCCAACGACAGAACTATCCGAGTGTGGGATGCGCATACTGGCAACGTCGTCGCTGGCCCGCTTGAGGGGCATACAGATGGCGTCAACTCGGTTGCATGCTCCCCCAACGGCACTCATATCGTCTCTGGCTCTAACGACACAACCATCCGAGTGTGGGACGCGCATACAGGGAACCTCGTTGCTGGCGCGCTTGAGGGGCATACAGGTGGCGTCATCTCGGTTGCATACTCCCCCAACGGCACTCGTATCGTCTCTGGCTCCAACGACAGAACCATCCGAGTGTGGGATGCACATACAGGAAACCTCGTCGCTGGCCCGCTTGAGGGGCATACAGATTGGGTCAGGTCGGTTGCATACTCTCCCAACGGCACTCATATAGTCTCTGGCTCTGCCGACAGGACCATCCGAGTGTGGGATGCGCATACAGGGAACCTCGTCGCTGGCCCGTTTAAGGGACATACAGATTGGGTCAGATCGGTTACGTTCTCCCCTGATAGCATATGTATTATCTCCGGGTCTGACGACGGAAGTATCCGAGTGTGGGATTCGCAGACTGGAAAACTTGTCACCAGCCCGCTTCACGGACATGCCAATTACGTCACCTCAGTTGCATACTTCCCAGGCGGTATGCATATCGTCTCTGGGTCTATGGACTCAACCATCCAGGTTTGGGACGCGCACTTTGTCAATGGGGTCGTCGATCACCCTGAAGGGCATACAGATTGTGTCAACTCAGTTGCCCTCTCTCCTGGCGGCAAACTAATCGTCTCTGGCTCTAAGGACAGAACCATCCGAGTGTGGTATGTGCATACAGGGAACCTCGTCGCTGGCCCGTTTGAGGGGCATATACATTGGGTCACGTCGGTTGCATACTCTCCCAACGGCACTCATATAGTCTCTGGCTCTTACGACTCTACCATCCAAGTGTGGGATGCGCATACTGGTACCCTCGTCGCTGGCTCGCTTGATTGGCATACAGGTGGCGTCAACTCGGTTGCATACTCCCCCAACGGTACTCATATCGTCTCTGGCTCTAACGACACAACCCTCCAAGTGTGGGATGCGCATACAGGGAACCTCGTCGCTGGCCCGCTTGAGGGACATACAGGTTGGGTCAACTCGGTTGCATACTCCCCCAACGGCACTCATATCGTCTCTGGCTCTAAGGACAGAACCATCCGAGTGTGGGATGCACACACAGGGAACCTCGTCGCTGGCCCGCTTGAGGGGCATACAGATTGGGTCAGGTCGGTTGCATACTCCCCCAACGGCACTCGTATCGTCTCTGGCTCCTACGACACAACCATCCGAGTGTGGGATGCGCATACGGGCAACCTCGTCGCTGGCCCGTTTGAGGGACATGCACAAAGCGTCAACTCAGTCGCTTACTCTCCTGACGGCAACTTGATCGCCTCCGGCTCTGACGACGGCACAATCCTTGTCTGGGATACACACACAGGCGACATGGTCGCCGGCCCATTCCCAGGCCGCGCATACGAGATCAACTCCGTTGCTTTCACTCCCGATGGCACACAGGTTATCGGTGGGTTCGGCTTCAAGCAAGACTTCAACCGCAGTCGTGGTATCCGCGTACTCCGAGTTCATCCGCCACCCAACCAACCAAACGCTTTGCTTGGCACTTGGTCATTCCACCCGGATGGTTGGATCACAGTCAACGATGCTCCCATTTTTTGGTGCCCGCCAGACCTGCACGATTATATTCCACTTCCCTGGGAGTCCCTCGTGATCAGCCCTCGCGGCACCATTGAGATAGATTACTCGGACCTTGCATTGGGCGATGACTGGGCTGAATGTTATATTGTTAGTTAGTCGTATATTGAGTCTTTTCCACAGTAGCCATATCAATTTACCCTGTTTGTCCGGGCAACGCGGACTTATTATTTGCGGACCTGACAATCTAGCCCCCGTCAACGTGAACTCCGTTGTACTCAACCTCAAACGCATGTAGCTTTGCAAAAATGAGGCGTTACGCTTACTGAGTCAACATAAATTCGTTGATTCCCAGATTGCAACGCACAATGCGTAATCGCCAGGCAAGTGTCCTGCCACATCGATCCCGCCCCCAGGGTCGCGGCGGCGAGGCATTTGTTTCACACTGCACTTCAGCAGGCTGCATCGCGAATATTACAGCAAACTATCACCCTCACACTCGGTTTACCACTGATATCGCGGCGAGCGCTCCCCGAGTCCATATCTTCCCATTTGACTACACGCCGACTAGAACCAATCGCCCATCGCCTGGAAATGCGATAGTAGGATTAGCAACAGCACTCAGAGTGATAATGCCATGAGAGCAAGCATTGCATACCAGCGTGTAAGTACATAAAATACACACATCCAGATAAGCACCAAAAACGAGAGGAGAACTACAGCGGAGCCCGAAAAGCCGTGGACCGCAGGAAAAACACAAGTCATAGACCGGGAACAAAAGGCAGGTCGTAGGGTGAGGAAAGGCCAGCGATTGACTGGGAAGAAAAGACGAGTCCTAGACTATGGAAGTGGCAAGTCCTAGACTGCGAATAAAAGTGGATCGTAGATCACAAACAGAGGAAAGTGGAAGGGAGGTGTGAACAGCGCCAGCGAGATACAACCGCGCTAGAGCATAGAGGGGGAAATCAACCGCGGGCCCAAATGCAACTAAAAAACCAGTGGGCGAGAAGGGAGGTATAGCAACAAGGGTATCATCAAACGATTCGTAACTCATCACTCGTTCGCGACCTAGCACACAAATCAGTCAATTTACCCAATCTCTGCGAGCTAGAACACCTAGACTAACCTTGAGAACCCTGCGGGGAGGCTCAACATCGTCTTCGTCGTCTGAATACCTCGTCGCCCCGCTCCTTCCACTCGCACTCGGCTGCCTTGCCATATGCGCTCCCTTGCGATCTCCCGTCGCTCCCACCGTCCCACTCGCTCCCACTGCATACGCAGGCGGGTTCGACGCATGTCCCTGACTCTGATTCTGACTCGGTCCCGCCTCGTACGGCTCGTATCCGCCATACGGGTCCTCGTCATGTTGTGTTGCGTTCCCGTACTCGACTTGTTCACCGGGGTGTGCTTCTCCATACGATGGGCTCTGGCGGAACGCTCCGACGTTGTTGTAGCTGTGTCTTTGTGCCTCGGGCATCATCATCTGGGCCTGGACCGGTGCGCGACCAGCCTGGTTCTGAGGCTGAGCGAGCGCGTAGCCCTGTTGAGGAGAGGTGTTGTAAGCCTGGTTGTTGTACTGCTGGTTTCCGCCGTAGCCTTGGCCGTATCCGGTGTTGTACGAGTCTTGCGCATAGCCTTGTCCGTAGCCCTGGTTGTAGCCCTGAGGTTCCGGGGCCGCATTCCGTGCGAAGACGTCGCCTGTCGCGAATCCTGCCACTCCCGGACCCGTGCCGGTACTGGTTCGTCGGTGTTGCATCTCGTATCCGGTGCCTCCAGCGGCGGCAGCACGCCCGTAAGGATCCCAGCTTGATGCAGCGGCCCCATATCCCCCGTAGCCTCCAGGTCGCTCGGTGCTCATTGGTTGACTGGCGTGGGTGTTGTAGCTCGTCGCACCCGCATAGTCATCATCGTCGTCGATCACAGGTTGAGTGTCTGCAGCCACGCGTGCCGCTTCCTGGACTTCGCGGTCAAATTGCTTGGCACGACGGCGGCGGACAAACATGGTCCCAAACACGAAAAGAAGCGCAGTGGCGACAATCCCGACCACAACGAAAACACCGACGACGGCACCCGTATTTTTGAAGAACCTGCCAAGGATGAGTCAGCAGCCCATGTAGATCACGGAACAACGTACGGTTTTCCGGAAGAGCTCGATGTCGATGCCGTGTCGGTGGCTCCAACGACAGCTGTGACCGTGATGAGCTGGCCATTACTTGTGGTACGGATGACCGACGGGGTGACGCTGAGCGCCGTACGACTGGTAACCGATGACGCCGCAGTGGTTGTCGGGACAGTGGTCGGAGCAGTGGTAGTTGCAGCTGCAGTTGTAGTTGTTGGCGCAGCGCTGGTTGTACTGACACTCGTGGAAGTCGGAACAGTGCTACTGCTGATCGTCGAGGAGACGCTGGTCGAGGTGCTGGTCGGTACCGAGCTCGAAGTGGACGTCGAAGGTTGGCTGGTGGTACTCGGCGGACCGGTAGTACTCGACGGCACACTGGTCGTCGTTGGCAGGGTCAAAGTTGTGGTTGGCAATGCCGTCGTCGACGGACTCGATGTATTTGAAATAGTATTAGATCTAAACGGAAAGATGAGTTGCGTCCGGGGCAGACAGCGGAGATCACATACCCTGAGGGCGTTGGAGAAGGCGGGGGCACGGTAGATGGCGTATCGGGCGTAGTAACCGTAACCGTACGAGACGTTGTCGGTGTCGTTGCAATCGTAGGGGGAGAGCCGAGAAACACTCAAGTCAGCACAAAACATTTACTTGTGCTGTGTCTGCTCACCAGTCCCTTCCTGGCGTTTGGGATGCATAAGCGCATCAAACTTGTCGTTGAACACTGGAGACATGGTGGTGGAGTAGTTCAGTCGGTTGCGAGGCTTCGCGAGTGATGTAAGCGAGTGTCGGTAAGTCAGAAGAATCAAATCCAAAGCCGGTAGGCAAAGATGGCTCTCGAGTGTTGGCCGTTGTCCAAGTGCTCGTCGTCGCCGTCTGCTGGAGAACAGCTTTTCTCCCCCATATTTCTCTCCACGTGAGCATGTGCTTCCCTGTCACGTGTGCGGACCCGCATGGATTCCGCCACCCACGCCGAGACCGCCGGTGCCGCGATTCGCCCCGGTCCGACTTTCACTTTCGAGCACTGCACAAGCCTCGTCGGGGAGCTAGTAGAGACATCCCAGTTGAAGCCGAAAGACATTTTATGTATGCACAGACATAAACATAGCCATGTACTCGTCCGCAAACCATTTTGCTCATGTGCCTTTGTGCCTTATCCCTGCTTCCAAATATCCCTAAAATCACGCACCTTATTTGCCGATAACCCCCGGTAATCAACCGCAACTGTCACTTGAAACAGAGTTACAATTCAGTGTGTCCAAGTGACAGCGTATCTCCCTGACGATAACCCCGGGTAAACTCGGATGACAGCTTTTACGCTGTATTTTGCAATTCGAGTTACAAGTCTGACAGCGGTACTTTGTACACTCCGTACCGCGCATACACTTCCTTTGCGCTTGCCATCTCCCTCTCAATCGTTCGGGCTCGTTCCTCCGAGCGCGGCTTGATCACGACTGGGAACGGAACTGGTCCTCGTATGCCTTCTCCACGGAACGCCGTCTCCTGATCCACCGCGACTCGAGTCCCAGGTGGGGCAGAGAACTCGAATGCCCAGAGGAGGCGCGAAAGAGCAATAAAAATCGACTGTTCGGCGGTCTGAATACCTGGGCATACGCGGCGGCCTAACGAATGGTCAACGCGCATCGTAAGGGCTGACTTTGAAGCTTACCGGCACCGAAACCAAAGTGGTCCCTCTTGAGTGGGTCGCCTTGAGAGACGTACTCTTGCATAGAAGCGTCATGACCCATGTATCGTTCGGGTTTGAACTTTTCCGGCTCGTCGAACCGATCAGTATTCATGTGTAAGGCCCAAGTGTTGCACAAAACTGAGGAAAATATTGGTTAATATTCCTAGATTCTAAGGACGAGGTGGGTACCTATCGAGTCCTTCGGCAAAAAGAATCCGTTGTAATAGTCATCTATAGATAACAATGCTCACCGTGGGCCCTAACTAACGAACCCAAATTCGCATGCATACCTCGTTCAAGCCTATGTGGGACCGCAAACATTAGCGGAGGTCTCCATCGTATAGCTTCCCTGACGACTAAAATCCGCCTATTATCAGTAACTTGGAGGGCCACTCGAGAGAGATTACCGTACTTGCTCGTACGAATGGAAAAGATCGTTCGTCTCGCCAAGTAGGCAATGTTTCTTGGTCGTAAATACTATCAAGTTCGGCTCGGGCGCGTGCTTGGGCATCCGGATCGTGTATCAGCCTGTATGAAACAGGTTATATACCAATGTAAGCAATCACAAACACAATTCACCCCAATATAGCCGTCGAGATGGCCATAGCAACCTAAAACAACCGTGTGAGTTTCACCTCATGGCGCACGGTCAGACCCACAATATCCGACCCTCCTTCGAGAACGAGTCCACAGAGATACATCTGCGCTCTCCTTGTGTATCCCGTCCGTTTCTCGTCAGCCCAAACCTTGTAGGCAAAGCAGTCTGGATTTAGCCCATCGGCTCCACGTCTCCGGCCGATTTCATAGAGACCTGCAGCCCGGTAAGCGGTCGTCGAGAATCGGGGAGGACCAGCTTACCACTGTAGAGATTGTCTGTCATTTGGCCATACCGTCTGGCTTTGACCTTCCATGGGAAAACAAACTCTGGAAGATGGCTGGAATAGTGTTAATAGCACTTCTCGTTAGCACGAGTGACGCACTTCATCCAGGGAAACCCGACAATCGGGGGCCTTCCACCCGGTAGGTAAATTCCCGCGCCAAATCTCATAAGATACTCGATGCCGTGCACTGCCGGGTCTTCGAATGTTTCGCATCGGATCCCATAAACTAGAAAATAATTTAAGCTTGGTGCTGCCACTGGAAACTATCCACCCACCCAAACACGTAATCACGCTGGTGGTATATCGTAGCGGGTGCTCCATAAACTTCTCGGGCACGTGCAGGCACTCGTATAGTAGCTGCACACTCTCGGCTTCCTGTAACGTGAACCGCTCTGGCTTCATCATTACATTCGGGCTAAAATGCTGCACGATTTGTTTTCGCCCGATTCGCCACGCGTCCGTGTCCTGCTTGAATCTGCCAAGCTTTAATGACCGAGGAAGAAACGAAGATAGTGCAACATACAAAAAGGCATCGCCTTGGGATGCGTAATCCACGAGAGCATGAAATGGCCTATTAGAATAGATCGACCCGCGCTTGTCGAGCAGCTCGTGTATGTGCGTGCCGTCACCCGCGATACTGATTAATGTACCACTCCCGAGTTTGAGTGAAATAATGTCGCCGTATTTGGCGTGTAGTTCCTGTAGTCTGCTTGGTGTGAGTTGATGTACGAGGGAATCGCGACGAACTCACTGCTTGAACCTGCCTGTCCGTTTGAGTGACAGAAAGTTGCCGAAGATGGGCCACGCCGGAGGTCCCGGAGGCATATTAGACTTGCGAATACCTGGCCAGTCACAGGCATATCCTAGCGCTACAACAGCTGCGAGTGTAGCAAGAACAAGCGAGGTGGCTGAGCTTAGCTCCGGAGATTCCGTTCGTAGCATAGTTGGAGGGGCGACTCAAGCTGTGTAGATAAGAAGGTCGCATGTTTATGTGATATCAAAGGCATCCCTGGTTGAGCTCTTGATCAGCGCTAGACTTGCAAGAAACGTGGTGGGTAAAATCCAGGTGGAGATTGAACTCCGGATGGTCAAAGTTGCAGTTGATCACGTGAGGGCTCTATAAATGTTTGGACTAATCCGTTCACAAAATAGTCCGAAGCTGGTGCGCAGTGCATCTACTCTTCACATAAAATTCCGTGCCTCAGGAGTATGGAAGCCAAAGTGCGTGTAAATGACCACTTGTATCATCATACTCTACTCTATCTTGCGCATACACCCCCTTCGCATTAACCACTTCATTCATTTAATTTCTGTAGTACATCGATCTACTGAAAAGCCCATGCTATATATAGGGCCAAAAACATGTCCAGTAAAATAATAGTGTCATCATACACGGACGATTCATGGAGGCTCAGTGCATCTACCCTTGTACTTGACTCGGTTCCTTTATAAACACAAACTCACGCATCCGTTTGCTGCCTGTATATCTCCAGCATACTAGTAGGCAGCTTTGCTTGTCGCTTGGAAGGAAAATCGGATATAGTGCGTATCCTTGGTAATGATCTCAGAAACTTAGATCACAAGTCTTTTTATCAAGTCACAGGTCCGACAATGGTCCTTTGTACACTCCGTACCGCGCATAGACTTCCTTTGCACTCACCATCTCCCTCTCAATCGTTCGGGCTCGTTCCTCCGAGCGCGGCTTGATCACGACTGGGAACGGGACTGGTCCTCGTATGCCTTCTCCACGGAACGCTGTCTCCTGATTAACGTCAACTTGAGTCCCAGGTGGAACAGAGAAATCGAAGGCCCAGAGGAGACGTGAAAGAGCAATGAAAATGGATTGTTCAGCAGTCTGAATGCCCGGGCACACGCGGCGGCCTACTGAACGGTTAGCGCAGGTCGTTACAGTTAATACCCAGGCTTACCAGCTCCGAAGCCAAAGTGGTCCCTCTTGAGTGGATCGCCCTGAGAGACGTACTCTTGCATAGAAGCATCATGGCCCATGTATCGTTCCGGTTTGAACTTGTCTGGTTTGTCAAACCTGTCGGGGTTCATGTGTATAGACCAAGCGTTGCATAAAACTGAAAAAAGTCAGCACACCCGGTAAACACCAGGGAACGGGTGAGTACCTATTGAGTTTTTGGGGAAGAATAATCCATTGTAACAATCGTCTATGTGCAATATTTATGTTTACTACGTGCTCTAACACACTAATCCGGGTCGGCGTACACACCTCGTTCGAGTCTATGCGCAACCGCAATTGGTAGCGGAGGCCGCCATCGTATAGCTTCTTTGATAACTAAACCCCACCCGGAATCAGTAACTATGTGTTACACTCAATTAGGAAAGGCGACTAAACTTGCTCGTATGAATGGTAGAGATCGCTCATCCCGCCAAGTGGGTAAGGTTTCTTGGTCATAAACATTGTCAATCTCCCCTTGAGCGTGTGTTTGCCTCTCCAGGCTGTGTATCAGCCTGCACGAAGTATATTATGCCTCCGGACCAATAGTTACAATATGTCACTCACCCCAATATGCACGTTGATATAATCATTGCAACCTATAAAACCCGTAAATGGGGTTTCATAACGCATAGCCGGGCTTACGATATCAGAGCCTCCTTCAAGGACAACCCTACAAAGATAAAGTTGTTGTCTCTTCGTAAATCCCGTGCGTTTCTCGTCTGCCCAGACCTTATATGCAAAACACTCGGGATTGAGTCCCTCGGCTCCGCGTTGTCGACCAATTTCATAGAGACCTGGGGAATGATGAGTAGTTGCCGAGGCGATCGAAAGGCAACCTACCACCGTAAAGGCTGTCCATCATTTGGCCGAATCTTCCAGCCTTTTTCCTCCATGGAAAGGCAAATTCCGGAAGATAACTACCAGCATGTTAACCAGGGTACTGATGAGTGCGGCGGACGTACTTCATCCAAGGGAACCCAACGATTGGGGGTTTCCCGCCAGGCACATAAATCCCTGCACCGAATTTCAGGATGTGTTCCACACCATGGACAGCTGGGTCTTCGAAAGACTCGCATCGAATCCCATAAGCTGTAAATAGATGAGGCTCATGTCGAACCGAGGCCCTACCGGCTTACTGAAGCACGTTATAACGCTCGTGGTATATCATATTGGGTACTCGAAAAACTTTTCGGGCGTGCGCAAGCACTCGTACAACAATTGTACGCTCTCGGCTTCCTGTAACATGACCCGTTCCGGCCTAATCATTACATTCGGGCCGAAGTGCTGCACAATTTGTTTCCGACCGATTCGCCATATTTCTGTGTCTTGTTTGAACCTGCATCCAACTTGTTTAGGACCAAAAGAATGGGGAGAGAAATGCGCACAAAAAGTTGTCGTCTTGTGTTGCATAAGCTGTAAGACTGTTGACCGGCCGATTTGAGTAGATTGACCCCCGCTTGTCCAGTAATTCGTGTACGTGTGTGCCATCACCCGCGATACTGATCAGCGTACTGCTTCCGAGCTTGAGCGAAATGATGTCACCATACTTGGCGTGCAGCTCTTGTAACCTGTCTAGCATAAGCCTATAAGTCAAGGAGATCATGAAGTACTTACTGCTTGAATCTGCCCGCCCGTTTGAACGAGAGAAAGTTGCCGACGATGGGCCACGCTGGGGGACCCGGAGGCATACTAGACCCGCGAATACCTGGCCAGTCACAGACATATCCGAGTGCTACGACCGCTGCTAGTGCAACAAGGGCAAGTAAGGTGGCCGAATTCAGCTGTGGAGATTCTGTTTGCAACATGGACTTGGTTGGTTGGGGGGAGGGGCAACGCAAAGGCAGACAGATGGAGGGTGCCATGTTTATTCGGTACCCGAGGTCTCCAGGCTGAGATCGTGATCAGCGCTAGACCATCGAGAAACTTGGTGGCAAAGTGCAGGGTGGTCTCAAAATGGTAAGTGCAAGGTTGCATAGATCACATCGGGAATCTAGGATAGATTATGTTGTGACATGATACTAGCACAAGCGCATCACTATGGTACTCCATACTCCTCACGTGAAGGGCTCTTTGTAAACTCCATACCGCGCATACACCTCCTTTGCGCTGGCCAATTCCCTCTCAACCGTCTTGAACCTCTCTTCTGACCTTGGCGTAATTACGACTGGGAATGGAAGCGGACTCCGAATTCCTATAGTATGAAACGCCGTATTTCGATCCACTGAAGGAGTCGTACCGGGGGGAGCCGAAAACTCAAAAGCCCAGAGGAGACGCGAAAGAGCAATGAATAGCGACTGCTCGGCTGTTTGAATACCTGGACACACACGTCGCCCTATGGGTAGCAGGTTATCGGGTATACAGCTGGAAGAGTGCCAGGATTTACCAGCCCCAAAGGCAAAATGATCCCGCTTGAGTGGGTCGCCTTGAGAAACATATTCTTGCATAGAAGCTTCATGACCCAAGTATCGCTCAGGTTTGAACTTTTCTGGCTCTTCGAATCGTTTGGGATTCATATGGATGGCCAACGAGTTGCAGAGGACTCGAGCAATATTAGTCAGCCTTGCTGCGGGGTAGGCCTATCTAAATACCTATTGAATCTTTCGGCAGGAAGTACTCTCCATAATAGTCGTCTGTAGATCGATCAATACCGAAGGCCCAAAAACCTATTGATATACGTACCCCTCTCTAATCTATGTGGAATTGCCACCGGCACCGGAGGTCTCCACCGCAAGGTTTCCTTAATGACTACTCGTAACTGTTGGCTTTAGCTCTCCCAAGGGCCAATGAATTTACCGACCAGCTCGCACGAAAGGAAGGGCCCCTTGGTCGCGCCATGTAGGGAGGGTTTCTTGGTCGTACGCGCTGTCAATTTCTGTCCTGGCGCGGGTTTGGGCCTCGGGATCGTGTATGAGGCTAAGCAGTGGGTTGAATGTAACTCGATGAAAATCATCGCGAAAGGCTACTCACGCCAATATACAAGTCATTACAACCGCAGCAACCTATCATAATCTTTTGAGGTGCATATTCTTGCCATCTCGTCTGAGCTTACAATATCTGATCCTCCCTCGAGAATGATCCCACAGATATATGCTTGGTGGTGACGTGATATTCCCGTATGCTCCTCGCCTATCAAGAGCTTATACGCAAGGGTCTCCGTGTTCAGCCCTTTGACTCCACGCTGCTGACCAACGCCTAGCAGACCTGATACTTTATGAGCAGAAATGCAGTTGACCCTGGTCAGGGTGAGAACCTACCACAATAAAGACTATCCATCATTTGACCTAGCTTTCGGGCTTTAGCTCTCCAAGGGAATAGAAACTCCGGGAGTCCACTAGTACGCAGGTTAAAAGGTGCATATGATGGCGAATTGGTAGCCTACTTGAGGGAAGGGAACCCGGGCAAACCAGGCATTATGACCGAGCTACCATACCTCAGGATATCCTCGACGTGCACTGCGGGATCTTCGATTGTCTCACATCGAACGCCGTAAGCTGGACAAACAAAAAAACATATTAAAAGTGCACGCTTAACAACCGAACAATATACTTAGACAGGTTACTACACTCGTGGTATACCTCATCACATACGCAGCAAGGTTCTCAGGATTTTGTGAACACTCGTGCAGGAGCTGCACACCCTCTGCTTCCTGTATGGCGAACCGCTCGGGCCTTTTCATTAAATTGGCCGCCAAATGCTGCACTATCTGTTTTCGACCTATACGCCATTTATCTGTATCTGTCTGGAACCTGTAGTTGATTCAATTTTCGTTGAGTTGGCCGGAGAGGATTTTTGAGAAACGTACAGTTGGTTCTCGTCCTTAGTCGCAATTGAGAGAAGAGCATTATGCGGCCGATTGGAATAAATTGCCCCACGCTTATCGAGCAACTCATGCACGAGCGTACCATCTCCTGCTAGGCTAATCGTTGTCGTGTTTCCCATTTTGAAAGAAATTATGTCGCCATACTTCGCGTGCAGAGCACTTAACCTAACAAACTCGAGCGTGTGACGCGGCTTAATCAGTGTATCAAGCTAACGACTTACTCTGATTTGAGGTTGAATATATTGCCAACTATAGGGTATGTTCGAGGGCCTGTTAGAGAAACGTTAGAATGGTCACCTGATGTTGGTAATTTGACTTACCCGGAGGCATATTTCGCTTTCGCATACCTGGCAGCTGATCCCAAACATAGCGAAGTACTACTACGACCGCTAGTGTGGAAACAAACAGTGAGGCTCTCGACTTGGCCAGCGGACTTAGATCTGCCTGGATTGCCTGTAACATGACTTGAAGGTTCAATCTGGGAACCCGCGACCGGAGCAAGTCTCTCTAGGTGTAAAGTCGCCTGCGTAACCACCTATCTAGGTCAATCACGATGCGCCCAAGAGGGGGAAACAGCTTCAAGGGCAGGGCTTGGTCGAATGGCAAAAGTGAGATGATTGTCACACGGTCAGGGATCTAATTCAGAATGATTGGCGCAACTACAGCTTCTTTGACACGAGGCTGGTCAGAACGTTTACCATGTACGATACAATATTATATGGAAAGAAAACTGTGAACGAAATTTCGCACAAAGATAACAAGTCGTTTAATCATCTAACTTTAACAATTTTTGTAAATATCACCCTGAGACCTGGCCGGCCCCAGCCTGGTTCTGCGACGGTCAGTCAACAAAAGACGCCGAGACATGTCAGACGCCTCCAACAGGATTCCGAAGACTGAAGACTATCGGCAACACGTCCTGACTGACGCTCCGACTGAAGGGAATTTGATTTGGAAAGCGAGCCGCGCGTGTGCATGCAACTTGAATCCTCCGCGACCTCCTGCGTCTACCGTAGATTGGCTTCTCACACGTGGTTGAGATATGACAAGAGCGAATCGAACTAGTTAAATTGAGAAAAATATATATCAGCTTGCCATGCGTGGTTTTCTTAAGGCCAATATCGGTGCGCGAGTGGCTCATCCATTATCATGGAGACTTACAAATATCGATGAATTACCGTATACATAGCTATATCCGTAGCTAATGGGAAGCCCTCAACGCTCCGGGACCAGTAATTGTTTCCTTTTTATTCCCTTGCAACGCTCAATTCATGTCATGTCGCTGGGTAATGGTACATTCGAGAGTGTAAACATGTGCCTAGTGAGATGATATATCGGAGCCACGAATTAGCTTTTTTCCTTTTGGCTCCTATAGCCTCTTTTCTTCCATAGATGCTACGAAAAAATCGAAGTTACGTTCGGTCAATCTCGCCAGCTGTCTCCGGTGCGATCCCACTAACTATAATATCGGGAATTCCGCTTTTACTGCAACTGTTTATAATTATGGGAACGTATGTAAAGAGGTAAAAGAAATAGAATAAAAGAGAGGCTATATATACAAGAAAGAGAAGAGAAGGTGAAGAGAGAACGGCGCGCGGAGCACGGCTTATATACCCTACAGTAAAGCTTCGGGTAGATGCTAGTAAGTACTACGCGTTGCTCGATTGCTCTCGCTCGTAGGTACTCTCATAACCTCGTACCACAGGAACTCGTAACAGGGTAAACTAGCAAGAATCTGACAATAATATACATATTATTATGCTAAAATTGTATCTCTATTTTGGGGCTAATGTCGCCAGGAATTTGCAATATATAAAAAAGCAAACTGTAGAATATGTATTAGGCCCAAGTGTCTACCAATACCAGGGTAATGGTGATAGTATGCGTGGGCCACACACTGAATACCGTGATAAGGTGCTAGGATGAACCCTAGTAAAAACAACCCGTATCGAGCAACAAGAAAAGATTCGTACCGTTACGGCCTCGGTAGTAGCAGATGTCGCCTATAATAGTCGGGCGTTGCCTCCTTGGCCGCATCACGCGTGTCGCCGGGCAACTTCTTATACAGCTACGTGTACAAGGCGAAATTAGTTAATGAATTGCCTTGCCTTGTGGAGGATGGAGGTTGACTACTTTACCTCGCATAATTCTCCGCATCGCTGGGGGCGGTGGTTGCAGTTTGTGGCTGTAGTGGTGAAGTCCGAGTGACCAACATCGATGTTGCAACTTTATGCGCACGGAGCATTTCCTGATACAGATGTGAATAGTTAGAAAACTTACAAGCACTGCGTGGGCTAGGCGGGCTGAATCCTTGTGATCTAAACAATGAAAACTCATAGTCCAAAGCACTGACCGTGACCGCTTTCAGCTATATTTTCACTGAACCTTATCTCCAGGGCTGACCGGGGGGCAAATTAGCTCCACAATCATTTCAAATATACTGTTTTTGGTAAGGATCCACCCGAACCACGCGCAAAATGCCTGAAGCCTAAGGCAATACGTCACTGAAAGCGGCCATTTTTGGTTCAGTGTTCAGGTCACTAATATTCAGTCCCTCGGCCCCCAACAGTGAAGTTTGTAGGCCTGTCCTGGTATGAGCTCATATAAGTGAATATCATGTTATTGCAACAATTGGCCATGACTAGTTGATAGCGTTCAAGTTCTCTCAAATTACAAAAGGGTCACTGTATAATTGTCTCGTTTGTTTCTCGGCGGTTAGACCTGACCCTTGTGTTCTTGTAGCCAATATAACGTATTCGGAGAGATTACATGTCAAATGCGGATTCAATGAGACACAATAAGTTTATTCCCAGGCCGATAACAAACGT
This sequence comes from Ceratobasidium sp. AG-K, assembly GCA_037039685.1. Taxonomy (NCBI): domain Eukaryota; kingdom Fungi; phylum Basidiomycota; class Agaricomycetes; order Cantharellales; family Ceratobasidiaceae; genus Ceratobasidium; species Ceratobasidium sp. AG-K. The sequence goes on from JAWNGF010000003.1 coordinate 544,697, forward strand.
AGTATAGCATATACAGACTATATCGCAAATAAATACCTGACTCGAACGATTGCTTGCATCACCCAAACAGATCGCGTATTAGTCCCTGATATCCGGCGATATTACAGTATCCACCTACCAGTTCCTGTGATACATTCTTTGTATATATATAAATGGTATCTATCTGTTTTAACACCGTTTGCTCTGATACAGATTGATACCACTGGGGAAAAGCTTACATATCAATTAATTGCTCATGACGCCTGCAACTAGCGCTTGAAATCCCCGAGTGGTAACGACATGGCAACAACGTAGTTTGACGATATGCGCTCTCTAGCGGTGATATAGAAGTCGCGAGAACTTCACCAAAGCGGGTAAGTTTATATTAATTGAAAAATTGTTTTTCACTTCATTGCTATGGGACAAACTTCACAGTAATCGGTTGCTTCGCCAAGCGTTGACTCGGTTAGCCGGCGCTCAAGCGAATCCCCCGGTTCTCCTTTTGGCTCTTGAACGCCAATTTGCTTGTACATGCTCGCTTAGATAAAGGAGCACTCGCGAGCACCAATTGCACAGCCACTCGGGTGCTCCTGAGTGCTCCTTTATCTCAGCAAGCACGTACAAGCAAATTGGCGCTCGCTAGCACCGGAGGATTTTGGTGATGGCCGGTGAAGGTCTATCCACAATCTCAAATCAGCCAGCGCGTCAACAAAAATCTGGGATCTCGTATGGTCTCTGGATCAAGGGACCTTTCTCGTCGAGTTCGTGACAGCTCGTGAGCGCTCACCGGCGGTTACGAGCGGCTACGAGAAAAATGCACGCTTATCTCTTGGACGCTCATGAGAGTTCACGAGAACTCGGGAGACCAACGAGAAAGGTCCCCGAATCCCGAAGCGTCACGAGCCCGACGAGATTGTCGAATTTTTGTAGAGCGATTTGCACAAGCGAATTGAGTCGAACGCTGGTTGCGAGGCATGTCGCTGGGAAAGGCTTCCGCCATTAGCTCTCCGAAGTTTCTGCTCAGCCTCACTTAAATATCTTCGTTGTATACCGCGGCTCTAGAGCAAATGATTGTACACGCAGAGTACAATGTGAAGCTCAAGCTCAACTTCCTGCTGCGCTACATACTGCAGTTTTGCACGTGCATATATTCCTGGGAATGTTTTGAGTCATGAGACCATGCGCTGACGTTGCTATCAGAATTCCGCTTGACTTCAGCCCTGGAAGTTAGTCGGTGCAATGACGTTGTACACAATGTAATAACACCACTTTGGAATCCTTACCAAATCTGGGTTCGACTCAGTGACCAAATTGTACGCCAAATCCTACCTTCCGGCCTGCACATAAACACACATAAGAGGACTCCGACATGCCCAGACATACACGAGAGCGGTATTAGGGCTTCCATGAGCTGGCAGGACTCCGAGCAAGCGCTCGAGTCCGGCCGAGTATTCCGTGATTGGAAGGTTGCACACGATCGCTGGCGCCAAGGACTTCGCTGAGCCCTGATTCTTCCACGCTTGTTTTTATGCATATGACAACTTCATGCAGAAGCTCTTATTGCATGGTTCTTTCCCTGTCATACGCTATCGCCGTTGCATATTTCACACGGGTAACACGCGCTCACGCAGTTGGCTTGGGTACGCTGAATTCCGAGTGTCCAGGACTTCTGAATTGCGAATTCTACTCTGCTGGCGTCATGCGCAGGCATATCGAAAAGTCCTAGAAGAATCGTTAGAGCGGCGGGATGAAATGTCCGGCTGACATATAAAGTTACACTCAGAGCCAACTGTGATCTCACCCTCCTCATTTGCCTCGTTGCTCTCATCAAAACGTCTGACGTACATTATGCGTTCTATTTCACTATTCGGTGGGCTGTTGGCCATGGCATTCCATGTGTCGCCTATTGCTTCGGTCGTACTGGACACCGAAGGTCTCCCTGATTCTGGACTCAACACTTCATCCTGGGTTGCTGGCGTAAAGCCACCGCTGTCGGATATCTTCAACCTGCATGATATGCAACTCGCTGTAAAAAATTACCTTGGAGTGAGGGAATACGGTATGCTAATCTGTTTTCTGTGTATGCTACGACCTCACGCTTGAATGGCCGATAGCCTACATTCGGACCGGCTCCTTGGATGAAATTAGTATGTTCCAGCGATTAGTTAATGATATTATATTACTGATCGGAGATGGATTGGTAGCTTATCACGCGAACCTCGATATTTGGAAACAGGTCAAGTTGCGACCACACCAGTCGCATGGCCGAAACGTAGCCAACGTTAGCACCGAGTAAGTTCAAGATTCTCCGAAACCCCGCAGGTTAGCACCTGACACTATCGAACAGGCAGACCATCCTCGGAACCAAGTTCTCCGTGCCCTTCTTCATCGCTCCAGCTGGCTACTCAAGCTTTACTGACCCCGAGAATGGAGAGCTTAATCTTGTGAGGGCTGCGGGTAACCAAGGAGCACTATATGTGGTAAATACATTTAGTGCCGGCTGGAAGTTTGTATTACTCAACTTCTTTCTCGAAGCCGAGTATATTGTCGAGTAAGACCACTGCGGAGATGGCCGCTGCTAAATTGAGCAACCAGACATTGTTTAGACAGGCAAGTGGATTTGTTGGGACACTCTCGCTGTTCTACTCATTGGGATGACGTATCATAGATCTACCCATGGGCAAATAGGTCTCGCCTTATCCAGGATTTCGCCGAGGCCGAACAGTCGGGCTACAAAGCAATCTTCCTAACATTGGATAACCCTACGGTTCAAGGCATTCGCACTCGTGCACTTCGTGAAGGTGCACCAGATAGTAGGTCAGTTACATCGAAAAGTTTAGTGCTCGGTTGCTCAAATGAAGATTGTGATATTTTAGTGGAACCTACTCAACTGACCGTAGCGTACGTATTTGGGCGATCTTGCCCATCGCGTCTATATACTGACAAGATTCTGGTGGTAAATAGCTTCGTACAGCTGCAGAGCTTCAGAAGCTCACTTCGCTCCCAATTGTTCCAAAAGGGATTATTTCATGGGAGGACGCCAAATTGTGCTTGGATCTCGGATTCAAGGCAGTGTATATCAGCAATCACGGTGGCCGCCTAATCGACACAGCGCCTACGGCGGTTGAAATTCTACTCGACATTCATAAGAATGCGCCCGAAGTTTTCGACATGGAAGTGTATGCCGATGGGGGCGTCCGTCACGGTACCGACGTTGTCAAGCTATTGGCACTTGGTGTGAGGGCCGTTGGGCTCGGGCGATCGTGAGTTCAAGTAAATCTATTTTACTCACAGCTTAACCTACTATCGTCTTAGTGCCGTGTTCTCAAATGCCTGGGGTGTGGAGGGCGCCGAGAAGTTCTTCAGCCTCCTTAAACGGGAGCTCACTACCACTCTGCAGCTCTTGGGCGTTAACCAGCTCTCGCAGTTGGATCGTACATACGTAAGCAGGAAGCCGAAATTTGGAGCAAAATTTAACTCCTGATTATTCTATACCATAGGTTAATACCAAGGCAGTGGAGAACCTGCTATTCTAGCTTCGCTGCGTATTTGCATGCTCGTGATACCAATGGATACCATTTCGAATATTTGTCCCATGTACTTTATTAAAACAAATCAAGCGGGAAACAACTCGTGTGAATTATAGTCTGAGACAATTACGCACTCTGTGCTCCTGCTCGCTTGGTCGTTCCCGCGGTTCCGAGTAATCGTCGATCTAAACAGTCGATCGTTGAGTGGCCGTTGGTAGGGTATTCCCTGCCCTAGGGACTCGTACGCGCCTATCTCCCGGCTAAGAACCGAATTCGCTCTAGAATGGCACCGATATGAATTTGCATATATACAGGCTTGAGGCAGTGTTTTATTTTCATATCCGGCTGCCAAGTTCACGTATCGGGCACTACTTCCACTATACCATGATTCCGCTGATGGGAATCCATAGGCTCAGACAAACGTGTGTGGACCAATACTTTGAGTATGTTATCGTCCACTTGACCGTGGTATCAATCACGAGAAATCAATTAAATATTCCACTACGACGAATTCAACCAAGAAAAGAGCAAGACCACAATTAAGCACAGAAAAAGCACGGCTAGAAAGAATAGACGATTAGCGATGCACCTTCTCCCAGTTGTCCCTGGAATTTATTGCGTCGTCAAACCAATGCAGAAGTGGACTGTCATAAAGTACATACCTGCTGGACTAATATCACTATAATAGCCAGTAATTTCTCGAATTAACACTGGGATCATGAGTTTCGACCGCGCATGCACGTACCACGTTCGTCATCCATTAACACGTCGCTAACTAACTCAATATCACTGTCAATTTTGAGTGTTTTTTCCGTGTATCGCATTTGAGTAGGTAGACTAAATTCACCGAATACTTTCTCCAATGGATCCTTGCAACCAGTAGGTCCCTCGTCTCCTAGAATTCCCATAATATTGTTCTTTGTCCTTGAATCATAACCGGACCTCGCTACCCATCGAAGTCGCCGTGTGTTAAAATCGAGTAACGAAATCTCGTTTGGAGGGCCGACTGATCCCGACCGCATGGGAATCGTGCACATTCGATCCCCACACATCATATAATCGTGCTTCATTCCGGAGTCATTGAACTTCATCCAGGAGGTAAAATGTGCCCAATTATTCCAGGGTATCAGTGGAGACGCCAGAAAGGGTGTCAGAAAGGTGCCACGGAGAGCTTCGATAATGGATTTGTTACTCTTTAGTTGGCTATACCGTCCCAGGAATACCTGCGAAGGAACATAGAGTATCCCAGCGGGTTCGACGACTTGGCTAAATCCTGCGCACTGGCATACATGCACTTCGATACCAATTAGCTGGCCTTCCAAGCCCGATTCGTACAGCTTGGGTAGTTGGTTTGCCTGCGGCACCGAGCGTGAAGGGTAGCATATCCTTATCATTGATCCAGCATAGCTGTTTCCCAGGTTTGGTAGAGCAAAAGAAGCAATTAGACGTGGGGGCATGGAATGGGAGATGCAAGGGTCAAAGGTGTGAACCTCAAGCGAACCGAAGATATCGTTCGGAGTCGATCTTCTGCAGTAGAATGATTCTGAAAATCGGGGAAGGAGGAGCGTAGTGGAATTGATAAGTGCAAAGGATGCGCGCCAGCCACCAATGGTTGGGATACGCTACATGGTAGACGACGTTCAGTACATTCCCCGAGTCGACTGTACTGGAACGGAAGAAATGCATCGACATACCGTGACTTCAACACCTCTGTTCCAGTCCCAGACGACAACCCATGACTCAACTTCCCGGGACCTAGATCGAAATAATATTGCGAGTAGGTGACCGAAGACCTGTATATCAAAGCTCCAATCTGGAATCACCCCTTCGCCACCATCATCCTGCATGAATCGAGTTATAATCGTCGAAACCAGCGCACTCGAGTGCGGCTTGCCTGTGAAAATGGACCTGAAATGAATCGTGCAAACTCTAGGTTGAGGGATAGTGGGTAGTTCGATCAAGACCAGTAAATTCTGCGTGGGGGCGACGGTAAAGTCCCTCACGCTCGCCCCGAGATCACCGATATCCCACTCACGGAACCCGATACCTAGATTATTTGACGGAAGTTGGTGGAATCTCAGTCCCTTAATGACCTCGCTGCTGCTAAATGGCCCAGTCCCTTGTATGATCTGAATATAGATCCCTTCAACATACTTCGACCGGGGACCGGGTCTGTTGGGGCTGAGAAGATATTTATCAGGTTGCACAGACGTTGGGTGATCCCAGTGTAGACGATGACTACGTAGCAATTCCAAGGTCTCAGAGGCGCTGATATCTTGTCTTTGGATAGTGGGTGTGGTGTAACCGAGTGAGTCGAGCACTAAGATGCAAAGCAAACGGGGGGACGTGTTTATCGAACTGTGGAGTGCGCGGCAAACCTAAGCGAGAGGTTATCATTAAGCAGTCAAATCAGCAACTCCAGTAACCACGGACCTTTTGGCAGCGCCTGATGTCTGCCGGGCACAACAAGGTTAGTACAGCATGCAATATCTCTCTGGGGAGATGGATGAACGCCGCCATAGTGGACTGAGGTACTTTAGCGGTGGATACTGGCGACCTATAACGACCTGGTAGATTCACACACACGCGACAGTCAGCGATTTTGGCATCAACTGAGACGGGACTTTCAGCGAATTGCAGATTCATGATCTCCTCGGATGGTATCAGAACTGAGGGGTTCGGGTATCACGTGGCTGCGCTCTTACTCGACACCGCTGAATCACAACATTTGCAGCACGGTCTACAGATACGTTCAGAAAACGTCAGATGCGTTCCACTTCACAGAGCGAACCGGGAAATACCTTCTCATTACCCATTCGACCCTGCGAACAGTGACGACGTCGTAACGTTTGACGCTGCCAAATGAGACTCTGATGGTCACATGACCTGGACGTGGTCTCCTTGATTTGTCCATCATCACATTGACACATGAGTCGCGGTGTCGACCAAGTAACGGTGAGACCTTCGTACTTCCGCATCTGTGGTGATATTAAAACGTGGGTAGCATGTATATCTCTATCAGGGGGAACAGCACAATGGTAGGCTGTTTACCAAAGACGCGAGTTAGAGGTGGTCCTGAGGCTTTTGGCAGACTCGGATCTGGGACATTGAGAATCCTGCTCGTTTTGCTGACTGCACATTCGTTGTTGATTCGGAGCGTGTCGCAATGAATACGACTTATCAGACGAGTCTGGAATGATGTCGTCAATTGGTTGACCGTGACAGGCGATGTTTGGCTATCGGCGGGACTCATGTAGGAACGCGCGGTCGTCAAAAATGGGACGATTTCTGCGCAACTCCCTAGTACGTTGTGCCGACCCATGCATATCTGCTCCTGCCTCGTGGTCAATATCAGTTTTCCGAACAAACCGCGACAAACATCAGCTCCTAGCCCCTGACTCCTTGCCCAGTCCCCGATTTTCCCATCCGATAGTGCCCTCCAGATTCTACCTATGCCAATATGTTCCAATTTCAGCTGCTTGGGAGGAACGTCGTTAGTGATGCCCGTCCACCGAGAGGGGAAACAGGCGAGCCGGGTACGCAAGGCGGGTCCTTCACTACTACTATCACTATAGCGCTCTAGCACCGAACTCTGCGCGTCCACCACCATGATTCACATTAATGTGTCGTTGTATGGCTGGCTTTGCCTGCTCGTAAGATACTCCCTGCTGAAACCCGCATTCGGAGGGGATCCTAGGATGTAAGTGCCACAGTTGAACTGCCCAAGTGTGTTGACTTCGATGAATTGCAGCATTTGCCAATGTGATTACCCCGCCCCAACTCGCAATAACATATGGGTTATGTTTGCCATATATAGGCACACCTACGCGACGACGGTACACATATCCCCCGTCGTCCATGCTGACTATCCTGAACCACTTTATGTCCGCGTCGGGCGGTCGACCGGCTCACCATTGCCACCTGCCACCAGAACTGTCGATCGGGCTGATCAGCATGAGGGTTGGAAATAGGGTATCGGCTCCGCCTTGCGCCTGGATCAACCCCCTCCCACCTTCCATTCCCCCTACCCATACGACCTCCCGCCACATCCTACTTACCCTCTCAGACAACCTGTCGACACTGGGGGCCTCGTGCCATAGTCATGGTTGGCGTCGCGGCAACCCATTCGACTCCATCCCCCACAATGAACGTGCGCAGGGATGCTGGATACTCACTGCTAGTATGTCGCCACTGGCAGCGATATGCAGGATTCGAGTCCTATCCCATCCCATTCCGCCGCTCTCACAGCCCTCTGGTGGGCTCCGATTGCAGAGGCGCCCTGCAAAGTGTTGGCCGTCAGTACATTCGCAGCATGAAGGACCTGGTTTCGGTCCAGACCCAGAACCCGGACTCAAGCGACTGAGTGCCCCGAGTTAGTGGCTCGTCTGAATTCAACTTTATTCAACGACACATACATTGTCGCGCAGGCTTCTCACCGGAAGGCGCGGCAACACTCAAGGGCCAAGGTGGACTCGGTGCCAGCAGAGGCTGAGCCGGTTGGGCAGTACCCATTACACCAGAACTGGAAGCAATGGCGAGCCGAGGATGAGGAGGGCTGGAAGGATATGAAGAGTGAGGGATGCGAGGTATTGGGCCAGGCGGAGGGGTTTAGAGGGAGGGGAGGAGGAGGATACAAATGTGTGAGTGCTGGATATAATCTGGGAGAACTGCTAATATTGTACTTTTACGCTTTGGTCTTTCATTTTCTGGCTATTGTAATTTATATTTTATGCGTGCTCAATCCTCTTTACCTGTTCTCGCCAGCTGCTGATCTTTGTGTTGGCCCCCTTTGAAGTTTTGTTCTCTAGTTTGCGTCGGATGAAACTGTCCGTCCAATCATCGCCTTCTTTATTTCTACGTTTGATTGCACGCGCAAACATCTTGGATAGCATCTGTGTATGCGTACCAGAGGCTCATCCATTTTAAGCCCATATGCTTCATTGACCTCCTGCCCTTACCAAGCCAGACGAAACATGTATTTGAGCCCGAGAAAGCTCCATGCGGCATGGGAATAGCCTCGTTGGAACTTTGATCCAACACGAGAGTAACGTAGCGGTAAGGCGGCACTTGCATAGCCATTATCTTTCCTCCAAGTGCAATCACAATTGAACAAGACCAAATGATCCAATCAAGAGTTTGGAACACATGTGAATACGACAGCCACATTAGGTTAGATGTCGTAGACCACAAGCTCACTGCCTTCTCCGATTTCTTCGGCTTGCTGCAGGCAGAGCTCCGAATTAAGTATACCGGAGCTAACTAGAATATGATAGATGGGTTTACTTACATGAATGATAACGACTGCATAAGCAACAATGTCAGGATTTGAAACCCAACGTAACTGGCAGGTGTAGCCACATACCACGTTCATCGTCCACAATCATGTCCACAAAGAAAGAATAGTCTATCTCAATCGGGACCTGAGTAACTGTATAGTTTTTCCGCAAACCTGAAGCATCTCCTTTGCAAAACAGTGCTCGACCAAGCACTGCTCCGTCGTCCTCGGGTCTTGGTTCAGTTATGACAACCGAAGCTGCGTCCTCGTTTGATTTCCTGGCGGCTAGTTCTCTCCATCGCAACCGTCTCTGATTGAAATCGAACAAAAAGAGATCCATCACTGGAGATGAACTCCGGGCGTGTCGAGTCATAGTTAGTCGATGCCCGACCACTATATGTTCCGAAGCGGACGTGACCGCCGGTTGGATCCAAGTTGTGTGATGTCCCCATTGGTCCCATGGAACTATATGGTGATAGTGGTTGGGAGGATGTGCATGGGTATTATGAGTCTGTGATGCAGAGAAAGTAGGACCACCACAGTCGGCGTCAGAAAAAACACTGAAAGGTACGCAAAGCATCCCCAGATGCCCTGGCCAGTTGATTCTTTCATTTGTGTGTAAAAATACGTTAAAAGTAACCAACCCGTCTTGCAGTGGAATGCTATACACTTTTGGGCGATCCCTTCCGTTGCTGGCGCTGTTAGACATGCTCCGCCGACTAGGTTTGACGTATATATGCGCGCGAGATCGTTCATACCGTGCATCCAGAGTGGGCAGAGCAAATGACCTGACCGAGTTGGATGGGATTGAGGCGTTGTCAGGATCAAAGGTGTAAGCATCGATAGCACCAAGTGTATCTGTGGTCAACGGGTCCTCCTGACCGACAACTTTGCTTCGAGCAGTTAAAAGCATAGTCCGCGACAAGAGTGTGAATGTAGGTCGCATATATTGAGCCATGGGTACGCACTGTGTTTAAGAGAAAGCCATATCTTAGCATATTTCACCGATGGAATAGGACAATTAGAATCGGCCGCACTCACAGCAACTTCGATTCCTAGGCACCAGTTCCATACAAGAACCCACGGCTGTATGTAGGAGCTTGCTCGAAATAAAATAGCCAACACATCGCCCGATACCTGGAGCCCTTCACCCCAATATTGTGATCGGGGACTTCCGTCTCCCGAGTTAGGCTCTTCTGTCACAGGACCAGGGGAACGAACCGGAATGACTGGTATTGTTGCTTGTGGGTGGGGTTTGTTCTCGGTCATCGTTCGAAGATAAATTTGATAGCCCTCGTTGTCCTGTATTATTGGATTGGCAGAACGGGGAGAACAAAGGAGAATGAGCAGGTCTTGTCCTGGATCAATCGTAAACTCCTCCACGCCCTGCTCTAAATCGTTTATCGACCACTCTTTGTGTCGAATGCCCAAGTTTTCGGACGGAAGCTGATGAAATAACAGAGTTTTTGTGGTTTCGAGATTCCGGTTAAAATATCCTTTCGAAGGTCCTCGTGCAAATACCCCTTCCACATAGTGTGATACTGTGAATTGTGCTTCATCAGGTGCTATTGCGTATTTTTTTGGACCCGTAAAATCCAGATGGAGCCAGTGTAGACGATGCTTATGTAGAAGCTCGATCTTGTCGGTGAGAGTCAAGTCTGATCGAGGCATCAAAGGTAGATCGTAACCGAGCGAGGTCAAAGTGAGGATATAGACTAGACTAGGAGAACAAGCGACCAAATTGTATAGCTTGCGGCAGACCTACGCCAGGAAGATTAGTGAAACTCAAATTACAAAGGTTGCACAGCTAATAGTACCGTTTGACATCGGGCGATGCTCTGAGGATCTGAGAGTACCAAGATGCGAACTATGATCTCTTCTGGTAGGCTTGACAAGACAAGCATGAGGAAGCGTTGGGATTTTTCGGTTTTTTTGTTTGTTATTGCTTCACAAGTTTTTGAATTTACATTCGTTTGGGCGGACTAGAGTTACGATACTGTAAGGAAACGACGTCAGAGTTCGTCTGACAAACGCCCACGGATTGTGGCGCTTACAAAACCTGGAGATTCAATTGTACCAAGAACTAGTCACCGTTACTTGCCTAATCGTAAGTTACTCAAATAAACTACTTGGGGTAGGGGTAAGTAGGTTTAAATAAAACGAAGCGTTCTATGCGCGTGTCTGTATAATTACTAGGGCAGGGCACACGCGGGTATATGCGCCATATAATACTTCAACCACGGACAATGATAGGATGGTCAAACAGGAAAAAAAAAAAACTATGGATAAGTCACGATGGCTGAATATCACCCATCTAACCACCTATGACCGCACCAATCCTCCCATTTCCATTGTACTTGAATTCGCGGTCATGGTTTTATATCCGGCGGTAGTATACAGCGGCGGCCAAGTAATCGCGAAGACACTGCATCTCATGAATTAGCGCATTAAGCATTAAAAAATAAATTTACTCACGCGGTGGATATAAACAACGGAAGTACGTCAAGAATGTAAAAGTAGACTTCGTGCGTAGCGAGGTAACCGCCGTGTCCTTGAGTGCCCTCAATAGTTCGGAATACAGAACGGATCTGGAATTTTCGCAAGATTATGACGGGTGTATCTAGTTGATAGCAAAGTACTCACAATTATACCGACACAGCTAATGAGCAGTGACCCGGCAAGCATAGTCCAATGCCCGAAAAAACCTGGCTCGGAGAACTCTAGTCGGCATTCTTGTGGGCGGTTAACCCTCAGCCGGTATAAGAAAATGCTCAGGACTACAAAGTAGAAAATAAAGGACATAAATTGTACGATCAGACCCATAATGAGGATCTATAGAGCATTTCGACAAAACATCAGCATGAACTACGTGGCAGTAGTGATTGCGAACCTTTTCGCCCAGGCTGGCGTTGTCAGCTGAAGCCATCATGCCCCCACCACCGCCCTGAATCAGTAGTGTGACTAAATTGAGAATAAGCAAGGGCTACCGGGATTGGCTTTGATTACTTGCCGATATCTGAGGTCTAAGATTCCGCCCGAGTATTGGAATGTGAAACAAGTTTGGTTTGGCACGGATTGTACTCACAACGAACAACTTGGTTATAATCCTCCGCTTGATGATTAAGTATTCGTCCGCCTTGAGATGCTCCGAGAGTCGTCCGAGAAGCATATATACCTACGTGCGCGATTGGTTATTCGTCAGGGAAGCAGAGAGGAGGTAGATTGGGGCTGACAGTAGCAATAAACCCCCAAGGTGATAACAGAGTGATCATATGCATCGCAATGTATAAAAGCAAACTGTCTGTATTTTTCCCGTATGCTAAAGCCCCACCCAACATGGCGCGATACTTGAAGCGTAAGTAGAATATAGGGTCATGAAAGGTAAGACTCACGAATACGCATGAACAGCCCAAAAGCGTAGAAAATACCGCTAATGATAAGCGTAAGCATATACCGCGCCCAGATTTTCATCGACCACCCTATGCACACAGCTACCACCACAAGGTAAACTATGCCGGCCAGGACCGCGAGTGGGACATTGGGGATATACCCTAGGACTATGAATATATCGTGAGTTCGAGTCGCGGGAGTAATCAATATATAGGCCCACTCACTATTTCTCTGCGGGTCAGCCCGAGGACTTATATCCGTCTGCGCGAGTACACCTGCTGTATGCGCAAGAGTCGCAAGGCTAATGACTAAAGTTTGTGAGGATATCATGGGAGAGAATCTAGAGAGTAGCTGTATAGACCAGGTGGGTGATTTGAGCCTGCTATATATCCAGTCGCACTTTGTTAGCTGGATATACTGCAGAGCGACGCGCGGGAGGCGGCACGCGGGTTCCACAACACGCAACAATAGCAACAGCTGGTTGATCACATCCTCCACAAAACCTGTCCCTGAGAATTTCAAATCGATTGCACTGCAAGGTCTATCCAAGTCATTCATGGTAATCAAGACATAAAAGTCGATTAAGTGATGTCGTTTCAGTGGGATGTGGCTGTGGCGTAACACCCTATACCTTTTGGGAGCCACTACGGGGCACTCCCTCTTGCATAACTGAGGCCTCCAACCTAACCGAATTGCACAGCTTCAACCCCAACTATGATTACACAGAGGACTCCATTGCCCAAGTCAATAGAGCATCACGGCCACCCTAACCATGTGAACCTCCGCGACAGTCTGCGATCCGCTATCCACCCTTGTGTTCCCTCGATGAACTTGAATTCCGATCTATACCGAGAGCATATATATGCGATTCTACAATTGAAGCCGCTCCAGCACTGGCAGGCGTACAGTATCCGCACGATTTTATGGGCCTATAGACTAGAGACAGAGAATTATATATACACACTAACAGAAACATATTAGCCCAACCAGCATTCGTAGACTGAGGGCGATATGCAATCTGCCTCTCTTGGTTTGTGGTGCAAGACAAGTTTGTACGCAATACATCCCAAAACGACATAAACGAGTACATGACAAAGCATAACGCATACAACATACAAATACAACATAAGCATATATCCACTATCCCAGATCCCAAATCCCAAGCCACTCTAGACACTCCTCCCAGGCGGCGTGTTCCTCGCCAACCTATACCGCTGACACGCGCCCTCCCACCTCACCACCAACTCGTCTCCCGCCTCTTCCCATTTCTTCTTCTCCGCCGTCGTTCGGTTCCCGACTGTCGCTCCAGGAACGTGTTTCCGATTCCGTACGCGGTCGTGGAACTCGTTGAGTTGTTTCCAAAGCTCGGTATACTCTTTGTGCTGATGCATCTTGACACTCAACGCATCTTTCCTCAACCACCCAACGAGTCCAGATTCGACAACCGCGTCTCGATGACCCGAGGACCACACCCTCAACAGTACGCTCGTCCAAATGAGGATATGGGACACGCCCAAACCGAGGTTATCGAAATACGGTCGTAGGACACCAAGAATATTGGCTCGAAGCAGGCATCGAACCGTTTCTTGCGCAGCTGGGTCCCGCGCACCGCACCCCGCACCGAGTTGGAACGCGACGTCGGTCGCAGCGCGGATCATGTCCGTCTTGAACTCGAATGTCGCGTCTCGGCCGAGTTGGAGTACCTGGATCATGGCGTCAGCCGTCGAGCTGGTAAAGAGCATAGGCTGGTGTTCCGGGCTGCGGCAGAGGATTCGGAGCGCGGTGCTCGCGCCGGCGACAATCCCTCGGGCGTGTGGGTTGTCTTGGCCGGCAGAGAGGACTTCCTTGGCGTGCGAGAGGAGGATGGGGATGGCCGAGTGGTGGAATAGTGATGGTTGGAGCGCTTCGCGGTTGGTGATGCTGAGCCAGGAGAGGGCGAATAGACCTTGGGGCGAGACAGAACGGAGTAAGTCGAGCGCGTAGCTTTCGACAATGTGCAGGGGTTTGAGGTCGTTGAGTGTTTCGGTAAACCTGGTCAAGCACGGGAACGCGACTTTTTTAAAGGCCGGAGCTTTGAGGGCTACGTCCCATCGCATGTCTTGAATGAGTTCCTTGTAGACCGGGGTAGAAGTGACGGCTTGGGCGGCGATGCTGAGCGGGAGCAAGAGATCAGATCGGAATTCGGTAATGAGGTCGTTCCACTTGGGTTCGAACAAACGAGGGAGGGCTTGGACCACAAACGCATCGGCGATCCGCTTCTGGAGTTCGAGCGGGACGACCTCCAACGTCAACGCAGAGGCAAAAATGTCAAATCCAGGAACCGTGATCGTGCACAGCGCAAGAACAAACGCCTGACGGAGCGGAGGGGGCATCTCCTCGGTGCGAACATAAATCCTAACCAGATGCGGCAGAATCCTCCGCGCGAATACCGGTCGGTCCTTGACGCGGTGATACACGGCTCCGATCAGCAACTTGTGCAACGCCCAGCTAGGGAGTCGACCAGACCCATCGGCGTGGGCCTTGAGCAACCCATAAACTTCATCGTCCCGACCATCGCGCCCGTCGCTCACACGGAGCGCCACGACCAACGCACGTGCCCCCGGGCTCCGACTCGCGGCGCACTTGTCCAGGAACTGATAGTACCGCCTAACATTGACAACTTTTTCGGCATGCGAGTCCATGGCGAATCGGTAATACCTGTGGATCGCGCTCAGGTGGAGATAGGCGTGGATAAGATGGAGAGCGTCGGGAATGGCATCGCTGGCGATTTTTTCGGCCGCGAGTTCGCCTCCGGGGTGGGTGTTGGCTGCGTTGGATACGCGGCGGAGCATGTCTTCGAGGCGAGTTAGAGCGAGTGTATGTGCTCCGGAGTCGGCGAGGGGAATGGCATGGGCTCCGCCGGGGACGGCCGTGGCAGCTAGGACAGCCGTGTCCCGGGTGGGGTTGTCGTCAGCGTTGGTCACGACCCAGGCGAGGGCTCGGGCCGTCATCTCCGCGGCACTAACGGCACTTTCGTACACCCATCCAAATTCATAGAAAATCGGTCGGAGATAGGTTGCCACGGGGGTTTGGTATGGGCAGTTGGGATACATGATCGCGACGCCCGTTGTGCCAAAGTAGTAGACGAGGATGGCGGCAAAGAGGATTGTAAACGTAAGGGCGATGATGAGATCAAGCATCCATAACCAGATGATAAGACCAACAAAAAAGACGAGTAGGGCGGCGTGCATCAGCATTGGTAGGATGCCAATCATCCCGGGAAGCATCCACCGATCAAGGCTTTCACGGCGTCGCTGGCGCTGTAGAGCTCGTTTCTTGGGTTGGGTGGGTCGTTCGGATACGTATGCGGCGAGCCATTCTTTGGCGAGTACGGCGGCGAGGGCGGCGGTGAGAGAGAGGCCGAGGGACATGAACCAGAGACCGTTGACCCATCGCGCACCAGAACTCGGGCTAAACTGGAGAATATCGTCGGGCGAGGCGACGGACGAGGCGGCATCGGGGTTTTTGAGCGCCTTGAGGATCTCGGCTAATAACTCGACTGATTGACCGCCGCTGTCCGATTGGAGCATTTCCGAGCTACTCGCTATCAACTGGGACAAAAGCGAAGAGAAGAGGGCCGCCTATGGATTGATTAGCCAGGCACACATCGTAACCATAATACTCACAAAAATAAGCAACACATCCAGGCTCTTGTGCCAAGCGTCCAACATCTCCGAGTCACGCTCAAAGGCCTCTTCCAAATACGCCGGCCAAATGTTTGCGCGGATTCCGAGCTCCTCGTTTGCGTCTTCACCATTGTCTGGAACCAAATCAGTATTTCATTTCGCTTATCGAGCACCTAAATTCACCGTCGTAGACTTCTTGCTGCTGGGACTATAAAAGCGTGAGCGGATAAAAGACGAGGAATGTGAACCACTCACCACAAACCGGTGCTCGACTTCCTCGACACTCATCCCTCCAATCGTGCCTTTGCGGCTCGGGGGCCGTCTTCCGCCAGGGGTAGGAGGGTTGTTCAACCTAACTGTACTCGTTGCACTTCGTCCCGTACTCCAGACGCTCGCTGAGCTTTCCCGGCGCCGGCTCGGAGTGATCGGACTTGGCATTTCCGCCAGCTCATCTTCCTCGATTTGTGGCGACCCAGAATACAGCGTCGGTTCATAGCCAAACGATACCGACAATGGCCGCTCGTTAGGGGTGGGCAAGTCGACGGTTTCTTGCACTGGTGAACTGGTGAGACGGCCTGGGGATCCGCCCTCTGCACCGTCATCAAATAGCCGGGACATGACCAATCAATTCTTCGATTGCCCTTCTAGAAAGTCGTCGGGGTCGTAAAAAACGCAATTCCAGCCGTCGGTACCGTCGCGGGGGATGCGGGGGGAGATGCGCTCGGTGGAGGGGAGATATGCCCGGTGAAGAGGATGACTACGTTAACATAAGAGCCTGCGGCCGAATCAGCCGCCAAGTCAATCTGTACTAGCCAGGAACATGCATCATTTTGTCTATCCGGTCACGCGCCATCACCTGCCTGATAGATCGGATCCAAGTCATATTTATAAATAACAAGCTCAAGGCTGGACACTCCTGGACGCTGGCAGGCACGCAGCTCCTCGCTGCCCACAGGCCTTTATACCCCGCCCCTCGCGCGTCCCTGCTCGCCCTCAGTCCAGCGAAAATTCCCAGTTTGGCTCGACGAAAATGCCCTTCTAAGAGACTTTGCACGAGCACTTCGCAAACGTCCATCCGAAAAATCAGAATGCCCCGACTGCCATGTGAAATCCTACCCACGACCTAAACGTGGGGAAGTCGATATCAAGAGCCTCATGTGCTCAACTCGGGCAATAAACAGGAACCTCGAACCTGAACTGGCCAATATCGCTCGATACACCACTGGTGCCCATTGGCCGAGGATTGAATTATTGCTTCCAGTAATTTCGACAATCAGGTTATTGGGTCGGGGAGGATGGCAACTTCCTGACGTGTCGATCGGGGATAAGCGCTGAGCGGTTGTCCTAACTGGGGATGGCCGGGGTGGGATTGATACGGGGCTCCGCATCAGGGCAGCCAGCGACTTTCACCAGTGTCCTCCATGCGCAGGTGTTGCCCTCTGCGCCTTCAGCTTGCTCCTGTTCAAACCGGGCAGTCAGTACGCACATGACAGTTCCCATTCTGGGACTAGGGTCGATTACAAAGAGGCGCCTGTTCGGCCCCCGACATGGCTTCCACCGACTCCGGCAAGACGGCCCGCAGACGGCCGGGGCCACTCGGGAATTCCATGTTGCTGCTATTGCCGCTTAGTAATGCCAGGCAACTCACGTGTAGCATTGTCGGACATCACTTGTACCCCTCCCTATTAGTTGTGCTATATACCAGTTTTGGAAGTATCATGTCTGTTCACTTTGCACAGGTTCTTACACCTGAGAATATGCAAGGATCAAAACAGAAAACAAAGATTCTAAACTCCAAAGTCAGTAATGCCAGGCACCTTGGAACATTTGCTCATTCTGTTCATTATATAGGTTCCACTCTATAAGCTTGTGCTCTCGGGTGCTCAACGTGCATCTGTAGATAAGCATTATGCTTCTAGTTCTACCAGTATTACAGACGCTCGGTTTGACGACTCCAATCAAGCCGACACAGACAATCTTCTAAAGATGCACAAGCTTGACCCCCTCTCACTTGATACTCTTGGTACAAAGTGGGCTACACAATGGAGTAACAGCTCAGGAGAGACACACAAACGTGTCTTATTGCAATGGTATGTACATGGCTATTTTGGATACAACCTCTACCACTTACTCTGTATGAAGCTATTGTGGCTATGACCATGAGCTGCGAAAGCGAGTTAAACGGCGTGTACCTTATGCCTTTACCGGATGCCTTGCACATGTTGAAATTGTCATAGAGCGCTCAACAGGAAAGGTCCGTCGCGTGCATGGGCTCCTTGAACACAATGAGGGGTGTAAGACAGCCGTGCTTGTGCGTGTTCCCCAGCTCCCTTTGCACCCTAGTGTATTCGAGTTGGCACTCGAACAACTTTGTAATGGAGCAACGTAAGTCTAGTCCCATTACATCTCTTCAAATGCTCACAGTGTCAAGCAGTATCACCGAGATACAAGCACGAAACCGCAAGATGGTTGCTAGATGCCAATATCGTGACCAGTCGGAATTCTTGGGCCAGTATTGGTACCTGCTCCGTCGGTACGATTTGGCAAGCCTGTATACACAGTATTTCCGAACACAAGGCATCGACGTGAAGGAGGAGCCTCACCAGAACATTCATAATTGGCTTGACCCACAATCACTATCATATCACCCCGTCCTTGCACAGGCCATATTCCATTATTCCACTTGCACCGAGAAGGAGAACCACTTGGAGGTTTGCATTGCAACCAACGAGATGAAAGAGGCCACATGGCGTTATGGTTGCCGCAAACAGATTCTCCTCGACGGGACTTTTGGGGTCTGTGATTGGAGGCTCCTTTTGTTCATTGTCATGGGTGTGGATGAGCGGAATCACGGCGTACCTCTGGCCTTCCTCTTGTTCTCAGCTCCAACAGGCAACAAATCCTTGTCCAGTGGTTACGACACATCCATTCTGATCAAACTTCTGTCGGAGTGGAAGCAATCGGTCTCTTCCTACGGCCAGGCGGAGTTCCAGCCAGCTGTAGCTATCACGGACACAGACTTCAAGGAGCGGGGCGCCTTAGTCAATGTATTCCGGGACATTCATCTGCTTATCTGCCAGTTCCACCTCCATCAGTCCTGGGCTAATCACCGAGCTAAGCTCTTACCAAAGAGTTTGGCCGGTGGATCAACCATTTGTGACCGGCTGGTCACCCTTGAGAACCAGCTTGTACGGTCAACAAACTTTAAACGGGCTTGGGGCCTGGTTCACCAGGAGATTGCAACGTTGAATAATATGTCAGCTACACCGTCGTTAGCAACCGCTGCAGCGAGGGGACTCTCACATGTCCAATATCTATCATCCTACTGGCTATCTGAGGCACTATGGGAGAGCTGGTTGGAGTTCGGGCGACTGAGGGCAGCGGCAATCATTGGGGTCACACTCAAGGGGGTAATCCACACCACCAACCATCTCGAGTCATTCAATGGGCTGCTCAAGCACCGGCACTTGAAGCGCTGGTCAAGAGGCGGCCGAAGAGTTTGCGCCGACACACTCGTAATGATACTATTGACGAAGATTGCCCCAAGCATCTTTGAGCAGCGCCGACTCAAGGAGGAGGAGCGGGTGATGTTACGGAGGGCACTTGAAGGAGTCCCGGGCGCAAGTCAGCTCCTTGGGGATGGTGGACGTAAACCCATCGAGCGCCCAGTCGCCTTTTTGCAGAGCGACGCAGCACGAGACCACGAGGCGGGACTGCTGCTTCAAGCGAGTTGAGTCAGTGCCCCGGTTGTACAACAGGCCGGCATTCAACTCACATGCTGGTCGCTGAACTCGCTCGACCCACACGGATCCCCCGTTGGCTATAGCATCTGGTTCGGGTACGACTCCACTGGGTTGTGCACATGCCCGGACTTCCAGCAGCGTGGTGGAGCGTGCAAGCACATGCGTGCGGGATTATCCCAGATCCAGGCGTTTTGTGTGTGGGCACTGCAGTACCAGCTCAACGAGCCGATCGCGTACACACCCGAGATCGGATTACCTACCGACAAAGCGTCTGCGGTTTGCCTACACGCTGCGGCCAATCGATATGTGCTAGTCGAGCGACACGGGGGCTCAAATTCGGCCCCAAACGAGTCGGGATTCGGCTTGTCCAGCGCGCATTTGGCAGTCTCGCGAGCGGCGCAATACGTGGATGAGGCCCTACGCAGCGGGTTCCTAGGCGATTTGGACCGCTTGGACTCGCAGGACAGTGCCGAGGACGAGGGTGAGGGCGACTGTGATGACGACAAGAGATGGGAGGACACCAGCGGCGCCGCAACGAGTGATGGGAGTGATGTTGACGAAGATCAATGGTCGTCGTCAAGCCACAAGATCAACAAGGTCAGGACAACTCAATAGCTCCATCACAAGCGCTTACCGACCCTTTATTTGTAGCCCGAAAGCACTAGCACGCACGGACTTTCCGAGCAGATGATTGTGCGCACAACATACACTCTGAAAAAATCGATCAAATTGATCCCAGACGTACACGCTGCCCTAGATCATATACACCACTGCAACCTCAAAGGCTCCACTCACCGACAGGCATACGAGCAATATGCCAACGCCCTCGAGCAGTTGACGTCGAGGATTCGTGGCCTCCTTTGTCGTACAGCACCATTGTTGCCACCCACACAAAGCCAGCCCCTGACACAGCATAACACCACTACAAGGCCGATTCCCGCCTTGCCCGAAAGGCGGCAGTATCGGAAAGACTCACGGAGCTTCCATTAAAGACCATTTGTATATACATTATGTTTATATACATCTATTGTAACTAACTCCCCGCGAGTGTGGCAGTAGTTGTTTAGGCCTTCACTCGAGCTTCGTCCTCGTGCACTTAGAATTTGCACGTGCACTTCTCGGCAATGCACTCGGCAACCGGTCGGGCATAGGCATTATATAACCCCCGAGCGGCACCGGCCGTCTGCGGGCCGTCTTGCCTGAGTCGGTGGAAGCCAATGCGGGAGCCGAACAGGCGCTTCTTCGTAATCGACCCTAGTCCCAGAATGGGAACTGTCATGTGCGCACTGACTGCCCGTTCAAACCATGACGGCATAATTATCAACCCAATTACGGACATTGTCGTTATTTCAGCGTACTTACCCCGCATTTGCATGCCATTCCCTCGTGGCTGCGGGGCACGCCATCGGCAACCTTACCCCACTGATCCCTACCCCACCCTCAAAACAAAGTTGAACCAGAAACTCCCTCATCGGTGCCCTCTGCGTCGACTCCACTGCAGTAGGGCCTGTTCGCTTGGGGCATCTTGCTAAGCATACACTCACTTGGGATCGTTTTGGGGCTTGCTGTCATCGGCTAGGCGATCTCAAATAAAGCGCGTGTTTCAGGCTTTGTTTGAGCTGTCTCGGTAGAGTCGGTTCCTTGCGATGTACCCAGGAGATCGAGGAACGGATGGGGCTTCGTCGAGGTCGTTGCAAACTTGCCGACTGTTCACTTTTCGTCGTCACCCGACACCGTTAGTCTAGCTGGGGATATTTGTATGTATTTATTGGGTCGAGAAGGCTTCCAGGCCTAGCTCGTAATTTAGCTGAGATGTTTTACGAGCCTGTGACCCATATCATTAATTAATACAAAGAATAGACGAAAGAAAGAAGGAACAGTGCATACATACTTGAACCGATACATGCAGTAATAAGCAGGGGTCTTCAGCTATCGCCAAGCATTGGACACCATCTAGAAAAGGAAGAGGAGCGGCCCGGGTCGGGAGGACCTTCTCGGTGTGAAGCATGCCAGCACGAAATTTGGATCTTGCTGCGCATGGGATCCTGATTGTACATATGGACATCGGAACGTGTGGACGATATGGGCGCGAAAAAGGCAATTAACCTTTCACGAACGTGTGCACAAGGTAACTTCCATTCTAAGAAAATGTCATGGGCGCGCTATTCCCGTGCTTGCTCTTCCTGTTCCGTTACCTCGCCCCCGTAGGCAGGGTTAAGACTCGGTTTATGTTCGTTTAGCCCGGTCGATTAGGTGAACCCTTTGGTCAATCTACAACTCAGTTGGATAGCCCTTGGGATATGAATAAGTGGCTGGGTTGTGTCTCCTCTGTAGCTTATCATAATATCAATGGGAACGAATGGCTATCTCACCCCAGTCGTACGTAGTTTCCTTTCTTGAAATCCTCAGCGCGCTATACGCTCTTACCGCGCAACGGGCCAATTACATTCCCTTTTCCGGCCATCCCGAGGGCGCTTATCAAGTTGACTCTGTTTACCCATGTTATACAACGCGCGCTCTCTTGACCTTCGGGGCGCCAGCGCGCATCGCTGTATGCTACGCTTATGGCACGCATGTGCTGCAACTGCGTATATAATCCAAAAATAATCAACTACATGTGCATTATAACTGCGCCTCATATCCTCTTTCATTCTCGACATGACCTCAGCGGCCTTTTTCTCACTTGGACATTTACTTTCTACAACTGACGTCATGGGCCAGACTGAGACGGACATAGATCCTCGGGACGACCCAGCTAATCGTAAGACTGACGCATGGAGAGGACTTGTACTAAATGACTAACTCCTGTACAGCTTTAAAATATATCCCAAAGACTAATCCTGCGGTCATCGCTGGTTTGCTCTACTTGGCTGTAGTAACTGCCTCTTTGATCTGGTCTCGCAAGCGTTGGGCGCGTTTTATGCTCACAGTCATCATCAGTGGCGCTCTATATGCGGGTGGCTTGTTTTTACGTATCCGTGAGTCCCACAATGCCCCACCAATCGCGCCACAGTCCACTGATGATGGGCTACCGTTTAGCATTCGGAAATGACACGCACAACCTGGGTCTTTATATCTTTATGAATATGCTTACTGTTTTGTCCCCCTGCGGACTGATTGCTACCGTAGGTATAACGACGCACTCGATAGCGGTTAGCTGACACATATTTTCGTAGGTATATATGCTCCTTGGACGCTTAGTCATACAGCTAAAAGCGGATGATTTATTGCTTGTTAGACCCCAAATCGTTACCAAGTTGTTCCTGGTATGTACTTCATTGCCCAGGCGTACGAAATATCTATCTAATATTTGGACGGTCAATTCTGATCAGACCTCGGATATCGGTATGTGAACTTCAATTTATGCCTCCATAGCTAGATCTGACCCGCATACACCCTAGTTACGCTACTCATCCAGGCTAGTGGAGGTGGTATGGCTGCAAGCAAAGACCTCAGTAAGATGGGCGGCAAGGTATGGATACCGAACGTTACTTAGTCTGTATACAGACTGACATCGTATCAGATCTTTTTGATCGGGTTGATTATCCAACTCCTTTCATTCATCCTCTATATGGTTATTTTCGGTGTCTTTCTCCACAGGATGAGGACCCAGCGGCCAAAGGAGATCAAATTAGATTTTTCGAGCTCCGAATTTTTCAGTAATTGGGTCGCACTCGCCGGAGCCATGGTACTCAGCTGTATTGGTATACTGGTGAGCTCATATTATTGGACCATTATTATCGCGACGTAATAAGTAAACGGCTGCACAGATTCGGTCTGTCTTCCGTACCATCGAAAATGCTGAAGGGCTCGATGGCTACCTTGCTACACACGAAGGTTATTTCTACGTGCTCGACGTGCTGCCGTTGTTTGTAGCTATCGCGTGAGCACTATTTTCTATCATGGGCAGGGGGCAAATGTACTGATTCGCCTCCGCAGTGTGTTTGCGATTGCTTGGCCGCCTCTGTATTTCCCCACATACAAGCCCAGCGCTTCGACCGAAACAGCGCACGAGATGGCCTCGGGGAGGTATTCCGTTTGAGAATGGACTCGAAGAATATAGGAGAATGCGCAAATTGGTGTTTGCCGCGGACTTGATAGTTGACTAGGAGTTTGCACGTATAGATGTACAAATATTTTTTGCTTTATAATCTCAGCCAACCTCCGATACAGCTCTATGCTCAGCACGACCACGGCGACCACGACTAGGACTAGGCTGTCCACTTCCGCAATCTGCCTCACACTCTCTAAAGGAAAGCTAGTTGGAGCGGGTTGCTTCATTCGCCACGCATGCCAAGCATTCATTATCAAAGCTATGATGGGTCATTGCGTTGGAAAGTGGCAAGTAAGCATATCGTGGTTATTTGACTTTGTTTGTCTGTATTGTGGAACCCGCCTCGCGCGCGCATGCATGCCCCTGCCCCGCGCGATTGTATATAGTTACTATGAATCGCAGCATAGCTCGCTCATTCTCCATATCTTTCTTTTGTTTACCATGTCGCTTCACGCCACAATCGGATTGCTGGCTTTTGCGGTGCGTGCCCTGGCACAGAATGGGGCTGAGACCAATCCTACAGTCGAACCAAGGAATTGTGAGCGTAACCACTATATTAGCAAGCAAGTGCATAGCTCATCCTCCTACAGTCCTGGGGTATATTCCTAGCATTCCTCTCGCAGTTGTATCCGGCGTTCTGTATTTTGCGTTGCCAGTTGCATGTCTTATTTGGTCCTTGAAACGTTGGGCACGCTTCATGCTTACTATCCTCATTGGCGGGGTGTTCTACTCAATAGGGCTATTCTTGCGCATTGGTGGGTTGCATTGTTAGTACAAATATGCTTCTCCGTTGACGCACACGCGTTTAGCACTCGTGGATAATCCGGGCAGTCTGGGCTTGTATATTGTCACGAACATGTTTACCGTGTTGTCGCCTTGCGGATTTATTGCTACCGTGAGCCTAAACTAATTATCCCTTATTTTCCTATTCAGCTAAGTATTGTTTTATGACTAGGTATACATGCTCCTTGGTCGACTGGCAGTGCAGCTGGATGCGGAAGAATTTTTGCTCATAAAACCGAGGATTGTCACCAAGTTATTTGTGGTACGGTACATGTGATTTCATGATCTACGATCGATTGTTGAAATATCTTGTTCCTATTAACCAACAGACCTCTGACATCGGTAAGTAATACACGCAAACACTCTAATCATAAAGAACAGGATTTCATTCAATTTTAACCCAGTGACACTTCTCATTCAAGCCAGTGGAGGCTCAATGTCCTCGATGAAGAGTCTCAACAAAATTGGCACCAAGGTACGATCAGCCCTTACCCTTCAAGTAAATTATCTCACGATATTGTAGATCTTCTTGATAGGTTTGATTGTTCAACTCATTTCATTTGCCATCTACATGGTTGTCTTCGCCATCTTTCTGTATCGCATGAAAACCAACCGCCCGAATGAATGCCAAATGAATTTCTCTGAGCGCGGATCCTTTGCTCATTGGACTGTGCTTGCATCAGCGATCTCAATTAGCTGCATTGGTATCCTCGTGAGTAGTTGTCCTTGCTAACGCCATACATGCGCACAAGCTCATTGTCGTTCAACCTTTATTCTCATAGATTAGGTCCGTATTCCGAACAATCGAAAACGCACAGGGATTCCATGGATATCTTGCCACGCATGAAGTATACTTTTACGTTCTTGACACACTTCCTCTGTTCGTCGCCACATTGTGAGTAATCTCTAGTTGATTGTGGGGCGCATGTCGAAGTACTGATTTATGGGATACAGTGTATTTATGATTGTATGGCCCCCAATGTATGTATCGGGGTACAAGTCCATGGCTGCAACCTCAGCAGACACGGCCTTTGAGATGGGGGCTTCTGAGCCCAAATAGGCGTTGATGTCGATTGCATATCGACTATCTCTCTCGAGGCGGACCTGGATATTAGCTATAAGGGTTCTTTGTACTGTTCCGGGCATGCTATTCATGTGAATCGAACTTTTTCGGGCACATAGCTATTCGATGATACCACTAGAAACCACGCATGGAACTTGGGATAACCAATTGAATCGAATTGTATTGTCTTGTTTTTGCTTGTATCATGGAATTGGCCGAATGAGGTGATATCGACTTGGAGGCTTTTTCTCACCGGGAATCATTGACTTCATCTCTTGATAATACTGGATACTCCGCAAGTAACCCCTTCGCCTTCAAGTTTTTTGTTCTTCGAGTAGCCCGGGTTACTACAGCGAGTGTGATATATCTCATTCGTACGCTCCATCTTGAAAGGAGTTGTCCTAGAGTGCACGGATGCATCCTGTGGCGTTTGCCCACACACGTTTCGGATGGGTCGTAAGTCTCCATCGGACAAGCATAATACTACAGTTGTTACCGAAATCTATATGAACTGTATGCGCACGGTGAGCTCGGCAACGGGACCAAGCGTTCAGGGTTGTGTATATGCCATGGCTGCAAACGGAGGGCACAGTAAGATGGATGGCAAGGTATGTTTATCCTATGCCATCATCTACATGGTTTTTTTCGGTGTCTTCGCCAATAGGATGAGAATTACTTCTAAATTTAGGTGCTTGAAATGTTGATATTATTGGTCATTATTGCGTGCGTTGTCATTTACCGAATAAGACCCAGGGGTTTTGTTGATTCGCCACGATATCGTGCTCGCGATTGCCTGATTACCACTGTATCTCTCCGTGTACAAGCCCATCGCTTCGACCGAGACAAAGTAGGATATGGGAAATTTCTTGGGGGATATTCCGCTGGAGTCAATATTACTGTTTGATATCACTTGAGTAGCTAGACAAAATACAAGACTTGGTATGATCGTGTTTAGCTGGGATTCAGAAACATCTTTAAATCTAGTTAACTAGCTGAATCGATGAGATTTGCCACGTTTTATATCGTAACGCTCTGCGTATTATCGATCCTGATGGGTGCAGCTGCGGGAATCGCGGTGGAAATGAATACGAGCCTTCCTCCGTATGTTAGAACTGGCATGCTTTAGTTAATACAAATAACACACCGCCTTGGTATGTAAACCTCCACCAATCCACGCCCATTGGTGATGTAGCTTGTCACTAAGAAGAATTTCCAGACGCGACAGTGTCCGCTCGACCTCCGGGTTGCACCTAACATACGCCGATTGCGATAAATGCACGACCTCCATCATCAAATGATGTTAAAAGAGACCCCAGATACTAGGTCATAGAATCTACAAATATCGGCTGGTGAATTGGCACCAGTCAATTTGCCATGGGTGCCAAGCTTTGGTTACAAGGCTGTGAGTTCGATCGAAGGATAGGCGCGTCGGAGGATCAGTGCCCAGCTCTTTAGCGTTGTTTGTCATTATTATGAAACCCGCCTTCCGCGCGTATGCATGCCATTGACTGCGCTATCTTCACCACACACAACCGTATATATAGCTCCTGTGGTTGCACCATGTTCACTCAGACTGCATATATTTCTTCAGTTCACCATGTCACTACCTCTCGCGATAGGGCTGCTGGCTTCTGTGGCTCGTGCTCTGGCACAGACAGATCCTGAGGTTGGCATTGATCCTGCGAATGATCCCAGCAATCGTAAGCATAATTGCTGTCCAGGAAATCAAACTTATAGCTTATTCTTCAATAGCCTTGAGATATATCCCCAATGTCCCTCTCGCGGTCGTCTCCGGTATCCTTTACATGATCTTACCAATCGCATGCCTTGTCTGGGCCAGGAAGCGTTGGGCGCGTTTCATGCTTACTGTTCTCATTGGTGGAGTTTTCTATTCTCTAGGACTATTTCTGCGCATTGGTGAATTCTGGTATTTTTAACTTTCAACCTCGCAACTGAGATCTGGATGTTCAGTATTTGGGAAGAACACTCACAGTTTGGGATTATATGTCGTCATGAATTTGTTCACCGTGTTGTCTCCCTGCGGGTTTATTGCCACCGTGAGTTCGAGGTCATTTATATTCTACTCTAAACTCTCTGAAGCCGAGTTTATACATAGGTGTATATGCTCCTCGGTCGGTTGGCGGTGCGATTAAACGCAGAGGAATTCTTGCTCGTCAAGCCGAGGATTATCACCAAGCTATTTGTGGTGCGATATAGACTGCATACGAGTTGGATTTGTTTAACGAAAAACTGCCTTTTTATTGGGACAGACTTCTGACATTGGTAAGTGGGGTCTCCAAAAACATAGAAAATGGCATTCTAACTAACGTCAATTCAGTTACTCTTCTGATCCAAGCTGGTGGGGGCTCGATGGCGACTAGCGAGAAGCTCGGTAAAACAGGCACCAAGGTATAAATTCACGTTGTTCGCCTAGTGCACACACTTACCATAGCTCGTAGATATTCTTGACAGGGCTGATCATTCAACTTATTTCCTTTGTCGTCTACATGATTGTCTTTTCTGCCTTTTTATATCGGATGAAGGTCAACCGCCCGGATGAGTGCCGGATGAGCTTTTCTGAGCCTAGGTTCTACAAACACTGGACAATGCTTGCATCGGCTATTTCAATTAGCTGTATTGGCATTCTAGTGAGTACCTAACCTTGTCAACGTTGCGTGCATGCATGCGCTTCTCTTTGCTCAACGTTGTTTTCTCAAAGATCAGGTCGATATTCCGAACAGCAGAGAATGCACAGGGATTCCATGGGTACCTTGCCACGCATGAGGTATACTTTTACGTCCTTGATACACTTCCATTGTTCGTCGCAACTTTGTGAGTGTGTCTCGCAGATTGTGAAGCACGCATCGAAATTCTGATTCAATTAATGCAGTATATTTATCGTTGTATGGCCCCCAATGTACGTATCGGGGTACAAGTCCATGTCTACAATGTCTACGGATACAGCCTACGAGATGGGAGCGTCTGGGCGGAGGTAGGCACCAGACATTGCCTCATGACTGACTCTGCCACATGTTTGTGAAGCCTTTCTGTAATTTACTGCCCTGTTGTATAATGGACATCCTCGTGTTCGTATTCACCTCTTGATACTACTAGCGACCCATAGCAAATTTGAATTCTTGCCTCTAGTTTGTGCTCCGGTTCGGATGTACGCATATATCGTCAATTGACAGTGTGTCACTAGGAATCGGCGTGAATGTGTAGTCGCATCATATATAGGATATTTGCCTATCACAAGGACGGTTGCAGGTATGTGGGGGTTGGAACATACGGGTTTGGAACGCCTCCCTGAAATATTCACGTGACTCAAACGCCAGAATTGGCGGCCTACATTTACACAATATCAAATACCAATGCTGTGACGGCACTATCGTTCCAGAACCTCCACGATGAGCAATTTTATCAACCTCCCCGATGAAACGATACTTGAAATAATAAGCTGGCTAGACCCACTTAGTATCTCTCGATCTCAACAGGTGATTGCCTGAACTCACCTGGCTTCCGATCTGCTAAATCCTACGGATACGGCTGATATCTATCTAGGTCTGCCGCAAGCTTCACAAGCTAGTTCCAACTTCTCCTTATCTCGTCTATGTCCTTACGCTTCATTCGCTGGGTTATGCTCTTCCCCTGGTACCTCGACTCGATCTAACAATTGCCGAGTGCGTTGAACTTCTATACGCACACAAAGTGACCTGGTCTTGTTTCGATAAAATCCCTATGGAGAAATACGACCTAAACCCCGCCCCCGGAGAAACATACAAGTATGCCGGGGGCGTATTTGCTCAAGGTCTAGGGCATGACTCGGAAAGACAGAATATGCATTTCTATCAACTTTCGTCCAAAAACACAGGTGTCGAATTTAAAGAGTGGGCATTCTACGATCTAGACTGGAACGTACTCGAGTTTACGATGGATCCCGACCAGAATCTCCTTGTATTTCTTCAGTTGCCACTTCCAGATCAAGTTTCTTTTGAATCATTTGAATTTAATATTCATATTCGAACGCTAGACAATAACGATGCGCATCCAGCAGCGCTACTACCCACGATCACTGGGGTCGTTAGACACGAGCCTACCCAAGAGGATGACGAGATGACTCCGGTCGAGTTTCTAGGCTTTAATCTCGAGATTTCGGGCTCTTTATTAGCAGTTTTGCTTTCTGCTGGAAGCATAGGATCGTTGCCACCGCAGATCATAGTATGGGACTGGCACAGAGGAGTGGAAGTAGCTGTGAGTAGCCTTACGTATGATTAATCCACATGGTACAATCTATTTACTTTAACCGACCCACTTCCCCCTTCCCTTTCCTAGCGCGTGCTTGCTGTGCATTCTCCCATTCCTTCCTTCACCTTGTTGTCTCAAGGCGCAATTCTTCTTACCCAGTATTTTCAGGAACGACGAGAAGTGACAAAGGATCCCCAATTCCTCGTCGGTGAAACATATGGCGCTCTTGTTGTCTATAGATTCAATCCTCTGGACGGCAACTTTGGTCTGGAAGCCTCGCCCCTCGGTCCGATCGCATCGTTCAATCTCCCCCCACTAAATCCTCCACATGAGGGATCAAGGATATTCATCCTACCGACTCCGAGTATGGGATCTGGTGCCCACAATTCAACTAGGCCCAAGATCTACGACTTTCTGCCCCAAGCTCGCATCATCTGTCTGCAGGTTATGGTAAACAATGGTAATCAGAGCTCGCTAGAATACCAGAAGCCCGCTGGACTGCTCTATATACCCGTCAGCATATTCCTGAGCGCAGCTTGCAGCGATCATCAATCACATGTACAATTCGAGAACACGCTTCATGGTCCGATAATAATGCCCTGGAATGAATGGGCACACCACACTTCCTGGCTCGATAGGTCTGGTTTCCGTCAAAGCAGCTACTGGGGCCCGACATACGGTCACCGGATTGTGTCTGCTTACGACAATGGAAGGCTCAGCGCATCCACGGAAGACTGGCTTTTGGCGCCGAACTTGGACTTGATCTTAGTCGATTTCAACCCGAGGCGTGTGCAACAGAGACAACTAGTAGAGAAGGGGTTGAAGATGGGCACGACAGCACCATGGAGAGACAATGACCGAGAGAAGAGGGAACCGTGCGGCACTCTAGGTTATAGTATATTCTGTCAGGGGACAGCCTCCGCTCAGGCGCGATATGCAGGAACCTTACTTCAGAATATTGAAGGAGTCTGTTTGGCCGATGATGTAATAGCAGACGACGAGCGTGGTAAGTGTATGCAACTGATTTTTCTGGCGCCTAATCTAAATCTGCCCTCTTGTGGCAGTGCTTGTGGTCAGAGCAGTAAGTGCCTTGTATTGCAGCACGCAGCTTATCAACGTTCGCTCTTGTTATAATCTAGGAGGAGTTCCGTCAAGGGACATCTCTTTCGGTTTACACATGTTAGCATGTGTGTGCCCGGTTTCATGGCGTTGTTCGCTCCTGGATATTTATTCATTTGGTTGAGTTGGCTATGGTGCGTGTTGCACCAACGCATGTCGCGCTTTGGCTCAATTTTGGCTATGAAACGCAGGTATGCCGTATCTCAGTCTCTGATACTTATGAGAGGAACGGGAATTCATGAGGAGACACCACATTTCCGTATGAAACGTATACCAGAATACTCCACTCCTTTTGCTGAATGATAGTAGTATAAGTTGGACGTTACTAGATGGCTGCGGGCTAGTCATTGAATGTCTCTAAACCTCACTGAATACGGCGGCGCGGTGGTGTATCGCTTGCAATCGTCTGCAATATTGAAATTGTTCAACTATTCTCGAGGTGCATCCAAGGACTCAACCCTTTCCTGGCCCTTCGCAATTGCTTCGTTTAGTGCGTTCTACCCAAGTAATTAGCACAACCCACAGGATGAAAAAATGGGCTCACGACTCTTCGCTCCCCAATTGAAGGGCCAAACACCTCGCTCCTCTCCTCCGCTGACATCAGTAGCAATTCGTCGATCGTCGTCTGGGCGAGAACCGTAATAGAGGAAAAGATGTTCATAGAAATGATGGACCCCAGTTCTTGTTCCTCCTACCAGTAGGATAGTTTAGAAAATAGCCCAACTAATAAATTAAGCAAGGGACACACCGTGCTCTCGTCATCTCCGATCCACTCTCTACTCCCCCACACTTCGTCCGCGCCACTCCACTCCTTCACTGCTCGATCCACCGCCCCTCTAATCAGTAGCGCCTCCTCTCGCGGGGTACGCGCAATGCCCACCCGCACGCTATGGGTCCCCAGGGATCCGTTGATCAGAGCTATGGTTCTGCGCAAGGAAGCCAGCGCTTTCCTCGCAGGGGGTGTAAATGGGTCCAGCTGAGATCCAATTTCCCTAGAAGTTCCACGCACACCTTGCATGTACGCTTCGAGTATAATTGCTACGTAGTCATATCCTTTCAATAAGCCTTGTACTAGCCTTGACAATGTTGGCACGGCATCGGGTGAAGGTAGGTCCGCTAGCGGGATTAACACTACCGCATTGGACGGGTCCAGGGAGAGGGAAGCCCCGTGCAGGGGTGGGGCTAAATTTTTCCATGATTCATCCAAGTCGGGAGAGGAACCAGATCGTTCGATGAGCCGAAGGTTGATGCTGGGATGTTCGAGTTGGTGTACAAGGGCACGATGCTGCATAACTCGCATACTCGATAATACACAAAAGTGCCGGGGGATTTCCTCAGCATGAGTATCGTGTGGAGCAAGCGTGAGCATAGAATTAATATCGGGTGGGATAGGATGAGGTCTGGGTTGCGCAATCCCCGGCTGAGAGTCGGCAGTTGGGGTCGAATCGCGAACAGGAGTTGCACTTGTCGCCAAAGTATTTGGCACAGACCTGAAACTTGAATGAAGACCCCGATTGTGCATGAACGAGGCGAGCTTCCCTTGCGCTGAGTGTTTCGGCTGGAGGGCCTTCCACTTGAGTGGGTTGTCCTGATTCGTTTCGATAGTAGGAAGTACGAGAGATTGAGCATTATGAATGGGGTGCGCGGCTGTTTCATCGCGTAACGTCGAGATATTTTGCGTAGTGTATTCCGCCTGGATTGGAAGTTCAGGTCCATTAAGCATCTGGAGGTCTTCGTCAACGTTAACCGTATCCTGTATGATATCGGGGGAGCTGGGTCCTGAAACACGCCCGTATTCGTCAAGGAGGGAGTCTACTGGCACTAGTTCGCAATCCGTGTCCCGAGTCGCGAGTTCAAGGCCGTCTTGAGCTTCTTCATCCCGTTCCGCGTCATTGTAGTGATGACACGGCTCCATTGTGTCGTCGGGGTTCCACGAGTGTAGTTTACGTCGATCGACCATCTTCTCCGACTCGAATGAGAGCGGAACAAATGACGCTTGAGTGAATGGGTCACGCTCCAGCCCCGACCCAGCGTCCAAATCCATACAGTCATCCAATCCATCGAAATCGCTCCAAGCTGGCTCATTCTCCGGCCCCTGAACTCCTCCGCACGGGGCCGTGCCCGGTGCGTCACGCTCGAGTGCACCCGGATCTAGCACACGCTCCACGCCTTCTGGTATAAAAATCAGAACTTATACCCTTCACCAGCCAACTTACCCGCACGAGGAGCCCGCGTTCTCTCCCGTTTCGTTAAAATTGGCCTCTCTCTTGCTTGAGCCTTTTCAACCACACCCTGATCCTCCACGTCCATCCGCAGTCTATCATCGACAAGTAGGCCTTGGTCTAATTCAGTTCGCAGCATCTTGATAGTATTTTTGGCCAATATTTTGGCCTCTGGATCGCAGACGGAACCGACTCGAGCGACTTGGTCATGCGTAGGGACAGATTCCCCTGGCATTGTGACCCTATACGAGATCTCACAACGATAAGATGCATTGAGGATAAGCATGCGGTTACAAAGGCTTACCGCCATTCGAGCTCGAGTTGCAATGACTGTAACCCTCCAACGCGCCTCATTCCTAACTGGCTTGGCGCTTTACCGCTAGCTTCTCCATTTTTAGTAATCTCCGGTGATGATGCTAACAAATCGGATAGCTTGGTCGGCGTGGGGGGTCCAACGACAGGGTGTTGATTTGGAGGCGGGAGATTGGGAACTAAACAGCTCGTTTTAATCAGCCTTTGGCATGTCAAGCCCCACCACGAATGTATAAAATCCTCACCTTCCAACAAGAATGTATCTTTCTCGTCTAATTTCTCCTGCATCACATATTCGAGTGGGTCAACCCCAAGACCTTGAGTCAAATGCCCAACCACGAGATCGACCAACGTATCGTCGTCGGCTAATTGGTCTACGTCCGATGCTACAGTTGACCGGCTCGTCATGCGTCCAAGGGCACCTACGTCCACAGTATGTGGCTGCTTTGCTGTGATTTCGCCGCGGTGTACTCCTCCACCTTTGGACCCAATCCGACTAATTGTCCTAAAGGTTTTCTGGCTCAAGCTCCGAGAACCAGCTCGACTCAGGACCCCAGCGGAAGGATCGTCCTCCAATTCGTCAACCTCTTCACCACTCACCTCCTCGTCACCAAGCTGTCCAGCCACCGAGTCACTCACCGCCGGAGAGGCAGGGGTAAATATGCTCGCAATAGGCGGGGCAGCGTGAACGGGCGGGCGAGTAGGAATAGGATGGTGCAGATGGGACACGAATTCCGCAAGGCTACGACACTGTGAGCTGGGGACCAAGGTGAAAATGAAGTATACAAACGTACGTTACTGGCTTTTTTTTCGCAAACAGCCTTCTGCCGCGTTGCTGGTCCTTTGGGAAGAGTATTTCATCTAAAAAGATAATAAAACTCAGCTTCAGAACATTGGAGCATGCTTCAGCTACTTGCCAAATTTGCTTATCCGTTCCGCACATGCGCCGGGCGATGAACTCGCAAGGAAGGCCATCTCACTTGGATGAATGCGCGCAGGGGTACGAGGTGGAGAGGAAGGCTGGGCTGCATCGGAAGATGAGAATTCACTGGGTGGTTGAAGAGAAGGAGGCTGTGGGGGCGATGAAGCAGGTAGAATGTGACCTAGTCCAATGTGTCAGAGAATCTAATTTACGATTACAAACCCACTTACCCATGTCCCCACACAATAATTCCATGCTCTCCCGGGCAATATTCTCCATAACACTTCCCTCAGTTTCTACTTTTGTGGGTTGTGCGCCAATCGCTTCCAGCAGACCTGCAAGGCTTCCTGAATCGAGAACACCGCGCGTTACTGATCGCTTCCGTGTGGCGCCCACCCTGCTATCCCTTGGGAAAACTGGGGGCGACATTGGCCGTGACAGAAGGTTGGGGGGAGGAGAATCGGTTCGCAGATATTTAGTACTCTCAAGAGTGGTTGGCTGGCCTAATCGCCGAGCAGGCACACGAGCCATGAACGTGCGGAAGTCATGTGCCATCTCGGGAGTGATTGTGTACTCCACATTCCTAAGAACACCCTCAGCCAAGTCCAGGAGTAAGTAGATTGGAATACGTACAGGCACTTATCCTCGTCAATCTTATCCACGACGACCTCTTCTACTTCCACGGAATGTATGCGGCCTCTCTCCATGGTTTCCGCAAAGTCTGTCCGGAGTAATCCAACTACCTGGGCGCGCGAACGATGTAGGACTTTTGGTGTCTGTCTTCGCGCACGAGCAGTCAGAATGGGGGAGAGAGGGCGAAGAGGGCCGTGAAGCGGATTCGCTGAATGGAAGGCAAGCACAGCAAAAAAATCGCAATTCCATGTGGCCATTTTAGCTTACGCGATCGCAAGAATAAGATATAAAATGACGTACGTTCCTCCGCCATCGTTGCAGAAATACTATGCGTCGCTCTCTTCTTGACTTCCAATATCCTCCCGAATACGTGTTTGACTCCTCGTTGTTCATCTACGCTCAACGCGAAATCTTCGTCGTAGGGCGTATTGACGCTTTGTTCATGAATTTTCAATAACTTTTCGAGAGGGTCGACGGGCAGTGTGATATCCGTGGGAGCTTGTGGCGAGATTGGGTGGAGAGAGACAGAAAACACCTGAGAAGCCGTATTGTTGCCATTAAATACTTCAGCGTCATCAAAATACCTTCTACCTTTGAAACACCATTTTCTGTGTATAATATGTAGCTGGAGTTCATGTCTTATCAGCAGCGGTGTATATATATTCCTCAAGTACATACTCGGTTGTAATGTGTCGTTTTGCATAGGCTAATGTTTGTTGTTGGATGTGCGCACGCAGGGCACGAGCCTCGGAAGGAGTGTCCAAATAGCTCGCGGACATACGAGCGTAACAGAGCGAATCTGAGCCGGATTGTGTTGTCTTGGTTGCGGTGGCGAACCTGAACGAAGATTCAATTCAATAAGCGCTGTGGCGTCTGTTTGACCCCGTGATCCAGCCAGGCTGGAGCTGCGCAACGTCCACTCCACCCACAAACGATCAAACTAGATACCTTTGCGTGTTTCTCAGCCTGGGTTCTTCGTTGATATACCAGAGCTACATGACCTCCGCGCTCCTCGACTCGTTTCAACGTACTTGGCAAATCGCCCAAAGCTTTGCAACGCACGCGACTTGTACGCCGCGCCACGCCTAGTCATTGCCTCAAGTGTCTATGTATGTTAGTGGACGCGAAATCAACTAGGTACCTCCATACTATTATGCCAATTAATACCATAACACACTCTAAACTTTGGCGGCTGATACTCGCGTTTATCAACGAGTCGTTTGTACAATTGTACAACCTCGGGTTACCACGTATCTATTCATCTCCAACTAAAGCCGGTCCTGTATGTTGGAGAAGGAATCCGTGCCAGGTCAACGAAGTACCTCATGTCAGTGGTCCGAGAAGAAATTTGAAGACATGGCTACACTCAGCCAATTAGGTGATGTAAATTTATATACCCCGCGGAATTGGAGTCCAGTTCATGATATCACCACGTGTGAGGCGCGCTAACTCAAAGTTTAGATGCCAGGAATTACAGTAAGAGCTCACGATAATCCGATTACATGATGCTCATGACTAGCATTTTTTTCCAGATTGGTGTAGACCAGAGATAGACTTTGCCTATAGATTACCTGTCGGCTAACGAAGCATGAAGGCAACACGTCATCAATATCGTAAATTATAAATAGAACGACTCCCGAGGAGACGATGCGCAAAACTTGTGAGCTTAATATTGATCTTTACATCAAGCTAACAGATTCGTAAAGGGCTCGACTCTGCCCCGTTTCACACCCGCAACTTAACCGAGGGATGATTCATTTTCATCACGTCAGGTCCGAGAAGTTCCATGACTCTCCAATTTGAATATGCTCGAGAAGCGAAGAAACGCACGAGACGGAGGCCGTGGCACTGCAGCCCCTGATGTCAATCAATTACTACGGATAAACCAGGCTGCTATCAGTTTGACAGCAGATATCGCAACGCGCGCTTCGCGCCCCGCAGCTCGCGCCCATGAAGATACATCGTGGCCCTCGTCACTGCGATGCGTGTCTTAAAATACGACTTGCGTGCAACGACGAATACCATTACTCACTCTCAACCTGGTTCTACAACATGCCCGAGAAAATCTTCTCCACTCTGGCTTTAACCTACCTTTTCTTTGGAATTTTGGCTCAGAGCTCTCTTGTTTCGGCCCAAAACGGGATGGATCCCGATATTCGTAAGTAGAACCATTACAATACCCAGTGTAACTTGCTAAATATGCATTTAGCCATGGGTTTCATCCCGAACAAGACCTACGCGATCATCGCTGGCTGCTTCTATGTATTCACAGCTGGGACATGCATTCTTTGGTCGCTGCGACACTGGAGACGATATATGCTCACTATCATCATTGCTGCATTGTTTTACGCTCTCGGCCTCTTCCTTCGCGTCGGTAAGTTCTCGACAATCTTCACCAAATATGTTATATTAATATTACGGTTCAAGTTGTTGCTAGTGATCCCACAAGCGTTACCAAGTACGCTATCATGAACCTCATTTCTATCCTTTCCCCTTGCGGGTTTATTGCTGCTGTAAGTTGATCTCGACTGACGTCCACCCTCTGAATCCAGAGAGCTAAAACTGAGTACGCTCTTGACAGGTTTATATGCTCCTTGGCCGCCTCGCCATCCACTTGAAAGCTGAGGAACATTTGCTAATCAAGCCACGTCTCCTCACGCGAGTCTTTGTGGTAAGTCCAGGGTTGCTGTTCGTATTCCTCGCTAATCATCGTCCTATCCCTAGACATCAGATATTGGTTCGTATTTCTTATTCATCTCGCGGACGACTTAACTAAGCCTCGAATAGTAACTTTTTTGGTCCAAGGTAGCGGCGGGGGGTTGATTGCCTCAGACAATGTGGATATGAGCAGAATTGGCGACAAGGTACGCCCAAATATTGTCACGTCGAACGATATATGCTTAGCCGCTCGGCGACCAGGTGTTTTTGGGAGGCCTCATCGCCCAACTTGTTTCTTTTGTTGTGTACACCTGCGTCTTTGTTGTGTTCGTCTATCGTTTGTGGATGCACCGCCGCGAACAGTGGACACACCGCCCTGAAGGAATCTTCAATCATTGGCTCCCGCTCGTTGCCGCCATGGGCATCAGCTGCCAAAACATTATTGTGAGTCACCGTACATCAGCAGCTAAACTACGAGCTCACTTTTGGGTTCAGATCCGTTCCATCTTTCGCGTTGTCGAGAACGCTCAAGGCTTCCATGGTTATCTCGCAACCCACGAACAGTACTTCTACTTTCTCGACTGTGTTGTACTCTGGATCGCGATCACGTAAGTGACCACAAAGTGCAGTTTTTTTCAAATCCGTCTCACTTTTGCTTGCAGTGTCTTTGTAGTGACTTGGCCACCCAGATATCTGACTGGATACAATCCCGGCGACATGAAGCGCAAGTCCCCAGAGGCGGCGGTGACAAATGACTCGAAGGCCTAGCTATACTCACCTTATATAATCACCCATGATATATCGCAGTAGTGTCCATTCTCGGCCTTAACTCGTAGTAACCTACTGTCATACTTTCTGGGATTATTGATCATCCACCTACTTGTACCTAGTAGGGGTGTGGTACTGTATCACTTTTCAAATTTGGATCTCCTGTGCAGTCTGAGGTAGTTTGAACTTATGTACCGAGTCGGATTAATAGAAAGACTTGTTGGGAGGCTTCGATGGGTACGACTCGGTTCGGAGAGTCTTACCTTCGTATTCCCTAGGTATATGCGCCCACCCTTATGGGGTTGAAGAGCTGCGGATATCCGATTTTTTGCCCTCGCCACTACGGTAAGCATAATCCAATTCTCTAGTTGCTGTTGCGTGTGAAACAACGGCGAAGGCAGCCTAGATCACAAGGAAGACTCGCCACCGAAGGTCAGACCGCATATTCCACCATGCCAGACCAATAGGACCCTTATTACCAGCAGGCGGATCCCTGGGTCTGGTCAAATTCAGATCGTACGACCTCGTTATCTGATAAGATTGGCGACTACTCCGCATGATCTCACGACGTTTTGGGCGTTACTAAAGAAGACTCACCTTCAGTCTGGTCAAACAACCACCATAATTGTACCCCGCCATCCCCCCAATCGTCCTAATTTACCTTCGTCCCGACGATGGCGTCCTCTCTCCCGGTCGAAGTGCTCATTGCTATATGTGAGCAAGTGGGATCTACAGCAACTGACCAGTTGCCAAGGGATGCCAGGGGAAAGCATGCCACTGTTGGGTCGCAACTAGACGTCTTTAGGCCAAGCGTCTGGGACCTTAGAGGATTTAGTAGTGCCTCACGTCGGTTCCGAGAGGTAGCGGCTCCCTTGTTATTCCGCAATGTTTGCGTCAGAACACGAGAACAGGTGGTCAGACTCGTTCGTAGTAAGCTTCTTGTCCATGTTTGGTAAGTGTTCCTGTAAGATACCTAGACTTGTCGTCCAATCGCTGAACTGGATTTAAAACAACGGAAATTTAACCGGAACAACACGGGGAGGCCTCTTTGGCGATCGGACTAAAAACACTTGTTATCACTGGGAAGTTTTATGGGCTCGAAGGCTCATTATTTCCAAAAAGTTTGATGGCTTGGCTGTGCCTGCACGGTTTTCATAACCGTAATTCCCAAATCATTATTCAATTAATACACTCAAGCATGACATTACAGGTGGGAGGGACCGTCCTTTGCCGGGATTGGAGGTTAGTGTTACCGCAACCAAACGACGCGCCATGTTATTGGACAGGAGTTCGAAAGGACGTTCTTCGCCCGATTTTTTTCCGACGGACGTTATCGATACTCCAAGTCCCCCTATATCAAAACACTTTTTTGTGTCCCGTGCAAACTACCACGTCTTACAAAATCGCTCTATTGCCCTTCAGAATTTGCTCTACAACCTTTGCTCGACGGACTTCCCCATCCTCAA